>OX457031.1:14230512-14830512 GCA_949752745.1 Protula sp. h YS-2021 | reverse complement strand
AGAGTTTGTAGTAGATTTCGTATATAGGTCTTATAAACCATTGTTCTATTATACTTATTTAATTTTTTAAATTTATAGTGGAGTTTTTTTTAATTTGTAGTTAAGGTTTTAGTGATATATTTATCTAAATGTATATTGGTGATTATTTAATGCTACACTGCCGTACTAATACCATAATGGTGTCATAGCACTCTAATGCGTCACTGAGGTGACTGCCGTGGTGTTATTTCACCGGTAAACCTTTCATTTAAATGGAGGGTCCCTAGCGAGGTGTTAACTCACCCGTAAATCATATATCATATGTCATATATGTATTATAGTTAAGTATTATTTGAGGAAAAACATATAAAAAAGTTAAAAAGAATGATGTGTTTGTTTATATTTTTAAATTTAACATAAGAAATCACAAATATTTACAATTGATTCAACAACAGTTTAACAAAACAAGATATTTACAATTGATTCATTTTGACATGATGTAAATTACAACATCATGTATTATCGCCCCATTTGTAAATGCTATGAAAACTAAAATAACAATGTTAACCACCACTTGCTGTTGGTATTTCAGCAATTTCATATATTTTTCTCCGATGATGGATATCATAACCGGTAAATCATCTAAACTCATCTTCTTTATAGGCTCTGCAGTAGCAGCTTTACGCTTAGGTTTTACAGCAGTAACAGCAGCACTTTCGGCTTAGCTTTAAGCCCTGGTTTTGCAGGTGCGGCAGGAGTAGCAGGGTTTACAACAACTTTCAACTTTGTAGCAGCAGCTTTAAGCTCAGGTTCTCTCTCTGCTTTAGGCTCTGTCTTAAATTTCATTTTCTTTTGCTTTTTTACACAGTGACATGGTAGTTGTAAGCAAGCACTCATCTCTTTTCATCTTTTTAAACTGTGGCTGCCTTTAAAGCTGTTGCCTTAGCTGTTGCAGTGACAGTGGCTTCACTTTAGGCTTCGTGTCAGACTTTGCTGTGGATTTTGTTGTAGGCATTGTCTCAGATTTTGCTGTGGGTATTGTCTCAGACTTTGCTGTAGGCATTAATGTAGGTATTGTCATAGATGTTAATTGTTGCTCACTCACTGCAGACATGTTCACTATTCAACAGTTTGATGTAGAGTGGTTGCTATCTGTGAGGGCGAGCGCCTTTTATATCATGCGCCCATGCTGTATGAGTTGCACTATGAGCTGTATAATGTCCATGGGCTAACGTGTATAGCCGTCATTCAACACATAGCGCTTATCATCAAATTGTGAGGCTAACCCTTCATAATCTTCTCGAAGTCCTACAAACTCCTCATTGGGTATTCCCGCAGTTTCATCTTTCATTTTCCCCAGCACTTTCTTGTTCACAGTGAAATGCAGGAAATGGTCCGTTGGATAATCACTTGCATGAAAAGATGACTATTCTGTTCCATATCTTTATAAATGTCCCTGGTCTGTATGTTATAGCACAAACAGTCTGTGTCACTGAACAATAGCTTTGCATGTGAACACTTCTTCATGTAATTGTAGTGATAATCATACTTGAGAGTTTGATATAGTAAATAGTAATAGTAAAAGTAAATCCAATCTGAATGGGTTCGTTTAGCAGCAGATCTGCTTTCACGCAGTTGTCAAATCCTCACTGAAAATGTGGAATTTATGAAACGTAGGCTTAGACACCACCTTTTTGCAACGTTTCGCATTGTAAATCAATTATACATTGATTGATTTCCTCACAGTTTTCATGGTTTTGCCAAATATGGCATTATTAATCAATTTATAAACGAGATTGGGATTAAACTTTTTCGTAGGTTTACATTTCAATCCTAACTGCTTTCTCAGGTTCTGACTGTATTTAGACAATTCACTGATTCGAACAGTTTTCTTCTCAGCAGCCGCTGGTTAGTCACTATGCTCATCATGGATTTCATCTGGGTAAGCGAGATCTACCTCTAAAATATATAAATATATCTTAGCATCTTCACTCACTTTCACGTAGTCCAGGATTCTGGATCTTCCATCCATGCAACTCCACATCTGGCAAACTCTGACATACTCCACCAATAGAAATTGTTGGCTTCAAAGTACATGATGTAGTTTGTTGGCTGGTCACATCATAGTCTGCAATGTAGGGGTTATTGGCTTTTGTATACTTGTGTGTAATGACTGAAATGCCTACTCGCAGACCTTGCTCCACCATTTGATTCTTGCCAATATCATCTATCAATTGCAATTGAACCTTGGTATGTTTCAGCATAGCGTCCCACGCCAAACCTGATGCTGTAATAATGAACAGGATCCAATTCATACGTGCTGAGACACATATTTCTAAAATTTTCAAAAACACATCTGCCAACATCAACACATCTGTTTTCAGGTAGAGCTCATGAAAGTTGTTGCAGTGGAATACATTCCAGACCCTTTTTGCTTGAGCATAATTCTCATCACTAATTCCTTCTTCAGTCAGTTGACTGTAAAAGTCTTCTTGTGGTGAAAGCTTGGTTTCTGCAATCTTGGAGGGTTCATCAAAATAGTCATAGGAATATACCCCTTTTTCTCAAAGGTAACTCTTGCTGCTGACTGCTGCGCACATGAGTCATATTCTGAAACTTCCCTTTGCCTTCAGCCCTTAGGTTGGCTACTAATTTTTGCAAGGATGTGCTCACGAATTGGGAAGACTCGATGGATTTCAGATTGTCCATGGTAATCACAATGTGCTTTCCACAGTGTTGGGAATGACTGACAGCTTCAAGGTTTTGAATTTTCCTATACTCTTCTTATGATGACGACTGCCATACCCTGGCTTGTGGAAAAGGACAGGGATAATGAATGAATCGCATTTTCTTTGCTGATCCTTTCTTAAGCGAAACCGTAGGTTGCTTCACTATAGACTGCTCTACGGGATTTTCCACTGATGTGATCATGATCTCGCGCAAGATCCATTCCCGTCAACTCATGGCAAATGTAGGAATGAGTAGCTTGAGCAAACTGTTTCTTATCGTCAGCAGTCCTTTCAATGGATTTTAGGTTGGTCAATCGATTTACAAGGGGATCACGCTTCTCATATTCGCTGACGAGAACATAGGCAAAACCGTTGGGCTTATGATGTTGATACTTGTCCTTTGTGTCACATTTCTCTGTACGGCATTCAAAGTCAGCATAAATGATAAAGGGTGTCTTGTTGTTTTGCAATGCCCTTGAATCCAATGATTGTATCCTCTGGAAATGACAATCGCTGTGCTCCATGCTTCCAAAAAAGCTTCGCGATGTTTGTCCAAAAGGTTTTGACGCATAAGTCCATGCAAACAAGTGAAGCTGTAAAACCGTTTACTGTGATGTTTTGTGATGTGCATGAGTCGACTAAAGTTCTTAATCTGGCAATAATGTCTCTTCTCATTGTCACAGTAATATGATTTCAGTGTCACACTCATGTTGACTCATGCGACTTATGTGGATGGGTACCACAACTTGATTTTCCCAACCAAAACATTTTTGGCAATGTTGTTGTTCTTCCTCTCAAATTTAGGAATTGATGAATTGGTGCTGGAAATGTTATATTTTACACATTCAGCTCATATTTAAACGGTTGATACTTGTATTGCTCATTTACATTGTCATCCATTGGATGTAGATGAGCTAATATAGACCATAGGAAGCACATGTTGTCTGTGTTCGTGTTGTTAATAACACCCTTTGTATTCTTTATCATCTTTGGCAATTCAATGTAGCTGGAGGCCTGCAAGGGTTCTACTGTAGCTGTATGAACTTCAGTCTCAAAAACCTTATTCAGCACCCATCCAGATCCTTGACGTTCATGCTCATCAAACTTGCTGAACAAATCCTTAAATGCATTTGACAAATCGTTATCAATATCTATTTCGTTGGATGCTGTAAAAGCCTGTGTGCTCAGATGATTGCTATCCACACGTTCTACCAACACTCCCTCTTCATTTGTTGTTATTTCGTGAATCGAGCTATTCCACTGTCTAAACTATCTTTCAAATGTCGTGTGATGCGATTTTCTTGCTGTTGCATTTCCAGTAGCCAGTCGGATTCATTTTCAGTTCCAAACACTTCTTGATGTGTATGTCCACAAGGCTTGTTCTTCAACCTTTACCACTTGCATTAAATCATTCTTTCTTTGTTTCTTCATTTGTGACTTAGTTTGTGTCTTAATTTGTATCTTCTTTTGTTTATTTCAAGGAGGTTGATCAGCTAATCCTTTTATGGGTCTGTTTTGCATGAGTGCTACAGGGGTATATGTATCCTCACGTATATTCTGCATACTATTCAGCATTGTTGAAGACATGGAAGCAAACGCGACAAGTAAGAAGTCCTTTATTTACGAAAGGTTATCAGTTTTCACATAAATGTCTCTCACAAACATCTACGTTTGGCAGCACTGCATGACACCATTCACATCTAGCTTCTGTATTTGAGATATCCATGTTATCACTTCACTGTCTTTACGGTAAATGATGGAAATTACACTTTTTACACATATACATACATATATATATTGTTGATGTATCTTCACATTGCAATGTTTCGTGATATCTTGGTGTAATTTAATCATCGTTGCTATCAAAGTGGATATATCTCGTGGCATTCGATGTGGTATATGCTTTGGCACTGCATCCAACTTTTCCTGCTCCTCTTTATGATGTGCATGCTGTGCGTTCAATTTAGCACTAGACTCTCCTCTCGATGGTATGTTTAAACTTTTCTTCTTTTTCACTTCTGTATCTGCCACACTTGCAGTACATATAGTAACATTGCTTACAGTAGCAGTCGTACTTGCCTCAGTAATTGCCATACTTGTCTCTGTATCTGTCGTACACGCAGTTGTAACTTGCGTTCTTTGTGTCGTAATTGTAGTAGTATCTGTAGTTGTGTTCGTAGTAGTCACATCTGCCATAATGGCATCAGTTTTAAAGAATTATGCAGCTAACCAAAAGCGGTATTGATCATCTTCTGTATCGATAGTATTGTCTTTGGTAAATGTTGCTGTTATGTTAGAACAGAAGTCCTGATCCTCTGTCTGAATCGTTCACATTATAGTTAATTAGGGTTACTGCACCGGCATCTTATGACATCCAAATGTTGGCTGTTACTATACTCTCTCTGGGACACTTGTAGCTGTGATAAGACGTTGGCCAGTAACGTATAATAGCAATGGTGAGTCTGAAAGGCTTTTCCTATAATAAGCCCAACACAATGCTCCGAGAAGATATTCACGGTTGTAGCAGTAGAAATAAATTGGTAAATTCTTAAGTATCTCTTTCTATTGACAGCTATTGACAGGGTTCAGTATGATTTACTAACAAGTCGTGATGCTGACGGGCTTGCACTGTTGCACTGTATATAGCACTTGCTCGACCCGCGGAGGATCTGTCAACTGAGATGAATACACTGGCAATTTCTCGACTCGGGGGAGGAAAATGGGCGGGGGATGGTCGAGCGAATAAACATAGTTCGGGGAGAGGGAGTATGCGAGACTGGGAGATTCACGAACCGTTAACAATTCCAGCGGGTTGGTGCCATCATACGGATGCAGATCATTTCGTTATCGTTGAAGGTGTAGGCATAAATTTCAAGGCAAATTCCGCCAGGCTCTTCTTATATGAATTGTATCTGGATTCCAGGAGAATGGCGATGCGGTGTTTGCCTATCGCATTTAAATCCAAAGCTCTAAAAAAATTTACAAACGGCAGAAGACATTGATTTTGAAAATACCACCCGATGGAATTTATGCGTGGGAAGAGGTCATCCTTGAAGACAAGAAGAGGACCAATATGCATTCTGGGCACTTTACTACAGCAATGCATACGACTCCATTTGCGACTCAATTTTGTAGATTGTTCCCTAGACGGTTCTTCTTTGAAAATTGCTATTTTGGCGATCCACCAAAAATGGGCTAAATGTGGGGCATTAATGATTTTTTATAGCCAATTTTAAAAATGTTTTTTCTTCCACAATTTTGATCGGATTACTTCACAATTTGGCGATGCAAACGACAATTGGCTAAATGGGGGGGGGGGGGCAATAGTTTTTTCACCACAATGTCGATAGGATTGCCTTCAAATTTTGCAGAAATGGTCTTTCCTAAATGTACTAAGGTTTTCATTAGTCCAGGTGGCCTTTGGCTACTTGGGCTATAGCCTTTAAGTAAGGCCTCTGTCATCTGTCCGTCCGTCCATTCGTCTGTCCTTCTGTAAACATTATTTGTTACCGCTCTTTTAGTTTTCCTTGGGTTGCAGTAAAGCTATATCTTATTCAGCTAGAATGCCTTTGGCGGAAAGAGCACAATCTGGAATTTGCAGTCCAGAACAAATTTAATGTTGAAGTCATATAAAATATTCAATAGAAGAATTAAAATTTTTACCACAGGTCTGCCGTGTTTTGATGGAGTCACAGCGCTAGTGTGTGTCTTGCTACTTTGACGGCACCATCAGTTGATGGTCTTGTTTTACGAATATCGTGCAACCATAGATTGTAATATTAAAAGCGTTAGTCCACGAACCCGCTGGCCCATGTTCTTACTTGGTAAGAGTATTCGATAGGTCAATTTAGTTCTACTGGGGGAAATTTTTTCCGGGTATGGCAAAATCTGGGATTTTTTTCTGCAGCTGCTAAAGTGGCTTTAGCTTTTTCTCATGATATTTATAAAATTTGTTTTATCTAAAAAATAGATTTTTGTCATGCAAAATGAAGTTATTTATGTTAAAATATGAATTAATGAGATCTGCATTAATTGATTGATATTTCTAATTATATTATGATGTCTAAAATTACCATTAAATATAAAACGAGCTTCCTCGCTGCATACGGCGATGACCCGAAAGTTAAGCAAAATATGCAAATGACAAAATAAGTAAGTGAACATTGGAGAAACGATGTTGTTTCCACTTCAGTAATCGACTAAAATCTGGCGTTCATCTGATGCTTACTCATGATGTCTATGCAAAATTTATCCAACTTTCCATGTTTGCTGGACAACTATCCAGCAAGCATTCTGACCTCGATCCAAGATCAAATAGCAAACTGTTGTAATTTCTTGTTCGTGGCGACGTAGATCAACGTATGCACAACGCCTTTGACACAATTTTGATTAAATGTTGGACATACAACGTTGTTTAGACGTAAATTTTGGTTGTAATCAAAACCCCACTTTCTCCGACGCCTAATGAACGTCTTTGGTTTAACACTATATAGACGTGATCACAATCAAAGACACATTTCGTCATGTTATTGGTCATTGAAAGTGATGGCTTTGGTGGGTCACTTCAAAACTAGACCAAAATGAGGACGTAAGTAATGGGAAGACATACTTTTGAAAATTTTTCGTGAAACGTGAATTCACAGAGGCCTTTGTTACCGGATGGCCAAAGGATGAGGGTACGTTAACAGAGGGGAGACAACGATACCATATAATAATTAATGTCTGCATATTGATTATACAATAATCTTTTCAGCCATCTATACAGCGTTTCTCTCTCAATGTTTCCACTTCCATCATTTGCAACCTTTTTGCAACGTTGATTAGATGTTGGCTAAGCGATGTCTGGCGAATGTCTACATTCTACAGACGTTTTTTTACTTACATTATCAACCAAACCCCGACATTGATTAGACGTGTCGCACGATGGTAAATATATGTTACAGAAAGTGCGTATTTGGCTTAAAGGTATAAATCTCGCACCCAAAACAACGAAAATTTGCTTTTTACGGGTGCGAAAAACTCAAAACAACGTTGCTCATTACATTATTGCGAAGACGCTGCAAACACGAATTTCAACGTTTCAGTACCAGTGAACATCGTTTATCTAGAATCGACATCTAGACAGCCACAATCCTGAAGCATCGTAGTTACTCTTCCGTCAAGGTCAATTTTCATGAATATTTTTCAAGAGACGTTGGAAAAACTATATTCGAAGAGGACATGTTATGGATACCATTTCTTATCAGCGATAAAATGTTGACATTGTTTGGTTGTTTGCGTGACGTCTATGCAATGTCGGTGTCCCGTCGCCTATTTAATGATGCACCAAAGATGTTGTTGAACATCGGAGGAAGTGGGGTTTAGATTGCGACCAAAAGCGTGAACCAAACAAAGTTACTTATGCAACGTCTATTCAACGTTGTGGCAAAAATGTTGATCAGAGGTTGAACTAACCAAATTAGATCCAGATGTAATGTTGCCATTGGGTTTGGACGTCTCAACTTGGGACTGACGTTAGATTGTTTACTGGCTGTTTTCAAATCTACTGGAGTAACGTTGAAATGACGTTAGCAGGCTCAACCTTTTACAGTCACAGCGGAGCCGTTTTAAGGTAGCTTCAGATCTGTCGTTTTTGAGACGTTGATCCAGGTTCGCCTAAAGGTTTGCGGTGTGAAATGGACATCCTATTGACTTAGCTTTTTTTGTACCAAGGCGTGATGTTGGGACAGATTAGATTTGATAAAACTTTGAACAGATATATAAAACATTTAACGAAAATGTTGCCACCACATATCCATTCAGTGTTAATTTTTGAAAGGGGTGGAACCTCTGCTTTTGCTAAGAAGAGGTAACATGAATGAAAGTCCATCCCCTGACCACCCCTCCTAGTCAGATTCGAACTCAGGACCTTGGGATTATCAGACCAGCTAACACTTGGCGTTCGTTCATAATGGCTTTAGTGACATAGCCTCTAAATATATTGCTGAAACAAGTTTAGCCATTAGATTTTTCGGGTTAAGCATTCAGCGAAGTAAAGTGAAACATCCCCACGTTTACCTGAATCAAACATGCATGTAACTGGTACACTGTCATGGGAATCCACGATAATACGCCTGGCAACAACTGGTCTAGTTATTGGTACACTGTCATGGGCAGCCACCATAAGCCGGGCAACTGGCCTTGTGAAAACATGTCTAGAGACCAATTCTCCTGGCTACAATTCGCCTGAAGTAGAATGTTTAACCATTTTTGTGCTTGACCAACCAGACACATGTACATGTACATTTTAGAAAGGGTGGGGAGCTTTGAATTTTTCTTCTGCTGAAAAATGCTTTGCTCAACATGAATGAAAGTCCATCCCCTGACCACCCCTCCTAGTCAGATTCGAACTCAGGACCTTGGGATTATCAGACCAGCTAACACTTGGCGTTCGTTCATAATGGCTTTAGTGACATAGCCTCTAAATATATTGCTGAAACAAGTTTAGCCATTAGATTTTTCGGGTTAAGCATTCAGCGAAGTAAAGTGAAACATCCCCACGTTTACCTGAATCAAACATGCATGTAACTGGTACACTGTCATGGGAATCCACGATAATACGCCTGGCAACAACTGGTCTAGTTATTGGTACACTGTCATGGGCAGCCACCATAAGCCGGGCAACTGGCCTTGTGAAAACATGTCTAGAGACCAATTCTCCTGGCTACAATTCGCCTGAAGTAGAATGTTTAACCATTTTTGTGCTTGACCAACCAGACACATGTACATGTACATTTTAGAAAGGGTGGGGAGCTTTGAATTTTTCTTCTGCTGAAAAATGCTTTGCTCAACGTGACCCATCTTTTACAAACATTCCCTGACATGGCACCGGATTATCCCATGACAGATCCTTTTCCACGTTTCCTTTTCCATGTACTGTATTATATGCATATTCCTATATTTGAACCCTATACTGATGTAAGAACCACTTGGAAGTTCAGATACGTTCTGGAATTAAACAGCTCAGCTCAGTCCGGGATTAAACAGCAAACAGAAACATGTTTGTCGCGTTATCATTGATATTATCTTCGAGAGACACTCAAAGATCATCCAATTATCCTGTACGAATTATACAGGTTATTCATACTGTAACATTACAATTGGTTTTGAAAAATTCTGTTCGGAATAGTCCGAATGTCCAAATTATACAGGTTATTATTAATATTATTATTATTATTATTTTTATAATTATTATTACACAGAAACCAATGGAAAAGCAAAAAGGGACTGAAATATTTTATCCAAATTAGGGTGTTCTGGGCAAGTATAACTTTTTTAAAACTTTCCAGTGGGAGTAAATAGAAGGCAAAGAAAAAATACGTGGTGGTGTTCTGTTGAAACCAAAATCTATCTGATCTACATATATATATATATATATATATATATATATATATATATATATATATATATATATATATATATATATATATATATATATATATACGTATATAACATTTTTAAAACTTTCCAGTGGGAGTAAATAGAAGGCAAAGTATATATATATATATATATATATATATATATATATATATATATATATATATATATATATATATATATATATATATATATATATATATATATACGCGAGTATACATAGGCTATTTTCCTTATCGGTTCGGCAAAACAACCGTTTACTCCTCCAGTTAATGTTTCTAAATTAGGCAGATTTGGGATTTTCGATGTTTTTGTTACATTTGAATTCTCCTAAACGATAAAAATTTTTTTTGGAGCTCAGAACTACGACTGTGTGTTTTGTTTTCTGCATTTTCACATCCTTCGTATTGAATGAGTAATATGTAATCGTCTTTTCCGGTCAAGTCGTTGCATACCGTCAAGGGGTGTTTTCGCCCTAAAAAGCAACACAAACCAAATGTTATTTTGAAGTTCTGTTTGTAGTGGTTGCATGTACAAGAGAAGTTAAACTGAATGTTTCTTTTCAGACATAGAAAACCTTCAGTCAAGTGTTAATATGCTTACAACACAATTGCAAATGCAATGGGATCAAGAACTTTATGGCACTAGTACCTGTAAGTTTGTATTCGTAATGCACTAAAAACACTTAAGCTCTTTGAAATTTCTTAACATATAGTTTGCACACAAAGTTGCTTGCATTTCTTTTTCTGGTAAAGTTTGAAGAGTTTTGGCACAATGTCCTAAACTATCAAATCTTAAAAACACAGAAAACCAATAATAAAACAAATAAGAGCTGTTGCAAACACTGAGACACTCTGTTTCTCTGTCTTTCAGCTAACCATAAGATATGCTATAGATATTATCATTAGATTGATTACAAATATAAATATCTATTTTCGTTGTTAATGACCAACCTCACTTAGTATCCCTGAGCTGGCAATATAGAAATATTCTGCTATATTCAGTAGTTTGACATTTTTTCAAATCATGACTTTCAATGTTAACGCCTGCACTATAATCTTAGCGTTGCAAAAATATTTTAATACTCAAGATAATCGATGTCACATCAAGAGTTTGTCTGCTTTAGACAGTTTTAGTTCGATGGCATGTGAGTTTGACAATATCACTCTTTCTTGCTCTGGACTCAGAAGAATCAGTGTGACAAGTGCCTACTATGGCATGTACTCGGACCCCTGTGCTGCCACTTGTTGTCCTCCTCACCCCACAGGTATTGTCTAAGATATTCGTACTAAGTAACTAAGTAACCCACTGATCAACTAAATAATTAACTAACTAACTAACTAACTAACCAACTAAACAAC
The DNA here is from genome assembly GCA_949752745.1 of Protula sp. h YS-2021. NCBI lineage: Eukaryota > Metazoa > Annelida > Polychaeta > Sabellida > Serpulidae > Protula > Protula sp. h YS-2021. The sequence goes on along the minus strand of OX457031.1, from coordinate 14,819,027 downwards.
TAACAAACTAACTATTTAATTAACTAACTAACTAACTAACTAACTAACCAACTAAGTTGTTAGAAGCTTCGTTTAGTTAATTATACTGAGTTATGCTTAATTAAATGAATAGGTCTACTGGCAACGTTTGATACCCTTTTTATCCAGACGATTGCTACGAATCGCTAGAGGAAAACACGCCTCAAGACTGGACTGCCATTGTGACTCATTGTAACAATAAAACAGAATGTGAATTTCAAAACGAAGGAGGGACGGTGCAGTCATGCTGGGATCCATATCATTCCGATTACTTAATCGTGTTTTATTCTTGTCTCCCAGGTAAGTTAAGCAAACATGAGACAGCACAAATTAAAATAAATGGAAGTTTCTTCGCAATATTTTGAAAGCATGTTGCCGTTCATATTTATTTAGAATTTGCATTAGGTATAAACCTGCGCATAGAGTTAAAATTCTATATCACTGCAAATAATGTATTTGAATTCTAGCTTTGTGACAAGTGATGAAAGAGTTTTTTCACATACAGGAATGGGTCTAAATCCAAAATCGAATTTGTACCTACAAGAAAGAATCTTATTTGAGCACAATCAAGTGATAATAAAGTAAGCCCAAAGCAGATGAATTTAATTTTGCATAGGAGTGCTGAATATAAGAACGAACCAGTACCAGTAGAGTAAATACCATTAGGTATGCCTCAGTATTTTTTGAAGGGCAGGAAAGAAATTGTACTTCTTAATGCCAATCGGCTACATGATTTTCACTTTGCCCCGGCAATGTTTTTATTACCACGTTTACATTTTCAGATGTCCTTGTTGAGCCCGTTGGATTCACTGCATTTGCAAGTGCATTCCGCAGCTACAACAGTGGGGATCTTCTTATTTTTGATTCACTTATCTCAAATCTTGGAAATTACTACCAACAACCTTTCAGCACATTTATTTGCCCAGCATCTGGTATGTACAATTTTGCGGCTTCCTTGACCTCACATAACGGACCAAATCCAATTACTGGCCATATATTAAGAGAAAATGAAACGCTAGTCACTATACATGGCGTTGGTGTGGATCAAACGCAAGGCAGTGGATCGGTGATTGCAGAATGTCTCCAAGGACAGAGGATCTGGATAGAGGCTGCTAATAATGGCCTTGAAATGACTGGTAATTCTTTGTACCCTTACTCCTCTTTTTCTGGATGTTTACTTTATGCCTATTGACAACTAGTCATTGGCAGAACAGAAGTGAGCAATAAAAAAATTAAAATATAGTTTACCATCATGTGTTCAAAATTACCTGAACGAAAACCTCGTCTGATGACGTCACTTGACAATAAGAAACATGACTTTTCATGAAAAGAGCAGCAATTTCAGTCGTATGTTCTTCCTCTGACTGCAGATTTATACATGAATGTGGCAAAATATTTCATCTGGTGAGTCACCCGTTCATTTTAACTGATTTTACACATTCTAAACTGTCTGTGTTGATGTCTGAGGCGTGTGAATAATAACTCGTTAAACTCCCTATTCAAACAATCTGCCTATAACTCCCAACATTGTGGACCATTAGAACAGAAGCTTTGATTTGTGACCCTGCGAATTATAATTGAAACGTATTTTAATAAAACGGGAAATTCAAGCACTACTAACTATAGAGTACTTAAACATCTATACTCTATACGCACTTGTATTAATAGTTTTAGCCGTCATCAGTTCGGGCATTTCATTCACACTGGTTACACACCTTCTCCTAATAATAGAATTGGAGCCATTTGCATTACGAGTCTTAATATTTTAGGAAAGCATGCGCTGATGGCGTAAACCGGAAGATTAATTCAATCAATTATGAGGGTTTATTGAAAAAGCAGATACAGAGATACTAACTCCAGTACTTCTGTAGCATTTAACTTTTTCTGTATTTGAAATGCCGTTGTTTCATGAACCTTTGAGCTAAAATTAATTTGGCAAAATAGTTAATAATCGATATTAGTCAATTCAAAAGTTTCAGCCACCAATCCTATTAGTCGGAAGATGAAGATTCGGATGTAAAGGAGGTTATAAGTAGGTCAAGGGTCGAAGCGCCATAAGTGTAAAAAAATCAATGGAACATCGAGCAAAAACTTTTTTCTTTCTATATTTTACTTTGCACAACCATATTCAGGTATGCGCTGCTTGGGAGAGGGGTATTTGCAATTTTATATATCATAGAAATTATAAACCTTAGCTTCGAATACAATTGTTAGCAGTATCATTAACCAAGCAAAAATTCCTTAACTATCATATTAAAAATTGCATTGTTTTTCCCCCAGAAATCAAGTTTCATGGTCTTTGTTTAAAATGTAGTCACCAAATAAAGCCCACTTTTCTCGCAACATTCCATCCTTTGAGCTTCTCACGTCATCTACTGTTTCTTTATTGCCGGTCTCTTTCTCTCTAAAACCACTATTTTTTTTGAAATTATATTATTATGTTGCAAGTCTGCAAAGGTTGAGCTGATTTGTGAGTTTTCAGACCAGCAAAATTCGTCGGGATGTTCTTAGCGCATCATTCGAGGGAGGATACGTCGTCTATATGTGCGTGTGTACCTATGTACGTATGTAAACTTTACTTAAAATGCTTCTGCTCCCTAATTTTTGATCGGATTCCTTGAAATTTGGCAATATTCTCAAAAGTTCTAAAAGGAGGCAATTTGATTTTGTTTTGGTTGCCGATGCTTCTTCTTTCCCAATGACGATCAAATTGTTTTAAGATTCTGACAAACTGTGTATTGGGAAGGCATCTCTTGAAAAATTGCTTTTTTGGCGATCCACCAAAAAACTGACCAAAGAGGGGACATTTTTTATTATTGGTAGCGTGTTTTCCAAATGCTGCTCCTCAAACATTTTCGACAGGGTTTCTTTCCAGTTTCTTACAATTGTTCTCTTGACGGTTCTCTCTTGAAAAATTACTTGATGATTTATATTTTAATTTCTTTGAGAGCAAATTTTTAAAATGCGTCTACTAATATAATTTGGATCGCATTCCCTTCATATTTTGCATCCATGTTTGCTGGATAGATCTCTTCTGCATTTTTTAAAATTGCCATAGATTAGCCAGGAAGGGGGCGTTTTTTGGGATTTGAATAGGATTGCTTCCAAATTTTCATAAATGTTTATTAGGTGATGCTCTTGCACAATGTTGTTTTTCCGGCGATCAGACACAGATTTACTAAATGGGAGTGGAAGGGCGTTTATAGATACTTTATAACCCGTACCTTTTCTTTTATAATTTTTATCGGCTTTCAATTAAATTTTGTGCGATTGTTACCCAGATGGTTCTCTATTGAAAATTTTCTTTCTTGTCGATCCGCCAAAAATTAGATCGAAAATTTATAATTTGTGGCAACCAATGTTAGAAATACTTCCACCAATTCTTCAACAATTTAGATTCTGTGCAAATGTTAACTGGGTATACTTTCCTTGAAATTGTTTGTCGAGCCACTAAAAATTGATCAAGTAGGAGGCATTTTAAAATTTGCTTTGGCTATTCGCCAGAAACTGGCTAAGGGAGTATGCAAAAAATTTGTAGCAAGTTTTAAACATTTTTCTGTTTGATTAATGGCGAATGAAACTGCCCAGTTGCTTCTACGTTTTTAGCAAACTACTCAGTTTAAAAGATGGAAGCAGAAAAGGGTAAAGTGGTTGAATATCACATCTGCAGGATAAGAAATTAATGCTTCCAAAACAGAGATTGCTTAGAGTTCACAAATACAGCAATTATATTTTGACAAATCAAGCAATATCAACAACTGTGTTTAAAATTAGGCATTTCACAAGACAACTGACTAGACTGAGTTTGGTTATTGCTTCTCAACATTTTGCCATTTGCCCATGTAGATTTTGTAGAGCAACGATGTGATATAATATTGAATGCCAACATTTATACAATTTCACAGAAACACAGGAGAACCCATGTTTTTGACAAACGTTCTATATGTTTTACATAAGAACTTCATCAGGTTATAATTTTGACCTCAAGCACCAGCCGTTTGCTATTCTAAAAGTACGATTTGATATTTTTTTAAATTAAATTCTTTGCAAGTTAGCAAATTTATAAAGCAAACTAGTGGATATTTCCTCTTCTATCTTTATATTTGAGAGGCATGTCAAGCATTCTAATTAATACTGTCAAGTATATCGACAAATTCAGATTGAGATTTCGGCCTGAGGTATGATGTGTTGTAGCGTGATCCCTCGCTTTCGTCCAGAGCTATAAAGTCATCTTTCGAAAGGAGGAAATACGTTTGCATTTTGCCTTTGCCCTGGAAAAATAATAAGCGTCATGCGTCGTACTTTTGATATACTCTTCATATTTTACCTTCTGCCTTAAGATTTTAAAGAAATTAAAACAAAATTAATGGGGGTTTTTGTGTATTGTCAAAAAATGAAACAACTTGTCCAGATTCAAAGTTGGAAGAACATCCTTTAGGGTTTCTAGCAGAAAAACCCTAACATCTTAAATTCTTGAAAAAAAAGAGATTTCTAATATTAAAATTATTTTTTTGAAATAATTCTTTAAGTTACTGAGTTACTGCTGACAGTTCAAAGTCATAAAATTATTTTATTATGATTTGTTATTTTTAAGGATAAGAAATTTCTTTTTTTTGAGATTGGAATTATTCGTGCGCAGTGGTTAATAACAGTTAACTGACCTTAACTTCTATTTCTCCTCTCGGTTCGAAGTTGAAATTACCGACTTTCTTAAGAATGGCATAGGTGGCTTCAGAAATCTGAATTTTCATGGACTCTGATGTAGATTCCATTCTACTTGCTGTGTTTACCGTATCTCCAAACAGACAGTACCTATACACAATGTGAAATGTAGAAGGGCAGTGGTTTCTGCTCTCAAGTAATAGTTCTTCCCAGGAAGTATCTTAAGAAGGTTTTGCGAAATTTCTGGAAATTTTCTAGGAACTACCTGTTTGTTGGTCAGTTTTGTGAAAAATATTCCGGAGGATTTTTGAGGAAGTTCGTAAAAATTCCGCAAATTTGATAGAAAATTTATAATAGTTCTTAGGAGTTTTCCTAGAAATTTCCTTAATATTTCTTGAGAAGCTGCTTATGAAGAACTGCTACACGATCTTACCTCCTGCGTTTCCTTAATTACTGGTACATTCTTACATGCTTGTTAAGACTGAGGCAAGACTAAAACATTGTAGTTCCTTTTGAAAGTGACGTATTAGTGAAACTTATTGGATATGAAAGTTTCAAAATACATTTCAACACTTAGGAAACCGATTATGTTACTGAAATAGAAGTGAAAGTCAGTCTGTATTACCTTGGCATCTTTAGACCTACAACGCCGGACACTACAGAACCACTGTGGATACCAGCCCTCAGGTGTAACTTTTCTCCTGGCCTATGCCTAATCTTAAATCTGGATGCCGCTTCGAGTAAATTGAGAGCCATTGTGCAGATTTCAGAGGCATGCAAAAGACCGTTTCTCATTGGCAATCCTTATGCATAAAAGAATATAAGTCATGCAAAATTTCATGTTGTGGTGCACCCAGTGATTAGATATGAATAAAATCTTCATATGGCAAATCACATTGATAAATAAAATATAGCGATAACGGGAGTGTGTAGCAAACATAACAACTGCAAGAATTTAGAGGCAGAAGGGTTTTCTGAGTTTATGGTACTGAATGTACAGAGCAAATATCAATGATCAGTAAATACGTGCGGAATACAGCAACATTCAACCAAAACTTACCTGTTTTAACGTTCACATAAAGTTTAAGGGTCAAACATTAGCTTAACAAGGTAAGGTTATTTGAAAAGCAATACAATTTTGTCAGGCAAACATCGAACATACGGTTACTTTTAAATTTTGGACAATATATAACAAGAAACAGTGAATTAAAACTGTTGAATCTATATATAACTGTTGAATATATATATATATATATAATGTTTTCAGCATTTCTTCAACGGATATTTACGTGTAGAAGCAAATCTTCAAATCAATATCAGTGTTCAATAAGGATTAGTAATCGAGAAATAAATTTTTAAGCAATAGTTCTGCGGCCGAGGCGTCTACTATGGAAACAGCATTGGCCGGCGAATTTTACAGTCAAATATTGGTATGGTATTAGTTCGGTCTCCCCCTCCTCGAATTAAAAAACAACATAGAAATATTGAACTCAACGTTTTTGTATGGATTAAATTAAGTTTTGAACTGAAAACCAGGATCAGCGCCTAGAAATTTTACCTGAGACGACCATATAGGCGTCACCTATGGTTTCCACTTTGTAGACGTCATGATGTACGATGACCGAGTCAAAAGTCGTGTAGAGGTCATTCAGCATATTGACAATTTGCTGAGGCGTCGATGCGGCTGACAGAGTTGTAAATCCTAGAATGTTACACCAAGATCAAATACACCAAAAATGCAAATGGTTTTTAAAAAATCAGAGGTTGTAAACTAGATCTTGCCCTGCTTAGGTCATCCGTCCCAGACTAGATAGCCAGAGATGCTGTCATTCAGGAAAAGGATATCACGCGGAATAAAGTATGGAGATTGAAAAAATTCAAGTGTAATAATAACGGCAAAATTTACTGAAACCTGAGAAAAACAAAACATTCAAAACGCAGTTGAAATTATTTTTCTTCAGGCTATACACTACAGCTATTTGTACAGCATTCGAGCAAGCAAGGCTTGTAAGCGAACCGCACACAAAACTGAAAACACGACAATTGAAACTCATCCCCAGATAGCCGAAATAGAGCGGAATGTTAACTTTTCTCTTTTGGATATTTCACAGTACCCTGTCGTCGCCTGTTTGTAGCATAGAACCTTCTGTTTCTTACAGCATAAATAGTTCCGTCACAAACTTTCAGCGTCAGGCTGAATTACGCTGATGATGCTTGTCTGATTACAGTTTGCGAAACTTATTTTCAGCTAGAGGGCGGAAAGTTGACTTATTAATACTAGTAGTGCACGTATGACACGGTATATGTTAAAATATGTGTTTAAGGTTACATTATCGGTTTACCAGTCGTGTGTTTATAAGCTTGTATCTAAATAACAATTCTTTCATTTTAAACTGTTTTAAAATGTGGATTATTTTTCAATAATCGTGTGTTTACTAACGCGTGTTAGCGTGTTATACTAACAAGTTATTATGCGAATTATGATGTGATATTCAACAAAAACATACTTATTTACTAAAGCAGTGAATAGAACGCTAGCTAAAGCATATTGTAAAATGGCTTCAGTTATGTCATGATTTTATTTACACTGGTATCGACAAAACACAATGGTCTCCACATTGGTAAAACACAAAGCGAGGGGTTGTTGTCTTGTTATCACCTCAGATGAGAACAAAGGAAATTCAATTGCGCTCAACATGGCCAATCAACCACACTGTTAAGAACGACTTAGAAACACTAATGAGTTAATTGTTTTGCAATATCAAAATAACATTAGGATGATGCTTACAAGAGCCATAAGTTATCAGTGGTCAACTCTCAAGAAATACGTCACATTCTATACTGTTCCTTTTTTAGAATGTACTTGAATATATGAGAAGTAAGGCTATCAAGCAAGTAAGTGTTGCTGTTAAATAACCCTTTGTGACAAGAGATGTCTTTTTGTCCTCTTGTGAGAACAATTGTCTCATAAAATGTTTTATATTTTAGGAATAATTTATTTTTTTCGATGTGTAATTCTGACAAAAAATTCTATGTTCTTTTTCTCTTATCAAGTCAAATTGTTTTCTAACAGTCCTTCATTTTCCGCTTTATTATTTCTCAAACCTTTGTAGGACAGAGTAAAGCCATCGCAAAGTGAAATTTGAGACATCTCAACTTTCAACAAATAGAGTTATTCATTTAAAAGTCACATTTTAGAAACGTCTGCTCGCAGAGGTTCAGATAACTGTTCGGATTTGAGTTCAGATACAGAAAACAAACCGAGGTCCTCCGCTTTTTCATGTTTTGCTATCTAGTATGCGTTTTACTGTCGGTAGCAAAAAGAGTCTATTTCATTCAATATACATGTGACAGGGTATTTCCAGGGCATTTCCTTAACCAGTTTTCGTGGACATGAACGACAGTTGAGAATACCCGTCTTCGTCACAGTGAACCAAAATATTAGCACACCTAAAATATGCTGCCAGTTCTATTTAAGTGGAATTTGGGGCAATCCACTCCGTTGCATGCGTTCTTTTGAAAACACGTTCTATCCCATTTTATAAATAAAACATTTATTCAAAATGAAGTTATGTTAAAGCGAATTGTATTAATAGTTTGCACTACAGTTAAAATATCAAAGACGTTCGTCGTCTCCAGCAGACTGTTAGCCGCCCTTGGACATGAAAGGGGTGTCGGAATGTTAATATGTCTTCCCCCCCGACTCGTCAAAAGGTGGGATTACCCGTTGAAAACTTACCTACAATATCACTAAAGAAAATTGTGACTGATTCATAAACTTCAGGCTGCACTGTCTGGCCTTTAGATAGGCTGTCTGCTACTGATGGTGGTAAGATCTGTTACAAAACAAAAAAGTCATTAGCGAAGCTTACCTCTTTTCTATAAATATCGCACATGTGCATTCATAGTTGTTCAAAGTGCCAGTTGTACGTCATCAGGATGACAAACTTACCTTCAAAATAATAAATACCAAATGTAATAAAACTGTCAATTTATTTCGTGAAACGCTTTAAAATTTATGAGAAAAAGGGAGTTCGCGTTCTCCCCCTTTTAGACTGAATTTTCCTCATCTACGGTAATCAATGCATAAATTATGAACTGAACTTTTGTACACGTGTAGGTGTAAAATATAAATAAACATTGCCAAAATTGTCTTACTAGATGAAACCGGAAACATTCGTGTCTGAAAGACTGAATGACAGCGCATTACCTACATTCTTTTTTTATCAGTATCCTTCCACCCACGGGGGCTTGCAGTGGGGATGGAATAGCGCGGGTATAAAAAAATCCAAAGGGGGAGAACTACGCTTTTATTCGTAAAAAGCGTTTACGAAATAAAACGACACTTTTATTTTTGCAAAAACTAGCTTTCGCTTATCACCATCTTTAAAGGGGATTAGAAACCCGCGCTGGGGTAAAACCTCTCATGCCTAGAGTTTTTTTTCAAAATGAATTACACTTTTACAGATATGTGTGTTGAACGAGTAAATAAAAGACATCAAACTAGGAGATTTTAATGAGTATTAAAAAATAACCACAAAATATACAAAAATATCGTATCCACTTAAAGTAAAAGCCCATATAAAGAAAGAACGGCAGTGTAAATCAACTTGCATAGAGCAAAGCGAAGTATGACTCCATTCATGCAATAGCCTATCCATGTAGCTACCCATGGGATCCCAAATGGCTAAACGGCGTTACCATGTGGGAAGAGACATTAACTGGGTTTACTTCACCCATTGCCCCCTTGGCTGTTCCCCCTCCCGTCCCCTTTTCAAGAAGAGGGATAGAGCAGAGCTTCGATAAAATTCTTCTCACCTACAGACGCACGTACAGACAAAGCTAAATAAACCTGACTTAAGAGACTTAAGTGTAGCAAGTACGTCCAACCGAAGTAGTTTGGCATACATTCAAACAGACACATACATCAAATATGATAAATACAGCTACAACTAATACTTTTAATTCAGAGCATTAAGACTCACGAGATCTCTTTTAAACGAATAGTCTGTGCACCCAAGATTGCTACAGATCAACTAAAAAATTGACATATGAGCAACAAAAGCAAATTACACAGACCTCATCTAAATCCAAGTCCAAAATAAATGCTTTTCCACTTAAATTAACGCATCTCACAGTGAAAATAAATAATTTTACATGTGTAAACTAAAGCTTTACGACAATATCTGAAATGGGGCAAATGCCTCTACCCACTTCTCAGAAAAAAGAAAAAAGTCTACTCTATCAACTGGTCTTTTTTCTAGAGCTCTGCATTTAGATATATTTAACTCCTCTCCCCCGAGTTATCGCTTCGAATAATTCCCAATAGTTTCATTCTGTTCGACAGAGCCTTTATCATATTTATCATATTGGCTTTTATCATAATTTTAATATTTATAAAATTTTCTAATAATTAATGCTAAATTTGAACAGAGGATAAACATATGCATGATATTATTCTTCACTTTACATTTTTGACAATTTCATGCCATGATCGGGTCAAATTTTGTGACTATGTAATTTGATGCACATTTTTATGCCTAATTTTATAGTTTAATATACTGTTCCGAACATTTCGTGTCAAATATTTTGTCTTACCAAAGATTTCTTCAAATTCACATTCAGTCATATATATTTTCATTTTCCACCTTTCTATAAAGCTTAGTGTAGTTTTCTGAAGTCTAAATAGGTTCTAATACATTAATTTTGAACATATTTTAGATAACAATGAGCTATACAATTTAGATGTAAACATAATATCAACATCTTTTCTACTACTTTTTATGCTTTTTTAATCTAGTGCCAATACACTTTTCTATTTTTGCGGAATTGCTGCCACCAACCTGAATAATTTCAAGACATTTATTTTACAATCAGACCTCTTTTTTATTTCTAGCTGTAACTTAATGGATCCATCCTAATTTCTTGGTATGTAATTCTTTAAAAAATACCGATGAACTTCCTATTTGGATATACTTGTTGTACCATAATCCACATTTGGCCTGTTCGGAGGGTCACTAATTTCAACCGTCTTTTCAATTAAGAGATGAATGAGTCTTTCCCTGAATCATAGCCCGATAAGTATTGCCCCGAGAACTGACCTATTCCCCTTTATGGTCTGAGATGTAACTCCTGATGCAAATAATTCAAGAAATCGGCCATTGTCCCAGAGTTTGCCTTGAATGGATGCAACTTTTGATTCCAACACCAGCAAGAGAACTTGTTCCACTGTAATAGGTAGACTTTCATAGTGGATGACTGATGTAACTCTTTACCGTATCCCGGGTAGCTACCGATACGGACTCCAACAGCTTCAGGATCACTGGGTCCGATATCTCCTTAGCCAAAGCTTCCTTCAATGCTTTCAATGTGTGGTCCTGGATTGAAACTATATTGAGTGTTTGCCGAGCCAATCCCTCTAGCACCTTTGCGTCCCTCTCATTGGTGGACTAACAGTCTAGTTTCAGCCCAGGCATCCAAATTGTCCTCTCGAACGATAGCTCTAAAGGCTCGGGGGGATAAGACTGCCAGCTGTCCTGTACGTCGCTGATCTGATCCGTGGTTGCTTGGGTGGAATTCTCGTATTTTTGGAGTCACCGAAAATATATTAAATCTTATATTTCACACATTTCTAATACATTTAGAACTGAAGATCTATACTTTGTGCATATATATATATCCAGAGCGGAACGAATATGTATGCAGATTCTGCTGTCAGGCAGTGGTTATAATGCCATTGTTTTCTCATACACTCATACGACTGTGGGGCTTCACGCTCTATACAGTGTAAACATTGTTACGTTGGATCGCACCCGGAGTCGGGTCAACGTCGAGTTTTCGACGTGGGATAGACGTCGATAGTCCTACGTCTAATCAACGTTGCATCAAAGACGTTTATTAGACGTCGGAGAAAGTTTCGTATTGGTTGTGGCCAAAAGCAACGTCTAAATAACGTTGCTTCTCCAACGGCCTATTCAACATTGTGCCAAAGGGGTTAGTAAGACATTTTTCCGTGGTCGCGATCAATCGCTACAAAACTGTAAAAAGAATTTATGTTGTGTTTTGGTCGGCTCGAGGCCGCAACCTTATATGGACGTTGTATCAATTTTCACTTGTTGGAATATTCACTGGGTATACTAGCCCATCCATGTCCATGTACCCCTCCCCCTACCCCTAAAAACAAACAAAAAAACCCCCAAAATAAACAAACAAACAAATAAAATGCGTATCATAATTACTTCTTGATAATCTAGTGCGCCAAATAAAGCTGCCATATGACTATAACATAAGGTGTTATAGTTATGGCGGATTGATTTGCTTTTGGTTTCGCTAAATCCTATCCTGCTTCAAGAATTTTTGTGAACAAAAAAGTGCCAACGGAAAGATATTTGAATTACTAACAAGACTGTGCACGGACAGTGTCCCAGGTCACAAATGGTGAAGATTTATGATTTATAAGTATAACCTGTAACCTATATTTCAAGAGATTAGGGCTATGTGCCTGGCATCAGTCAAGATTTTAATGCAAAAGTGGTTTATGGTTTACATATATGGTTTATATATACCACTCATTCCATCAAAATTTTAGGACGTTTAAATTTAAATCCTAGGAGGGGATGCGTTTTCATGAAATTTGTTTTTGGCCAAAAATTTCCACCAATTTTAGGTGAATCACGAAAAACGTAATAGCCAGGTGGTTACGAAAGCCTGCCATCTTTAATAAGAATTTCAAGAGATTAAGGCCAAATACCTTGAGCCAGTTGCGTTTCCATTAATGTTTTTGGCGAATCTACAAAAAAGTTATAGCCAGATAGGGGCTAATTTCCGCTTCTATAATTCAAAATTTGAAGAAGGTAATATTATATCTCTAGCCTAAGTAACGATTTTAGAAAGGATTTGTTTTTCGAAAATATTTTCGCCATTTTTTTCTTTAACTAAAATTTCAAGACAGTAAAGCCCTTTCTGTGATGTCAGTTAAGATTTTACTGATTTTTGGCTTATCACCACAAATTAACGGCCTGGCACACAGTAATAGCTGTTAAAACAAAAAAAAAAAAAAAAAAAAAAAACAAAAGCAAAAAAAAAAAAAAGTTTTATCATCAATGGCTCGATCAGTTTTTTGGCGAATGGGTTAAAAAGGAATAGCCAGGTGCAGACTTATGCGCATGTTTCCATTAAACCCATAGAAGGATATACATTTTGTAGAAAATTGTGTTTTGACCAATATTTTCCGCCAATTTATAGCGAATTGCTATGAAAAAGTAACAGCAAGGTAGGTAGGGAGAGGGAGAGAGAGAATGAGTGTGTGTGTGTGTGTGTGTGTGGGACAGAGAGAGAGAGAGAGAGAGACAGACAGAGAGAGAGATAGGGGAGAGAGAGAGAGAGAGAGAGAGAGAGAGAGAGAGAGAGAGAGAGAGAGAGAGAGAGAGAGAGAGAGAGAGAGAGAGAGAGAGAGAGAGTATAGCAAAGCCGGTGTGAATATTCGCTTCTCTAATTCAAATTTTATGAAGGCCAGATCATGTAATTGTTTTTTCGCCAACATTTCGGCCAATTTTTCCGAATTACGAGAAACAGTAATACCAGGTACGTACCAGTTATGGCTACCTTTATCTAAAATTTGAAAACAGTAAGGACATTTCTCTGGTGTGAGTTACGATTTTACTGTTTTTTTCTGTTTTTTTTTTGCTACGAATTTTGAAAACTTTTGGCCAATCACGAAAACAAGTGATGTCGTGGCGAGTAATAATTATTGTTACCTATACCTGAAGGTTCGAGACAATGAAGCTACTTTCCTACGAGTCCGTTAAGATTTTGTTATATTTTTTTGTTTGAGGGGGGGGGGGGATTTCACTAAAATTCCCGCCAATTATGTGGCGAACGGCCAAAGCAAGTAAGAGCTCTACATTTATGCACCCTACCTTCCACCAAAATTTAGAGCGTGTCCTTGAAAACCCTAGAAGTTTTTCAAGAAATTTGTTTTGGTCAATATTTAAGCCAAATTTTGCCAGTTAAACATGAAAAAAAGAAAAAGAAAGAAATAGCCAGTTAGGTAGTAATGTCACTGTGTGCTGTTGTTACTGAAAATTACAAGGTGATAAAGTTATTTTTGCTAAGATTTACAGATTTTTTCGCCAAAATTTCCGCCATTTTCTGGCCAATCACATCAAAATGTAATAGATATTTAGGCAATATTGCCTGCCACAGCTACTTAAAATTTCAAGACATTAAGACTATTTTCCTGGAGGTAGTTAAGATTTTATGATTTTTCTTAGTTTTTGGTCAACATTTTTACCAATTTTTGTCCAGTCACCAAAAATTGTAATAACCAGGCAGGTAGTAAGATCTGCTACCTTTCATTAAAATTTCAAGACAGTAAAACTTTTCCTGGAGCTCATGAAAATTTTACTGATATTTATTTTGTTTTTTTTTTCGCAAAATTTTTGGCAATTCTTTTTGGCCAAATCACTAAAAAGTAACGGCCACCTTTACCGTGCTACCTTTATTTAAAATTCCAAGTCAATAAGACTATTTCCCAGCATTTAGTTAAGATTTTACTGAATTTTTTCGATTTGTCGCAAAGTTTCCTCCAATTTTTGGCGAATCACCAAAAACATAGCCTGGTAGGTACTAACACCTGCTACTTTCATCTAAAATTCAAAGCAGTAGGACTGTTTTCCCGGAGTTAGTTAAAATTTTACAAAAAAAATTTTTTGGCCAATATTTCTGGCATTTGGGGCGAATCGGCAAAACAAATAACAGATAGGTGGACACCTATACTCCCTACCCTCCAAAATTGTAGAATGTTTCCTTGAAAGCCCTAGAATTTCTTTTTGGTCAATATTTCCTCCAATTTTTGGCAAATTGCCAAAAAAGTAATAGCCTGGTAGGTACTTATGTCCGCTAACATCAACTAAGATTTCGAGACATTCAGGTTAAAAACCTTGGAAGAGATACGAGGTTTCAACTTAAAACGTACATACGCACAAACGCACATACTTTCAACGACTGCTATAACCCCTCCTTATGTAGAAGCTGGGGCTAAAAAGAATATTATCATAACTTACAAAATTTGATGTATCTTTTAAAGCTCCTGCTCTCAATTTCATTGAAATTAAATAATCTGCGTGTACTCAAATGAATTTGTGATAAAAAGATAAAAGAAGGGGGTTTCTTTTCGTACTTGGTGCAGTAGATTCTCCAGGGCTTTGTTTGCCGCGTCTAACTCCCCCGTTCTTTCAGCAACTTTCTCTTCCAGATGATTGGCGTAGGATTCCAGAACCTCCATCATCGAGTCCATGACACCTAAATAAATCAATTAAAAATATAATATTTATGTTACAAATGTCTGCTTATCAATACATATTTACTTATACTACCATAACCTGTTGTCTATAATGTGTTATTCATAAGCTGTCGATTGATCTGAATCTGTTTTTAAAGGTAGAGTTATTTAAAAATTCCAAGTCCAAATTGCCTTCCTCTTGGAAACTGAGGAAATTTTCGGGATTAAAATTTAAACGGAGATCACCTTTCCGTGTTTGTTTGGAAGCTTTCAGCGATTTGCCGAGCTGTGCAAAGGACGGCCTTCTTGTGCCGTCTGGGTTCCAGCTTTCTGAAATTATACTCCTAATAGCTCTTGGGGATAACAAATTTAAATCCGGCTTCAGTCGCGTTGTCTTAATTGCTTCTAAAATCTGGACTGGTTCCATTTTAAAACTATATTCTGAATATGGATCTTCTCGTGTGAAAATCTCGACGAGTATCATCCCAAAGCTGTAGACGTCATGACATTTCTTGTACGACCGCCCTGTAGCATTTTGATCGTCAGCCAGGAAGTCTGGATCCGTCCAGTAAAGCCTTCGCGCAAGGACCTGTGGATCTTCCTGTACATCAATCTGACTTAAGGGAACGATTGACATTTTAGAGATTTTCCGGGTTTTAGACATTAAGTCCAATTTATAGTTTTCCCATTCAGCAACCCTGACGTTCCATCTTTGGTCAATAAAACAACATTCAGAGTTAAGGTCAGTGTGGAGAAGGCCTTGGGAGTGCAGAAAACTCATTCCATTTGCAATATCCATAGCCAATGAAAATTTGATGTTGTCATCGATGCGATACTTTTCATTTTGCACGACATCTGACAGAGTCCCTTTCGGTGAATGGTCACTCACGTAATATCGCTCATTTTCGCCCATGTAAACAATGCCATAGAAACGTAAAACGTTGTTATGCTGTATCTTATCTCTCATCCAAAGAAGTGTTCTCTTAATAGCCTTATCTTGGACTCGCAAGTTTTGAACTTTGATTTCTCTTAGAGAGATCACTTTCTTATCCCAAATACCAACTCCATAGACGTTCGAAAATGCACTGACACTTATCTGCGATCCCATCGACAGGGCTAAGGATATGGCACTGCCCGGATATTTACCAATGACACCCTGGTTCTGTGTCCATTGGAGACTAATAGTCCTTTTGTCGATTTTCCACTCATCTGATAATATCGCTCTGCGTAATTTAATCTGCTGCCAGATTATGTAGCAGATCAGAAACAAGACGAGAAGTAAAACAATGGGAAATACCACAAGAACGGGTACTCGCCACTTTTGTGTTGAAATCAATTCCTCGCGCTTTTGTTGTTGAACCAAATCGTATAGATTCTGTCCATTACATTCCATGAGTTTCAAGACGTCGTCGACGATCTTATCGGAGATGCTTTCAGACACAGGGGCAACTTTGAAATCCGTCACTTCCTGTCGCGCGAATTCATCTTCGCCTATCCATTCAATGTACCGCACTAACTCCACCGCTAAATCGCAGTCGGTGTAATCGTACATATGCACAATGAAATAGGAATAACCTATGAATGGGTATTCTCCAGGATGGACATAGTTTGCCAGATCCACGTTAAATCTGGAATTAAAGTCGTTTTCACTTCTGTCCATTGCTTCGTAATAATCCTCTATTCGAATATCCAATGGAACACCATTTTGCATTATTTGCGCATATGGAAGCTGCGAAACGACAACATCGGCAACGCTGACATATCCAATCGAATTTCGATACGATAGTATTATCCCTGACATCCCGCGATTGGTGCGACCATACAAGGACATGACGTCTGGTTGCCAGTGAATGGGCTGCTCGTCACTGTCTAATCCCTCGCTAAAGCGACCATAGGTTACGTTCCACTCTTCACTGTGTTTGCAAAGAGTTGCCGTAAATATCTCAGTGGATCCGGAATCGTCAGCTCGTGCAATAACACGGATCGTTTCATTCGGGAGATTGACATTAGGATTGATATCGACGATCGATGTTTCATTCCACTCGGTAATGCTGCCATTGTATATCCCAACCACATGCTCCATGGTGAGGTTTAAAGGATATGTTGGACTCACCACTAGGTTGTATGCTAGCACCACAGATCTAAAAATAGCATATAATCGTTTTCTTTGTCAAAACATACTCGTTGTTAAAGTCATTAAACAGAGTGAATTACATCGAAACAATTCCATCAGATCTGTGATCTAGAAGACAAATCACAGTCCCGTGCCTCTCGATAATCTCGCTTGTATCAGCCATGCAAAACACGAATTAAAGTCGGGCAGGTCAGGAACTCCCCGAATAATGTAGGCAGACTCAGACAATTTTATGCTTTATATAGGACAAGATATTGACATTCAACCACTCCGAGTTTCACGGGCAAGTGACAGGCAAATGAATGTCATGACTAAAATAGATAATAAATGTTTTCAGGCAGTAGTTTTGCAAATTTCATTCAAATTTACACATTTGATCCTACCGGATGTTGAGAGCATGATTTTTTTGCAAGATTGAATGAAAAATAATTTACTGAGATGTTTTGTTTATGTCATTGAAAAATGTGAAATAAATTATGTAAAAATAATTTTCTGCGTGTGTGTATGCATGATAAAACACCAAAGATTTAGAAAACTTAGAACTGGATGAACTAATTAAAGTAAAGGGATCCCATTTAAAATTTAAGGGTTGCAGACTTAAAAAGAACAAAAAGAAGAAGAAGAAAAGGAATACGAACCCGGCAAGCATTGGGATCATCTGCAGGTCTGCGTGAGTTTCGTAGTCTTGCTCTGCCAGCACAGAGTCGGAACCAATGTATGTGATTGAGCTGGACAAGTCTTCTTCTATGTCATTAAGAAATATGTTTTGACCTTCGCCACTGCCTGGAATGCAATCAGCGATAGAATAGTGAGATTGTTTAATAATAATGACTGTGAAAAATTAATATAAGACTGCTACCGCCAGATCTTCTCCTGCCTGACGCTTTTTGTTGTTGACATAATTCCTTTGCCTGAGCAGTACATGATTTTGCAAGCAAGGTGAAAATGAACTTGTGGCTTTGATACAATCCAAAAAAGCAACATTTTCTCGTATTTCTATATATTATTTTTAAGCAGTGCCTGAAAGAACTACAATCCACACCAGTTGGTACTTATTTGAAAAGAGAAATTTATTGAAAATATACCAGGAAACCTACCTATTGCGTAATATTCATTATCCAGACTGACAAACCGGCTTCTGTAGTTTTCAAACGCGGGGGCCCATGCTTCGTACACCTCTACCGGAAGCGAGGCGCCGACCCCAACAAGCTCCATGTCTTTTTGTGTCTGTCCTCCTCGTAGAAAAATGATTATGATAATCAAATTCAGACGTGCCATGACTCATAGTTTGCCTGTTGTAGCACCCATCAGTAAAATAAATAAAAAAATGCAATAAAATGGCTTTAAAATAACACACAGTGACACTTTATTATTATTTAAAAGGTGCTTTCTGTGTCATCAAAATGTGTGAAATTGTATTTATAGCATGCTTATGTCCATAAAGTATATCTCAAGGAGGAACGAAGTGAAATTAGGTTCCTCTTGATAACAAAGATTGCTTTAAGTCAGCACTTCACTTGTCATCTTATGAACACAGTCATACTTTAAGTAAGGGGTCGTATAATATCAGTTGCGTGATATCTGAGTGACAACTACACTTAAAACAACACACACCAGTAATTGTTCAGACATACACGTCAATCGGCTGCATACGATGCCAAAGTCACATTTATTGCTGAATGAATTACTTGGTGGTTGCTGAGGAAGAATTTTTCCCAATGTTATTTCTATAATACCACTGACAATTGCGTATTAAACAGTTAATAGAAATTTTTTAAAAAGCAGTTCAAAATTATTAGTCTCCACTTGTTGCATTTTTAACACTTAATTGTTTTGTATTAAGTAACCTCTTAATTAACGTCTTGTCAAGTGAACTGTGTCTACCCAAAGATCCAGCTTGTAGCTAATCAATCAGGAATATAGGAACCTGTCTATGTTACCACTGTGTGCATATTTGACAGGGACAGAGCAATACTGGCCATATTGAACAATTGAGGCAGATTCTGTTAGAAAAATTACATATCCGTCAGGTCTGTCATGAAGTGCATTTGGCAGTTTTACTTTACTTTACTTTACTCGATTTTCAGTATCATCACTGGGTCCTCAGTACAACCACTGGATTTCCGGATCATCACTGAGTCCTCAGTACCACAACTGGGTTCTCAGTACCACCACTGGGTCCTCATTGTCACCAGTGAGTGCTCAAGACCACAACCGGATTCTCAGTATCACCACTGGGTTGTCAGTATCATCACTTGGTCTTCACTATCACTACTAGGTCTATCACCACTGTGTCCTCAGTATCGCCACTAGCTCCTCAACACCACCACTAGATTCTCAATATTATAACTGATGCTTCAGTTCCACCTCTGGGTGCTCAATCCCACCACAAGGTTCTCAGTTCATTACTGGGTCATTAAATCACCGTTGGGTCCTCAGCACCAGCACTTGGTCCTATATATCTCCACAAAGTCCTCACTATCGCCAAACGGGCCTCTCAGTAACATTGCTGGGACCTCAGTAGCTCTATCGGATCCCCAACTCCACCGTTGGGCCCTCAGTATTATCACTGGCTCTCAGTACCATTGCTGGGTCCTTAAATAACCATTTTGTCCTCACTACCAGCACTTCGTCCTCAGTACCACTTCTGACCCGCAGTGCCACTGGTGGTACTGAGGTCCTGTGGATTCAACAACCTTCGCTGTATTGCGGGGTACGGAGAACCAACTGTGTATTTTTTATAAGAATGACTAAAATTTAACTTGATACAATTTAGATAGGAATCAGTTACAGATTTCACACCTTTCGAATGTGGATTTGAGTAAATAGATTTTTGGGAAATATTTAAGGGCAATATTTACCTTTGTGAGATCTGTTTCCATTTATTATCAGCTAAAAGTTTGTTCTGACGCCATAACCTATTAAAAAACAAAAACAGAAAAGAAAAAGAAAGGCTTTCTTGGGATGTGAATACATGAATATAAAGATAATGTGATGGTTTTTATGTACATGTCTGACAACAAAGCTGTTTGGGCAGATTTTATTCATTTTGCACACGTTTTTTCCCTCTGTAGAAACACAACTAAAGTTGAATTTTGCTTTGAAAAAAATTAAGACTTCGTATATTAAGTGTTGTGCACTCAGTTTTTGATCCAACACATGCTTAGGATAATGAGAAGAATGATTATAATCTTTACTTTGTGAGTCTATTTTCATTGATACGTGTGTTAGACTTAGTGCTAAAAGCTGTAAGGGAGGTTGCCATAATCAGTTAAACCCCATCCTCATACTACCCCGGTACCATAAACAATGTGTTACAATTGTTGAGCCCTTCTTATCTTTTCGTAGTCATTAACACCTGTTTATTAATTGGCTTTGTTTACCACTTGGGTATATATGAGAAGATGGTTACGTGAATGCATTTTAACTTATCATGAAATCCCGAAGGATAGCGAGCAACATTTAATAAACATAATGAGAATTGTTATTATCATCTGTGCTATTTTAAGATTTAAAATAAACAGTGGAAAAGTAAACAACCTTGAATTTTCCACATAACTTTTGGAGAAAGCCCCTCTCCTTTTAAGCGCACTATCTTAGCACTCGCTGCATGACAACACTATGCACTTAATCACTTCCAAGCGCACCTCGCAACATAGACGTCATATGATTCCAATATTGCAGCGCGTATGCTAACTGCTTAGTGACAATGACAGTCCACAACAGGACCAAGTGTTCACGAAAATAGTTTCATATTTTACACTAGAATCGGGAAGAGATTAACACCGCTCATGGCTTAATGTGGGAATGAGTTTTTGGGGTTGGACGGGGTGGACAGGGGGGGGGGGGGCGAAGCGGGAAGCCCTGGCACAAAATGCTAGATCCAAGCCTTGGCCATATTTAATAGAGGACGAGTTGTCATGAATAACAAGACAATAAATTATATTGTCACAAGCGATCTGAAATAGGAATTTGGTAAAAACTTTAGTATCAGATCTTGGTGGAACACAGGGGATGTGTTGTCTTTTGAAATGACCTATGTTTAAACTAGCCTTAGGTCTCCTTAATAATGTGTTTGTAACATTGTAGAGACAGAAACGACAGGCAAATACACAAGGGCCGTGCCAATAAGACGGATAAGATTTTTGGCCAGTATTACAGCTGGTGTTATTTTTATGTTTTATTTTGTTGCAAGTGCCTTCACTAAGTGTTGTTAGATTACCAGGAAACTGTCTTACATAATGATTGCTACCATGTACCTGGCCAGTTGTTGTACACTGTTACTGTATGATACGTGCCTAAAATCATGGTACCTCGCCAGCTATTGTGTACTTTTACTACATGATACGTATGTAAAATCAATGGTTCCTGGCCAGTTGTCGCACACTTTCACTGTATGATACTTATCTAAAATCAGTGATACCTGGACAGTTGTCGCACACTTTCACTGTATGAAACTTATCTAAAATCAATGGTTCCTGGCCAGTTGTACACTATTTACTGTATGATACAAATCTTAAATCAATATAACTACAGACATTCAGAATTATTTATTTCTTTCATACAGCATCACCACTGATTGAATTTTATCATCTAAAATATCAGTGATTATTTCCGAACTGTGCAACACTCACGTTTGCTGGCAAGGTGTTTATTTAACAATCAAATCTTTATTCCAATTTATTACTCAATGTATGATATATTATGGTTTTATTTAAATGAAAAACTAAAGAAAAATCATTTTTTTAGATCAGTACCATTTAGCAATAATTAATATGGATTATTGGATCCATGAGCTGAAAAGATGTTCAGAAGAAGAATTCATTAAAAAGGTTATTTTCAAAGATATATGGTAATCTTAGTATGCGTAAATAAGATGACCACTGAAGAAAGAAACTTTCTCAGTTGGAGAGCCGTAGAGAGACTGGATATCGCTAGCAACTCTCATCCAAACTCTTTCGTCACTTAGACACTCGCAAAAAGTCATGGTAGCTCCCTGATTTTGACCAATTTGATCGCTGATAATCCTCACTAAGGCCTGTCCTTCTTTCATGATGTCTGCAACAACATAGAAACCATCAGTGGAGGTGAGCGATGCCGAGAACATATACATCCCAGGTACCGGACAAATAAATATACTCAGCGATTCCTGTAAGTAATTTCCAAGATTTGTTTCTACAGTGTCAAATATAATCAAGTCACTTGCGTTGTAATCCCTGGGCGAACTCGAGAATGCAGTAAAACCAACTGGTTCAACAAGACCTTCTGTAACATACACAGATGAAAACACTCCTTTGTTACAACAACAAAACACTTTCGTACAGCAAACAAGAAAAAGTGTTTCTCATTGATAAATGATTAAAGAAGTTTACCGAGAAACTAATGTTAAAAATCTGACCCAATGTCACGAAATTATTGGTGCTTTAAATACAACTTTTTAGGACTGAGTTTGAATTTGAGCAACGTTATTGAATACGGGCACAGATCTAGACCTATCCTGAGAAATTTGCGCCGAAAGACGCATTTTCTCAGCTGTAAGTTCCAGCAATAGAAGTTCTTATGCACTGATAACTCACCAGGTAAACATTCATAGAGCACTATTAAGTAGTCTGAATAATATGGTTCAGAACAGCTTTGAACGGAAGAACCTTGATTTTGGAATTGACACTCTGTCTGATTATTGCAAAGTAAAGTCAGAGCAGCCCAGTCTTGGGGTACAGTTTCTTCCATTGACTCTGAACAATCATCTGTAAATAATATGATTGAACATAAGACTACAAAAACTGAAAATCTGCAACATTTAAGGACCTTAAAATAGCAAGAAAATACCAAGATTGTTAAGCTAAATATTTTTTCAAATTGTCTAGCTGTTACCATTAAGATAGAATGTGTTCTTCATTTCTTTAAAGTTACGAACCCATGACGAGGGCTATGAGACACGCCTCTAAAAGTTTTTCATAAGTGGCACGTTTTATGCTAATTTAATGTCCACTACATTAGAGCCACCGCCCTTCCAAATGTGGGCCAAAGGATTAATTTATATCTGGTTTTATACACATCTATAAAGTACATACGCAATATTTTTGTTTATCCCTTTCGTCCCTTCTCCCTTGTATGCACAATTTGTGACATAACCCACTGACAGGAACATTAACGAATGCCTGGCCTTGGGCAAGCGCCACCCGTACGTACGTACCAGATGGATGACCTCTTAACGTTTGCTTTTAATCCCGTGCTTTAAGTCTGAGTTAACAGATAAAAGACTATTTTGGCGACATTAAGAGCTTTACTGATCCTTGAGTTTTAAGTCCGGTATGACCTGGCCATTAACCATTAATAAGCCAGTCACTAATGACTTAAATTAGTGCAACGGTGTCTGCCACTGGACAAACGGACGGATGTAGGGTTTTCAGGATTTCAGTTCAGTTACTATATCGAATTCTTACCTGGGTGAGGAGGACAGCAGTCTTCTAAGCACGGTTCAGCGTACTGGGTGTAGTAAGCACTTGTCACGTTTATGGTTTTATTTCCAGCACAAGACAGAACAAGGTATTCAAATTCACAGGCAAACCCACTGAAGGTATCTGTAAGTGTAATAATTTCGAAAAAAGATGAAGTGTTATTTAGGCTTGGGAGAAGAATTGTACACACATTTTTCCAAGAATGAAATCAAAATAGCATTACAATATTTTGCTCACTATGTTTTTTCTGTAGAAAAGTAACAATCTGCTACATTTAATGCAACTATTAAATAATTAAATTCGTATTTAAAACTTTCAGACTGATTTTTAATTTTGTGCTAAAATATTTAAGTTACAAGAGTTTAAAGAATTAAAAGTACAAAACTTTACAAGTTCCAACGTTTCTGTCGCGACGTATCGATGTAATTCTCTGTCGATTTAAAATTTTGATTTTATCTTCCATTTCTTCAATAACTGAACACAGAATAATAGAAAAATGCTAGTTGTAGTTTGCTGCCAGTTGTTAGCTGTAAAACTGAATATCCTAATCTGTCTTGTTCTCAAGATCTTTTTTGAAATAGTTTGCAAAGCAATGAAAATACATCACAAATTTATAACCTAATTGAATCAAATAGCAGAGCTTGTGATTGTTGTAATTTCTCAGCAATTAACCTATTTCTGCAGATTGAGTATTATATTGAAAAACTGCAATTTTAAGTGTTTGTAAGTGTAATTGCGTTTATGATATTATTTTCTTTACAAACCTGACTTTTGACTTGATATTTCTTGCGTTAGTTTGTGGACCAGTAGCTTCAATGTTTTAGCGTTGTCATTCTCATGTCCACTTTGGTCAAAACCTGTGTTCTGTATGAATAAACTATCAGTATTTTAACTGCTTTATATCTTGTAGCTTTAATATGCGTGCTAAATTTTTAACTGGGGTCTTCTGAGGCCCATATAAAAGCATAAGACATTAATCTATTTTCAAAAAGAAGCATTCAGAGTGCATCTTCAGAAGTTCGCTTATACTAACCTGCACAGTCGGGCACATAAAGCCAAACAAACCAAAAATAATTATAAAATATCTTAAGAGATCCATTTTGTATTCACGATATGAGGTTTCTCAATAATATCAGTACTACGGCTCTTCCCAAACGTATAAAAAAAACATGTAAAATCAGAAGACAAACATCAGGAATTCACCGTATTTTTATTGTCATATCTTTATCGAAGTAATGTAGTTCGGAAGCCAGATGTTTATTCTCAACATGTGAACATGTGCACCCCATTTTACAATTTTACATTTGAGATAGACGCCATTTGACGCCATTTGAGATAGACGCCGGTGCACAGCAAATGAAACAACAGGGTAGAAAAAAAATATGACCCGCACCCCGCACAAGCACTTAATAAGAGAGAATGGTGGCTTGCTTGTATATGTGCTTTCTTTTTTTTCAATGTTTAGCGCTTAAGGGCGTTTTATTTGATATTTGTCTCTGTGCTTAGCTATATTTCGGCACACATGCAGTTGCAGAGCACATTGCCCGAGTTCAAAATGTACCCCTACACGCTCGTTGCTTTATTATCCTTTTTTTCTTTTTTTTTTATTTGCTCATCACATTGATATAAATGTACAGAAGACACCACACAAAGAGCATAATATAACTTATCCTCAAAATGACTTCACACGGCGACATCCATTTCACTGGCCTTAGGTGCCTGTCAATCTACGTTTTTTGCCCTATTTTTGCAATACATAATCGAAAACTAAACAATTTTGTGTTTTAACCGGTCAAATCTTACAGCTATATCAGCTATTGTTTCTGCTGCCTTCCATTCACGATCTATTATTTCCCTCATTTGTTCATTGTATACAGGTTCTTTTAGAACAGACGAATTTAGTTTGAAAAAACCTGGTCCGCGAGTTATCCTATCTAGAACAATTTCTAGTTCTATTAATGAGTGATCGCTATATGTGCTTTCTACCAAAACATACCTCTTTTAAGATTCAATAGGCCTTGTTGTACTCCATAATCTTTTAGCAAAAAAAAGGTGCTAAGTATTGTATTGTATATTCTGTTACTGTGTTTATACACTCCTTTTGTGCACATTACAGATGTTTTGAGGAGTTTGTAGTTATTGTATTTCAGCCTGATTTCCTGTCTCGAGCGAATGGTGTCCTTCATGAACGTTTCCTGACTGATGCCTCTTCAACAGTAATTCTATCGTATAGCATCGAATATGGGTGCATTTGGGATGTTTGAACTCGTATGTATGAAATGCCGGATGTGGATGCCGTGTATAATACGGCCGCTGCGCACAGCCACGAGAGTACGGAACCACGATCTTGATCTACAACTAGTCCCATCCGTCTCCAACGTCGCGTTGTATTCTCCTTCACATAGCCCTGCCTTTTACCTTCGACCAGGTTGAGTTGTTCTTGCTAATACTGTCGTGAAGTAGAGGCTGTAGCGTAAATTCGCAAACCTTAAAGTGGTTGTTGGGGCGCTTCCGCTAGAATTTAGAAAAGCTTTAATTTGCTATATCATAATCCGATTTATGTTGAAATTAGAATATATACGACCAAGAAAAACAAAGACTTGTTGGAGGCCATTGTCGTTATCTGAGGGATGTATTAGACTGTCCAACTCAGAAATTGTTCATGCGTGAACTTAGCTGAACTTTCGTGAAATTAGTCTTAACGAGCGTTATACTTTTGCACTACCGAGGAAACTTTTATACTGAAGGTATTTAAATTTATGCCTTTCGGTTCCCATAAAATGCTAGAAGGCGAAAACAACGAGGCTACAAAACACAGGCAGTGGTTTGGCTTCAATAAATGAAACAAGTGGGTTGGCGAATTCTAAAGCTATGTGACCGTCACAAATGTCAGCGTTATGTCCCCGACTGCTGATTATCCGTCTTAGGTCACATCGCTTTGAAAAAGTGTTGTCTTTATCAATTTCAAATAGCTGCTATCACGCTGGTGTTAGGACAGACAATGACGTCAAGGGATTCATCTGTTGGAGATACCAATGAGGGGAACACAAAGTAACTGAAGAATTTTTTTCAAGAACTATAGCTCCCTCACTTAACATCAAGGACGTATATGAAGTATTGGCGAGAAAGCATATGGATGTTTTTACGAGCGTTTTGATATCCAAAGACACCTGCAAGGAATTTGTAGTGACAAAAATCCAGTTTTATTGCATCACTAGTCGCTTTTAAGTTTAGCTTCTTACTGATGGTTAATGGTTAAATTTTAACCTATGTCTATTCACGCTCTCAGAAATTTCATTATACAACTTTTCCGTATAAGCAAGTTTATTTTTGTCCTCATTAGCGAAACCCAAGTTTAAATTTCATTGTTGCGATTTTCAGGAATACGAAGATGCAAAAACGATACAATTCTTCATCAAATTTTATTGCGATTCTTTCAAAACTGTATTGATCGTAAGTCAGTATGCATACAGTAATGATCCAGAAAAGAACGACAGTGGGTAAGACGAGTTGCTAGCCATAACAACGCCGTCACTTATAGCCTCGACCCATACGCGCTCTCCTTCCTCACACTCGGTGACAGCCGATCCCCCTGCTTGAGATTCCGCCTGGCCGTCACTGTATATAGTGAACAGTGTTTGATTTTCTCGTCTGAGGTTGCCAATCATCTCGGTTCCACCATTTGTTAGGGAGACCGCAAAGTTATACATACCAGACGCTGGGCATATAAATGTACTAAAGGCTTGTTGGTAATTGTTTCCTAGATTCGTGACAACTGAGTCAAATATTAGCAGGTCGTCATCGTTGAAGGTGCGGGATGTGCTAGCGTATGCTGTAAATCCTATTGGTTCAACAAGCATTGCTGCAAAAGGCAAGTTAAAATGCACACCATGTTGATATCATATCGTTTGCTGTTTAGTGCAGTCAGTGCGGTTGTTCATTTATTTCTACTTTTAAAAGAGTTTTTTAGAGCAAGGCTATTATTTAATTTAACATTTTCCTACGTTTTATTGAACAACACCAAGAATCATACAACTGACATTACATTTTTGTCTTGCGTATTTAGAATTATCTGATAAGCATGCATTAAAAAGGTAAGTTCTTTAAAAAAGAATGCTTTACCTGGAAGACAATCATAATAAACCAATAGGTAATCGGAATGATAGGGTTCCCAACAGGTCTGAGCTGTGCCACCCTGGTTTTGAAATTCACATTCAGTTTTGTTGTTACAGAGGAGCTCTATTGCAAGCCAATCCTGTGGTGTGTGCTCTTCGAGTGATTCTGTACAATCATCTGCACAAACAAAATAATGAAAACATGGACTGATAAAAACCTTCAGCTGCCTAAAGCCTTTGGCTGTACGAGCCTGAAATGCGAGGGCGAACAGTGCGCAATGTTGAAGAGCTGGCGGATCAATCCAAGCTCGAGTGTGGCGATGTGGTCCTGGTTAAGTGGTGTTTTGCGTGACCTTTGCGACACTTGAATAGCAGGAAATACAACAATAACATTGATATGCGCTATCATAGATAAAATGATAAAACTACACGAGTGGGTTAACTGCTCAGA
Organism: Protula sp. h YS-2021; assembly: GCA_949752745.1. Taxonomy (NCBI): domain Eukaryota; kingdom Metazoa; phylum Annelida; class Polychaeta; order Sabellida; family Serpulidae; genus Protula; species Protula sp. h YS-2021. Next base: position 14,790,904 of record OX457031.1, on the reverse strand, counting down.
AAAAACCTCCTGCAGCCTGTAGCACTGGTAGATCGGGCATGAGGGGCAATTGTGAATAGTGTGCAAGGCTAGGGGTGGGTTTCGGATCAGTCCAAATAAGAGTCATAAGCAGTTGTAAATGCTCTCACAGCACATTTATCCCAAAGGATGCAATAATAGCAAATTCACAAGCTCTGAAATTGAAATTAAAAATGGAGAGAAAAAAGAAAACATAACTGTTTAACTCCGTGATGAGCATGGTAGGAGATTATATTTTCAATACCAGTTAATTGCCCTCCCCCTTAACTTGTTTACTTTCAGGAGTGGGATGTTTGGGTTGGGTATATTTGGAGGGGGGGGGGGTCTAAACGAGAATGATGTTTCTGTCTGTTTTTACATACAATGGCTACTGAGCATTTAATTGAAATAAATTAAGTTGGCTGTAGTGTCCGAATACAGGGCAATTCATGTTGAAAAGAGTTCACTGGCTGAAATTGATCATTCTGTTCAATTAAATTATTTAGAGGTTCTGGGCTCTTTACCGTAAAGGGGCCGAAATGCAAGGGTACATTACAGGGGAGGAGGCAGATTGCCTACATTACCAAAAAATGGTTTAGCTGCTTAACAAATCAAGCCATTATTGCATAACCTGAGTGATCTGAACACCTTTCTATTCAGGACAGACTTTGCCAGTCCCGACGTTGTCCCGATTAACCAGGTTTTACTGCAGTTATTTAGACTAAAGTGTTTATTTCTTTGTAATAAATTTGTATTAAAGAAGGAGCAATGTAATTAGATGAAATTATAGGCCGAAGAAGTAATCACATCCTGTCCTTGTTTGGTGGTTAAGTTTTTAAATTTCTAAAGTCTAAGATTAAAGAGGTGGTAGTGACACCAAAGGGAAATTCAAAACAACTCTACAGCAATACCCGTAGGGTGTGGTGGACAGCAGGACTCGGAGCAGGCCTCGGCATACAAGCCGTAATATGCACTTGTAACATTGATTCTTCTGCCTCCAGAGCACGAAAGAGACACATTTTGAAACTCACAGGCAAATGAACTGAAGGAATCTAAAATTGAAACGTAAATAATTGTTCATTAAAGAGATGCATGGGCTATTTAGTTGATGTTAATTTCCTATTTCCGCGATAATTTGATTTTCTTCTCGAAATTCACTCAACAAAGACAACAAGAGCTAACGTTAATCCTTTTGCTTTCTAGCTAAGGTCGGATTCGAACTTGGGTCCTAAGAGTAATCACATCAACGCCATAACTTAAGCGTTTTTATGAAAAATAACGAGAACTAATTTAGTCCTCTTTACAACTGTGACTTTTCGTTTACGGACTTTATTCGGGAGCGGAGTATACTTTTTGTAAAAGGAATGAGGAAAAGAATATAGTTACTACTTACATGTCCCGACATCGTCTGATTCATACTGTTCTTCCGTGGAAATGTGATCTTCTAACCAGCTGATACTCGATCCAAGACTTTCTATTTCTACCAATTTGAAAATTCATTCCATGCTTCTGTTATTCTGACAGAATAACAGAAGCAGGGTTTAGAGCAGTCGTTGATAATAGGTGCGTATGTGTACTTTTAAGTTGAAAAATGTTGAAATATTGACCAAAACCCGATTTGTTAAGAGGTATATCCTCTTATTGTTTCAATGGAAACAGGTGAACAAGTGTCCACCTGGCTATTACTGTTTTTTTCCATTCGCCAAAAATTGTCGAAAATTTTGGCCATAAAATGTTTTTATGCTCCGACCTGACTGAGGTCAGGAGAAACGTTATGTTTATCACTGGTCCATCCGTTCTTCTTGAGTTCTATGAATACCACTGATCGGATTTCAATAGGACCTGCTACGTAGCTTCTGTATGTATAAGAGCCGACTGCATATTTGGTGGACTTGTATTGATGTTCAAGTTCTACTGGTTGGATCATACGCGGTATGTAGCTCTTATACATAATATTCTAGAGCTAATAAGGTTTTAGAAACCTTGCGTTGTTGTTCAAGGTCACTGCGTCACTTTGAATCTTGTATTTGATTTCTCTTACCGAATTTTTATTAAACCTTCATGTTGGGGGCCTAATACGTTAATTTTCTTTTTGTAGTTGAAAATATGTTTAGACAATTGCTTTTTCAGGAATATCTATTCCCCAAACCTCGGGCATCCGTGTTCCAACATACACATTTCTAGTTTTTTTCTGAAAATCAATCTTGATATCAATAGTTCCCAAATGAGTGTAAAATGGCATTCCTTATATATGGTTCATTCGTATTCCTTTTTGATAGTTGGATCGCTATACTAACTACTACTACTACTTCCACTACTACCACTTCTACTAGAAATAGTACTACTATAAATACTTGGGCTGACATTGCCCCAGGACACAAAATTTCAGAGGAAAGTTCCCCTCCCCAACCTAAAATTTTCCTGCCATCAAACATTTGCTGTTCTTTCAGTAAATATTCTGAAAGACTTTCATAAAGCTTGTAGAATCCGTTATAAAAACCAAAATTTTTAATAACCTTATTTTGTTTAATCGTTTATGATTTGAAAATCGATTCTGACCAAAACATTGCAGCGTCGAAATTGGCCTTGTGATGCACAAATTCTGCATTTCAGTGGGATTATGCCTTAAACATTTTACATGTAAATAAACTCATGGCATTGGCATTCTTAGTGTTAAATAATAGGAACCATCTTTCTTTGAAGTTTATTTGTCCTACAAAAGCCAACCCTTAGTTACGTATTTACACACTAGACGCCCCAAAATAACGTCAATAAGTGACCGTCTGGAATTTGTAAATAGCCTGTTTACAACCAGATGCTCCAAACAACAGCCACAAGTGTTTGGTTAAATCGACCTTATTCGGCACAACTAGGTGTAAGCTTTTGGGTTTAATTTGTTCAGGACATTAATTACAACTATGCCATAAAAATTTGTTTTAATAATACAAATGAAAAATATTGTTTACCATAAATCAATCTGATTTTAAAATGCCACAACAGTACAAATATATATTTCCAGTCTTTTATATGTTTATTAAATGAAAGTCACTTACGTGATCTTTGTTGAGTAACTTCAGCAACCAAGCCGTAAACAAGTTCTTTTAATGAACCAATATCGTTATCACCAACCTAGTTTTGAATAAAAGTATTTACCACGAATTGCCGATGCTTTTGCTCTCTTTTCTTTGTATTGTATTGTGTATTCTTTCATGTTAAACAAATATTTGACGAATATGCTGTATATGATGATAGGCGCCGAACTGAATTATATACCGATAACACCGTCATTTTAAGCTGTTTTTCTTAGCATATTGTCAAACCAAAAGCATTTAAGTGTTAAAATAATTATTTCAATTTCCCTTTTAAACATTACAATATTTTTCAAGAGTCATCTTTGCTGTAAATTATTTTCAAAGTTTCCAAAGCCTGAAACATGTGATATAAATATTTGTTTAATGAAAACCTTTTTTCGTTTAAAATCGAATGAAATATCTACTGTTAAATATTATTATAAGCAATCTGGTTCTATATTATTATACATATATGAGACACTGGTATGTCCATAAAATGATTCGTTAAAATTTAACTGCCTTTCACATTTAAAATGGAAAAGTCGGGCTTGAAAATGAAAACGGCGAGTAAGAATGAAAAACAAAGAAAACAAAACAAAAACGGCCGGCTATTTTTATTTTCAGGTCTGACATCATTGAGCAGTCAGGCAACAAGTAAGCAAAATACAGTTTTAATGGAGTAAGAAGGTTGGTGCTCAGTTCTGTTCATCCGGGGAATTACACCAATTAAAAAGCTTGGTGTAATTCTTGCCAGTCATTCACGTACTTCGCTACAGTCCTGTGTTCTTCATCAATTTTTCGTTATAGGTTTTAATGTATTGAATTTGTTGAAAAGTTCTTCCTGTGTACAAATAGTTGTAATTTGTTTTCAAACATGTTGGACTTTATTAAGAAATTGGAAGAGAAATTGTAAAAGTGCTTTGGAATTTCAAAAAATGCGAAAATCGAAAAACACAGGTCATGAGTTCCATTTTTAAAATACCGGCCGAAATTTAAATAAATATAGTTAATAACAAAACGCTCTCAGGAAAGGATTTTTAAAACATTTTTTTGCTTAAACTAAGTAAAGGCAAGTGTCTCACATATATTGATAATAATAATTATCACAATATTTTGTATGGGCCCGAATGGGATTAGAGGCCTTATGTTTTCATTTGAGGTACTTTAACTCGGGCGTCAATTGTAATGTATCGGGCATTAAAATGCATGTTTCAAATAAAAATAGCGGGTTTCACGTCACATTTACGTCCGATAAAACAATGTGATTGATATATTCGTAAGTATATTTTCCTGCTCAAGAACTTACCTTGGATTCGAGTGCATCAGTTAACAGTTCACAAAAGCACATCATAAGAATATATTTGAGGATCATTGTAACCTAGTATTTTATGTTGGTTACAAAGAAAAACTACTGGTAGATGGAAGTCTTTTAAAAGCAGAGTAACAATAGTTATTAAGACATGAAAAAACTGTTACTGTGTATGAAATTGGCAGCTGATAGTTTCACAACCATTATCTTTGTATTCGTGATTCTGAAGCTCAACATCATAGATAATTTCTGTACATTTTAGGCATTTTATATGAACAATTTTCGTGAACATGTCACAATGCAAGACAAAAATTTTGATACGTGTATTGGTGAAATTATCACTAGTAGAGTTTTTTCTAAAAACATTGTCAGGCAACGAAACACTGCTGTGACGAGGATCAGTACTTATAGTACAAACTCCACTAACTTTCTTTTTTTTTAACGCAACAAAATTTAGAAAAGAATCTGCTCTAGTATTTTACTTTAATTTTTTTCATTAGATTTTATTTCTTTATATAGTTTTTTGCAGAAGTTTGTAATTTTTAAATCATTTCTTCTAGCTCTGCCTTAAGTACACGGTTATGGCCCTTAACATGGTATACCCTGAAGTTGTTTTATCGCCATATTAAGCATTCAGACAGTTTGCAAATATACAGGCATTTGAAAAGAAAATGCACAAGACATCCCAAGGTCAATATCAGGATCGTGTTACTTCAACTTCTGCCTACGCTTAAAACTGGGCAACAACTATTTAAATAGTTATATCGCACTGCTTTTCCAACTTCGATGCTGCTCTCCTTTCAACAAACCCATTCTTGCTGCTGGAATTTAGCCCAAAAAGTTTGAAATAAAACAGATTAGTTATAGTATTTTAGTTATACGACATTTTCTACTTTAGGAACAATTTTGTAATTATGATATTTGGACATATCAGAAAGTGTATAGCAAATATAGCTTCATATATATTTGCTGCTCACTCCTCAACTTAGAGGGTTTTTATTCTGAGGTATCCTGAAAGACAAGTAAATTGATAAAACCGAGGATTTAACAATATCTTCTGCAATAATGTAGCAAATTACTTGATATGTAAAATAATAAACAACGAAACATAACGGGTATTATGTTTTGCAATGAATTTATTTATTCTCACTCCATGATAGATTACTATTTGCAGCTCTTTCATGAACCAATTAACAGATCTTGTAGCATTTTCATTACGCAAAATTGATGACAATATGAATAAAATTTAAAGCCATCATATTCCTTTCACTTTCTATGTGAAGCGATGGTATTTATTAGGCGTAGATGTACTGTGGTTTAATTGTTAGTTTGTATTCAGTACAGTGAATCTGACGTTTTAAGCGTTTCACTCCCGTTTAATGGCTGCATTGGTTGTGTATTTAACACAGCTGGGGTCTGCTGTCACATGCAGTCAAATTCATACTTTGGCATGTGAAAGATTCGAAATCACAAAGGTATCTTACAACACCCATCCATCATCAAATGTAGCTACATATATTACTTAGTTGCTGGTTTCGTTGTTTGTCTATTTGTATTTAAAGGCTCGCAATGTATGCTTTGGCTTTATTCTGGTTCTCGCTCAGTTCAGTTGTCTGGGACATTCTGGGATATTTGGTTTGGGCGAGGAAAAACGGTGCGTTTTCCTCAACATCTCATACACGCCAAATAGAAAAAACACATGTTTATGGCGACTGGTCAGGAAAGAAATGCAGTTTCTTTGCTGTAAAAGAGCATTTATTAGAAATGACAGCTCATGTTTGTGTACAACAGAAATAAGAATAACATAATATAAAGACCAGATGTGGCAAAAACACATATAGGGGCGAGAATCCAAAGGAGGAAAGAAATAACAGACCACACTAGTAAGCATTAGCCATTTAAATTTGATTTTGAGTGCTTCGCTTGCACGCATCAGATTTGAATCTACTTCGCAGGTGGGTGGTAAGCTCCAGTGCCAGCTCTGCTACCATAGCTGGCAATCTGCCAATCCGAAATTAATGCGGTTTGGCAGTAAAATCCAAGGAACAAAAACCAAAACTAATTGTGAAATATTTTTGCTGTAGTTGAAGAAATAGGTTCTTCCAGGGCGGAAAAGGGTATTTGTTGCCGTTTCCCTGTATGATAGACAAATAAAATATAAATAGTTGTGCGCCGTTTCCTTTTACTAGCATTACTAAAAGTATGTGAGATGTAAAGTACCGAAACCCTATTCTTATAATATAATATTCTCATAATGATTACATAAAATCCTTATGAACAAGTAGTGTCTGGAACGATACCTTAAGAATCAAATCTATGTTGTAAACATAAGGTTATCGGGGACAGCATATCACCGAGGTACCTCTTACATGACGTCTTTTAGGCCCAAAGGATCGGAAATAAGCTAAAAACAAGCGCAAAATCTCTAACCGTTTTCGAGATAATTGTCAACTTCCAGTTTATGACCTTGACCATGTCTTAGGAGGTCAAGGTCACCGAGGTACCTTTTTTAAAACGTCTTTTAGTCCCAAAGGGTCGAAAATATGCTCAAAATGGCTATATCTCTAACCGTTTTCGAGATAATTGTCAATTTCGGTTTCTGACCTTGATCATGACCGAGATCAAGGTCGCCAAGTTACCACTGACATAACGTCTTTTAGGCCCAAAGGATCGAAAATAAGAACAAAATCGCTCTTTTTTAACCGTTTTTGAGATAATGGTCAACTTCCGGTTTTTTACCTCGACCGTTTTCTAGATAATGGACAATTTTTCCCTAACATATTACGATATACAACGGTCACATGACTTTGACCTTGACCCTGAATGTCCACATTCAGTCCACGATGTTACTGCCTACTGACACCGTAGACGTGTTGAAACAAGGATTTGAGCGCTATTTCCAGCAATTTTTAGTGATGAATAGGGCTGAAAAAATATTTTAACATCAACTTGACCTTGACCTTGAAAAGGTCAAAATATTTTACGGATTTCACGACAACTCATTACTCTCTATGTCTCTATTGCCATATGCCGTCTTTCTACAACAAACCCTGTTGGAGGAGTTTTCTGGAAACCACTTTGAGGTTAAAAATACTTTGACCTCAATTTGACCTTGACCTTGACCTTCAACTGAGATTCTAACTTATTGTTATCGAGCCTTTGATAATATTACATGATATAACATAAACATTCAGTAACCTTCAAGGTCAAGGTCAAGAAAACATTGCGGATTTCATGCCGTCTCATCACTCTCTATATCTCATCGCCAAATTTCATCGTTCTACGTCAAATAGTGTAGTAGGAGTTTTCTGGAAACCTTCGAGACAAAAAAATAGAAACAAAAAAATGGAATAATAAAAATGGAATTAAACTGAGATTCTAACTGATTGTTATCGAGCCTTTGATAATATTACATGATATAACCCAAACATTCAGTAACATCATTACAACATTTATATGATTCATACTATTTACTTTGCACATTTATTATAGGTTTATATTCTTTGATAGCCATTAACTAGTCTGCAATTATACACCACTAGTACATAAACTTTTCCTTTATATTTATGTTTGCTGTTGAAACATTTTTACACTTTTGTGAAACTTGTTCACTTATACTTTCACAATTCAATTTATGTTACTCAAGTCCAGTTTATCCGCTATAGAAAGAAAGAACTTGTCACAGTAAAGTAAACACACATGTATATAACAATTCTTAAATGAAACAGCCAATACAAAATAAAATGCATATATACACTTCTTAATTAGCCAATATCTAGTTAGTGGTTGACCAGTAAGTTGAGTACTGCCCATGGTTAAGTAAACTGATGCATACATTTTGTATTTCTGGTATAGACTACCTACAATACAGTGATTTAACAGTTATTGCAAAGGATCGATAAATTCAAATATATAGCGCTGGGTCAAGTTGTTGTCACCAGCATAAGTGAATGTGATTTTAGGTTATTGACAGAAATTTGGAAGGGCCTGTGGGGTATTGATTCCAGTGGATTCGTACGCGGGACTGTATTCAGGCCCTGTATAACGTGGTGGTGCTTCATCAAGCATTCCTGGACCTCGGGCGACGCCTTGTGGTTGTGATGCCGGGAATGCGGTACGGCTGGATGCTGGCATCGATTGAGCAGCTTGATTGGCGCCATATTCTGGTGCTTGCACAGTTATCATTCTACCACTAGTTCCGGTAGCTGCAACCGCTGTTGTCCCTCCTAAAAACAATAAATAACATTCGATTTTCTGTTTAAATACTCAATAGGTAAATGAGCTGAATCGGCCCACACCATTCCTATCGTTTTATAATTGTATCTAAAGTGAATGTACCTCATTATGTAGTAAGAATTTTTTTACCTAGAGCAATAGGATGAACGACAGTGTCTCTGCGTTTGGCAATTGAAATACAGCATGCGATGACAATACTAACAACAGTTAATGCAAAGATGGTTGCAATAACTATGCCTACAATGGCCGCGACAGAAAGCTCGGTGTTTTTTGTGTCCTTGACGTTTACGAAACACGACGCATCTGCGGAAGCTGAAAAAATGCATCAGAATCAACACAGATTAAGTTATCCATAGCAAATTGCTTTATCGGTTTTAGTACATGAAGCAAAAGCTAAGCATTAGTTATTTTGTTATATGATGCTTTGGTCTGCAACAATAATCTTAAGAGTCAGCTCCTTTGTTTTAAATGTTAAATATTTCATTTGTTTAGAAATTAAAATAATTTGTAGCAATACTGTTTTGAATTTTACAATGCAATTTTAAGTAAAAGCTTGCAAAACGTTAATCTAGGGGTAAGGGGAGGGGTTCAGTGGTCTAACTGGCAATAGCAGACTAAATAAATCGTGGAACGGCAGAAATGATGGATGGTATAATAACGGCGACTTGGTGGAATTTACTTGATGGAACGGCGGTAAGATGCAAGGACTTATACAGAATATGTTGTCTGATGGGACTCAGTGTGTTAGGAATGGTGTAAATGTAAAGAAATTGCTATTTAGAACAATGTTTGTTCATATTAAGAATTACAGTCATGACTATAATAAATACTTACATACAGATCTGTAAAAAATTCTGAAACCATCAGAAGTATAAGACCCATCACTTATAAAGCGTAAGTACATTCTCCTTCCGGAACTGTATACATCATCAATTAATCTCCGTCACAGTATTCTCCTATGGAATTGCCTGAAGCTAAAAAATCACCTCGAAAATTCACCACAAAACACTTCTTGTAGGAAATATTTGACTATTGGTACCTTTATGTTTTAGTACGCAGTACTTAATCTTTGGAGATGTGACAAAATGTTGCTGATTTCCTTGAGTATCGCATTGGCAGCTCTCTAAAGAAGCTCTGTCTTATATGAGAAATCATCTTAAGGAATCCCAACTAGATGCTTTTCTACATTTTTAAAGTTTTGCATGTTTGCATTAGTTACATATTTTACAAATAAATCAATTCGTATGACAACCGTCTATTTCTGCTGATATAAAACTTTAAATATTAAACACAATTTTATGTAACCTTGGCACCAAATTTACCACTCCCTGTCCACCTTAATTGTGACGGCTGATTTCTCCAAATTATAGCCATTCTGATGTAATTAACTCCACCTCCAAAAACATTTACATCTAATTACGTTTAAGCTTGTTATTACTGAGATAAATCTTTATTAGCGGTTAAGATAAATAAATAGCCTAATAAATAGACTAAACAGTTTATTTTACAGCTATCGCCGCAGTAGATGTCAAGCGTATCGTAACATCCCTCTAATTGTAGTGGATCGTATGACCAGGCATGCACTTGGTAGCCTCTTGGAGCTTCTATAATCCAGCATGTATCCTCGTTGCTTGAATATAAATATATATATATATATATATATATATATATATATATATATATATATATATATATATATATATATATATATATATATATATATATATGCATATATATACATATATATACATATATATAAACAAATATTCAGCAATTTTCGGTGATTTTTTCAATCTGTGAAATGTAAATAAAATATTTTATTCCCAAAAGCTTTATATATGTGTGCCTCGCACACACACACATACACAGACACACACACACAGAAACACACACACAATCACACACACGCTGAGACTGATTTGGCAACAGAAATAATACCGTGAAAAGGGCGGTTATCTGCTTATTACGAAAATGACTTATAGTAACGAGATGGATTAGATGAATATTTTGGGATTACTCTTGGGATGTTGACTCTCCTGATATTTTTAACTGTGATGTCATCATCACCGTCTTATGACGTCATGATTTTTTTTTTTAAAATCAGTTGCTCTTCCACCTTCGGAATAAAACACTCTATGAAACCATTTTTTCGCTGAGAATTGTTTGTGACCTACTTCCTCTCTGTGACGTCATTATAACGCCATTTTATCGATTTTCTTTGTTATGTTGGCACTTCTAATGCTGATTTTAACTTCATTGGATAAAGAAATTTTTAAATAACAAGGATGTTAAAATACATACCATGACAAGTCCCTAATACCACTCAAGCGCGTGTGTGTTTTGTGGGAAGGGGTGGGAGGGCAGACTATTATTTTATTTAAACGAAAGCTGGTTTGCCAAAAAGTGTCTGCTCCTATAAAGTCTTAAACTTAGGCATGAAGATAGTCATGGACAGGGGAATGCTTTTTCAGTTTTGTATTTTGTCATGCATATATCTGTTGTAGTGGTATCACTTTCAGCAAAGTTCTTCTATTGCGAAGCTTTCAATATATGATTTTAAACTCACAAGTGTAAATTTCGCTAATAGGTGTTAAATCGATCCAGTTATTACTTTACTACTTCATAGAGGGCAAATGGTACAAATGATCATGTTAAAGTAGAAAGTAATCATACTTATCGTAATTCCAGAGGTCATAGAAATAATGTGATGTGAATGATTGCGCAGTCTCAGATGCGTCCAGCATGATGCAACATTCAACTGTTGAGATTAACAGGAAGTATAAAAGCTAGGCGTAATATAGAAAAGTATTTAAGTACTGAAGAGAAAGAAAAAGAAAGATGTGTGTTTGTATGCGTGAGAGAGATAGGGAGACAGAGATACAGAGAGAAATAGGGAGGGACAGAGAGAGAGACAAGTACAGAGAGAGAGAGAGAGAGAGAGAGAGAGAGAGAGAGAGAGAGAGAGAGAGAGAGAGAGAGAGAGAGAGAAGCAAGGAGTGAGAGACAGAGATAGGGAGACACAGAGGGAGATGGAAAGATAGCTGGGAGACAGAGATGGGGAGAGAAATAGGGAGGGAGAAATAGTGGTAATAATAATAATAAATAATAATAATAATAATAATAATAATGTGATGATGATGATGATGATGATGATGATGATGATGATGATGAAATCTGTAAAGTCCCTCAGTTAAAACGTTGGAGTAAGGTTGTGTTGCAGGTCTAATGAACGAAAACATGTAATCAGAGTCACACGTAATCAAAGTAAACGTTCCGAAACGATATGCTTCCTTACACTTTAAAAGAGAATCGCTCAATAAAAATGGCTTCGTTATCGATCAAGTTTCATTTTCTAGTTAATGAAATAGCCATACACAAGTTCCTATAAAATACAGATAGCGCATTGATTTCCTGCTGAAATGTGCCGGAGGTTAGGCTAATTTAGAAGCGAAATGCTGTGCTGCTACAAGTGTAACAGGATTCTGCATGCAATCCATAATATTAATAGCAGTTGTGCTATCCTGGATCAAGCCTTTAATGCTGCAGAAAATGTCAGTCACATGTCACTCAGTCTTGCCTTTTTTCTTTTCTTTGACGATTAACTTCTTCATGCAGTTAAATGCATGGAACATTTACCAAAGTCAAAACTAGTACGAATGTAATGGATCTGCCCAGATCTGTGAAAGTGTGCAACAGAAGCTTGCTATACAGTTTCTGAGCAAAATTAAATGCATTATCAAGCAAAGAATTAACTTTGCTGATGTTTTCCCTCTCTTGTTTAATCAAACTTGAAGATATCCTCATTGGATGTGTTAACTGCCGACTAGTATATAATGTATTAAAAATAATTTAAAAGAATTCTATTACTCGTTTTGCAATAAATACTGTCCTCTGAACGAATTCTAAAAATGGGACAATGTGAACAGTATTAATGTTAACTTAATGTAACGACTTGATTTTACTTAAAATAAACAAAACAATTTGAGTCGTACCTGCGGTTAGGAGTTTTGCTGCGAAAATAACTGCTTGGATGTAATTGTTGAACCACATCATAGATATCTCTAATCTGCATAAATTAGTAAACAATTGATCATTTAACTCTATACATAGTTGCTTCAATTGCACGTGCACAAGAGAGTACTATATTGACTGTTGTCAAAGTTTAATGTAAGCCACTGCATTTAAAGACGGTGTAGTTTTCGCTGAATAAGCAAAGAATTATAAATAGGTTTTTCTTTATTTAATGATTTGTGTAGATAAATTCAAACTTTACCATGCGTAAGATTTAATTTCAACACTTCTCTGGATATGTCTGTAGCAACTGTGAAGGGGGTTATGTTCGATAAGCTGTTTTCTTTCTAACCTCGTAAACATCAATGGCAATCGCCAGTAGCAATGAATTGATGAAAAACTAAGTAAATACTAGACTCGTTCCTATGCACCAAATGCCAATAAATCTAGGGATAAAAATGGCGTTATCACCACTCCAGTTTTATCGAAAAATCCACTGTCGACTCGAAGTAATATTTCTTGTATTGCAGACAGTTGGTTTGTATCAATTAAAACCCGTTCAAGCCTAGTGTTTTTATTTTGAAAGCGAAATAGAAATGGATTTAATGGTGTAAAAATTTACAATGCTGGTGGCAATTGGCTCGTGACTGCTGCCACTTTATATCACAAACTTCTTTGACACGCCGTCATCGTAACAAAGACAATGCACACTCGATTAAATTATCCCAAGCAAATCTGCACTATGACGTGGCTCTAAATTGTACCCACTAGAATACACACTAGAATGTTTACCTTTGCTTAAAAAGTTAAGAAAATCCTAAACTAATCTGTAGTATAAAAACAGAAAATAAGTTGGCTTAGTTAAGCATGGGTTAAATCACAGTACGAAAGCTTAAGCCCGGATGGTCCAGCTTATCTTGTAGCTGTAAAGTACGAACGCTTAAGCCTGGCTGACTTTGCCTATCTTGTAGCTGCAAGGTACAAACGTTTAATCCATTATGGTTTAGCCTATCTTGTAGCCATAAAGTACGAACGCTTAAACCTGGCTTAGCCTATCTTATAGCTATGAATTTAAACAGCAAACTATTTGTATGAAAGAGTGGCAGGTGGGAATTGAGGACAGTTTTAAGAGTGGGAGGTGGGAATTGAGGGCAGCTTTAAGAGTGGCAGGTGGGAATTGACGGCAGTTTTAAGAGTGGCAGGTGGGAATTGAGGACAGTTTTGTATGTACAGTAAGTGTGCGGAAGAATGTCTCACCAATTCCACAAAATTATCAAAAGAACTGGCTTCTTTAAAACAATCGAATCTAAAAATTAGTGTAAATATTTGTATCAAGACACAAATGGAAAGATTAATTTTATTGTTATTCTTGTTTTTGTTTTAATTTTAAATCAGATTGTTGCTTCAGATGTTTAGTGGTTGACAGCCGTTGCTATTTATTTTAAAATCCTAGATGCACTCTTTAGTCCCGTTTGCTAATACTTGAAAAGAAAGCCCAGGATATTTCAAATGAATGATAATACAGAACCTTTCAGAATCTCTCAAAGCAAAATATTAAAAACCTGGCCAAAGAATAATATTAAAAAAATCACATTCTCCCTTGGAGTAGAATTTAAAAAGCTGTTCGATCTGATTTTGGTTTGCTTTTCCTTCACAGATAAAACAATGTTGTTTTCATATTCTGAACCTTTCTAAGAAATCTTGTTAGCAAGTTTGAACCCTTTTTAGAAAAATCATTGCTTTGCTAGTTACATTATGAAACAGAATCGACCCCCATCCCCCTCACTAAGAGTTATGCGTAACTAAAGCTGATGATGTATAAGCCATTCGTAGTTTTGCTTCGCGCTTTGATCTTTCGAAAAACTTAAACAAAGGCGAGGTGCACAACTTCAGATCAAGTACAACGTATGTGCGCAATTTGAGAGTCCTAAGGTCAGTTTGGGCAGAGGAATAGTAAACACAAAATGACCAGTAAAGAGAAAAAAAATATCCCTGAACAAGGTCCAAAAATAGAGCCCTGAACAAGGTCCGAAAATATAGCCCTGAACAAGGTCCGAAAATATAGCCCTTAACAAGGTCCGAAAATATAGCCCTAAACAAGGTCCGAAAATAGAGCCCTGAACTAGGTCTGAAAATAGAGCCCTGAACAAGGTCCGAAAATAAAGCCCTGAACAAGTTGCCATGTGCTAATGATTTATTGCAATCAACAAGCATAAATATGCTGGCTCGTGATTGTTTTAATGTGAAGTCCACATAAGTTCACGCTTTTACTTCGCAAAAGCTAAGATTCGCTTTCCATCACCTTTAGATGAATAAACATTGTCAATATAAATAAACATTGTCAAACTGGTCTGATAAGGTGAAACCGGAAACATTCGAGCCTGAAAGATTGCGTGACAACACATTACCTACATCCATTTTGATGTGCGGTACACTAAAGACGTATTTTTGGAAAAGAAGTCTTTGAAGCCTCTTTCAGAAAGTTGCCAGGATCAGAGGTGCTCCCATGCCTCCCTATCCCGTTTCTGCGTGCACGTGTATAGGAGTATGGCGGTATATTTGTACAAATATTTCACGACGATCGCGCTCCAACATTTATTTTTGAGCGCTATGGTATTTATGTACAATTAATAGACGCGAAAATATTTAATTCGTTCGCGAACCACTTTTAATGTTATCCAAGTCACTATTAATTTCTGCACGTTGTTTTTATTATTAAAAAAATAAATGATAGAATGAATTCAATTTATCCCGCTCTATAATTAACTTTTCGCGTTCCAAAATTAAGAAATAAAATTACGTGATAAAACGCATGGTCAGACAAACGTTCTTTAAACACAAGACGTTTAATTATGGTGCGGGGTAAAATTATGGCGAAATTAAAGAGCGCGAAATAAATAGTCAAATAACATATGAAATGTAAATGTTGCGCGGCTAAGAAAATTGCCGTGAGGCCATTCAAATGAGCTCGAGAAAAAATAAAATATACAACATGTAGGTTTTGATTTTTTGTTCAAATATACCGCAGGAGAGACGGTCGAGTTAACAAGGGGTAGATTTGGGTTAGAGTAACTTTGTTTTGTTGTCTAGTTAGTTATCAAGCTTATCTACTGTAGGCCTGGACTTGGTGTGGTAATCATTCGCCGGTAACCCCCACGCCCACTAAGACAAGTGCAGGATTACAGGGCCTGGACTTGGTGTGGTAATCATTCGCCGGTAACCCCCACGCCCACTAAGACAAGTGCAGGATTACAGGGCCTGGACTTGGTGTGGTAATCATTCGCCGGTAACCCCCACGCCCACTAAGACAAGTGCAGGATTACAAGGCCTGGACTTGGTGTGGTCATCATTCGCCGGTAACCCCCACGCCCACTAAGACAAGTGCAGGATTACAGGGCCTGGACTTGGTGTGGTAATCATTCGCCGGTAACCCCCACGCCCACTAAGACAAGTGCAGGATTACAGGGCCTGGACTTGGTGTGGTAATCATTCGCCGGTAACCCCCACGCCCACTAAGACAAGTGCAGGATTACAGGGCCTGGACTTGGTGTGGTAATTATTCGCTGGCAACCCCCACGCCCACTACGACAAGTGCAGGATTACAGGGCCTGGACTTGGTGTGGTAATCATTCGCTGGCAATCCCCACGCCCACTACGACAAGTGCAGGATTACAGGGCCTGGACTTGGTGTGGTAATCATTCGCCGGTAACCCCCACGCCCACTAAGACAAGTGCAGGATTACAGGGCCTGGACTTGGTGTGGTAATCATTCGCTGGCAACCCCCCTCGCACACTAAGACAAGTACAGGATTACTTGGCCTATGCTTGGTGTGGTAATCATTCGCCAGTAACCCCCACGCCCACTACGACAAGGACAGGATTACAGGGCCTGGACTTGGTGTGGTAATCATTCGCTGGTAACCTCCACGCCCACTAAGAGAAGTGCAGGATTATTGGGACTGGACTTGGTGTGGTAATCATTCGCCAGTAACCCCCACGCCCACTACGACAAGTGCAGGATTACAGGGCCTGGACTTGGTGTGGTAATCATTCGCTGGCAACCCCCAGGCCCACTGCGACAAGTACAGGATTACGGGGCCTGGACTTGTTGTGGTAATCATTCGCTCGCAACCCCCACGCCCACTACGACAAGTACAGGATTACAGGGCCTTGACTTGGTGTGGTAATCATTCGCCGGTAACCCCCACGCCCACTACGACAGGTGCAGGATTACAGAGCCTGGACTTGGTGTGGTAATAATTCGCTGGCAACCCCCACGCCCACTACGACAAGTGCAGGATTACAGGGCCTTGACTTGGTGTGGTGATCATTCGCTGGCAACCCCCACGCCCACTACGACAAGCACAGGATTACAGGGCCTTGACTTGGTGTGATAATCATTCGCTGGCAACCCCCACGCCCACTGCGACAAGTACAGGATTACAGGGCCTGGACTTGGTGTGGTAATCATTCGCTGGCAACCCCCACGCCCACTAAGACAAGTACAGGATTACAGGGCCTGGACTTGGTGTGGTAATCATTCGCCAGCAACCCCCACGCCCACTACGACAAGGACAGGATTACAGGGCCTGGACTTGGTGTGGTAATCATTCGCTGGCAACCCCCACGCCCACTGCGACAAGTACAGGATTACAGGGCCTGGACTTGGTGTGGTAATCATTCGCTGGCAGCCCCACTACCACTACGACAAGTACAGCATTACAGGGCCTGGACTTGGTGTGGTAATCATTCGCCAGTAACCCCCACGCATGCTGCGGGAAGTGCAGGATTAGAGGACCTGGACTTGCTGTGGTAATCATTCGTTGACAAACAACTCGAAGGACACGACAAGTACAGGATCACAGGGCCTGGACTTGGTGTGGTTATCATTCGCCGGTAAGCCCCTCGCCGGATTCGACAAGTACAGGATTATAGGGCCTGGACTTGGTGTGGTAATTATTCGCCGGTAACTCCCACGCGAACTACGACAAGTACAGGATTGCAGGGCCTAGACCTGGTGTGGTAATCATTCGCCTTTAACCTCCAATCATTCGCGGGGCCTGGATTTGGTGTGGTAATCATTCGCCGGTAACTCCCACGCGAACTACGACAAGTACAGGATTGCAGGGCCTTGACTTGGTGTGGTAATCATTCGCCGGTAACTCCCACGCCCACTACGACAAGTACAGGATTGCAGGGCTTGGACTTGGTGTGGTAATCATTCGCTGGCAACCCCCACGCCCACTACGACAAGTGCAGGATTACAGGGAATGGACTTGGTGTGGTAATCATTCGCTGGTAAAACCCTCGCCGGATACGACAAGTACAGGATTGCAGGGCCTGGACTTGGTGTGGTAATCATTCGCTGGCAACCCCGACGCCCACTACGACAAGTGCAGGATTACAGGGCCTGGACTTGGTGTGGTAATCATTCGCCGGTAACCCCCACGCCCACTACGACAAGTACAGGATTATAGGGCCTGGACTTGGTGTGGTAATCATTCGCTGGCAACCCCCACGCCCACTACGACAAGTGCAGGATTACAGGGCCTGGACTTGGTGTGGTAATGATTCGCTTGCAACCCCCACGCCCACTACGACAAGTACAGGATAACAGGGCCTTTACTTTGTGTGGTTATCATTTGCTGGCAACCCCCAGGCCCACTGCGACAAGTACAGGATTACGGGGCCTGGACTTGTTGTGGTAATCATTCCCCGGTAACCTCCACGCCCACTAAGAAAGGTGCAGGATTACAGGGCCTGGACTTGGTGTGGTAATCATTCGCTGGCAACCCCCTCGCCCACTGCGACAAGTACAGGATTACTTGGCCTAGACTTGGTGTGGTAATCATTCGCCAGTAAACCCCACGCCCACTACGACAAGGACAGGATTACAGGGCCTGGACATGGTGTGGTAAGCATTCGCTGGCAACCCCACGCCTTCTGCGACAAGTGCAGGATTATAGGGCCTGGACTTTGTGTAGTAATCATTCGCAGGTAATCCCCACGCCCACTACGACAAGTGCAGGATTACAGGGCATGGACTTGGTGTGGTAATCATTCGCTGGCAAACCCTACGCCCACTGCGACAAGTACAGGATTACGGGGCCTGGACTTGGTGTGGTAGTCATTCGCTTGCAACCCCACGCCCACTATGGCAAGTACAGGATTACAGGGCCTGGACTTGGTGTGGTAATCATTCGCTGGCAACCCCCTCGCACACTAAGACAAGTACAGGATTACTTGGCCTATGCTTGGTGTGGTAATCATTCGCCAGTAACCCCCACGCCCACTACGACAAGGACAGGATTACAGGGCCTGGACTTGGTGTGGTAATCATTCGCTGGTAACCTCCACGCCCACTAAGAGAAGTGCAGGATTATTGGGACTGGACTTGGTGTGGTAATCATTCGCCAGTAACCCCCACGCCCACTACGACAAGTGCAGGATTGCAGGGCCTGGACTTGGTGTGGTAATCATTCGCTGGCAACCCCCAGGCCCACTGCGACAAGTACAGGATTACGGGGCCTGGACTTGTTGTGGTAATCATTCGCTCGCAACCCCCACGCCCACTACGACAAGTGCAGGATTACAGGGCCTGGACTTTGTGTGGTAATCGTTCGCCAGTAATCCCCACGCCCACTACGACAAGTGCAGGATTACAGGGCCTGGACTTGGTGTGGTAATCATTCGCTGGCAACCCCCACGCCCACTGCGACAATTACAGGATTACGGGTCCTGGACTTGGTGTGGTAATCATTCGCTTGCAACCCCACGCCCACTACGACAAGTACAGGAGTACAGGGCCTGGACTTGGTGTGGTAATCATTCGCTGGCAACCCCCTCGCCCACTACGACAAGTACAGGATTACTTGGCCTTGACTTGGTGTGGCAATCATTCGCCAGTAACCCTCACGCCCACTACGACAAGGACAGGATTACAGGGCCAAGACTTGGTGTGGTAATCATTCGCTGGTAACCTCCACGCCCACTACGAGAAGTGCAGGATTATAGGGCCTGGAATTGGTGTGGTAATCATTCGCCAGTAACCCCCACGCCCACTACGACAAGCACAGGATTACAGGGCCTTTACTTGGTGTGGTAATCATTCGCCGGTAACTCCCATGCCCACTACGATAAGTACAGGATTACAGGGCCTGGACTTGGTGTGGTAATCATTCGCTGGCAACCCCCTCGCCCACTACGACAAGTACAGGATTACTTGGCCTTGACTTGGTGTGGCAATCATTCGCCAGTAACCCCCACGCCCACTACGACAAGGACAGGATTACAGGGCCTGGACTTGGTGTGGTAATCATTCGCCAGTAACCTCCACGCCCACTACGAGAAGTGCAGGATTATAGGGCCTGGAATTGGTGTGGTAATCATTCGCTGGCAACCCCCTCGCCCACTACGACAAGTACAGGATTACTTGGCCTTGACTTGGTGTGGTAATCATTCGCCGGTAACCCCCACGCCCACTACGACAAGTGCAGGATTACAGGGCCTGGACTTGGTGTGGTAATCATTCGCCGGTAACTCCCACGCCCACTACGAAAAGTACAGGATTACAGGGCCTGGACTTGGTGTGGTAATCATTCGCTGGCAACCCCCACGCCCACTGCGACAAGTGCAGGATTACGGGGCCTGGAATTGGTGAGGTAATCATTCGCTTGCAACCCCACGCCCACTACGACAAGTACAGGATTACAGGGCCTGGACCTGGTGTGGTAATCATTCGCCTTTAACCTCCAATCATTCGCGGGGCCTGGATTTGGTGTGGTAATCATTCGCCGGTAACTCCCACGCGAACTACGACAAGTACAGGATTGCAGGGCCTAGACTTGGTGTGGTAATCATTCGCCGGTAACTCCCACGCCCACTACGACAAGTACAGGATTGCAGGGCTTGGACTTGGTGTGGTAATCATTCGCTGGCAACCCCCACGCCCACTACGACAAGTGCAGGATTACAGGGAATGGACTTGGTGTGGTAATTATTCGCTGGTAAAACCCTCGCCGGATACGACAAGTACAGGATTGCAGGGCCTGGACTTGGTGTGGTAATCATTCGCTGGCAACCCCCACGCCCACTACGACAAGTGCAGGATTACAGGGCCTGGACTTGGTGTGGTAATCATTCGCCGGTAACCCCCACGCCCACTACGACAAGTACAGGATTATAGGGCCTGGACTTGGTGTGGTAATCATTCGCTGGCAACCCCCACGCCCACTACGACAAGTGCAGGATTACAGGGCCTGGACTTGGTGTGGTAATCATTCGCTTGCAACCCCCACGCCCACTACGACAAGTACAGGATTACAGAGCCTTTACTTTGTGTGGTAATCATTTGCTGGCAACCCCCAGGCCCACTGCGACAAGTACAGGATTACGGGGCCTGGACTTGTTGTGGTAATCATTCCCCGGTAACCTCCACGCCCACTAAGAAAGGTGCAGGATTACAGGGCCTGGACTTGGTGTGGTAATCATTCGCTGGCAACCCCCTCGCCCACTGCGACAAGTACAGGATTACTTGGCCTAGACTTGGTGTGGTAATCATTCGCCAGTAAACCCCACGCCCACTACGACAAGGACAGGATTACAGGGCCTGGACATGGTGTGGTAAGCATTCGCTGGCAACCCCACGCCTTCTGCGACAAGTGCAGGATTATAGGGCCTGGACTTTGTGTAGTAATCATTCGCAGGTAATCCCCACGCCCACTACGACAAGTGCAGGATTACAGGGCATGGACTTGGTGTGGTAATCATTCGCTGGCAAAACCTACGCCCACTGCGACAAGTACAGGATTACGGGGCCTGGACTTGGTGTGGTAGTCATTCGCTTGCAACCCCACGCCCAATATGGCAAGTACAGGATTACAGGGCCTGGACTTGGTGTGGTAATCATTCGCTGGCAACCCCCTCGCACACTAAGACAAGTACAGGATTACTTGGCCTATGCTTGGTGTGGTAATCATTCGCCAGTAACCCCCACGCCCACTACGACAAGGACAGGATTACAGGGCCTGGACTTGGTGTGGTAATCATTCGCTGGTAACCTCCACGCCCACTAAGAGAAGTGCAGGATTATTGGGACTGGACTTGGTGTGGTAATCATTCGCCAGTAACCCCCACGCCCACTACGGCAAGTGCAGGATTACATAGCCTGGACTTGGTGTGGTAATCATTCGCTGGCAACCCCCAGGCCCACTGCGACAAGTACGGGATTACGGGGCCTGGACTTGTTGTGGTAATCATTCGCTCGCAACCCCCACGCCCACTACGACAAGTGCAGGATTACAGGGCCTGGACTTTGTGTGGTAATCGTTCGCCAGTAATCCCCACGCCCACTACGACAAGTGCAGGATTACAGGGCCTGGACTTGGTGTGGTAATCATTCGCTGGCAACCCCCACGCCCACTGCGACAATTACAGGATTACGGGTCCTGGACTTGGTGTGGTAATCATTCGCTTGCAACCCCACGCCCACTACGACAAGTACAGGAGTACAGGGCCTGGACTTGGTGTGGTAATCATTCGCTGGCAACCCCCTCGCCCACTACGACAAGTACAGGATTACTTGGCCTTGACTTGGTGTGGCAATCATTCGCCAGTAACCCTCACGCCCACTACGACAAGGACAGGATTACAGGGCCAGGACTTGGTGTGGTAATCATTCGCTGGTAACCTCCACGCCCACTACGAGAAGTGCAGGATTATAGGGCCTGGAATTGGTGTGGTAATCATTCGCCAGTAACCCCCACGCCCACTACGACAAGCACAGGATTACAGGGCCTTTACTTGGTGTGGTAATCATTCGCCGGTAACTCCCATGCCCACTACGATAAGTACAGGATTACAGGGCCTGGACTTGGTGTGGTAATCATTCGCTGGCAACCCCCTCGCCCACTACGACAAGAACAGGATTACTTGGCCTTGACTTGGTGTGGTAATCATTCGCCGGTAACCCCCACGCCCACTACGACAAGTGCAGGATTACAGGGCCTGGACTTGGTGTGGTAATCATTCGCCGGTAACTCCCACGCCCACTACGAAAAGTACAGGATTACAGGGCCTGGACTTGGTGTGGTAATCATTCGCTGGCAACCCCCACACCCACTGCGACAAGTACAGGATTACGGGGCCTGGAATTGGTGAGGTAATCATTCGCTTGCAACCCCACGCCCACTACGACAAGTACAGGATTACAGGGCCTGGACTTGGTGTGGTCATCATTCGCCGGTGATCTCCACGCCCACTACGACAAGTACAGGATTACAGGGCCTGGACTTGGTGTGGTAATCATTCGCTGGCAACCCCTACGCCCACTGCGACAAGTACAGGATTACGGGGCCTGGACTTGGTGTGGTAATCATTCGCTTGCAACCCCACGATCACTATGGCAAGTACAGGATTACAGGGCCTGGACTTGGTGTGGTAATCATTCGCTGGCAACCCCCTCGCACACTACGACAAGTACAGGATTACTTGGCCTATGCTTGGTGTGGTAATCATTCGCCAGTAACCCCCACGCCCACTACGACAAGGACAGGATTACAGGGCCTGGACTTGGTGTGGTAATCATTCGCTGGTAACCTCCACGCCCACTAAGAGAAGTGCAGGATTATTGGGACTGGACTTGGTGTGGTAATCATTCGCCAGTAACCCCCACGCCCACTACGACAAGTGCAGGATTACAGGGCCTGGACTTGGTGTGGTAATCATTCGCTGGCAACCCCCAGGCCCACTGCGACAAGTACAGGATTACGGGGCCTGGACTTGTTGTGGTAATCATTCGCTCGCAACCCCCACGCCCACTACGACAAGTGCAGGATTACAGGGCCTGGACTTTGTGTGGTAATCATTCGCCGGTAACCCCCTCGCCCACTACGACAAGTGCAGGATTACAGGGCCTGGACTTGGTGTGGTAATCATTCGCCAGTAACCCCCACGCCCACTACGACAAGGACAGGATTACAGGGCCTGGACTTGGTGTGGTAATCATTCGCTGGTAACCTCCACGCCCACTACGAGAAGTGCAGGATTATAGGGCCTGGAATTGGTGTGGTAATCATTCGCTTCCAAGCCCACGCCCACTACGACAAGTACAGGATTACAGGGCCTGGACTTGGTGTGGTCATCATTCGTCGGTAATCCCCACGCCCACTACGACAAGTACAGGATTACAGGGCCTGGACTTGGTGTGGTAATCATTCGCTGGCAACCCTCACGCCCACTGCGACAAGTGCAGGATTACAGGGCCTGGACTTGGTGTGGTAATCATTCGCTGGCAACCCCCACGCCCACTACGACAAGTGCAGGATTACTGAGCCTGGACTTGGGGTGGTAATCATTCGCTGGCAACCCCCACGCCCACTACGACAAGTACAGGATTACTTGGCCTTGACTTGGTGTGGTAATCATTCGCCAGTAACCCCCACGCCCACTACGACAAGGACAGGATTACAGGGCCTGGACTTGGTGTGGTAATCATTCGCTGGTAACCCCCACGCCCACTACGAGAAGTGCAGGATTATAGGGCCTGGAATTGGTGTGGTAATCATTCGCCAGTAACCCCCACGCCCACTACGACAAGTACAGGATTACAGGGCCTGGACTTGGTGTGGTAATCATTCGCCGGTAACCCCCACGCCCACTACGACAAGTGCAGGATTACAGAGCCTGGACTTGGTGTGGTAATCATTCGCAGGCAACCCCCACGCCCACTATGACAAGTGCAGAATTACAGGGCCTGGACTTGGTGTGGTAATCATTCGCTGGCAACCCCCACGCCCACTACGACAAGTACAGGATTACAGGGCCTGGACTTGGTGTGGTAATCATTCGCTGGCAACCCCCACGCCCACTACGACAAGTACAGGATTACAGGGCCTGGACTTGGTGTGGTAATCATTCGCTGGCAACCCCCACGCCCACTACGACAAGTGCAGGATTACAGGGCCTGGACTTGGGGTGGTAATCATTCGCTGACAACCCCCACGCCCACTACGACAAGTACAGGATTACAGGGCCTGGACTTGGTGTGGTAATCATTCGCTGGCAACCCCCACGCCCACTACGACAAGTACAGGATTACAGGGCCTGGACTTGGTGTGGTAATCATTCGCTGGCAACCCCCTCGCCCACTACGACAAGTACAGGATTACAGGGCCTGGACTTGGGGTGGTAATCATTCGCTGACAACCCCCACGCCCACTACGACAAGTACAGGATTACAGGGCCTGGACTTGGTGTGGTAATCATTCGCTGGCAACCCCCACGCCCACTACGACAAGTACAGGATTACAGGGCCTGGACTTGGTGTGGTCATCATTCGCCGGTAATCCCCACGCCCACTACGACAAGTACAGGATTACAGGGCCTGGACTTGGTGTGGTAATCATTCGCTGACAACCCTCACGCCCACTGCGACAAGTGCAGGATTACAGAGCCTAGACTTGGTGTGGTAATCATTCGCTGGCAACCCCCACGCCCACTATGACAAGTGCAGGATTACAGAGCCTAGACTTGGTGTGGTAATCATTCGTTGACAACCCCCACGCCCACTGCGACAAGTACAGGATTACGGGGCCTGGACTTGGTGTGGTAATCATTCGCTGGCAACCCCCACGCCCACTACGACAAGTGCAGGATTACAGAGCCTGGACTTGGGGTGGTAATCATTTGCTGGCAATCCCCACGCCCACTACGACAAGTGCAGGATTACAGAGCCTAGACTTGGTGTGGTAATCATTCGCTAGCAACCCCCACGCCCACTACGACAAGTGCAGGATTACAGAGCCTGGACTTGGGGTGGTAATCATTCGCTGGCAACCCCCACGCCCACTACGACAAGGGCAGGATTACAGGGCCTTATCTTGTGTGAGGAACAGAATATCTATATGCAGTGTGTCAATCACCAGTGATGGAAGGAGTTGTTTGAAGACTGTAGGCGCCAGAAGGCGGTGTAAGAAACGAGGGTGCCTGCCTCCAACCCCTCGCTTAGTCACCGCCGCCACTGGCTTTAGCAGGTCACCAACAAACTAAAATCACGTAGGGCAAAAGCCGTAAGAGGGCGAAGCTCAATCACTGTCTTCGGAGGCAGCAGCTGAACTGGATACTGAGGAGAAAGCAGTACTGAGAGACGCGTGGATCCTGTGGATACTGTGACTGGTATAAATGTGAGGCCGGACAATTCGCCAGTGATGGTAACAGCAGGAGAGATGGACATCCCGTTATCGCAACAATTACAGGAACCAGGATCATCCCCCCAACGCAGTATGCTAGAGGACATTCCGTTCAGAGGCGTTGTCAAAGATATCAAATGTCTGACGGCGCTAGAGGTAGGCAATCCCTATGCAGATACGGAAGAGCCGTCTATCCGACTGACGTCATAAAGCGATAGACGTTCCTAGCTTTAACCACCGGTGCTGGAGTCGCCAGCGCAGTGTCGGCAAGGCAGAGGGAATTCCAACGGACGGATATGGGTGAAAGCAAGGTCATGGTCAAGCTACAACACCCCCCCCCCCCCATCCAAGCAGCATGGAATCAGATCAAAGCGGGAAGGGGCAGTGGACAATCTTATCCCATCGAGCCTTTAAAGCAGCCCTGCAAGAAGACCGCGTGGATGCCTATGGTGAAATCAGACTGAAAACAACACTCAATACAACGTCAATGTACACACATTGAAAGCACTGAATAAAGCTTCGGCTCAGAAAGACAAATCGGACCCAGTGATCCTCAAGCTGTTGGAGTGCGTATCAGTGGCCACCCCGGATACGAGTAGGGTAAAAGTGGGGCTTCTAAAACAGGAAGTGACGTCATAGTGACGTCACGTGGTGTTTTAGAAGCCCCATGGGGTTTCTAAAACAGTGACGTCATATTGACGTCATATTGACGTGATATTGACGTCATATGGACGTCATATGGTTGTCATATGGACGTCATATGAACGTCACATGAACGTCATAATGACGTGAGGAGTTGTTTTAGAAGCCCCATGGGGTTTCTAAAACAGTGACGTCATTATGACGTGTTATGGACGTGTTATGGACGTGTTATGGAAGTGATATGGAGGTGATATGGAGGTCATATGAACGTCATATGAACGTCATATGAACGTCATATGAACGTCATAATGACGTAATATGGAGAGTGGGCGGCCATTCAAACAACCATTCAAACGACCATTCAAACGGGCGGCGATTCAAACAACCATTCAAACGGGCAACCATTCAAACGACCAGTCAAACGGGCAGCCAGACAAAATGACACCCGGACAAAATGGTGCCCGGACAAAATGACACCCGAGCACCCGAGCACCCGAGCACTTGAGCACCCGAGCACTCGAGCACTCGAGCACCCGAGCACTCGAGCACTCGAGCACTCGAGCACTTGAGCACTCGAGCACTCGAGCACTCGAGCACCCGAGCACTCGAGCACTTGAGCACTCGAGCACCCGAGCACTTGAGCACTTGAGCACCCGGACAGCAAAGGGTTCATAGAGACATGGTTAGAGCTGGCCTGCTGTGTATTTTGACCCATCAATGACGTCACACAGAGCGACTCAAGCTTGCAACCAACTGATGGATAGGCAATCCGGGGCCAGCCGTACAGTAGGTCGACAGGCCCCCCGGGGCCTGCCACCACCAGCTTGGCAAGCCCCCCGGGGCCTGCCAAACATCAGGTTGGTAGGCCCCCCCCCGGCTCACCAACCCATGAGCCCCCCCCCCCCCCGGCCCAGCAATCTTTCAGCATACACTGTATCTATATGGGTGAGCTAGTCGACAGACCCCCCCCCGGCTCACCGGCCCATGAGCCCCCCCACCCCCCCCCCCCGGCCCATGGTGGTCTTAGCCGCTGACTCACGGCTCACCGCCGCATGCCACTGTATGTATACAAGCAATGGCCACTCTTTTTTTTTAGCTTTCTCTCTCCAAACACACGCCAGACCAGACTGGTAACGGGTCAGTCGGACAAACGGACACCCGGACAAACGGACTACCCGGACAAACGGACTGCTGGACAAACGGACAGTCTTTTTTTTTATAGTTTTTTATGCCTCTCTCTCCACACGGTAGCTGGAGGCAAACAAGCAGTCTTTTTCCAGCTTTTCCCGTTCTCCCAGCACACACACCTTCACTAATGGATTACCGTGGCAGCAATTAGTAAATGAGCACTCTTTTCCTTAAGGGATGCTGTGTTTTAACCACAGAGAGGTCTCCATGCATTGTGGCCATATACAAGCAACAATCCTTTCTTTAAAGCTTTCTCACTATTCTAACACCTATGACAACCAAACCAACGGACACCCAGACACACGGACACCCAGACACGGACACCCAGACACACGGACACCCATACATACGTTTTTTTAATATTTTTATCCCTCTCTCTTTCCACACACACCAAATCACGGCAGCAACTGTTTTTTAGGGCTTTTCTCGTTCTCCAAGCACACACACCATCACTAATGGATTGCCGTGGCAGCAATTAAAAATGAGCACTCTTTTTCCTTAAGGAAGAGAGGTGTCTCCATGCATTGCGACCATATACAAGCAACAATCCTTTCTTTAAAGCTTTCTCACTATTCTAACACCTATGACAACCAAACCAACGGACACCCAGACACACGGACACCCAGACACGGACACCCAGACACACGGACACCCAGACAGTCCTTTTTTTTGTTTTTTGTTTTAGTTTTTATCCCTCTTCACCCACATCAAACCAAACCACGGAAACAAGTGTTTTTAGGGCTTTTACCGTTCTTCCAGCACACACACGTTCACTAATGGATTGCCGTAGCAGTAATTAAAAATGAGCACTCTTTTTCCTTAAGGAAGAGAGGTGTCTCCATGCATTGCGGCCATTTACAAGCAACAATCCTTTCTTTAAAGCTTTCTTACTCTTTTAACACCTATGGCAACCAAACCAACGGACACCCAGACACACGGACACCCAGACACGGACACCCAGACACACGGACACCCAGACAGTCCTTTTTTTCTTTTTTTTTTAGTTTTTATCCCTCTTCACCCACATCAAACCAAACCACGGAAACAAGTGTTTTTAGGGCTTTTACACGCATATCCCATCACTAATGGCTTTCTCATGTCAGACGGACAGATTTAGCGTTTCATTTCTCATGCCAGGGTATTTTTAACCCAGGCAGCAATTTGTTTAGCTTTTTCAGACGGTCAGACGGACAGATGGAGCTATAAATCAATGATTTATAGTCCTCTTTTTTTTTTAGCATTTCCCACACTCTCATTCATACTAAGATTGTCTGATGAAGCGTTTCATTTCGTAATAATGGGAGGGCCGCTAAAAAGCGGCCCTGGAGGGATTTCCGTAGTCTGGTCCTGGTCACTGCCTCTTGTCATCAGTTCTCCTGCCGCTGTCACTGCCTCCCGCCATCGGTTCTCCTGCCGCCGCCACTGGCGCCGCCGCTGACGCCACCGCTGGCACCGCTGCCGCCACCAACCTCGCCACAGCCACACTTCCGCTTATGTGCCGCAACCGCGGCCCTGCTCGAGGTGAATCCTTTGCCCTGGACACTACAAAAATAATATTGGGACTTCAAAGCGTCCGGGCATTGCTGCTCATGCAATCTCATTGAATATTCTACCGGAAAGCCAAAATGGCAGAATTCACAATATTTAACATTATCCAAAGTGCCCAAAATTTGCATGACCTCCTGGAAATCTGACTCTTTTCTAGAGACATCCTCCAGTTTCATCTGAGCAGGTTCGTTGTTGCGGTCAGTGTTTGAAGGTGACTGTATGAGGCTGACTGTATCCGAAATACTGGCGACAGCGATTGTAAGCTCATCGTCAGGAGCTGGTGGCGGACTGTCCGGTCTTGTAACGGTTGCGCTTGGTGCCGCCAGCACCTTCCGGACAGTCACATCAGCTTCCTTTTGATTCACTTTCAACGGGGTCGTCATCGTTGACGCAGCGACTTTGACAGGAGTTGCTCTGGCAGGAGGAGTCTCTGTCATCGTTGCTGCGATCACTCTGGCTGGAGGAGTCTCTGTCATCGTTGCCGCGGTCACTCTGGTCACTCTGGTCACTTCCTGGCAGGGCGACGGGTCCCTGGGCGGCGAACGATGGCGTAGTCGCTTATGGCTCTCCTCCGCCGCCCTGCCAAACAGGTTGAACCGCTCCTCTGGTCTGTTCCCAAGGAAATTTCTCCACTTTCGAAACAGAAAAGTTTGATATTCAATGTAAATCTCCTCCCAGAAGTTGATATCCTTCGGTGATAGGAAGTAGCGGCCCCGAAGCTCATCCGAAAAAAACTCGTCCTTATACAACATGGTTGAATTTCGATGTGCTCGCTTCCGAAACAGAAAAACTTGATATTCTATAAATATCTCCTCCCAGAGGTTGACATCCCTCGCTGATAGAAAATAGCGACCTCGAAGCTCATCCGAAAAAAACTCGTCCTTGTACTGCATGATTAAATTTCGATGTGTTCGCTTCAAAGGTTCAAAGCAGACTGACTGCACACAGACTGCAAATCAAACTGATCGACCCCCCCCCCCGGCCCAGCTACCTAGTGAGCCCCCCCCCCGGCCCAGCTACCTAGTGAGCCCCCCCCCCCCGGCCCAGCTACCTAGTGAGCCCCCCCCCCTCCCGGCTACTTTTACGCCGCTGGCTCACGGCTCACCGTCAGTAGTATAAAAAGGTCGGGTTGACACCACTCTAATCATTGCATTGCCAAACCATCATGGAGACGTCTCGAAACGCAGCAACGGCTAACAACATGGAAATTGATAGCCTGTTCAGCAATGAAACAATGGCTTTTACAGATGCAGTTTTAACTGCAGAGGAGACTGCTGCCTTCCTAAGTACACTAAAAGAAGCTGAAAAAGCCTTGGAGGAAGCATTAGGGGCTCCGTCAGCCGTGTCTACAGTACAGCAAACTAGGCCTGAAGAAGTACAGCCAGTACAGCAAGCAATGCCCGATCCCGAGGGATCTGACTACCCGTTCTGGGTTGCCAATGCGCTTGTAAATGGTAGCGCCAAACCACTTAGTACAAAGTTACAGGCTCATCTAGAGCATCTTGAGGAGGAAGAAGTGATCATGTCAAGCGATGACGACGGTGACGACGACGATGACGACAATGGCGACAATGACGACAATGACGACAGCGACGACGATGAAAAGCAGCTCAAATCTAAATTCGAATTGAGCAAAAGTATTCCTGTTACTGAAGAAGACGTCACGCTGTTGAAACGGAACTTTCAAGCAGTGATTCCTCTGATAGATTGTAACATTTTATGGTGCTTATGTGAAGAAGGCTTTTTCGACCAACACACATACATATACCTAACGGAAGAAGTGAACACTGTCATTCAGCTTATCTACATGCTAGAAGGAAACATAGAGCATGTTCCCGCGTCAGAGCCACAGTTCTCCGAAGCCATGACCCGACGTTTCGTTCAACTTATTAGAAGTCTTCATGAGGAACTTTTTAAGACATTATGTCTACCGGCGCCAAAGTGTGTTGACGAAGATTGCGATTCCAAATGTGCAAAGGTCATGCTACATGGCTTCAAGTACCTTGAAGAACGTATTAAGGTGTACGAGATGATGGCCTACCTCTATGAAAAAGGATATTTCACCATGCCAATGCTCTTCCAATGGATAATTGGAAGTCGCAAACGAGGAGATTTTTTAGTGATCGTCATGAGACAATCTCTAACAGACGGTTTACCAACAGCCTTTCTGGATGGTTTCAACGAGATCACTCCGCGATTTTGCAAACATCTCATGAAAACATACATGTAATGTCCATATAAAAGGAGTGAGGTGTCAAGTGCAGTCATCATTCGACGCGCAGCCATGGAGAAGACAAGCAGCTTTAAAATTAGTGCAAACTTAACCATTACTGTGGAGCATGGACAATTTGGATTATTTCTTCGAATCAAACGTGGAGAGAGATGGCTTGCTTTATCACCATCCTTGTGGAAGATTGTGTGTCAGAACTTGACAAGATTACGTGACATTGGCTTCAAACTGTACTTAACGCAAACGAAATGGCTTGAAGTCATTTCATACTTGGACATGCGCTATGTGAGTTTTGTGCAAACATCACTGTTTGAAGGGAAAGAATACAAGTTTTACATCAACATGAATGATTGTGAATGGGAGACATTGCTTCAGGAAATCCATAGCATAACCTCAACCTTACTGCCATGCACGGAATGTCATGGTAAGAAAACTCCTATCAAGCTACAAAAGGACAATCGGATGAAAGTGTCAAAGCTATCCAAGAAAAGACTGGCTGAAGTTCAATTGGAGAATATGGATGTGCAAAATCAACTTGGACTTACCTGTGAATATTGTGGTGCTTACGGATATGCTGAGGATTATGATTGTCACTGCCACAAGTACAATTGCAAGTTGTGTGAACCAGACAACTTCTGCAACAAGTGCGGCTCACTAACTGTTTCTGCGGAGTAAGACTGAGAGTCATTTGTTTGCCAACCGTCACAGTGTGCAGACGTGTTATATGGATATGTGAAAGATGGATGTAGAAACGTGTTTCAAGGACAAGTATGTGGACTACATGATAAGTGAACTGGCGCGTTTTGGATCTATTCAACAACAACTGCAACACTTTGACATTTATTGGGAACTTGCGCATTCCACGTTAAGTGTACGAAACTTACGTGAGGATTTCATCAAAGAGTGTATGTTTTCAAACATTGACGGAGCTGAGGAGTTTGATGTGGAAGCAGCATATCACTTCGCTCGATTTGATCCAAGACTGTTTGATGAAGTGAGAGAGTGGTTAATCTACATTGCAGTATAATGACAGACATTACATTGAGACAATATATTGTGCAAAAGACATATTGTGAAGAAATGTTATTAGCTGTAAAAAAGTTTGCATGTTTAGTATGTCCTGCTTGTCAAAATGAAGAGTGTTCAGAACATACTTGTCATTCTGCATGTGTCTATACATATTGGAATGAAGCTAAATATTACATTCATTTAGATAAAGTGTTAGATAATGCAAATCAACGCTGTGAAAAATATGGTGTAGATGCTATCACATTTGATGAATTAAGTTGTTGGTTAATGTTCATTGAAGATCAATGGACTCCAATTATTCACACCATTGTATCAATACTTGATTTGTAAGATATGTTGATTGAGCTTTTATAAAATTTAAGATATGTTGATAAAATTTAAGATGTGTTGATAAATGCAAGATGTGTTGATAAAATAAAATGTAAGATATGTTAACAAGTGTTGATCATTTAGTGTTAACATGTCGACGTGGAAAGACTACTTAACCAATATTTACTTTAAACCTGGTCAACCCGGGGCATTTGCTGGTCCTTACAAACTATATCACATATTAAAAAAACATGATCAACCAGTCACTCATTCACAAGTGAAGAAATGGTTACAGGATCAAGATGCCTTCAGTTTACTACAACCTGTAAAATACAGGTTTAAAAGGCAACGTGTCATTACACGTGGAATTGATGACATGTGGGATATTGATTTAGCTGACATGGGAAACATAGCTTCCTATAATGATGACACCCACTTTTTATTAGTTGTCATTGATGTGTTTTCCAAATATTTGTGGGTGCAGCCAATGCCTAATAAATCACATACCAGCGTCATAGAAGCCTTTCAAAAGATTTTTCATGAAACACAACGAAGACCACGAACTCTAAGGTCAGATAAAGGAACTGAATTTAAAAACAGATGGGTAAAAGCATTTTTGAAGAAGGAGGGAATACATGCCTATACGACAAAGAATGAAACCAAAGCCAACTTTGCTGAGAGAGTCATTCGTACTCTAAAGGGAATGATGTATCGATATTTCCTTCATAATCAAACGTATCGATATATGGACATCCTTCCAGACTTAGTGTATAATTATAACCATAGACCTCATGGCTCCCTCCCTAATAAGTATGCTCCTGCAGATATTCGTAAAGACATAGAATCGAAAGTGTGGAAGTATATGTATGTAGACAAATTGAAATTAAAACCAAAGAAGAAGAAAAAACCCTACAAATTTAAAATTGGTGATCAGGTTCGCATTTCTCACATGAAATATGTATTTCAACGGGATTATCATATAAAGTGGACGCAAGAAGTGTTCATTATCACACATCGTTGTAAGAAGCAAGGAATACACTTGTATCGTGTGAAAGACTTTTTGGATGAAGATATTGACGGACATTTTTATGAAGAAGAACTGCAGAAAGTGACAAAAGATATTGACACAGTCTACAGAATTGAAAAGGTCTTGAAAACACGAAAAAGACGAGGTGTTAAAGAATTATTTGTGAAGTGGTTAGGTTGGCCAAAGAAGTTTAACAGTTGGGTGAAAGAAACAGATATTCGAAAATGAAGCATCCATTCACGTGTTTGGTCTCTGGACCTACAGGCAGTGGTAAAACTTCTCTAGTTAGAGAAATTCTAGAACAAAAGTTAATTAAACCCTCTCCAAAAACCATTTTATGGCTCTATGCAGCAGATCAGCCTTTGTATAAGGGAATGAAAGGTGTGGAATTTTACCAAGGCATTCCAGATAACATTGAAGAGCGTTTTAACCCGAAAAAACCAAACTTGCTCATCATTGATGACTTAATGACTAAATGTCATAGTGATGAGCGCATGACACGTCTCTTTAGTGTTGGCAGCAGTCATCAAAATCTAAGCATTATTTTTATTGTGCATAATTTGTTTCATCATGGTAGAGAAATGCGTAATATTAGTTTGAATACACATTACATCATTCTGTTTAAAAATCCTAGAGACAGTCAACAAATAAGTACATTAGCGCGACAAATGTATCCTGGAAAATCTCAATTTCTCATAGAAGCCTATCAAGATGCTACCAGCAAACCTCATGGCTATTTATTTATTGATTTGAAGCCGAAGACAAATGATCAACTACGTATTCGTACAGGCATTTTACCAAAAGATACACATTACGTATATGTTGATAAGGTGGTGTATGAACAAGAACCAAGTCACTTAACCATTCGCAGCCAAGATGTCTAAACGTATTCAAGCGAATCAACCTTTCCTTCACTTGCTCGCACGCAGCGGGCCTAAACGACGTAAATCCTTACTACAACAAGCTACTAAGGAGGAATTAACTAGCTTGTTTGAAATTTGTTTGAATATATTGCGAGGACATTTACCCTTAAGCTCAAAAAGGTATAAGTTATTCAAGCGTGAACGTCATACCCTACGTACACTAGCAAATAAGAAGATATCACTTCGAAGAAAAAAGAAGTTGGTTAATCAGAAAGGAGGATTTATTGGAGCTATTGCTAAATTTGCATTACCCTTGTTAGCTCAGTTGCTGTTAAAATGAAACATACTTTGAAAATGGTTCTCATTCCTGAATATGAATATAAAATGTTGTTAGAAAAGAAGGGAAAAGATGTTGAAATCAAAACGAAAGTGAATAAACTTTTACGTGGGAAACGAACTCGTGAAAAAGCAATAGAAATGTCTCAAGTGCTTGGACGTCATTTACGAACAATTCAATCACAACAACAACAACGACAAAAGTCTGTTACAGCATCTAATGCAGAAAAATCAGAAAAGTCTCAACAGTTTCTAAACCATTTTCAACCCATTTATTATGTAAAACTAACACAACTTCTGGCAGAACTTAAGAAATATGGTACGAGATGGACAGATAAAAATGAACTTGTTTTAAAAACAGGTACTGTCATTACAAATTCTAACATTATTGATTTGTTGAAAGAAGCATTGGTTGCTACAAAAAGAAAAGAACGACGAGAACCACCGCGTGGTTGGAAGCAGTTTATTGAGGAAATTGTAGACGCTAATATTCCAAAAACTGTTTTTGGCAAAAAGACAACTCGTGAAGATATTACAAAAGAGCAACAACAACGTCAACAAAGATTGTTTCCAGAAGGATGGGAAACTTTTTAACATGAATTAAAGAGCTATGGTGCTGTTGTTGTAAAGAAAATGGAAATAAAAATACTATTCCTGTAAAAATTAGGTGTGTTAGTGCTTGTTGTCAGGGAGAAGTAGTAGATACCAATTTAGATCATGTAGATAGCAATTTAGACAATAATGTAGACAGCAATGTAGAAAGTGAGGATGAAGAGTGTCAAACATGAAGTAATGTATATACACATCTAGTCTATCTACATCACATAAACGATTTAGCTGTCATGGAGTCAACAAGTTTTTACATTACTTTACCCAGCAATGCTAGTATGAACTATTATCCCAACAACAAGACTTCGAATTATCAAATTCGTATGCCTCGAACCATCTATCTGAACGGAAAATATGAAGTGGCATTAGCTGAAATTCAATATCCACATACATGGTCACCCATGAGACATGGAATGGACTATTCTATTCAGTATCGACAACAACCACTGAATGATATTGTTCTTGACACAATCAATATTCCTTATGGTTACTACAGATCCATACAAGAAATATGTCATGCAGTCAATGAAGAAGCAACTAATTCTATGAAAGATGACCTTAAAGAAGGTATTCGGATAAAGTATGATAAAATTAGACGACGCGTTTTTCTATATCTAAAATACGGCTTTGAAGTGTCATTCTCCACTGGATTAGCTGAGATTTTAGGATTTATCCCAGATCAATGGTATACTGAAACGTGTACAGCTGAATATAAAGCTGATGTGAAACAGGGGTTTTATACACTTTATGTGTATTGTAGTATTTGTGAGCCACAAGTTGTTGGTGATTATTATGTTCCTTTGCTACGTTCTGTTGCAATACAAGGACATGATGGAGACATTATCATGAAAACTTTTGGAGAACCTCATTATGTTCCTGTAAACACATCCAAATTTGACGTGATAGAAATGAATATTAAGGATGACACAGACCATAATGTTCCATTTCAAACTGGGAAGGTGATCTGTAAACTTCATTTTCGACCAAAAGCATTATGAAAGCATACACACACAATCCATCTATTTATCGCAACCATTTTCTTCGTCAAGTGGGTGGAGAATTACCAGGATTTAAAGGAGCGCGAATACAATATGGAGATGGTATTGGTTCAATACTGGGATCATTGGCTCGAAAAGCTATTCCACTGCTTAAGACAGGGGCTAAAATCGTTGCACCACATCTTAAAAGGGCTGCAAAAGATATCGCGAAAGATGTTACAGGTCGAGTAGCACAACGTATGTTTGGTGGTGGGTTACGAGGACAAAAGAGACCGAAACGAGCAAAACGTGTCAGAAGGCGAAAGGCAGCTAAACGGATAACATCAAAAAAACATAAGAAAGATATTTTTTAATCATGTCTTTAATTCATAATCATTCTTGTGAATGTAGCCTTTCTCCATTAGAATGGTTTCACATACCACCAACGCAAACTGCTGTAGAAAAAAGTTATAATGTAGACTATCAACCAATGACTACCATTAGAGAGGGTGCTCCAATAGAATTCTACATTCCTGCGAGTACAGAAGAATATCTAGATTTAAAGAACAGTAAACTCCATATTGTATGTCGCATTGTCAAGGCCGATGGAACACTGTGTGGTGTAGATGATAACGTGTCATGTATCAATGATTTGTTTAATGGGCTATGGTCTAATATTGAATTATTTCTAAATGATCGTTTGATATCACATAGTAACAATACCCATGGTTATACTAGCATCATATCTCATCTCATTCATGACTCGGAAGAAAGTCTCCATTCTGAGCGCTCTATGCGTCTCATCTTTAAAGATACTGCCGGATCAATGAATACTTATGAGGTGAAAAGACCTAATCATGAAAGATATGTATCAGGTTTTCATGTAAATATTGAAGGTGGTGATATAGCTGAAACAGGAAATAATGGTTTACATAATCGCTATTTGTATACACGTCTAAGCCGTGAGTTTGCGCTTACAGGTGGTTTAAGGGTAGATTTGTTTGAGCAGGATCGTTATCTTCCCAATGGTGTTAGTATGAAATTACGTTTACATAGACAAAAAGATGGATATGTATTAATGGCTGCAAATAATGGTTTTAAAGTAGAAGTGAGAGAAGCGTTTTTAACCATTCGCAAAGTGAGGGTTAGTCCAGGTATTCAGTTGGGACATGCAGATGCATTGATGAAAAGTCCTGCTAAGTTTATTGTTAATAGAAAAGAATGTAAAGTTTTAGCTATTCCAACTGGATTTCAATCTTTTGTGAAAGATAGCATCTTTTTAGGCCAATTACCAAAACGTATTGTCATTGGAATGGTTCATAATGAATCCTTTGCTGGAACAGTATTGAGAAATCCATACAATTTTGAACATTTTAATCTTAACTTTATGCAGCTTTACTCTGATGGTGAACCAGTCCTATCCAAACCTCTCAAGCTTGATATAAATCAAGGCAAATATCTTGATGCTTTTGAAACTCTTTACAAATCTTTTGACAGATTGGATGGTGAGAAAAGTTCCATTATAAAACGGGAAGATTGGCCTAGAGGTTATTCGTTGTTTTCTTTTGACTTAACACCTGATTATGATGGTGCTGATCATTATGCCCTTATCAAACATGGGAATTTGAGACTAGAAATGAATTTTGCTGGTGCCTTGCAAAATACAGTCAATGTTATAGTGTATGCTGAATTTGATAACATTGTTGAAATAAGTGCAAATCGTAGCATTCAATTCGACTACCAGTCATGAACACGAAGCAGATAGAAGCCATCCTATCCCATGATGCCACGACAAAAGACTTGTTTCAAGGTGTGTTTGCCATGGACCAGTTACCATCTTTACAACGCGGTGCCTATGTCATCAACACAGACGATCATGATGAGCCAGGAGAGCATTGGGTGGCAGTATATTATGACGAAGACCCTGCAGAATATTTTGACTCTTATGGACTTTTACCTATAGACAGTCGTTTGAATAAGTTTTTAAAGTTTAATTTCATTTATAATTCAGTTCCATTACAAACACCGATATCCTCTACATGTGGATTTTATTGTATATATTATATAATTCAAAGAGCTCGAGGACATAGTCCTTTTGAAATCATTGATGTATTAAGAAGAAGTGATGGTGATTTTGTTGTAAAGGATTTTGTATATAGACAGTATAAACCATTATTTTATTGATGTTGTATTAGTTAAGTTGCATTAGTTAAGTTGTTGGTAATTGTGAATTGTATTATGAATATTGTAAATAAACAAGACAGTTTTATACAACATTCTTTTTTTATTGTGTTATACATTATTTACATTTCACAATTATTTTACAAATACATTCAATACATCAATAAACACATGCCATTCATACCAATCTAAATTAATATATGTATCATAGACATTACATCCACGTTTGTAAATGCTATGAAAACTAGCATAACACTGTCCATTACCAAACTTTATTATTTTAACATCTTTGTGTTCAGACAGTTTCAGTTCATATCCATGATCATTCATGTCAATGTTCATCACCATAACACACATGGGATGTGTCAGTTCAATGGACTTGGTGCCTCGCATGAGTTGCACTCCTTCCTCTTTGAATTCAAGCGTCAGGTTCTTTCCAATCCAATGCTTGTAACAGAGCGTGCCATTCCACTGTGTTGAGGGTGATGTAGTCGTAGCATTTTGCAAGCTCGTCATATTGGCGAAATCGTACAAACACGTCTAAATAGTTCTCAGTCACACGCACTTCTAAATCCTCTGAGAGTTTCAGGAGAAAGCCAGGTATCCTCAGCTTCTCTAGATGGTCTTTCAACACAGATTGTTCGTCAGTTGATAGAATGATATACTTTCCAAAATGTTTTAGCACGATGTCATCATATACGTTTCTCAGATATGAGAATCCATGCGTAATGGGTTCATATTCCGATAAAAAGTCTTCCATCTCGTTCAACAGTCAGATGAACTATGAGCTGTCTCCTTGTCTGCAAAGACGTTTTTTATGCTCGCAAGATGGCAAAGAGTGGATGTTGTATCACTTCTAGGAATCGTAAGACTGCGCGCCAGTTCTTGATATCAAAGAGGATCAAATCTGTATATGGTGTATCTGGCACAACTCCCTTATAATCCTCTGGATAATCCTGTAAAAGATTTCTACAGATTTCTACACGTATGTTAGAATCATATTCAGCCACCGTCACTTCCACTTTATTTTCAAGTCTACGTTTAAACCCAGGTTCAAGTGGTATGTTTTTAAAGTCTTTCCACACTTCAGGTTTAAACCGATGATAACTTCTCTGAGAATCTAGTATCACTTCATTCCTATCATTTACAGTAAGGTAAGCACCACCGTTCAGCATGAGTGCATTCATGTTTTTACCTTGTTATGAGCCACCTTCTTGTCTGCGAAGCCTTTTATCCACTTCTTTCACCTGCTTCTTCAGCATTTTCCATTCAGGTATTGTCAGCAAAATTCCCTTTTTCGTTGGACGGTTTTTTCCAGTCCCCTCATCTCTCAGGTACTTGCGAATGTTTACCACTCCTTCATTGCTTTGTTTCATAATCTTGATATACTTTCCATTTCCTAGAGAAAGCATTCCATCCCACGACTGTGGTGTTGGTGCTGTCTCCACTTTCAATTTCTTGATGGTGGTGGTAGGATTTTTCACTTTTAAGTCTTTAACTGCATCTGCAAGAGTATCCATATCAGTTGTAGATCTCTTACGACATTCACGTTCCATGTTAACACTTCAATGTTCACACCTCAAATAACTCTTCCGTTGGAGGACCTCCCCCTTTTATACCACAGCCTTGTAATGTCCATGCGCTAAGGTGGAATAGCCATCATTCAGCACATATCGCTTGTCGTCATATGGGGAGAGGGCTACTTTCCTCAACTTCTCCGAGAAAAGCTGGTGACTATGACTTCGGATAATGTGTCCTGTAGCCATCGTTTGAGTTTTCTTGAACAAACTGTCTCTATACTGCACATGTTTAATGCGTCTTTGACAAGCTCGAGTGATGCCTTTAGCTGTATGTTTTTCTTTCCCACCGCACAATAAACTGTACATTTTCGGTCTGAGTCCAACAAACTCTTCAATGGGGACGCCGGCCGTCTCATCCTTCATTTTCCCAAGCACTTTTTTGTTCACGTTGGAATGTAGGAAATGATCCGGCGGATAGTCACTTGTGTCGAACAGGTCAGCATCCTGCTGCATATCCTTGTAGATATCTTCCGTTTCTATGTCGTAACATAGACTGTCGGTGTCACTGAACAATAACTTGGCATTGGGATACTTGACCATGATGTAGTTGTAATGAAAGTTGAACATAAGCACTTTGCTGAGGTCGAGAATGGTGAAACCAACTTGAATGGGTTTATCCAGAAGCAAATCCACTTTGCGCAAATGTACCGCGGTCAAATCTTCGTTGAAAATTTTGAATTTGTGGAAAGAAGGTTTGGCTACAAGTTTCTTGAACCGCTTTTCCTTGTGAACAAGTTCAACATTGATTCGCTTTCTCACATTTTCCATGGTTTTGCCAAACACCGAGTTGTTCATCAGTTTGAAGAAGTCTTTCTCAAATGGGTTCTTGGCCAATTTTCTCTTTTCCGTGTTCAAGGCAATGTATTTTGCCAACCATTTGCTCTGTTCAAACATGATGGCGCGATGTACTTTAGTGACTTTCAACCCCAGTGAGACGTACTGTTGCAAATTCCTGTAATGAAGTACATATTTCTTCTTGTCAGACAAGTTAGGAATGAGCTTTTCACTGGATTTCTCTTTCATGTTTAGATCTTTCCGCAGCTTCTGACTGTACTCTGACAATTCTTCAACTTTGACACATTTCCGTTCTGGAGCCACTGGGTAGTGATTATGATGATCATGGATTGAATTTGGATATTCTAAATCCACTTCCAAAATGAATCCAATGTCATCATCTTCATCCACATCCATGAAGTCGAGGGATTCTGGCTCGCTCGCCCACATAAATCCTCTTTGTGGCATGCTTTGTGACATGGCCCAGCCATACAAGTTGTTTGCGTCGAGGTACATCAGGTAGTTGTTTGGTATCTCAGAATTGTATTCTGCTACGTAGGGATTATTCGCTTTCGCATACTTGTGTGTGATCACAGATATTCCTCCACGTATGCCTTGCTCAACCATTTGGTACATGTCAATGTCATTGATCAATTCCAACTTCACCTTTGTCGCTTTCAACATTGCATCCCACGACAGTCCTGGTGCTGTATAGTAATGAGCAGGATCCAATTCATACGTGTTGAGGCATACTTGACGAAAATTTTCAAACACGTCAGCTAGTAATAACACATCTGATTTCAGGTACAGGTCGTGGTATTCACCAAATGTGGTACAGTTGAATGTATCCCATACCTTCTGCGCATGCGCATAATCCTCATCGCTTATGTCCTCTTCGCTAAGCTGACTATAAAACTTGTCCTTTGATGGTAGCTGTGTTTCAGCAAACTTGGATGGTTCGTCCACGTAATCGTAGGGGTACACTCCCTTTCTCAGCAGCAAATCTTGTTGGTCACTATCGTGAATGTGAGAGGTCATGTTGTAGAAGTTATCTTTCCCTTCTGCTGCAAGGTTGGATACCAACTTCTGTAGAGAGGTACTCATGAACTGAAAGCTGTCTGTAAATTTCAGATTGCTCATGGTGAATGCAATATATTTTTCAATGGTGTTGGGAATGACTGTAATCGTTTCACCTTTGAATTTTCCAATTTCCTCCATGATCAGATGACTGTCATAGCCTCGCAAATTGTGGAAAAACACAGGAATGATAAAAGAATCTTTATCCTCTTGCTGATCTTTTCTAAGTCGGAATTGTAAGTTGCATTCATTGTGCGCTGCTCCTCGATATTTGCCATTGATGTGGTCATGATCTCTCACACGATCTGCTCCTAGAGGTTCATGACAAATGTAGCAATCAACAGCGTTCTTGAAATTCTCTTTGTCTTCACGAGTCATCACAATTTCCTTTGGCTGCTCTAAACCACGTACAATACGATCACGTTCATTCACCATATGGTCTAAAAAGACTTTCACGGCATTGTCTCCTCGATACACAACTGGCGCACGTGTGTCGTACTGGCTCACAACCACATAGGCAAAGCTGTTTGGACGATGATGTTGATACTTGTCTCCTTCTTCATGCTTTTGCGTGAAACATTCAAAGTCGGCATAAATCACAAAAGGTGCTCGCTGTTGTTTAGCCACATTCTTGAACTTGATGAAGGGTTCCTTGGGAAATGATAAACGTTGTGCTCCATTCTTGTCACACACTTCACGATGTTTATCTAAAAGATCTTGTCGTACAAACCCGTGAAGACAGTTGAAACAATAAAAATATGTACCCTTATGCTTTGATCGATAAGACATAAGTCTGCTAAAATTCTTGATGAGGCAGTAATGCCTCGTCTTGTCATTGCTAATCAGAAGTAAGTTGATTTCTCTCACACTGACGTTTCGACTAAGTTGTATTGGAACAACTACATCTTGTTCATATCCAAACACGTTGATGGCTACATCGTTCTCCTTTTCAAACTTTGGAATGTCAGTAATTGGTGTCGGAAATGTCATACCCTCTACCTTTAGTTCCTTCTCAAATGGTTTGTAATGATTCACGCGATTTGGATTGTTGTCATGAGGGTGAAGGTAAGCCAATACTGACCATAAGAAACACTTGTTATCATCATCATTCTTAATGTTTATCACACCCTTTGTTTTCTTCACTTTCTTCGGTAGTGGAATAAAACTACTCGCTTCTAGAGGCACCAACGTAGCTGTATGTACTTCAATGTATAGTATGTTATCCAATACCCAGCCAG
Organism: Protula sp. h YS-2021; assembly: GCA_949752745.1. Taxonomy (NCBI): domain Eukaryota; kingdom Metazoa; phylum Annelida; class Polychaeta; order Sabellida; family Serpulidae; genus Protula; species Protula sp. h YS-2021. The sequence continues at coordinate 14,747,485 of OX457031.1, read as the reverse complement.
AGCCTTGTCGCTCATGTTCGTCAAACTTGGTAAATAATTCTTTATAGGCTTCTGGCAGGTCCTTCTCAATATCTGCTGGATTGTATGCTGCATATGTTGGACTGCTGATAAATGCATTATCCACTTGTTCTACCATAACACCTTCATCATTTGCTGTCAGTTTCTTGAAACGTGCATGCACGACAATGTACCATTTCATTCCATGATTTAAGGTCTCCAACAAATGTGTCTTGATACGGTTCTCTTGCTGTCGCATTTCAAGCAGTAAATCTGATCCATCCTCAGATTCAAACCGTTTTTCCTGCGCGTTTTCACCAAGACTAACCCTTCTACCTCTCCCTACTTGTCCTGTCTTTTGTTTCTTTGAAACATGTTCTTGAGACACATTTTCCATCTCAGCTGGTTTACATGCATGTGCCTCAAAAGTATCCATAGATGGAAATTCTACATTACATTCCGCACACTGAACTGGACCGTATGGCCAAATGTCATCTTCTTCCATCTTTTCTCTCTTTGCTCCTTTCCCTTCATGTTTCACTAAAGTTTTCATCTCAGCTTTGCATGTATGTGCTTCAAAAGTATCCATAGATGGAAATTCTACATTACATTCCGCACACTGAACTGGACCGTATGGCCAAATGTCATCTTCTTCCATCTTTTCTCTCTTTGCTCCTTTCCCTTCATGTTTCACTAAAGTTTTCATCTCAGCTTTGCATGTATGTGCTTCAAAAGTATCCATAGATGGAAATTCTACATTACATTCCGCACACTGAACTGGACCGTATGGCCAAATGTCATCTTCTTCCATCTTTTCTCTCTTTGCTCCTTTCCCTTCATGTTTCACTAAAGTTTTCATCTCAGCTTTGCATGTATGTGCTTCAAAAGTATCCATAGATGGAAATTCTACATTACATTCCGCACACTGAACTGGACCGTATGGCCAAATGTCATCTTCATCCATCTTTTGTCTCTTTGCTCCTTTCATCTCAGCTTTACTGCATGTGTGTGTCTCATAAGTATCCATAGATGGAAATTTCACATTGCATTCCATACACTGAACTTGACCGTATGGCCAAATGTCATCTTCTTCCATCCTTTGTCTCTTTGCTCCTTTCCCTTCATGTTTCACTAAAGTTTTCATCTCAGCTTTGCATGTATGTGCTTCAAAAGTATTCATAGATGGAAATTCTACATTACATTCCGCACACTGAACTGGACCGTATGGCCAAATGTCATCTTCTTCCATCTTTTCTCTCTTTGCTCCTTTCCCTTCATGTTTCACTAAAGTTTTCATCTCAGCTTTGCATGTATGTCCTTCAAAAGTATCCATAGATGGAAATTCTACATTACATTCCGCACACTGAACTGGACCGTATGGCCAAATGTCATCTTCATCCATCTTTTGTCTCTTTGCTCCTTTCATCTCAGCTTTACTGCATGTGTGTGTCTCATAAGTATCCATAGATGGAAATTTCACATTGCATTCCATACACTGAACTTGACCGTATGGCCAAATGTCATCTTCTTCCATCCTTTGTCTCTTTGCTCCTTTCCCATGCTCTTCACTTTTCATCATAGCTGGTTGTTGTTCCGTCAACTGCTGAAACTGAAATGCTGAAATGTAATCTCAGACATCACCCTTTTATACACACTCATACATAGACAGAATTTGCGTTCATTTCATAACAGAGGATGGCCCTTAAAAGGGCCGAAAGATGTTAGTAATTTGACGCTTCACCAGCAAGTCGGATTGCCACAGTCGCACTGGTATCTGTAAAACTGTTCCATGGAGAACGGTCGTCGCGAGCACTTGAACGGATGACGGTTATAGTAGCCAAAGTTTTTTAGTGTCGCTCCACACCACCAGCAGTCCGTGCATGGCTGCGGTCCTGGCAATCTCGCAGTAAACTTGTACCAGAGCAGTCCACCGCAAGTTTTGCAGCAGTAATGTCGTGGTGCATTGTGGTGCACCGGGCAGTTGTGTGGTTGACCTGGGTACTCCAACCATACCCAACACTTATGACACTCAGTCGTTAGCGTCACTGCCTTGCCGTTTCGCATCACTGTGATTTTACGATTTGTTGACATCTTGCTGCTTGTGTTGGATAATGAAGCTGTAACCCACCTTTATATACTACTAGCGAACATCCTCGCATTATATGCTGATGGGGGGGGGGGGGTCCTTACTTCATGCAAGTATTTCGTGCTATCCCGGGGGGGGGGGGTCCCGAGTTTAGCTCGGCTAGGGGGGGGGGGGTCCTGAGGTTAGGTCGGCTAGGGGGGGGGGTCCCGAGTTTAGCTTGGCTGGGGGGGGGGGGGGGTCCGATCCTGACTTCAGGTGGTATATAACCCATGCTCATTTCAGTTTGGGCTCACACTCGCTTCCGTCAACATGGAGTGCTTCTTCGCGTTACATGATGCTCTCACCATTGCTGAAGTTAGAGAACTTCACCTGCCTGTCACACAGCCACAGGCACCGCCAGAAAGAGTCTACTTCTTCCAGCTGCTGCCAGACCCAGTTCATGGATCCATCATGTGTGTGCCCGTCCTGTACAACCGTCAAGTCACGATTGGAAAGAGGCTCAGAGATATAGAGGCTGGTCACTATGATGAGGCGTTCTTTAGAACGATGATGCTAGGGGAGTCAATACCTTCGCGGTTGGAAGAAGAAGAGTACCCGGCCTGGGGGAGATTCTTCCTCCAGCAAGACTTGGATATTTGCCCAGGATGTGGGTGTATGATCTCCCCAGACCGGGTGCTGTCTGAGTGCAACCATCAAATGTGCCTGGTCTGCGCGGCGCACTGGACTCAACTACTGGCGCTAAATGATCGCTACTCTGTGAGGTGCTTTACCTGCGGCATGCGAGGGGACCACTTTTTGTTCAACGGGCAACAGCTCACACATTGCAGTAGGCCAGTGCAGGACATTGTGACATTCTTTTAAGCCGGGACCGGCAGCAGCAGGAGAAAAACTAACATCTCCTGGCTCTTTTAAGAGCCCTCCACTGATACTGAAATAAGCGCTAATCGTGTCATGGTGTTAGTATGTATGTGTATGCATGAGAGTGTGGGAAATGCTTAAAAAAATGGTTACCCGTTTGAATGGTCGTTTGAATGGTTGTTTGAATGGCCGCCCACTCTCCATATTACGTCATTATGACGTTCATATGACGTTCATATGACGTTCATATGACGTTCATATGACCTCCATATCACCTCCATATCACTTCCATAACACGTCCATAACACGTCCATAACACGTCATAATGACGTCACTGTTTTAGAAACCCCATGGGGCTTCTAAAACAACTCCTCACGTCATTATGACGTTCATGTGACGTTCATATGACGTCCATATGACAACCATATGACGTCCATATGACGTCAATATCACGTCAATATGACGTCAATATGACGTCACTGTTTTAGAAACCCCATGGGGCTTCTAAAACACCACGTGACGTCACTATGACGTCACTTCCTGTTTTAGAAGCCCCACTTTTACCCTACTGATACGGCTAAGAGAGCAGCAGGTCATAAGGAAGTCTGCATTCTGGCTACACTGCTGGTCTTCGGTCAGGGGAGCACGTGAACTGAGGCATTTAAGCATCCTGAGCCAGACTCGGTTATTAACTGTAAACTGTAACTGTAAAAAGAATTTAAGGTGCCATTATCTATTTAAAACAAATATTCAATGACACCATAACAATATAGAGTTAAGAATACAAATAAACAGCTAAAAACATAATTTACAACGAAGTACACGAAAAGTGACTAGCTAAGATTACTAGGTATATTTACAAGCACTTTGACTAGAAAAACTATAAAACGCTGTTCTAAAAAGATGGGTCTTCAGTTGTTTTTTGAAATTGACAAATGATGTCTCCCCAAGGATGTGTTTTGGTAAGTCATTCTACAGGACTAGCGCTGCATGAGAAAAACATCGCTTGCCATATCGTTCCGTATAGTATCTTGGTATGTTGAGTGTGAGTCCAGCAGTAGTGCACGCGTCCGTTTGTAAATTGAAAGCAGTTCCTGGATGTATGGAGGGGCCCTATTGTGTGTGGCTTTAAAAGCTAGCACTAATATTTTAAAAATTATCTTTTGCTGAATTGGTAGCCAGTGTAGGGAATATAGGATTGGTGTTACACTTTCAAATTTTCGTGATTGAACTATTACGCGTGCAGCCATGTTCTGGATTCGCTTTAGGCGGTTAATTTCATTTTTTAAGCAATCGATATAGTACTGCATTGGCGTAGTCCAACCTGGAGCTTATCAGAGCATTAAATGAAAACGAACCTATATTGAAGGAAAATTAGAATTTTGATGTTTACTTAGCATTTGTTTATAATTTAACAAATGTATGGAATGCCGTTTTAACATTTAATGGCTATTTTTGATATCTAAATATAATTAAAGATATCAATAAATCATTGTAGATCTCATTAATTTATATTTTGCCATCAGTAATTGAATTTTAGATGGCAAAAATTTATGTTTGAGATCAAAAAATCAATTTACAAACCTAAAAAATCTTAACGGAGACACACATTTATATAAAATATAACGAATCGTCAATTAAATTTTGGAGATGAAAATTGAAATTATTGTTATCAATAATTGCAACACAATTTTTGATCTCAAGAATTACTTCTTTTTTGTACAGTAAAAAACTTAAAGAAAGATTTTGTGTGCAAGGACCAGTTATTATTCTATTGATATATGTGTGCTTCTGAATTTTGTATGTAAAAAATAGCAAATATCAAATATAAATTATTGAGCTCAAAATTGATATTTGGCTATCAAATATTTCATTTTTGGTATCAAGAATTGAATTTTTGATATCAAAAAATCAATTTTAGATATCAAGTCATTTTTGATATCAATAAATATTTCTTGATATCTCTAAATATTTATTGAGATCAAGAATTATTTGTTGAGATCAAGAATACATTAGAGATATCAAAAATATAAATACAGATAGCAAAAATTAATTCTTGATATCAAAATATGAACACTTTGAGATCAAAAATTAATTCTTGATATCTAAAAATCAATTTTGAGATCGGTAATTAATTCTTGATATCAATAATTCCCTAATAAATTTGAAAATGGCATCCCAAACAAATAAATGTGCAGTTGAAATCACAAAAATACTTGTTATTTCTTTATACTGGGGGTGGACCTCTTCTCAGGTTTTCGTTCAAACACCATCTTATCGTCTGTTTAAGAGTTCAATTTATTAACAAGGAAAATTTTGCCTCTTCCCTAAGACAAACGTAGTTTCACAGGGAACTTGCTCAGGTGTCTCTTGAAGAATCAACGATTTTAGGACAATTCGGATTTCACATTAGAACTTGACGGACGGTTCATTCTCTATATCTGATTAGAATTTAGTGCAATTTATGGAATTAATTATGGTAAGAACATCGAATTTATCGTATCATTAGCTGAGATCTTGACGTCACTAATTCGTTCATTTATGCCAATAAAACAACAACATTTGTAAATTTCAACGGTGAATTTATTTACATGCATAACTGACCCAATAACACCACATGAAAAAAGATTTATTTCTTAATTTCACAATAATTTCCTGTTTTAAAAATATTGATTAATTGACATAAATAATTCATCATCTAATTAACCTATAATATCGACTCTGCTGCCATATTTCGCAAACAAATAAAATTGTCCTTTTAAAAATTACATGCCTTCGTTATACAGTAACTATTTTTTCTCTTTTTTTTAGCATGTACTTCTTGCATATGGCATGCCTTTTCTTCGCGAAAGATTGTTTTCCAATTTATTGGTATATTTCAGTTATTCCAGAAAATGCATTCGTTGTCATTGTTATTAAACAAAGTTCGAATGTTCAGATTTCACACACTTGCATTCTGAAAGCAACCCCAGAAATTACTTGATTATTGCTGTGAGAAATTCAATAACCGCGTGGCGTTGCTTAATCAAACACAAATCCAGCACTGCACTGCTGTGTCTTTTTTTATCCATTATGGGGTACTAATCCTCTACAATTAGCAGGTGGGGCAACATAATGCATTTTTTTGGCATAGCTCGGCTAAATGCTGTAATCTAATTGGTCAGTTCCCAATTCAATAATTTTTCAATGTTTTCAGCGCAGAAGTCGATAGACTTTGCAGTTATTTGTAATAAAAACGCCATCAAACAATGTAACCAGGCAGAAACTGACTTAGTTATAGTTGATATGAAGATATTATTGACCAGCCACGAAAGAATTGATCTCAAGGTCAAGATTTTCTGGTCAAGAACACTTCATGTTGACTTAAAATAAGTCAAAAGCTGCCAATTATTGACCAGTAAGAAATGTTGATATTTACTTAAACAGTTTTGCGGCTGATCTATAGAAACGCAAAAGCCGACAGATAATGCAGTTATTTATGATCAAAACGCCAGTTCAGTTATATAACAAGGCACATATTGACATGTCAACATGAAGATATATTATTATTGGCGGCTACTAATATTCTGACTTAAATGTCAACATTTTACATTTGTCAAAAATACTTTGATGACTCAAAGTAAGTAAATGGCTGTTAAATACTAAATCAGCTGAATCTGTTAAAAATAAATATGGGGCGTGGGAGGTGGTTGTTAGACTTAAATACTTCACTTTGCGGGATCTCCAGGAATGCATTCCTCTGGGTCATCAGGTGGGGTCTCCGGGAATGATTTACCATGGGACATTCGGGGGGGGGGAGGGGGAGGGGAGGGTGCTCTCCGAGGACGAATTCTCCAATGGCACCCTGAAAGCGGGAGGGATGCTCCGGTAATGAAGTCAATTTGACAATACATGGGTGGTGCTCTCCGGGAATGAATTCCCCTGAAACATCCGGAGGTAGGGGGGGGGGATCTCCAGGAACCAATTCCACAGAAGCATATGGGGTCTGTCTCTGGGAATAAATTGCCCTGGAACATCAACAGGAGAGGCTCGGGGACAAAAATCTTTAGATATGACCATTAATTCAATCGAAAATTTTACATTTCACATTGCTTTGGTTGATTTCAATTGCCAGTGCAGTTGTGAATTTTAATGCATAAACCAGTATAAATACACCGCACTTTATAATGACTGTTTATGTATTGAACATGTTGTTTTGTTGCAAGGCATCAACCATGTGTTGATTGTAGTATGGCACAAAGTAAGATAAAGAAATATATCCTTTATAATTTTATCGAACTATGAGGTTAACAGATAACGAGTAGAACTTATAAAACGACGATCATTTCATCATGACGTTCATTAAATAAATTACATTACATAGATTTTTATTTAACGTATTCATATATTTCAAACAGTGAGCACATGGAAAACTTTCATGAAACCATATGGCGAACTTAACGAGATGGTTAACATATGGCAAACATAATGAGCTGGTTAACATCTAAGGAAACCACATCTCAGGCGCATTTATATCTTTGTTTCATTAAAAATACATGTATAAGTCAAACAGTGTTTTAAGGAGCATTCTAATACAAGCCAAGCGGCATGACTCTGCTGCGTTGTTGTCCAACAGCCAACCTCTATGGCGCCTCGATCTGTTGTGTATAAAACCTTTTTGTTGCGCAGACCGCAGAAAATAAGACTCCTGAATATCCATACGTTCTTTGTTTATATATATATATAACATAGAGATCTCTTAGAGGTCAGCTGTTTTATAACAATAGCAAAATAAAGGGTATCTAGATTTGACAGAACTCATTACTGTAAATTTGAAATTCAAAATTATCGTTTCACTTTTTTTTAGCCAAGGTCAGTTCTCATTTTCTTTCGAACATTTTCAATAATTATATAAAAATTTCTGAGATTACTATATGCAAATGTGCCAATAATCAAACGTTTATAATAAAATATCAAAAATGTTATTTGTGTACATTTTGTGCTGATTACATACACTTGAAAAGCTTTGTTGCTATGGACAATAAAAGAGGCAAACCCGACCACAAATATACACTTTATAGTTCACATAACAAAAAAATCATTACGTAAAAGCTGCATCTACAACAATTCAGTGAAGTATGTCTCCAAAGCCATTGGTCTGGTGTATGGGGACGTACGTCATGGTGTAGTTGGCACCGTGTCTGTTGCCGCCGCGTTCTGACACACTCTTTTTACTATAAGCCGTCTCATATTCACTTCGATGTCGGTTTGTTTTTTTCGGACCACATTTGATGTGTTCAGTTCTTGCACCATTCACTGTTTTCTTATCAAGTTTTGCAGATAGAAAGAAGCGGATTACATTCCCCACTAATTCAAGCACTTCGGTAAGGGTGATTATAGAAATACCAACCCAGATTCCAAGCTGGCCCCCGATGTCACTTACTAACTGGTTCGGGGTGTAGTCTGGGCTTTCCACAGTCTTAATGACATTGCTGTCGGCTACATAGACGTTTAATCTGGCGAAGTCTTGCATGGTTTGCTCACGCAAGCTGTCGTTGAAATAACGCATAACAGTCTCGTATTTCTCTGGATCTTTGAAACGTTGCGTGAAGTTTTTAATATAAAATACATCCATATATGCAGCGTCTCCTTCATATCCAGACGCCGGCCATTTTGAAAGGCTATAGCTGACGTCATACGTCACTTCCTGGCAGGGTGGATAACACTGACAAGATTCCATCAGTGTGGAGTTTTTCGTCACCATATCGCGGGCACGACGCGCACATAACGTCCTATTGTACAGCTCAAGCAAAGAGTCCAAGCAGTGCTGGGTGGCTTCGGTCATACAGCTGTCAGGCAGCGAATCGACGTTACGACAAGACCTGATTGACATCCCGGGCACCTTCGGGAGGGAAACATCTTGGCAATTGCATTGCTTAATCACGTGACTTTGTAAGCACATCTTTTGGCAAGAAATCCCCCGATATCGCTCACCACCGGATATAGTAAATGGGTTGGAGTCCGCGCAGTTGCCATGTGGAGGGCCGATCCTAACATCCTTGCGGGGTTTAATCCCAAAAGATGCAGAAAACGCAGGGGGGACATCATAACCTTCAGTAAAAGGATATGGTTCCGTATCCGGAGGATGAATGACCACTCTAACTCCTTCACTTGCCGAAACGGGACTTGAGGATTCGTGTAATCCCGGAAGTATTCGAATTTCTTCGTTTTTATCCAGCATTCCGCTTCCGCTAAATAAAATTGATGACCACCCGTTCTCAATTCCTTCCGAAAGTGACCACGCCTCATCTTGACCCAAGCGTTTAGGAGCCGTGTATGTGAAACAATTGAAATAATAGGGGTCAAAGAATGTTTTAAAATCTCTTGTAAAGTTACAGGTGTGTCCTCCAAAATGACAGTTCACAACGAACTCTTCTAATTGCACGGCCGCCAGGGATATAATGTCCTCGTTTATGTTGGACGAAAAGGTAGTTCTTGAGAAAACCTCCTGGAATTGAATATTCATTCTGTTATATTAAAGATTATTAAACATTAAAGAACTCATGAAAGATAACATTATGCAATGATAAATAACTCAAGTGGCCCATGTTAAACTTGTGACTGTAAACAAAAATAAAATTTGCTTGCCATATTAAATCTTATAAACTATTGAAAAAAAATGTCAAAGAGAAAACACCGTGTGAAAAAGTCCATGGACAAGGCTCCAGCTGACGAATACTGATGCCAAGATTTCTGACATGTAATTATAACCGTTAACCAAAGTGTCAAGACAGACAGGCCTTATACCGACATCAGTCACAATTTTAATACTGTAACAAAAATTGTTTATCGCTAATTCTTCTGCCATTTTTCAGCAAATTGGCAAAAACGTATTTCCTAATGTCCGCTAACTTTAAGAAAAATGGGTCAAGACCGTACTGCCACCATTTTTTTGGCGAATCATGAGAAAGAAAAAAGTAAAAGCCGGCTGATGTCGATTTTCCTTCAAAATTTAAAAATGGTTAGGCTCGCTACTAGGCGCCTATTAAGATTTTACAAAAAAAACTAATTTTCGCCAATATTTCCGCCAATTTTGGCGGTGCGCAACAGTGTAACAGCCAATTGGGTACTGCTCCGTTGTCTATTACTAAAATTTTTAACACAGTAAGGATATTTACCTAGCAGCAGTCTATACTATAAAGCTGTTTTTTTGCCATTAGTTCTCTCTTTTTTTGTCGAAAGATTTGTCGAATCACGAAATAATAATTGTAAGGTAAGTACCAATGCCCTCTACCTTTCAATGGGTAAGGCCATATTCCTTGGTTTTCGCAATATTTCCCAAATTTTTGCCGAATAACCAATAATAATAATAATAATAATAATAATAATAATAATAATAATAATAATAATAATAATAATAATAATAATAATAATAATAATAATAATAATAATAATAATAATAATAATAATAATAATAGGCAGGCATAGACTGATGTCTTTTACTATTAAAATTTTAAGACAGTAAGATGGCATGCCTAGTGTGAGTTAAGATTTAAGTTTTCCGCAGAAACAGTAATAAAGAGTAAGGCTATTTCCCTGGGGTTAGATGAAAGAAAAAAAAATTGTTATTTTTTCGCGAATTGCCAAAAAGGTAATACACAAGTAGGTACTAAGGACCGCTACCTTTAACCAAAACTTCGAAAGAATAGGGCCACATACTTGGAGTCACTTTGTATTTCACTGAGAAACGGTTTCGCCAATATTTCAGCCGAATTTTCGGAGAATCGCAAAAAAAATGACAGTGAAAATATACTCGAAAAAATGGGTTTTCGCAAATATTTCCACCAATCCTTGGCAAATCAGAAAATGAGTAATAGTGAGGTGGACACGAATACCCCTTGCCTTCCATGAAAATTTCGGACGTTTCATTAACATCCTAGGGGGGCATACACATACACACATACTTTCAACGATCTTCTGCAGATGCTTGTCCTGAAGAGGGTCTAGACAAAGATGAGACTTATAGTTCAGGGAAAAGCAGCAGCATTAAGAAAGACGCATGTGAAAGGGCAATTCCTCTCGGTGATGACAAATATTTTATAGTATAATACACAATATTTGGTGATGACTTGACGAGCTTTGGCAGCGTATTGATGCTACCTATGATCGCTCTATGTCAAAACAACCAGAATAACAATGCACCAATTTCATCTGTATTTACATATCTCATTGAGCTCAGTTTGTACCGCATATAGTTTCTGAGATCACAATATCAACTCAGTAACATTTGACCACAGGTCAATAATACCAAAACTTAATCAACTGTTCTGACATTTCTGCCTAGCTTTTCTTGTTATTTCTGTGCCTTGTTGTCCTGTTTTTCATGTCTTATATTAAGATAAAAGAGCGTAAAGCTAAAATAAAGCGAGAGAGGTGACATTAATATTTCGAGATTTGCCTACCATATCTTCGAGCTAGGTTTGGTATGCACATGATTCAGCCGGCTTTATTGTCACTTTTCGTTTCAAGAAAAAATTTTTATCTCGAAACCATAAAAGATTTTTTTTTATTCTTTGGGGTGAAGGAACATACACTCTAAGAGGGTCACACACCGTGTAATTCTTCGGCCATAACTTCGCGGAGTAGCGAATTTTATTCTCGCTATGTTTGTACCTCTGTAGATTTCGGTGTGCTAATTTGAAAGGTCTAACGTCCTTACGTTTGTTCAGGAAAAACCATATTGTCATCTACTGAAAAACTGGTTGCTGTTTAAAGACTAATTTTCTACCAGTCAAAGCTTAAATACATAAATATTCGTGGCGGACCAAGGCAAACTCATTGCTGGACGCAGGTAAAATCTAGTGTCAATCCGGAGAAATTTGATAAAAAGATGAATGCTTAAATGAGAAACTCGTATCTTTCCCCTACGGAGAAGTAGCTTCGACACTTCAGTTTCATGGTTCACTGCTTTATATGAAGTACACAAGAAGTACTTTTGAAGTACATAAAAAGTACATATGAAGTACATAAGAAGTGCATATGAAGAACATAGGAAGTACATATGAAGTATGTAAAGAAGTACATATGAAGTATGTAAGAAGTACATATGAAGTACATCAGAAGTGCATACGAAGTACGTAAAACGTACATAGGCACTGCACATGAAGTACATGGGAAATTCATACTGCATTTGTAGTTCATATGTTGTTCATATGTAATTCCAGTGAAATCAATCTGTATATCCGTAAACTCACTTGAGACTCACAAACAGAAAGTAAAGTCCGGTGTGATTTCAATAAAAAAAATTTTCCTTAGCGTTAAGATATATGTTCTTAGTATCCTCAATTTAATTTTGGAAGTAAATGAAATTTTAACTACTTCGCCTGAATACACACCGCATTTTACGGAATCACGCAGCAATTGGCGGGAGACTGTTAAGTAACAATATTTCACAAGTAACTTCGGAAAATACTTTATAAATTCGGAAAAAAAATCGACATTTACAGGCATTGGAGCCGGAGGTTCGATAATTGACCATTGTTAGGTAGGTAGTTATGTTAAAACATTTATATAATTTGATTTCGTGTGAATTACATATGAACAGCACAAGAACTATCCATGAAATTTAAAGCCAAAAGTAAAATGAATTTCTTTTTTACTTCATGCGCGGTGCCCATGTACTTCTTACATACTTCATATTTATTTCTTACGTACTTCATACACAGCATTGAAGTACGAAGTATGAAAAGCAAGTGTACCACCTACTATTCCGTGTTGTTCGTTTTTATATCACCAAAGCCAATGTTCGCTTACCTCCACCTTTAGACGGAATTTCCCTTATTCACGGTAATCGACGCATAAATTAGGAAAGAACCTTTTCAACACTGTAGACATACAATGAAAACAAACAATACCAAAATTGCCATGTTGGGGAAAGCGGAAACACTAGAGTCGGAAAGACTGAGCGACAATACGTTGCCCAAATTCCTCTTTTATGCGCAGAACGGTGGAGACGTAATTGTGGGTAAGTAATGTTTGATTTTTTTAAAAAAAATTTCCAGGATAAGAGGCGCTTGTATGGGCTTTTGATACTTTTGTACTTGCATTTTACTGTTTCATTCTGATACTACCGTAGATGAGAGAGACGTAAAGATGTTAGAGGGCCTAGCTGGGCAAATACGCACCATATAAATGGAATGCACGGTCACTCACAGAAGGCACAGAAGGAAGCTTCTGCTCAGAACGAGATATCAGAGCGGTGTCCAGACATCTAGTATCTGGACATCTCTCATCTGGACATCTCGCATCTGACAACTCGCATCTGGACATCTGACATCTAAATGAAAAAGTGGACCGGCCAAGAGGCAGAGACAGCAGGAGAGTAGCACCTCAGCCAACAGGTCTTACAGCAGTAAAGGTAACAACGAACCGCGATGTGGCATGGTATGGAGGGTCTCATCTCCAGGCCAAGTCTTTAATTTATTAGGTGAAATAGAGTAGTTACTGAACTACAAAGGCTCTTGGCCCGTAGAAGGAAGGCCGGGGTATTGTTGCCATGTTTGGGAAGAGATGGGGGCGTCGAGAGCCAAATGGCACCGGCAAGGTTATCCTCTTTCATTCAGGATGGACAGCCGGGACAGATGTCCGATGGTTCTGCCATACCTCGACAGCTGGGACAGATGTCCAATGGTTCCTCCATACATCGACAGCTGGGACAGATGTCCAATGGTTCCTCCATACCTCGACAGCTGGGACAGATGCCCCATGGTTCCGCCATACCTCGACAGCTGGGACAGATGTCCAATGGTTCCTCCATACCTCGACAGCTGGGACAGATGTCCAATGGTTCCTCCATACATCGACAGCTGGGACAGATGTCCAATGGTTCCTCCATACATCGACAGCTGGGACAGATGTCCAATGGTTCCGCCATACCTCGACAGCTGGGACAGATGTCCAATGGTTCCTCCATACATCGACAGCTGGGACAGATGTCCAATTGTTCCTCCATACCTCGACAGCCGGGACAGATGCCCCTTGGTTCCTCCATACCTCAAAGCTGCGAATCATTTAGCCACTCCTACAGCCAGGGCCACGACCAAAATCAGGCTCTTGACGATATAAGTTAAGAGCTATTTAGCAAGCAGGCTACAAGGAAATGCCCAGCTCCAAACAAGTCTTTTTCTAGGCCCCAAGAAAACAGGGAAAGAATGATGATAAATCCGTCAGATTTATATCCATTTCTTCGGCCCACCATATTTCAAATGCACGCTGCTTCAGTGATAAAAAAAAATGCTACATGTTGGCAGTTGGGTGTCTTCAATGGTATCCAGACAGAAAGGCCTTGGACAAAAGGGCCTTGGACATATGGGCCTTTCCCAAAACGGCCTTTCCCGAAAAGGCCTTTCCCAAAACGGCCCTAAATGAAAAGTTGGACAAAAGGGCCTTGAGAATTTTGTCAAGTATTTTGGGTTTTAATTATTTAATAAGATATGTAATAAAATATCAAGTAAAAAAAAACTTCATTGTGTTTTTACATTTTACTTCGCAAAAGCTTTGAATTCGCTTATCTCCACTTTTAATGGGATCCCTTCCAGTAATATTTACCACGCAAAATAAAAAAGAACTTTTTGAGGTACTGTTCAAGATACTCTAACCCTTCCATCCATCCTTTGGCCAATCAGAATGCCCGAGACGTCGTCTGCTAGTCTCGTATAAACGACATTCCCTTTTTGCGTGGCGTCTGTACAACACGCCATTCTGTGTGCTGCCGGTTTTTTGCAGCAAGGGAACTGGTTTAAGGTGCGAATTGCTTCATTTTTTACTTAATTCACTGCCTTATGGATTATTTTATCTATTATTGTGCGTTGGGATAAATTTATGGAGCCGAAGTGTGTTAATTCGACATCTTACTCTTCGGTCTGATTAGGTTGAGTTTGCACGATCACAGAGACACTTCCTAGTCCCGAGAAGTGCGCCTCTTTCTCCACTTTCATTCAGATCGAGGAACTTACCAGTTCCACCTCAGTTCGTCTAGGAGTAGGATCTTTTCAGGCTGCTGGACCTGATCAGACTCCAAGCTTTACCAGCCAGCTGTGTCATCGCGGAAATGGCCAGTTTTTGCTTAAGCTTTGCTCCATGGGTCGCTTCTCAGTCTTCGTAGAGCAGGTTCTGCAAGTCTGACAGCGTTCTCCGACGAAAAGAGACGTTTTCTGTGACGTCTGAGGGTCATTTTCTTTGCCAGGACCGTTTTCCCATTGTGGTCATACGGTCACGGGTGCGAGAAGACCATTCTGGTCCAACGGGATTCACAAACCCGTTACGGTCCGATGGTCCCAGGTGCATCTGAGGCAAGAGAGATCCATATCCGACACGGGTAGTGCCATTACGGTCCAGCCCGTTACGGCCCGGGAACGCTACCGTTCCGGGAAGCATCTCTTTTCGTCTTTTCCTTAGACCCAGCGAGTTATTGCGGTGTTTAAGCAATTGTAAACACAGCTTGGAGGGTAAAGCTTGCAGTTGAAGCAAAGCACTGAGAAATGTAGTATTGTGCGTTGTTTTATACTACATATTCTCACCGTTGTTTTTCTCTGCTTGCATTTCAGATATGACAGAGGCCAGTCTACATTCTCCACCGTTACTGCCTCAGTGTATCCATCCTCCAACTGCGTGTAACCCCCACTCCATCTGCGACCGCTGTAGACGGAATAGTGGAATACCTCTGTGCGAGCCAGACAGCCCGTGCGGCGAGTGCCTACATCTTACTCCAGAAGATTGGAAAGTCCTATTACGGAATAGGACCAAGAACAAGCGCAGGAGGGATAAGCGCAAATTCCTTTCGTCAGCTTCGTTTGTTACTCGTGAATTTATTCAGGATACCATGAAGAAGGCTAGCTCCGTTATTCTGGGCCAGGTCTCCACCCCCGTACACGTAGACACTGGTGCAGAATCGGAATCCGCTACGCCAGTTAAGAGACATAAAAAGTCCAAGAGTAAAGGACGTGCATTTTCTGAGACTGTAGCAGAATTGGACATCCCGGAAGGGCAAGAACGGGATCGTCTCCGCGAGGCATGGGCCTCACCTGCTAGAGTGAAACCCAGTGGCAGTCCAGGAGGGGCGTTTAAGTCCCCGTCTGAGGAACAAGTGACTTTAACGCATAAGGATACGGGAACAGTGCTTTCGACGGTTACAGGCCAGTTAGGCATTCCCCCGCGAGAGGACTTATCCCCCCCTCCTCAGCTACAGCGTCTCCCGAGTGAATTTTCAGCGTTCTTGTCTATGCAATCGCAACTGCAAAAGCAACTTTTGGATTTACAGAATCAAGTTCAGAAGCAGGAGAGTCTGCTTTGTCAAAGACAAAAGCCTAAACCATCAGCTACGGTTTCTCGTCCTCCTCCGGAGAGTCAGTCAGTGGCAGCGATGTCGGGCTCGCCTGTACCTCACCTCCCGCTGGACTCTAACGTGGATATTCCCGAAACGGTCACCATCAGCGAGGAGGATTCCGTGGGCGTGCCCCTTTCGGGCCAAGTCTCTGCATTGCTGGAAGATGATGAGGAAATCGGGCCGATGGAAAATTCTCCCCTAGCAGCAGTCCCAAGCAACAGGGAGAAAGAAATTTACACCCCAGTAGGGGAACCCCACATGTCACATTTTCCACAATCCCAACTCCCAGAAGCAGCATCTGATGAACAGGAGTCGGAGGTGGAAGACGGGGAAGAAGAATCCGAGGGTACGTCAGTACATTCCCGTTGTCATTTACCGTTACGGGCAGTGGAGCAGGTGCGTTCTCCCGGCCAAGGGCATCGACTTTGGAGAGATCCAGCGGCAGCGGGCAGACGGCCCATCCGTACTCCCTCTCCACCAGACCTTGCCCCATCGGTCGAGGACGCGGCCCACTCGAGTTCTGCTTCTACGATTGCACCAGAAGACGTGCCGTTCAGGGATGCCATTCAAGAGATAGCCCGCTTAGCAGAGGTCTCCTGTGGCTCCCCAAGTTTAGATAAGGAGGATCCGCCCATTCGTATGACATCTCAGGCCGCTCCACCACAACAGGACTCTTTTATCGCACTAGCCACCAGCGAGGGCATTGCTCATGCTGTCACGGTCCGCGCGAAAGAGTTCAAGAAGATGGACGCCGGTGAGGGTCGCACACTGTCGCGTTTCCATTTATCTAAACATTGCCTAGTACGACCAGGCCCATATCGGTCAGCGGATGAAAAAATTCCCCTAGAGGCACTGGAACAGCCCGTGAAGCGTACAGTCTGGATGCCCACAGTGCGTAGTGACTCAGACATTCCATTAGTGGAGAAAGACGCCAAGACCATCGAGGCATCTTCTCGCCACATCCTGAACATTATGTCATTTCAAGATCATGCACTTAAAGCACTAAAGTCGCGTTGGGAAGAACTTCGCCTTAGTGATCCCGTGTCTGCTAAATTGATGGAATGCCTGGCCTTAGCTACCCGAGACGTGGTCAAACTTTCCACCTTTTTGATGACGTCAATGGTCTAACTACGTCGGGATGCCTTTCTCCAGCACTGCTGGTCTAGTGTCAAAGGTTTACGGGATCTGCGTCATGCCCCTATCCTGGAGGAACGAGAGCTATTTCCTCACGCCGAGATAAAGAGGGTGAACCAGGAAAGTCGTTCGCTTTCGCAAGATTATGCCCTGATGTCCAGGATGTCTCGCTCCTCCTTCAAACGTCCACTGAAGAGGAAGAGACCACAACAGTCCTCTCCGGCACAGTCTAAGCCGAGTGCGCAGCCACAACAGCCCCCTGTCAAGAAACCGAAACCCAGCCCCGGCAGCAAGACAGAGGGTCCGGCTCCACAGTCGTTCAGGTAGCAGCCAATCAAAGTACCGTCACGAGATTCCCTCATCTCCTGGCGATACTTTAGCAAACTTAAGAGACTTGGAAAATTTACTTTCCTTAAACGCCTCCTTGCCCGTAGGAGGAAGACTAGGAAAGTTTTGGCAGCAATGGGCAGAAATGGGGGCGTCTCGAAGGGTAGTACGTTGGTTAAAGAGAGGTTACTCCCTACCTTTCAAACGAGACCTGAACGGGCTCAGGTGCCCTATTCCCCTAACCGCCCCTAACCGCCCAAAACAACTAGTCACCTCTTACGCCAAGGGGTCAGAAAAAGACCGAGCTCTCCAAGAAATGCTATTGAGCTTGTCTCAAAAACAGGCGATAGAGGAAATGCCAGAAAATCAAATGGGCTTTTTCAGCAGGGTTTTTCTGGTTCCCAAGAAATCCGGAGGGTGGAGGCTAGTAATCAACCTCTCCCCCATAAACGGTTTTCTCCGAGTGATCACCTTTCAGATGGACACAGCCCAGGTGATAAAAGGGTCATTACGGGAAGGGATGTGGGGTACCTCCATAGATCTCTCCGATGCTTACCTCCATATCGCTCTTCATCGCTCGGCAAGAAAATTCCTAGCCTTTCAAGTAGGGAAAAGACGATTTTGGTTTCTGGCACTTCCCTTCGGTCTGGCTACGGCCCCGTACGTTTTCTCCAAGGTCATGAAAGTACTGAAAACATGGGCACGGCTAGAAGGGATGTTAGTCTTTCAGTATCTGGACGACTGGTTTCTGGCGAATCAAGACAGGCAGGTAACCGAGAATCATACAATGTCTTTAGTTCGCAAGGCACTAGAGGTAGGTCTAGTAGTAAACCTAGCCAAGTCCGAACTAACCCCCAAACAGTCCATTACCTTTCTAGGGGAGTTATGGGATCTGGCAATAGCAAAGGCGTTCCCTACGCCAGAACGCCGCCAGAGAATTGCAGATGCCATAAAAGGTATTTCCCCAGGAAAGAAGGTGAGATTACAGGCCATGGAATCTCTCCTTGGCCTGTTAGTGGCAACAGAGAAGACAGTCCCCCTGGGCCGTCTCCATTACAGGCCATTTCAAAGCCAGGTAAGATGGGCGTTGCATCAGGGTCGTTCACCCGCAGCAAGGATGCAAGTTTCACAGGTAACCCTACAAGCCCTACAGTGGTGGTGCGACGTTCTAATTATGTCCGAAGGAATGCCATTTCAGCCCCCCACCCCGGAGATAGAGATTCAGACCGATGCGTCCCATTCGGGGTGGGGAATTTATTGGAATGGTCAGGTATGGAAGGGCAAATGGCCACCCTCGCTTCAGTCCTACAACATAAATTGGCTGGAGCTTCGGGTGGTCTGGATTGCCCTAACCAAACTGACCAACCAACTCAGAAACAAGGCAGTCCTCTTTCGGTTAGACAATTCCACAGCCATAGCTTACCTCAACAAGCAGGGGGGTACCAAATCACGGTCCCTGTCCAAACTTGCATTCCAAATTCTTACAAAGGCCAGGGAGGAACAGGTGACCGTTTCCGCCCGTCACCTGGCCGGGAAATTAAATGTCCTAGCGGACTTAGCCTCCAGACAGGGTCAAGTTATCAACACCGAGTGGTGCCTATCCCCTCGGTCCTTTCAGTGGGTGACACACCAATCCCCATGGGGTGCCCCGACTCTGGATCTGTTTGCAAACGCTATGACCACCCAACTTCCCCGGTACGTGTCTCCTTGCCCGGACCCAGCAGCTTGGGCAGTAGACGCCCTCAATTGTCAGTGGCCACGGGACGAGGTACTTTATGCTTTTCCCCCACAAGCGATCTTAGGGCAAGTCTTGCAGAGAGTAATCGAGTTGAAACCACCGTTCCTATTACTCATTGCTCCATGGACACCGGAAGCCCCATGGTTCGCCCTCCTACTCCATTGCAAGGTAGTAAGGTCGATACCGATCCCATGCCACAACGAGTTGCTATCACAACCACATTGGCATCACTTCCACCCCTCCCCTCGCTTACTGAACCTCCACCTATGGTGTCTGACCAGACCTTTCTGAAAAACAAGGGTTTTTCTAAGCAGGTTTACAGGTCGCAGTGGAATAAATTTGCCGCTTGGTGTAGCACTTCTAAGCTAGATCCGTTTCAGGCTAGCCCAGCAGTGGTAGCGGATTTCCTCGATCACCTTTTCACGGAGGTGAAATTAAAGGTAGGTTCCATCGAGGGCTATAGGGCCGCTTTAGGGTCAAGACTCAAAGCGTCTACAGGCTACGACCCGGGCGAAGATACATCCCTATCACAGCTAGTAAGACATTTTAAAGTAAACTCCCCACCCTGCCCATCCAACATAGCGCAGTGGGATTTATCGTTAGTCTTACAGTATCTTCAGCGCCCAGATGTTTTTAGTAAGGACGTGATTTCAGCAAAAAACGTAACGTTAAGATTCACGTTTTTATTGGCTTTAGCTTCGGGCAAAAGAAGAGGCGAAATCCATGCCCTGGACAGAAAGGTAAATAAAGATAAGGGTACATGGGAGAAGGTCACCCTAGTCCCTAGAGCAGGATTCATGGGAAAAACCCACATCATGACCCAAGGGATGGGAACGTTCGATCACATTACTCTCCCATCCCTACCAGATGACCCCGACTCAGACGGTCTGGTCTCTTTGTGTCCCGTCAAAGCACTGCAACAGTATTTAGAAATGTCAGAGGCCTACAGATCAAAAAATCAGAAGGCTCTCATCATTTCTTTTATGCCGAAATTTAGCAAAGATCTTTCGAAACAGTCGATCTCAAATTATATTAAAAGGATCATTTTGGCAGCCTATGACGATGCACAAATCGACCCTAACCCGTTAGGGGAATCGAACATCAAAGCCCATCAGGTAAGGCAAGTAGCCAATTCCCTCAGGGCGGTACGTAACGTGTCCCTTTCGGATATATTAAAAACAGGTTGTTGGGTTTCCCCCAACTCGTTTGTTAAATACTATCTGAAAGATTTTTCTCAAGATGAATTGTCTGGCTTATATTCATTAGGACCGTTCGTGGCTTCAGAAACGACCATTACAGGCTGAGTGTTTCTGTTGTAGGAATGCTTCTCCCAAGTTTAAGAACAAGGGCAAGCACAAGAGTAACTTCTCCAAGGGCCGTAATGGGAACAGTAACAACAACAAGCCACGAAAGTAACAACCTACAAGAAGGTCTTTCCTTCTTACTCTGAACATTTCGCCTTTCGCTCAGGTCCTTCGGGCCATTTCGGTCCGTGCTTATATTAAGTTACGGACGAACGCTGGACGGTTATGTTTAGTTAAGCATTTATTTACTCCGAAGTGTTCAGGATCGCATGTGTAATGAGTACAGCCCAGTCTTCGGTCTTACGGCTACTCGGATGCTTAAGTTTTGATCTCCTTTCTTCATGTTTTTCAGAAAGAAAGGGGGGGGGGACCATGTCGGTCCCAGACGTACCCAGTGACCGTACACCCGTTGTAGCCGGAAGGCCGAAAGTCGGTTTATGGTTCATGGTATGAGGTACCATAGTGTCATTATGGGCTTATGGGACCATAACGGCCCCATATAGGAAAACAGTCATAAATAAGCAAAATTTTCTGTTTTTCATTTTATGACGATTTACAGTAGTTTTAGTACTATCTAGTCAATCGCTACGAGTTTATTTCAAATAAACGTGGTAATTTATCAAATGAGAAGAAGAAAAGTTAGACAGCGGACTCGCTTTCTTTTTTCAAGTTTGAATTGCATGTCTTGTAAGACACTTCAGTCACTTTACTAGAAGTGTCAAAGAGTTTATTTGCGTAATTCCTATGGATTTACGATCGTTTTGTAGTACTTCTAAATAAACCTAATTGTTCATCAATACATAGCAAGTGAATAGTGAGAACTTGAGGAAGGGATCCATCCGGTGGGCGGTTGGAGGGGGATGGTGATAGTTCTCAAAAAAGATGATGGCATGGTTGGAAGCCTTCTCATCTCAACTGACAGTTGCTGTGATATTTTTACTTTGTTACGATTTTACCTTATGTTGAAAGACCGGAATGGTGCGCCTCCGGACTTTATTTAGGAAATCATTAAAGAATTGAAACTTAGCTGACAAGTTTTATTTCTTCTTTTGCGTCAAGTGCACAGCACTCATCGCCTACATGCAATGAGCTTTTACAAGCCATAGTGTAATTCGCGACCTTTTTGGGCAGTTCAAGAATGGCAGGCGCCCCTGCTCCGGACTCAAGTCCCATTAAAAGTGGAGATAAGCGAATTCAAAGCTTTTGCGAAGTAAAACTATCGTTTTATTTCGTAAAACGAGCTTTCACGAGTAAAAGCGCAATTCGCGTTCTCCACTTTTAACTTTGATTTTAACCCGTCCCATCCATCCCCAACTAGCCTGGGCGTGTTTTTCCGCCTTTTGGGCTAAAAAGGGAATGTCGTTTATACGAGACTAGCAGACGACGTCTCGGGCATTCTGATTGGCCAAAGGATGGATGGAAGGGTTAGAGTATCTTGAACAGTACCTCAAAAAGTTCTTTTTTATTTTGCGTGGTAAATATTACTGGAAGGGATCCCATTAAAAGTGGAGAACGCGAATCGCGCTTTTACTCGTAAAAGCTCGTTTTACGAAATAAAACGATAGGATAACTGCCTTGATGTTTTGTTTCAATTGCTCCCCATCACTCTCTTGAGATTTCCGAAGCACTGTGCCACGGGATAATCCCTGTTTGTACCAATCACTGCCTTAATGTTTTACTCATTGCAAAGACTCTTTCAATTATTTCCCATCGCTGTCTTTAGATGCCAGATTTCGGAGTCATTGTGCCACAAAAGGTTATCTCTGTCCTTTGTTTCGTAATTCTGCACTGTGCTGTTTAAACACCCGCGCTAATCGGGATGATGTTTGCGTGTAAGTGTCTTGCCGATATATAAGGAATTCTGAATTTGAGGTCTTTACTTGAACTGTTACCCTTTTTAACTCAATTAACTTTGTTTTTGGAGTTGTTATTTTATTACACAAAAAATAAAAATAATTTGGGAACCGTATCCAAGAAAAAATTCTCAAGGCCCTTTTGTCCAACTTTTCATTTAAAGCCGTTTTGGGAAAGGTCCTTTTGGAACAGGCCGTGTTGGGAAAGGCCCTTATGTCCAAGGCCCTTTTGTCCAGGGCCCTTCTGTCCCGGATTCGTCTTCAATGGATCTGTACACTTGTCAGTACATGTATGTAAACTCGGAAGGTTGCAAATACCTATGCTTTCAGGTGAGAGAAGGGGGAAATATTGGTTTCTGACACTTCCGTTAGACCTTTCTACAGCTCCTTACGTGTTCTCAAAAGTGGATCAGACTTGAAAGCATGTTGATCTTCCCGTATTTGGTTTCTTGCTCACATGTTGAAAATTGGGGACAGACTTCAAACCCTTCTCTGACTAAGACAAGCTTTGCGGGAAGGTCTTTTGGCCAATGTGGGAAAATCAGCATCATTGCCAAAGCAGTAAATGATATTGCTAGAAGAGAGGTGGGATGTAGGTCAGTGAACAGATCGAAGTTTTGTCTATTCCGTCACAAGCGATTGGAGATCTCTGGTAGAGGGTATCCCCTGTTTCTCTGTGCGTGAGTTAGCCATTCAAACCCCTGCCCCCTTCTGTGTCTATGCAGCCGGGCGCCTGAACCTCTACTTCAGAGGAAAGCTATGGACGCTCACTAATCTAAGCGTCAAAGCAAATAAACTGGCCAGAACTGACGGTTGCTTGGTTAGCCTTCATTCTGCTACTCGCCAGTCTTGGAGAACAGGACAGTAAATGCTCTGCTTGACAACTCGACCGCTGTGGCCTATCTGTGCAAGCAGGGACGCAGACACTCAGTCAAATTGACTCAGCGAAAGAGTCACTGGATCTGGCTTTCAGCGGACCGCAGTTTGAAGGAGTGGTGCCTGAACCGAGACTCCTTCCAGGGCTAGTGACACGGTGCAAATCCAACTCGTTGAATGTTTAACATAATGTTTCATTTCTCCGTCTGTTACAGCAAGAACTATGGTCAGAGCCCGAGAGGAACGACGCCAAGCAAGCACTACTGTCAGAGCCAGAGAGGAACGACGCCAAGCAACCACTACGGTCAGAGCCAGAGAGGAACGACGCCAAGCAAGCACTACGGTCAGAGCCAGAGAGGAACGACGCCAAGCAACCACTACGGTCAGAGCCAGAGAGGAACGATGCCAAGCAAGCACTACGGTCAGAGCCAGAGAGGAACGACGCCAAGCAAGCACTGCGGTCAGACCCAGAGAGGAACGACGCCAAGCAACCAATACGGTCAGAGCCAGAGAGGAACGACGCCAAGCAAGCACTACGGTCAGAGCCAGAGAGGAACGACGCCAAGCAACAACTACGGTCAGAGCCAGAGAGGAACGACGCCAAGCAAGCACTACGGTCAGAGCCAGAGAGGAACGACGCCAAGCAAGCACTACTGTCAGAGCCAGAGAGGAACGACGCCAAGCAAGCACTACTGTCAGAGCCAGAGAGGAACGACGCCAAGCAAGCACTACGGTCAGAGCCAGAGAGGAACGACGCCAAGCAAGCACTACGGTCAGAGCCAGAGAGGAACGACGCCAAGCAAGCACTACGGTCAGAGCCAGAGAGGAACGACGCCAAGCAAGCACTACGGTCAGAGCCAGAGAGGAACGACGCCAAGCAAGCACTACGGTCAGAGCCAGAGAGGAATGACGCCAAGCAAGCGTGGGCGCAGCATCAGGGAATCCCGGATGCTCAAGCACAGAGGTGGAAAGCAGCCCAAGGCAACTAGCCCCCGATAACGCATTGAATGTGGCATTTTTCTGTGAACAAAGCTGTCTAATGAGTGCCTGGCTCTGTACTCTGAAGCCGGCAGTCCTCTTGGTGCAGTGGGTAGAGACATTTTCCCGCGCTTCATAGATATTGTCGTAGAGTTGGTTCATGCATATGATTTTATTGATTCTAATGCGAAATGCATTGATTTAAACAAGAAAGCGTTTATTTTACAGTTGGTTGTGATGAAATAATTTCCAATCACTAGTCATGTCAAATTTTTTAGTTAATCTTTTTTTAGCAATTGTAAGTGCACAGACCTTGCGATTCTTGGTGATATGGATTAAAAGTATTAATTTTGGTATTTCTTATATTTCATACATCTGTCTGTCCGTATGTATGTTTGTTCGTATGTATGTATGTTCATATGTATGTATGTATGTATGCATTTATGTATGTGTGTTCGTATGTATGTATCTTCGTATGTATGTATGTTCGTATGTATGCATGTATGTATGTTTGTATGTTTGTATGTATTTATGTATAAGGAGAAGAAGACGAAAAAGTAATGGGTAGAGCCACTAGAAGTGGATGACTTAATCCACATGGTCGGAGTCATACGGATAGGTATTGCATGAGTCGAGCCATTGTTGATTATTTTGGCTCTGCACGAGTGGATTTACATTACCGTTCTTTCTTTATATGATCTTTTACTTTTAGCATATATTATATTAAACATCGATTACTATTTTATTGAAGACTTTTTAAACCTCAAAAGTACACGGATGTCTTTTATGTATCGTTCAATACACATGTAAGCAGAAGTGTGGTTCGTATTGAAAGACCTTTTCCTTACGAGGCGTTTCTGGCCCCAACTACGCTTTCTAATCCCGTCTAAAGGTGAAGATAAGCGAACGTTAGCTTTTACAAAGTGAAACTGCCATTTTATTTCGTAAAACGCTTTTCACGAGTAAAAGCGAAATTCTCGTTCCCCGCCTTTGGACCTTTCTTACATTTGCTCTTTTCTATCCTCACTACAAGGTGCAGGGTTACTGGTATTAGCATGCAATTTGGATAATGTGTTGTCACTCAGTCTTTCATACTCGAGTGTTTCCGGTTTCACCGAACAAGCTAATTTTGGAAATCTTTATTTACATTATGTACGTATAGAAAAGATCAATTCATAATTTATGCGTGCATTACCGTAAGTGAGGGAAATTCCGTCGGAGAACTCAAACCACGCATTTACTAAAAAAAAGCGTTTCATGAAATAAAACGACAGGTTTCAGTAAATAAATAACGTGTCGTATTCAATTTTAGTAATGTTCTACGGTTAAAAACAAGACTTGAAGAAATTCTTCGGAATAATCAAAGTAGCAAAAAAAATAAATAAATAAAAAATAAAGATAATAATAATCATGGGATTATCCTCGAAAATGTCCTTCCTCTGTAATTTGTTTTGATCGATCAACCTTGACAAATGGAAAGTTAGAAACAAATGAATATTGATGTTAAATCAGCAATGCAGATACGAATCGATGAAATGTGAGATAGAAATCCGCCAGGATTTGTGACTATCGGCCCTTTCCAATAACTAATCAAATAAAACAAGCAATTCAATCAACAAAAATTGTCCAAAATTTCCAAAAACGTAAAGCAAATTTTACCCTCTATTTGAAAAAAGTTCCTTATCGTAAAAACATATTTTTTCTCCATGGCCTAATTAAGTTAAAATACCAATAAAAACCCAAGGATTTTTTTGCTCCTGGAGAAGTAGGTCCCCATTCAAGCTATTATAGACCGGCCAAATTGTCTGACAAAATCAGTTTTATTTCAAGGACGGGAGGAGGGGGGAACAGACACCGCTGAATTTAAACCCTTAGAAAGAGTTGGAAGGAGTTAGGAGGGCCTATATTCGAATGGAGAGAGATCATATCAGTTTAACTAGATAAAGTATGGTTATTTATTATTTATTATCTTTTATTTATTACTTAAGATTGTTTATTTTTGTGTTTTTGAATTGATTTTTTTTCAGTTTTTACTTTTATTTTCCAAAGGATAGGGTAAATTCTGTGAAACAATAGGCTTGTTTTTAATCAGTTTATATCTTTTTAATCCAAACTGGGAGCAGTGAAGAGACCACCTCTTTTTTCTCTTGCTACAACAGGAAAATCGTATGTGGGAAAGTTTCGGAAGACATCGACAAAACTCGGGAATGTCCATTAATCATGAATAACACACTGCGTTATTTTTTATATGATGTAGAAATGCGCTGTCCCATAAGGGAATTCACATTATCCCAGGGCGCCCCATGAAGTAACAAGAAATATACACATACATAGAAAGGAAAAAAGAAAAATAACTAAATGAATAAATGAATAATAATAGCAATCATAATAATAATTTAAAAAAAAATACAGCAGAACCTCAGCAAAAATATCATCAATTAGCCAACTAAAGTTGTCCTATTTTCTGGGCCGTCCTTTGTATAGTGTTCTTCATAATGGAAAGCATGCTAGACAGACGTGTTCAAAAGTGACCTGTCTGTGAGGGACGTCATATGGAGGATGGTCCCATCCCAGGGTTCCCCTAAAATGCTGTACCTGGAAGACGTTGCTGTATTCTTCTTGATATGTGTACCACAGCTGTCCATACTTGGCAACGGTGTGCATATAGTCTTGTATAAACGGGTTTGTACTTGTATTAATATGAGCTGTTGGCAAAGAGTTTTCAATAAATTTCCTGCAACAAACAAATAACATTGATTAAAAATATCGACAGTGTAGTGATGAAAATATATTCCTTTTTTATTTTTTGTAGGAATATCTTGCAGAAAAAAATATTCTCGCTGTGCCTCCTCATTTGTTTTTCATTAAGGGTAAACGTGAAAAGGCCAAATTCCGTCTGAGCGACAACCTCGTTTGTGACATTGCAATTGTGTACGCTCGATTAACAGCTCAAATTAAAATCGATGTAGGATATGCCTCCGGAATAAACTTGCCACCAAAAATATTGCGTTTCATAAACATTTAAAAGAAGTCATGGCGTCGTGGCGTCTGTTCAAGATATTGTAGATCAATCGACCAAGCATCAGAATCCGCGCCATTATTCAATAAATTATCTCAAATTCATACTTAAAATAAGTTTAAAGTCTGAATTTCAAATTCACTTGAGTTTGAAATCCACTACATCTAAAACCCTGCCGAATTCAAGACCTTTTGTTTCGCTGTAGGTGAAAACGCTGTTTGTATAATTGAAATGAGTGAAACAAAGTACAGTACTTCAAACATTAGGTGAGAAACGTAACATCACTAGCTTCTCACAGAACATCACTGGATGTTAGAACGCCTCCATGCTAGCTCAGAATGAGACTGAGCCTTGACTAATTCTGAGCTTAAGCTTCACTTAGTGAAGAAGCAAATCTCACAATTGGCTCAAAGTTTGAGCCTGAGCGTGAGTTTGAGTTCGAGCCACGCTGTTGCTCGCTTAGCATCATACACCGGCGTTCATGCACGACCAGAAAGTAATTTTTATTTGTGAATCCTCACAAACTGAATGTGAATTAACTTCAAAAGTGGGCACTATTAACGGACTGGTTTGCCTTTAAACTCTGATTTGAATTCTGGTGAATGTATTCACAACAACGCTGTGTATATAAGGTGCCTAAACGGTAATGTCGTTACGACGTCGTAATGAAAAGTGCCTAAACGGTATTGTCGTTACAACGTCGTGATGAAAAGTACCTATACGGTATTGTCGTTACGACGTCGTAATGAAAAGTGCCTAAACGGTGTTGTTGTTACAACGTCGTGATGAAAAGTGCCTATGCGGTATTATTGTTACGCCGTCCACGCAACGTCGTAATAAAAAGAAATTCATTAGAATTTGAAATGCAATTGACAAAGGCTTCATTGTGGTTTGTTGATGTGCCTACGGCCACTGTTTAACGTCTTGTGCCATCAACGGTTAGACGGTTACCGGGCTATGAAAGGAAATGGTAACACATTTCAATTGGGTTAGGGCAAAAACAACGGATGGTTTGCTCAGTTTTCCTTGTTTTTTTTTTTTTTTTTTTTTTTGCGGCAACACTAAAAGTTAGTATTTAAGAGGTGAGAAATCTAGAGGAACAGCTTCCTGATAACTTCAAGAAGTCCAGTATAGGTTAGTAAAATGTTTGTATCTCTGAACGCTTCCTCTGAATAAACATTGACTTGGCTTCTGTTTGAACAGAGTTTGCAGTTATAACTCACGAAATTACTGTACAAGGCGGTCACAGTTCTAATTCTAAATTTAATCACTAATTTAAAATCCTACTTGAGATGAACTAGAAGGAATAAAAATCAAATGGAATGCGATGCCATTTCTGCAGAATCCGATCCCAGGTGTCACCCATTTCGTTCTGGTCATTTTTGTTGAAAGATGTATGACCTCAGTCGTACGTCAAATAACGAAGTAATATAAACGCAGGGTTAAAATCACACCAGACGTTTGATAAATAATGCAGTCACACCATTAACCATCCACGTCGTATTATATTCATTCGAGATAGGAAAAACTGCTTGCTTATTACATTTTTTCGCCAAAACAAAATTTATCCGTATACCTATATCAAACAAGCGGGTTTATCCAGCGCAATCAGGGATCGAACCCTTTACCCAAACACCTGATGTGCATTTGCTTAGATCTCCCCAGATCCTGCACACTTGACCTCATTTCACAGTGTAGATAATGTATGTGAACGATTCAGTGTCAGAACAAAAACTATGCCAGTCAGCTCTGATATTCCCCGTTCGTACTGAACTTGAATTCTTTGGATCTGCACTAAGAAAGGTTATCTTCTCAGAGAGAGAGAGAGAGAGAGAGAGAGAGAGAGAGAGAGAGAGAGAGAGAGAGAGAGAGAGAGAGAGAGAGACAGAGAGAGAGAGAGAGAGAGTGGAAAGAGAGAGAGAGAGAGAGATAGAGAAAGAAGAGAGAGAGAAGAGAGAGAGAGAGAGAGAGAGAGAGAGAGAGAGAGAGAGAGAGAGAGAGTGGAAAGAGAGAGAGAGAGATAGAGAAAGAAAGAGAGAGAGAGAAAGAGAGAGAGAGAGAGAGAGAGAGAGAGAGTGGAAAGAGAGAGAGAGAGAGAGAGAGAGAGAGAGAGAGAGAGAGAGAGAGAGAGAGAGAGAGAGAGAGAGAGAGAGAGAGAGGAGAGATCCGGAGGGGGGGGGGGTACGGTTTAGGGACAGGGTTGCCATCTACTGTACCGTAGCATTGTGTTTAAATATGTCCACAGCGCTTTCCCATGAAAAAAAAAAACGGAAAAGCGAAAGCAATTCTAAACCAGCCAAATTGCGCTTTAATTTGTTGCTAATTTACGCCTGGAATAGGAGGGATATATTTTCAAACGGTTCGGTGGGTCACTTGAGTATCTGGCTTTGCGACACGCACCAAGCAAGTGAAGGTGCGGTGTAAGTATTGTACTTGCTATATGACGGTTTAAAATGTCGGAAAATGGGAAGGGGTGGGACGGGAGGGAGGGAGGTGTGGGGGGGGGGGGACGCTAATTAGTCTGGAGAGTGACTGGCTTTGCTGATGAAATTTGCAAGAAAAGATCAGCTAGAGCAAAATGGTTAATTCGTCAAACTCGCATTTTTTTCTGTAAAATCTAAGTCGAAAAATATAAAATGCAAGTTAAATAGTCAAAGACTGGTAATATCCAATAAGATAATTCATTTAGGCTGAATTCGATCGCTGACCGCGGGTGACAGGGGGTAGTTTCTGTACATCCGCCCAACCCAGCCATGCAAGTGTGGCAGTGACCCCCAGCAATAAAGTATGCAGCCAATTTTCTTTCTTCTATACTGCCAATTTAGTTATTTTGTGTTTGCTGATAGAGGTAAGCTGCAGTTATGGCAAAATAGCCTAGTGATGCTTTGGTTCCATAGGAAGGATTTGAATATTGAGCAAACCTCTTCTATATGTGGTGAGCATCAGCCCGGGCATTCACAAAAGTTATCTGTGCAGTCATCTATACACCGCACAAGGGAAATCAGCTGATTTAGCTCAATTACACAAACAATTTTTGCAAGAATATGTTTACCATGAAAGGAAAATTTATTAATTAACTTTCAGAAGTTCTGTTAATTAGAAGAAGTTAACGGAATTGGTTAACTGTATGTGTAAAATAAAGCCAGTACGGGTTCTGTTAGTGGCTCTCAAGCCTTTAACTATTATTGCCTAGATAATGTAACAGGGATGACAATTTTAAAGCTTTAAACATTTATATTCCGTTCGAAGTTTGTAGATTTTAAAAGCTACCGAATTCTATCTGAGCAGCTCCTGGAGATTTCGTCACTTGTTCAATTGTTGCCTCGGCCAAATGGGTTAGATCAACTCAAAACTGCCAACTACTTCCCGCCATTACTTTTGCTAAGCGGATCGTTTTTCGGTATGTGACAATGTAAGCGAAAACAACCGCCTATTGACCAGATTGTACATCAGTCACAGAGCTACATCATCTTGTAATCACCCACAGCAATCCCGTTATTTCATTTTTATAATATAACCATTTATATAAAAACGCAATAAGGTTCGTGTCCAGCGGAAATAAGAATTTCGTGATATTGGTACTTTTATTAGATTTACACAGACAGTTGCATTAAGATAACGTTTTTCCAGTTACGTCATTATTTGATGTAATCTGTTGTCTTGTTGTTTTGAAGCAAGTGTTTACTCCTCCCTGTGTGTGAAGGACATGCTCATTGGCAGATTGTAAACCAGTAAAAAGCAAGCTCTGTGAAATCTGTTGATACACACATAACTGTCCCCATATCATCCGGGTTAATTAATCTGATCTATCTGTTTGCAGATAACAGCAGGGGTTATTCCGTACTTGCTAACTGAATTCTAATGCTGCAAAACCAAGAAAACATGAATGTAGGAGTTAACATTTATTGAAAAGGAGTGTCAATAGAATATTCAAACAAGTGTCACGGAATAGCCATGACATACGTAACGAAGTGTCGATCCTCACAACGGAACAGCCATAACTGATGTAACGGTGTCGATCCTCGCAACGGAATAGCCATGACTTATGTGACTCAATGTCACTCCAAAGAACTGGCTCTTTGAAATAATTATCCACCAAAGCCGAAAAGGCAATAATAGGTTGAAACAGAAACTTATTTAAAATTGTTGAAATAGAAACCTTTTTAATGCTTGCATGAAATATTGACCAATCGGCAACCATCTGTCGAATCGAGCAGCTTTTTACTTCGCAAAAGCTTTGAATTCGCTTATCTCCACTTTTAATGGGTTCCCTTCCAGTAATATTTACCACGCAATATAAAAAAGAACTTTTTGAGGTACTGTTCAAGATACTCTAACCCTTCCATCCATCCTATGGCCAATCAGAATGCCCGAGACGTCGTCTGCCAATCTCGTATAAACGACATTCCCTTTTTGCGTGGCGTCGTTACAACACGCCATTCTGTGTGCTGCCGGTTTTTTGCAGCAAGGGAACTGGTTTAAGGTGCGAATTGCTTCATTTTTTACTTAATTCACTGCCTAATGGATTGTTTTATCTATTATTGTGCGTTGGGATAAATTTATGGAGCCGAAGTGTGTTTATTCGCCATCTTACTCTTCGGTCTGATTAGGTTGAGTTTGCACGATCACGGAGACACTTTCCTAGTCCCGAGAAGTGCGCCTCTTTCTCCACTTTCTTTCAGATCGAGGAACTTACCAGTTCCACCTCAGTTCGTCTAGGAGTAGGATCTTTTCAGGCTGCTGGACCTGATCAGACTCCAAGCTTTACCAGCCAGCTGTGTCATCGCGGAAATGGCCAGTTTTTGCTTAAGCTTTACTCCATGGGTCGCTTCTCAGTCTTTGTAGAGCAGGTTCTGCAAGTCTGACAGCGTTCTCCGACGAAAAGAGACGTTTTCTGTGACGTCTGAGGGTCATTTTCTTTGCCAGGACCGTTTTCCCTTTGTGGTCTTACGGTCACGGGTGCGAGAAGACCATTCTGGTCCAACGGGATTCACAAAACCCGTTACGGTCCGATGGTCCCAGGTGCATCTGAGGCAAGAGAGATCCATATCCGACACGGGTGGTGCCATTACGGTCCAGCCCGTTACGGCCCGGGAACGTTATCGTTCCGGGAAGCATCTCTTTTCGTCTTTCCTTAGACCCAGCGAGTTATTGCGGTGTTTAAGCAATTGTAAACACAGCTTGGAAGGTTAAAGCTTGCAGTTGAAGCAAAGCACTGAGAAATGTAGTTTTGTGCGTTGTTTTATACTACATATTCTCACCGTTGTTTTTCTCTGCTTGCATTTCAGATATGACAGAGGCCAGTCTACATTCTCCACCGTTACTGCCTCAGTGTATCCATCCTCCAACCGCGTGTAACCCCCACTCCATCTGCGACCGCTGTAGACGGAGTAGTGGAATACCTCTGTGTGAGCCAGACAGCCAGTGTGGCGAG
This sequence comes from Protula sp. h YS-2021, assembly GCA_949752745.1. NCBI lineage: Eukaryota > Metazoa > Annelida > Polychaeta > Sabellida > Serpulidae > Protula > Protula sp. h YS-2021. The sequence continues at coordinate 14,714,518 of OX457031.1, read as the reverse complement.
TGTCTACATCTTTCTCCAGAGGATTGGAAAGTCCTATTACGGAATAGGACCAAGAACGAGCGCAGGAGGGATAAGCGCAAATTCCTTTCGTCAGCTTCGTTTGTTACTCGTGAATTTATTCGTGATACCATGAAGAAGGCTAGCTCCGTTATTCTGGGCCAGGTCTCCACCCCCGTACACGTAGACACTGGTGCAGAATCGGAATCCGCTACGCCAGTTAAGAGACATAAAAAGTCCAAGAGTAAAGGACGTGCATTTTCTGAGACTGTAGCAGAATTGGACATCCCGGAAGGGCAAGAACGGGATCGTCTCCGCGAGGCATGGGCCTCACCTCCTAGAGTGAAACCCAGTGGCAGTCCAGGAGGGGCGTTTAAGTCCCCGTCTGAGGAACAAGTGACTTTAACGCATAAGGATACGGGAACAGTACTTTCGGCGGTTACAGGCCAGTTAGGCATTCCCCCGCGAGAGGACTTATCCCCCCCTCCTCAGCTGCAGCGTCTCCCGAGTGAGTTTTCAGCGTTTTTGTCTATGCAATCGCAACTGCAAAAACAACTTTTGGATTTACAGAGTCAAGTTCAGAAGCAGGAGAGTCTGCTTAGTCAAAGGCAAAAGCCTAAACCATCAGCTATGGTTTCTCGTCCTCCTCCGGAAATTCAGTCAGTGGCAGCGATATCGGGCTCGCCTGTACCTCACCTCCCGCTGGACTCTAACGTGGATATTCCCGAAACGGTCACCATCAGCGAGGAGGATTCCGTGGGCGTGCCCCTTTCGGGCCAAGTCTCCGCATTGCTGGAAGATGATGAGGAAATCGGGCCGATGGAAAATTCTCCCCTAGCAGCAGTCCCAAGCAACAGGGAGAAAGAAATTTACACCCCAGTAGGGGAACCCCACATGTCACATTTTTCACAATCCCAACTCCCAGAAGCAGCATCTGATGAACAGGAGTCGGAGGTGGAAGACGGGGAAGAAGAATCCGAGGGTACGTCAGTACATTCCCGTTGTCATTTACCGTTACGGGCAGTGGAGCAGGTGCGTTCTCCCGGCCAAGGGCATCGACTTTGGAGAGATCCAGCGGCAGCGGGCAGACGGCCCATCCGTACTCCCTCTCCACCAGATCTTGCCCCATCGGTCGAGGACGCGGCCCCCTCGAGTTCTGCTTCTACGATTGCACCAGAAGACGTGCCGTTCAGGGATGCCATTCAAGAGATAGCCCGCTTAGCAGAGGTCTCCTGTGGCTCCCCAAATTTAGATAAGGAGGATCCGCCCATTCAGATGACATCTCAGGCAGCTCCACCACAACAGGACTCGTTTATCGCACTAGCCACCAGTGAGGGCATTGCTCATGCTGTCACGGTCCGCGCGAAAGAGTTCAAGAAGATGGACGCCGGTGAGGGTCGCACGTTGTCGCGTTTCCATTTATCTAAACATTGCTCAGTACGACCAGGACCATATCGGTCAGCGGATGAAAAAATTCCCCTAGAGGCACTGGAGCAGCCCGTGAAGCGTACAGTCTGGATGCCCACAGTGCGTAGTGACTCAGACATTCCATTAGTGGAGAAAGACGCAAAGACCATCGAGGCGTCTTCTCGCCACATCCTGAACATTATGTCCTTTCAAGATCATGCACTTAAAGCACTAAAGTCGCGTTGGGAAGAACTTCGCCTTAGTGATCCCGTGTCTGCTAAATTGATGGAATGCCTGGCCTTAGCTACCCGAGACGTGGTCAAACTTTCCACTTTTTTGATGACTTCAATGGTCTACTTACGTCGAGATGCCTTTCTCCAGCACTGCTGGTCTAGTGTCAAAGGTTTGCGGGACCTGCGTCATGCCCCTATCCTGGAGGAACGAGAACTATTTCCTCCCGCCGAGATAGAGAGGGTGAACCAGGAAAGTCGTTCGCTTTCGCAAGATTATGCCCTGATGTCCAGGATGTCTCGCTCCTCCTTCAAACGTCCACTGAAGAGGAAGAGACCACAACAGTCCTCTCCAGCACCGTCTAAGCCGAGTGCGCAGCCACAACAGCCCCCTGTCAAGAAACCGAAACCCAGCCCCGGCAGCAAGACAGAGGGTCCGGCTCCACAGTCGTTCAGGTAGCAGCCAACCAAAGTACCGTCACGAGATTCCCTTATCTCCTGGCGATACTTTAGCAAACTTAAGAGACTTGGAAAATTTACTTTCCTTAAACGCCTCCTTGCCCGTAGGAGGAAGACTAGGAAAGTTTTGGCAGCAATGGGCAGAAATGGGGGCGTCTCGAAGGGTAGTACGTTGGTTAAAGAGAGGTTACTCCCTACCTTTCAAACGAGACCGGAACGGGCTCAGGTGCCCTATTCCCCTAACCGCCCATGCGCCAAGACAACTAGTCACCTCTTACGCCAAGGGGTCAGAAAAAGACCGAGCTCTCCAAGAAATGCTACTGAGCTTGTCTCAAAAACAGGCGATAGAGGAAATGCCAGAAAATCAAATGGGTTTTTTCAGCAGAGTTTTTCTGGTTCCCAAGAAATCCGGAGGGTGGAGGCTGGTAATCGACCTTTCCCCCATAAACGGTTTTCTCCGAGTGATCACCTTTCAGATGGACACGGCCCAGGTGATAAAAGGGTCATTACGGGAAGGGATGTGGGGTACCTCCATAGATCTCTCCGATGCTTACCTCCATATTCCTCTCCATCGCTCGGCAAGAAAATTTCTAGCCTTTCAAGTAGGGAAAAGACGATTTTGGTTTCTGGCACTTCCCTTCGGTCTGGCTACGGCCCCGTACGTTTTCTCCAAGGTCATGAAAGTACTGAAAACATGGGCACGGCTAGAAGGGATGTTAGTCTTTCAGTATCTGGACGACTGGTTTCTGGCGAACCAAGACAGGCAGGTAACCGAGAATCATACAATGTCTTTAGTTCGCAAGGCACTAGAGGTAGGTCTAGTAGTAAATCTAGCCAAGTCCGAACTAACCCCCAAACAGTCCATTACCTTTCTAGGGGAGTTTTGGGATCTGGCAATAGCAAAGGCGTTCCCTACGCCAGAACGCCGCCAGAGAATTGCAGATGCCATAAAAGGTATTTCCCCAGGAAAGAAGGTGAGATTACAGGCCATGGAATCGCTCCTCGGCCTGTTAGTGGCAACAGAGAAGACAGTCCCCCTGGGCCGTCTCCATTACAGGCCATTTCAAAGCCAGGTAAGATGGGCGTTGCATCAGGGTCGTTCACCCGCAGCGAGATGCAAGTTTCACAGGTAACCCTACAAGCCCTACAGTGGTGGTGCGATGTTCTAATTATGTCCGAAGGAATGCCATTTCAGCCCCCCACCCCGGAGATAGAGATTCAGACCGATGCGTCCCATGCGGGGTGGGGAATTTATTGGAATGGTCAGGTATGGAAGGGCAAATGGCCACCCTCGCTTCAGTCCTACCACATAAACTGGCTGGAGCTTCGGGTGGTCTGGATTGCCCTAATCAAGCTGACCAACCAACTCAGAAACAAGGCAGTCCTTTTTCGGTTAGACAACTCCACAGCCATAGCTTACCTCAACAAGCAGGGGGGCACCAAATCACGATCCCTGTCCAAACTTGCATTCCAAATTCTTTCAAAGGCCAGGGAGGAACAGGTGACCGTTTCCGCCCGTCACCTGGCCGGGAAATTAAACGTCCTAGCGGACTTAGCCTCCAGACAGGATCAAGTTATCAACACCGAGTGGTGCCTATCCCCTCGGTCCTTTCAGTGGGTGACACACCAATCCCCATGGGGTGCCCCGACTCTGGATCTGTTTGCAAACGCGATGACCACCCAACTTCCCCGGTACGTGTCTCCTTGCCCGGACCCAGCAGCTTGGGCAGTAGACGCTCTCAATTGTCAGTGGCCACGGGACGAGGTACTGTATGCCTTTCCCCCACAAGCAATCTTAGGGCAAGTCCTGCAGAGAGTAATCGAGTTGAAACCACCGTTCCTATTACTCATTGCCCCATGGACACCGGAAGCCCCATGGTTCGCCCTCCTACTCCATTGCAAGGTAGTAAGGTCGATACCGATCCCATGCCACAACGAGTTGCTATCACAACCCCATTGGCATCACTTCCACCCCTCCCCTCGCTTACTGAACCTCCACCTATGGTGTCTGACCAGTCCTTTCTGAAAAACAAGGGTTTTTCTAAGCAGGTGAGAGAGAAAATAGTAAACAGTCACAAGGGTTCAACGGCCAAAGTTTACAGGGCGCAGTGGAATAAATTTGCTGCTTGGTGTAGCACTTCTAAGCTAGATCCGTTTCAGGCTAGCCCAGCAGTGGTAGCGGATTTCCTCGATCACCTTTTCACGGAGGTGAAATTAAAGGTAAGTTCCATCGAGGGCTATAGGGCCGCTATAGGGTCAAGACTCAAAGCGTCTACAGGCTACGACCCGGGCGAAGATACTTCCCTATCACAGCTAGTAAGACATTTTAAAGTAAACTCCCCACCCTGCCCATCCAACATAGCGCAGTGGGATTTATCATTAGTCTTACAGTATCTTCAGCGCCCAGATATATTTAGTAAGGACGTGATTTCAGCAAAAAACGCAACATTAAGATTCACGTTTTTATTGGCCTTAGCTTCGGGCAAAAGAAGAGGCGAAATCCATGCCCTAGACAGAAAGGTAAATAAAGATAAGGGTACATGGGAGAAGGTCACCCTAGTCCCTAGAGCAGGATTCATGGGAAAAACCCACATCATGACCCAAGCGATGGGAACGTTCGATCACATTACTCTCCCATCCCTACCAGATGACCCCGACTCAGACGGTCTGGTCTCTTTGTGTCCCGTCAAAGCGCTGCAACAGTATTTGGAAATGTCAGAGGCCTACCGATCAGAAAATCAGAAGGCTCTCATCATTTCGTTTATGCCGAAATTTAACAAAGATCTTTCGAAACAGTCGATCTCAAATTATATTAAGAGGATCATTTTGGCAGCCTATGACGATGCACAAATCGACCCTAACCCGTTAGGGGAATCAAACATCAAAGCCCATCAGGTAAGGCAAGTAGCCAATTCCCTCAGGGCGGTACGCAACGTGTCCCTTTCGGATATATTAAAAACAGGTTGTTGGGTTTCCCCCAACTCGTTTGTTAAATACTATCTGAAAGATTTTTCTCAAGATGAATTGTCTGGCTTATATTCATTAGGACCGTTCGTGGCTTCAGAAACGACCATTACAGGCTGAGTGTTTCTGTTGTAGGAATGCTTCTCCCAAGTTTAAGAACAAGGGCAAGCACAAGAGTAACTTCTCCAAGGGCCGTAATGGGAACAGTAACAACAACAACAAGCCACGAAAGTAACAACCTACAAGAAGGTCTTTCCTTCTTACTCTGAACATTTCGCCTTTCGCTCAGGTCCTTTGGACCATTTCGGTTCGTGCTTATATTAAGTTACGGACGAACGCTGGACGGTTATGTTTAATTAAGCATTTATTTACTCCGAAGTGTTCAGGATCGCATGTGTAATGAGTACAGCCCAGTCTTCGGTCTTACGGCTACTCGGATGCTTAAGTTTTGATCTCCTTTCTTCATGTTTTTCAGAAAGAAAGGGGGGGGACCATGTCGGTCCCAGACGTACCCAGTGACCGTACACCCGTTGTAGCCGGAAGGCCGAAAGCCGGTTTATGGTTCATGGTATGAGGTACCATAGTGTCATTATGGGCTTATGGGACCATAACGGCCCCATATAGGAAAACAGTCATAAATAAGCAAAATTTTTCTGTTTTTCATTTTATGACGATTTACAGTAGTTTTAGTACTATCTAGTCAATCGCTGTGAGTTTATTTCAAATAAACGTGGTAATTTATCAAATGAGAAGAAGAAAAGTTAGACAGCGGACTCGCTTTCTTTTTCAAGTTTGAATTGCATGTCTTGTAAGACACTTCAGTCACTTTACTAGAAGTGTCAAAGAGTTTATTTGCGTAATTCCTATGGATTTACGATCGTTTTGTAGTACTTCTAAATAAACCTAATTGTTCATCAATACATAGCAAGTGAATAGTGAGAACTTGAGGAAGGGATCCATCCGGTGGGCGGTTGGAGGGGGGTGGTGGTAGTTCTCAAAAAAGATGATGGCATGGTTGGAAGCCTTCTCATCTCAACTGACAGTTGCTGTGATATTTTTTACTTTGTTACGATTTACCTTATGTTGAAAGACCGGAATGGTACGCCTCCGGACTTTATTTAGGAAATCATTAAAAGAATTGAAACTTAGCTGACAAGTTTTATTTCTTCTTTGCGTCGAGTGCACAGCACTCCTCGCCTATATGCAATGAGCTTTTACAAGCCATAGTGTAATTCGCGACCTTTTTGGGCAGTTCAAGAATGGCAGGCTCCCCTGCTCCGGACTCAAGTCCCATTAAAAGTGGAGATAAGCGAATTCAAAGCTTTTGCGAAGTAAAACTATCGTTTTATTTCGTAAAACGAGCTTTTACGAGTAAAAGCGCAATTCGCGTTCTCCACTTTTAACTTTGATTTTAACCCGTCCCATCCATCCCCAACTAGCCTGGGCGTGTTTTACCGCCTTTTGGGGCTAAAAAGGGAATGTCGTTTATACGAGACTAGCAGACGACGTCTCGGGCATTCTGATTGGCCATAGGATGGATGGAAGGGTTAGAGTATCTTGAACAGTACCTCAAAAAGTTCTTTTTTATATTGCGTGGTAAATATTACTGGAAGGGAACCCATTAAAAGTGGAGAACGCGAATTGCGCTTTTACTCGTAAAAGCTCGTTTTACGAAATAAAACGATAGTTTAATCTGTTGTTTTGATTTACCTCTGACAGTTTTTAAATGACTTACATGAGTTCTATGGGCCAAGCTGAGTCAAGACAGGATGCGGACTAACCACGCTGCTCTTATAAAAAAGCGAGGACAACTGATACGCGAGACAACAAAATGGGCCTCAGAAGCAGAGAACGGCAAGAAAGAAAAGTACACTGTGCAGTGGTAGTATAATGACGTCATCAATGTTTTTGAAAAGCCTCTACCATGGAATCGATCCGCACGAGATACTTTTCATTGAAGAATGAGTACGGGCTATACCAAATTGTGATAAATCTGTGTCTGTATTAGGTCTGTATTTCTGTCTCGCGAAGCAAAGTCCCAATAAGTAATCACATGACGGTATGTGGTGATCAACGTATCCACAAATACTAAATGATGTGCCACCAGTCAAAGTAATGTAACATGTTTGTTGTGTCATTAAGGGAGTAATTATGCAGGATAAGAATGCAGTTTTTCTTAAAACATCTTCTGAAAACATAAAATAGCAGTATTGCTTTATTTTTACTAAAAAACATTTATACCTAGAAATATAATTTTGAACGTGCAAACAACATCCAACACAGAGGGTTATCTTATAAACATGAATTTGTACATTTTTATATGTGTGTTTTCAGCGAGGCCACATGTAGCGTGCATCAATGAAAGCTATAACCTAGCTTACTATTGTTGCACACTGAACTGCGAACGGAATTGCAGCTGTATTAACACAAGCAAGCAAATTTTTAACGACGATCTTTAATGACAATAAGTTGAGCATTATTGCGACATCCATAGTTTCTTACCTAATGTTTGACAGTGTAACTTGACAAACAGCAACGTAAAAGGTAAACTGCTCATTGGCAGTTAGATATCGTTACATAACACTCGTATTATCAGATGACTGTGTTTTTATTATATGCCTAAAGGTCCGCGTACAAAGAAATGATAGAAAAAAAACGAGCATGCAGTTTTCATAGGCCAGATTGCACGGTGCCCTCCTATAAGCATATTCATAATGCGATCAGATGTAAACAGTAAACAAAAACACGTGTTTTCGGAAATTGAAGAGAAAATGGGTCACAATCAACTGCAACCGTCCCCAGAATCGATAACTGAGTCATTACTGTGACGATACTTACAGCACAGCCTGAAAACGAAACGTCATCTAATTAGAAATGTTAAATAATTACGCCTTTTGTGTATTTGTTGCGTTGTTATTTCGCTATTTGAGTTGAAATAAAAAAAACAAAGAAGATAGAACTGTTAGAAGTAAAGGTTGATACAATTCAGAAAGCACTCCATGACCAAAAGCAACATTTTGAAAAAAGACTTGATGACCAAGAACAGTATTCCAAAAGGGAAAACCTGATAATAAGTGGGCTACAAATTGTGAAACCATTCAACATGGCGGTAACGCAGAACCAGAACTCCGCATACTGACTCCTACTCAGTCAGAGATAGCAGTATAATGGTTAATAACATTACCACGTTTGCCAAGAATAAATTACAAATCGAAGTCAATTCCAGAGACGTTCAAGAAGTGCATATTCTACCAAACAAGAACCCAAGCAAACCCAGCAGTTGTATCGTAAGATTCAACAACAGGAATGCCCGAACCAAGTTTATCCAAGCCCGCAAAAGGTTAAAAGGATCCCAGATCTTCATCAGTGAACATCTAACTACCCGAAATGCTGAAATCTTCAAACTGGCTAGAGATCTGAGACGTGACAATAAAATAAAAAACACTTGGACCAAGAATTGTAAGGTATACATCAAGAAAAATGACGACGGCATTCAGCAAGTCGATGATGTTAAGAAATTGCATGATCTATGCAGAGACAGACAGTAACTTTGAAAGACAAAGTCAAGACTCTTGTTGTTCATAGCATTTACACAAGTATTGTTTTCAGTAAAAATATTACCATGTGGTATGGCTTATTTGTTAGACCATATGTTTTGTACATTATCTTAAGCATTGTTTTTTCGCCATGGCTCCACCTATAAAATACCCGTGTAGCGTATGTCGACATGAAGTGAAAAATGACGCAATACAGTGTGATATTTGTAACATGTGGGTACATAGGACTTGTGCGAATCTTAAAAAACGCGAACTAGTAATAAAAAGTAAAGAAAACAATTATTATAATGGTCCTTGTTGGAGTAGGATTTTTCCTTTCGTTGAAGTTTCAGATGATGATTTGGCATTTTTAATGACCGACTTAGATATGAATGAAAATGTTTTTAATTTATACAGAAAATGTGATGAATTTTCTTTAAATAGTTTTGATAAAAATGAATATAAATATGGTGAATGGGAAGCTAATATTGATCCTGATACACATTTTTTTAGTGATTACAACTTCGAGTGTAAATATATGACAGAAAATAAATTTAATGTCAAAGTAAATGCTGTTCGGGGTTTTTCCTTGATTCATTTTAATTCAAGATCACTCAATGCTAATTTTGGAAACATTAAGTCATACTTACAGAAATTAAAACAGAGATTTCATATCATTGCTATTTCCGAAAACTGGCTTGATGTAGACTATGACCCTTTGGCCTTTCAGCTTGTAGATTATGAAATGTTTACTACTGTCAGAAAAAATAAACGAGGTCGAGGAGTGTCATTATATATTTCAAAGCATCTTGAAGTAAAAAAGATTGAAGAATTTTCATGTGCTGTGGACAATCTATTCAAAAGCCTCACTGTTGAAATAAATGTTGAAAATGAAAAAAATGTCATAGTGTCTTGTTTTTATAGAACACCTGGTTCAGAAGTTGAAAATTTATTGGATATTGTAGAAAAACTGTTAAAATTTGTCAAAAGTAGTAAATCTATGTACATATGTGGTGATTTTAACCTGGATATGCTTAAGTGTAATAGTCATAAAGATACTAGTAAACTTTTAGATATGATTTACAGTTACGGTCTATTTCACATGATCACTAAGCCCACACGTGTATCATCTAGTTATGCTATTTTCACTAATGATTTCTCAATGAACAGTATCAGTGGTGTTTTATGTAACGATATATCTGACCATCTGCCTATTTTCAGCATATGCGAACACAAAGGAATATGTCGCTCTGATAAAAAGCAATTAAAAAATATTCGAATTTTATCACAAAATAGTTTGGAAGTTTTTAGGAGTGAGCTTGAAGCATTAAATTGGGATTTAGTCTTGCAGTGTGATGATGCAAACGAAGCTTATGAAAATTTTATTGAACGTATCAAGTCTCTGTACAATAAACATTTTCCTGTAAAGTTTCAGTAAATAATAAACAAAATAATAAGCCTTGGATGACAACGGGATTAATAAATGCATGTAAGAAAAAAAATAACTTGTACTTTTCGTTTGTCAAAAGTAAATCAGCGGAACTTGAAAAGAAATATAAAACATATAAAAATAAACTAACCACTATTTTACGCAGATGCGAAAAAGAATATTACAGCACTCTTTTGAAACAAAATAAGAACAATGTTCAATCAACTTGGAACGTTATAAATACCGTGACAAAAAAGTAAAACAAATGCTGGCAGCCTGCCTGACGAATTCTTTGATGATGCCAACAGAAGTGTAAATGGGAAGAAAAATATTGCAAACGGATTTAATAATTTTTTTGTAAATGTAGGACCAAATCTTGCAAAAACATATTCCCACATGTGAACATAAAAATGTGCTTAAATATATGAATAAAAGAAATAACAACACCATGTTTTTATCTCCCGTCAGTGTAAAAGTAAAACATCATGTGATTGTGACGACTTGAACATGAAATTTGTGAAAGATATATTTTTTTATCTAGTTAAGCCGTTCTGTCATATTTGCAACATTTCATTTGAAAAGGGTATCTTTCCAGATAAAATGAAAATCGCCAAGGTTATTTCGTTATTCAAAGCTGGAGATAAGAGAAGCTTCAATAATTACAGACCGGTGTCTCTACTACCGCAGTTCTCTAAAATTTTAGAAAAATTATTTGATTCACGAATGCAAAACTTTATAAATAAAAATAAATTGGTAACAAATAGTCAATACGGATTTAGGTCCCAACACTGCACTTCTTTAGCACTCATGGAACTTATTGAAAAATTTTGCACGACTTTAGATGAAAAAAATACATGGTGGGTGTATTTATAGACTTGAAAAAGGCGTTTGATACCATTGATCATTCTCTATTGTTAAAAACAATTGGAACATTGTGGAATTGGTGGTTTATGTAGTAATTGGATTAAAAGCTACTTATCAAATAGAATGCAGTACGTACACCTTAATGAACACAACTCGAAGCTTTCTCAGATCTTATGCGGTGTTCCGCAAGGCTCTGTTTTAGGTCCCAAATTTTTTATATTGTATATTAATGATATTTGTTTCTGAAATACTTAAATTAATTCTTTTCACGGATAAAAGCGGTAATGACTTGCAGTCATTATGTGATGATATTACTAATGAACTGAGTAAATTGAATATATGGTTCAATGTTAACAAGTTGTCGTTAAATGTTATTAAAACTAATTATATGGTTTTCAGTAAAAGGTTTATATCGACTGAAGTAAAAATAAGTATTAGTGAGCAGTTTCTAGAGATGGTCCATATTACTAAATTTTTGGGTGTCATCATAGATGACAAGTTAAATTGGGTGAGTCAAATAAATAAGGTGGTCAATAAGTTAGCGAAGTGTGTTGCAGTTCTATATAGGGCAAAAGATTTTCTTAATGAAGAAGCTATGTTAATACTATACAGTCTTGCCATATCTTAATTATTGTTCCACAATATGGGCAAATACATATAAAACAAAATTACAAGCTATTGCTATTATGCAAAAGAAAGCAGTTAGGGTTATAGCAAATGTTAAAAAATATGCTCACACAAATAATATTTTTTTTAAGATTTGGTATTCTGAAATTTCTAGACATTGTAGATCTTAAAACAGCTATTATTATGTTTAAAATTTTTCATTGTTGTCTCCCAAAAAATTTCCAAGGGTATTTTGAATTAGGAAACGAAAACAAATACTATAGTACTCGTCAAAAATTATACGCGAACAAGTATTAAAGCTAATTGTATTTCAAAAGTTGGCCCCCGTATTTAGAATAAACTTCCTAAAGCTATAACTGATAGCAAAAGTCTTTATTCTTTCAAAAGAAAATGTAAAAATAAGTTGCTGTCTGAGTACAGAGAATCCTATTAAGTCTGCTTAAATATATTCTTAGTATGTTCTCAATCAGTGTACACTATGTATTTTACAGTGGTACACTTAAAATATTATCAGATTCGAAGTATGTCCAGTAGCTGATGTAAAATAATATTCATATCTGTAGATTACTAGCGTGAATAGTTCAAGACAGTGGTATAATTTAGCTTAGTTTTTTATCAAGAAAGAAATGGCTGGCAGGGCGAGCTCTCGAATAAGTTAAACGTCCAGCTCAGCCCTTCCAATCTTCAAACATGTATTAATTTTATCTTACTTTATTGTTTTTCATTCTTTGATCGCTACGTAAAATTAACCTAAGGTTTTGTTAATTGTGTTCTGTATATAGCGGTTTTGAAGTTGGAATAAAGTTATTCTTATTTTTATTCTTATTCTTTTCTTAAATAAGTTACTTCCGTTGGACTGACAAAGATAAGAAGGGACGTTCGAAAGGGAGAAAATACTTGTTTATGAGGCAGGCTTGTGAGGTTAGTTCTTAAACCACATGAGTTTAAGGCACATAAATTAAAGTGTATTATCACTGATGACAGAAAGGAAGGCATTTTTGAAGGTAAATATTATTTAAAGGGTATAAATTGTTGGTAATTTTGCACACGTCCTTCGGGTGATTTGTGTGCATTGATTTGAAATTAATAAAGATATAACTGATATAATGCCGCTGCTAGGGGGGGGGGGTATTACGTCAGAAATAATCATTACACGTAGCAACTAACTACTAAATATTTATTTTCGTAAGTGCAAAAAACCGAGTCAAACATCAATGCTCGCTGACCGCAGCATCGATTACGCGTCACCCCATCTGAGCATACAGAGTGCAAAAATAGTGCGTGGTAAAATTTTGAAGAACGACATAAAAATAGCAAAAGTAGGCATATAATAAAAGTAATACATCATTCCGAGTGCGTACAATATTGTTTTTTTTTTGCCTTCAGCCTACGGGCGTGTACGGACCACCCCCTTCGGGGTCGGTCCGTATGGCCCTACGGCTTCAGGCGAAAAACAATATCGTACGCACTCAGAATGAAGTATTACTATTATACATCTGCAGTCGTGCATTTGCCACTTTTTGCCATATTTTATCTTGATGACTGTACACCACAAGCATATTGATGAAAAACCTCGTTTGTGTTGCTCTGATTAGAGTCCATTCTGCACAGAGGGTGATATGGCTATGATATACTCATCAAACAAATACTGTCAAAGTTTTTTGCGTTGGTTTGACTTTGCATGTGAAAAAGCATATGTAATATCGTTTTCTTTGCCACTATGTGGGGCGTGACATCTAACTGATTACTGAAGGGGGGAATGTAGGGGGAAGAGCGGAGGGGTATTAGTGCAAAAGCCATTGATGCAATAAGTTAATAATAATGTATAATCTGTAAACCAATACATCATAAAAAATGATTATATATAAAAAATATACCTGGTGTTATAATTTATTTTTAGAAAATGACTGAAGTTTTTATGGAAATACACTGTACTACAGTCAGCGGAAATCACAAGATTTGTGTGGTTGTATTTGTTTATTCATCTATTAAATTCGTCGATGTGCTTCATTCCCATAAGCTAACGCTAGAAAAATGCCAAAAACTTTTGATGTTTTATTGTTTGCTGTTATCCATAATATGCCGTTACATGCGTAGATTACTTCATATCTTTCATGAATTGGGAGGGGAGGAAAGGAGTCGATGCCGATGACGGCTAAAATGTAGGCAGATATGCTTTATGAACCCATGAGAAGAGGTGGGGTAGGAGTGGGGTTCGATGAAGACGACGGATAATACACAGGCATATATGATTCATGATACACAGGCAAAATGTTTGCTTTTAATACATACCAGTAACTTTATTCCTAATATTCTTGCATCAAAACTGCAGCTTATGACATAATGTAGCCTGAAGATTTACTTCTATATAATCTGCTAAAACTTTCTTCTGCTTTTAAGCTTAAAATATAAATTTTGAACACATGTTTATTACAAAATCATTTTTTTGTGATGTAACTAGTTGCAAGAATTAAGGTTATGTGAAGGAAAATTTTAGTGCTTTGCACAATACAGAAAAATGGTTAAATTGATGTTAAATCACTTGTTGCAGATTTCAAAATGTATTTAAATAAACTTGCCGAATAAGTTGATTCACGGTTTGGTCTGCAAGATTTACGAAAAAAAACAGGACTCGAGTTTATTTTGATGAAAATAGAAGAAGAGGAAATTAGAAGCAGGGAAGTCAATGGAGAAATACATCAAAATCACTTTGAACGAGGAGCACGATTTGAAGAAAGTCAAATCGGTAAACACTTGTCCCAAATTAAAATTAAAAAAACCCTAATTCGATCCCGTTCTAAAAAGATAATTCACTTTTCATAACCATGTATCCTGCTAAAAACTGACCTGCGTATAAGCGCGCATTTGACATGCCTGGTGTGGGCCCCCCACCCCCCCATCCCCCCCCATCCAACCACTCTCGAGCGTGTGATTTTTTAAAGACTTTCAAAGCTTCTGTTTTATATTTTGACCATTATAACTTGAAATTCGATGAGTAGCATCCAAAAACTACATCGAAACTTTCTGACAATTAATGACTTATATATATAATATTTTATGTATAATGATGCATTCAAATGATGCACACAGAAATGCACACTATTAAGTTTAAAGTCTATTTATTGTTTTATCCTGCTCAGCTGCACACAAGTTCAACTGATCTCGAGCTATATTACATGCACACGCATGTACTTTTTTTAGCAATGCGCCAATTAAAGCCTCCAGTCTGCTTACAGCAGACCTCAGCTGTGAGGTAATAGCAAACTATGCACAGCGAGCATCAGCCTTTTGCTCAGTGCAGAAGAAAGGAACAATTACCCTGTTTTGCGTATTGATTTGATCTTGAAAACAGCCTTAATAATAAATAAAAAATATTGATAGAATTAGTTTGTGTCAAGTTCTATATAAGCGAAAGTTTGGTATCAATCGGAGCAGTAGTTTCTGACGAGTTGTGATTACAAAATGACGGCCGACTAAAAAGAAAAAAAAACGATGAAAATCTCACAGGTGCCCTAATACCCAAGCATTTAACTCTTTGCAAAACTTCGTCTTGGCAGGTGTTAAATAGATATAGAGCCGTTTCTGTGTTCGAGAACCATTTTTATGATATCATAAATTAATAATCCTATATTCCAATAAAGTTTTGAACCTTTTAGATACGTCATGAAAGATAAAATGAGCTTTTGATACATTTTCCTTATTTGTTTCTTTGTATATTTTGCCCAATGTCATCCTGTGCATTTCCTGTACGGAACACGTGCACTTAAAATCGTGAACTGGCTTATTCATATTTATTACCTTTACGTAATTGTAAAGACGTCTGAATCACAAACCATAACTAAGTGAATTACGTGATGGGTAAATAAATTTATTCCGGTAAACTATCTCTTGATTGCCTCCCAGGAACACTGTGAAACAAGATAAACCTAATGAAGAAAAGAAAATACACAGCGACATGTTACAAACGGTGGTTAGCATGACGTGTCTTGTATAATAAACAGGTGCAGTAAGAATTCATTTTCAACTCATGACTAGTAAAATTTACGGTAGTGGTTTGCAGTGAGCAGTAACAACTTGAGATGCCCTTTGAGACACTCAGTCTAAATGTTTTAAGGATGCATTATCAACATGGTAAATTATTTTATGGTTTCCTTTAGGCAAGGCTTTAGTGACATCCAATGAAGAGGTGTTAAATTTGTTATATTTAGTAAATCAAGATGTTGAACAGAGACACCATAATACTGTCTGAAATAGCTAATTTCAATATTTTAACGTCGGCATTATGTAAATATTGAAAGTTATATATGTTATTCAAGAGCACTTTCTGTGTTTTTATTTAATTGCTTTCGTTTTTGCACATAGGCATATCGGCTTACTGTGCCAAGAAGCAGACTAAAATATAACGTTTTAATTAAACAAACAATTATCTCTCTCACACATACATACTGTCTTTCTTACTTTCTTTCTCTTTCTCTCTTTTGATGTGTGGAAAGATGATGATATACTTCTAAATGAGTTTAAATTTAAGTTAAAAATTGAAATTAAAAATAAAGATTTAAAACCTTTATAACAGTTTTGTTGTAGTGGGTTTGCTAGACCTCATAGCAGATTCAGTGCAAAATCATGACATTTACTTACATAAAAATCTAATTCCTTTTATGCAAATTTAATAGAAAAGACAAAGTATGAAGGAAACAAGTCAAAATTTTCTTTCGCTTGTTTGTACATACTTTGCGATGAAGCAAAATTTCTTCTGAATCTTCTTTTCTGGATTAATATGGCCAACCCCTTTTATGAAAGAGATCAGCAGAGATGCCATACTAGACTATACTATGCTAAGCTATACTGTACTGTGCCATACTCTACTATACTATACTATACTATTCTATATATACTATGGTACACTCTACTATACTATGGTATACTATACAGAGAGTACTATATAAGCCTGATGTCGTAGCCATGTAGCATCAGAAGCGGCCACCCAAGTCACCGGAGAGTTATACATTAATACGCAGCAATTTAGATTGTTCAAAATGCAAGACGCGTCGGATTAATTTCCGTTTTACTGGTGAACAGAAAAATTGTTTTCTTAATTGTTCGGACTTATTAAAATCGTGACACGAGTAAATTGTTGCCAGGAGACCTATGTTTAAGTTTCACATTTTCTCTTGTCACTTGCACTATTAAAAGTCAAAAGTAGTATCGCTTTGATGTTTAATTCAGAAGGATCATTTTCACTTTTTCATTACAACTATTATTATTTGGTTGAGTGTAATAAAATATATCAAATGGGAATTGTTAATATAAGCACTTTTTAAACACGTGATATGTCTAAAATAATGCCTTAATGAGCTAAACGCGCCTGTAAACACAAAGAAAAACACATCATTATGGCCTTTTTTGGATTACCAGAAGCGATAAACGGGGATGAGGGTATGTAACTTATACTTGAACGTTTAAGCTATCCAAACAAGTATCGGAATGGTTTTACTGAAGTCTTTTAGTTTCAATAACCAGATTAGTGCTATGTGTATGTATGTACGTATGCAAATAGCCATGTGTGCATGTAAGTATATGTGTGTGTGCATGAAAATGTGTGCCTGTGTGCATGTGTATGCGACAGACAATAGTCAAAGCAGCGAAACTGAAAAATAACTCAGTCAATAAGCACGTTTAGAATTTCGTTGATTACAATCTCAGAGAAATTATCCTCGATAACTTTGACAATTTTGCTGAAATTTGACTGGTATTGTCTACCATATGCTGCCGGATTTCTTTGCTGTGACATTCGTCTTGTTTGTTTTGTATTTCCTGCTTAAAGCTCGCTTATGTTTTTTTATCTACGTTACGGTTTCGAAATGATTTCACGTCCTTGCTTTTTATTCAGCGATCAATGAACAACTTTTCTCAAAACATCTTCATACAAAAACACAAGCAAAAATGTTGTGTAAAACATTGCAATTTTAGAATATACAGATACTGTTCTTCCTGGCTGCGATAAAGTTTCAGCTACTCAAAGCAAGCGGAATTAGAGCAGCATTCTTCCTACAAGGGCATTTTTGTACCAAGCGTTTGAGCTTAAGTATGAAGCTGCGACCCTCCTCCCTAACAGTTAGCGTTTTGCTACAGTTGGCATGACAACTTTATCTTTAGTTTTCCTCCAGTATTTTCGTCTTCGCAGTTAAAATTTTTAACCTTGCAAGCTGCAGTTTTTACATCGTCTGTTTACAGCAAAAATCCATTGTCTGTTTTTACAGAAACAGTCACTGGCTGAACTAAATCTCACCCGGATTATTACTGAATAATGTAGTTCCTAGCACCAATCACACGGAGAGAAATGAGACGTAAAATGAGAGAGAGAGAGAGAGAGAGAGAGAGAGAGAGAGAGAGAGAGAGAGAGAGAGAGAGAGAGAGAGAGAGAGAGAGAGAGAGAAAGCACATACGATGGCATTTTGCAACACGTTAAACTCCCATACTTATTTATAACATTGATTTTTTGACACAGCTTCTTAAACGAAAATGAACAAAACCGTATCCGCGCCGCCTCTCCCTCCCCTCTCCCCTCCCCTCTCTCCTCCCCTCTCCCCTCCCCTCTCCCCCTCCCTCTCCCCTCCCCTCCCCTCCCCCCAGAGACCAGCAATATTGACAACATATTGTCTTACCTGTTAAGGGTGTTCAAAACATGAAAGTCCAAGTTTCTCATGTTGCAC
Organism: Protula sp. h YS-2021; assembly: GCA_949752745.1. Lineage (NCBI taxonomy): Eukaryota > Metazoa > Annelida > Polychaeta > Sabellida > Serpulidae > Protula > Protula sp. h YS-2021. Next base: position 14,696,292 of record OX457031.1, on the reverse strand, counting down.
ATAGAAATAGCCGGAAACGGGACTGACGTAGGAACCACTTCGACCGTTACCTTTTTAGGATAGGAAAAGTACCTAAAACAAACAAATAACGAAACCCTTTAACTAAACGCTGCCCTAAAAATGTATGAGCTTAAAGTTTCCCAAGGGCAAATGTTGCTTTCATTTCACAACTGGGTTAAAATCTTGAGCGGCGACCTTTAAAGGAAAGTAATGCTGATGCAGCGCAAAAAATATTCAAGTGGTATTAATATCCAATATACATAAAAAATTATTTCCGTTCCCAGTTCCCTGCGAATACTTTGTCGACGTTTCAGCATCGTATAAACTTTATTTACTATAATTATATGATACTATTATAATTTCCACTCCTTTAAGCAATGCAGTTAGTAAAAGTTTTCTGGGCAATAATGGAATTTTCCGTAGAAAAGGCTGTTTGTTTTTCACCAATTCACGCATAAATGTACTTGTTTTTATTCATGGGCTGGAATTGAGGTCAGAACCGGCCTTTACGCTTTCGGTTTGCAATCGGAAGAGTACTTTCAGAAGCATCCCAGTGTCAGGTGCCTCTTAGATTTTCCATGTGTCACGCGCCGCCTAGATTTTTCTCATGTGGCGTGTCTCCTAGATTTTCCCCGCATCACGTTTACCCTAGATTTTCCCCGCGTCACGTGCCGCCTAGATTTTCCGGGCGTCACGCATCGCCTAGATTTTCCTCGCATCACGTGTGGCCTAGATTTTCCCCGCATCGCGAACCGCCTAGATTTTCCCTGGATCACGTGTCACCTAAATTTTTCCTTCGTCACGTTTCTCCGCGTCACGTGCCGCCTAGATTTTCCCCGGATCACGTGTCACCTAGATTTTCCTCGCATCACGTGTCGCCTAGATTTCCCCCGCGTCACGTTTCGAATAGATTTTCCCTGTGTCACGTGCCGCCTAGATTTTCCCCGCGTCACGTGCCGCCTGGAATTTCCCCGCGTGGCGTGCCGCCTAGATTTTCCCGTGTCATATGTCACCTATTTTTATCTTTGATTGGCAGGAATCTGCTACAAGATCACAGAAATACAATAGTTCTTAAAATTCTAAGAACTGCTCATTAACTAGCCTGCATGGAATTAGCAGTTACTACATAACAGCATCATGGCCCAGGACACTGGAAATTAAAAATAAAAACCCGGCCTGCTTGTTAACGGCGCCTGTTTTTTTATCTATGATATAATTACTTGAGGAATTCAAAAATATAAGCATGATAAACATGATAGATGTGAAAAGCTAGTTGTCTAGGATTCGATAATATTTGAAGCTCATTCTAAAACAATTGCAGTTGTTGATATCTTAAATCAAAAAGAAAACTAGAGCCAAATATTTTATATAAAAAATATACCACAAGCTGACAAACAAACCCCTTCCGTTGGCCAGGTTTGAAGCATTAAATACTCCCTGAAAGTTGACTTTTCTTTTTTATGACGGTTTGAAAACGTCCCTCTCCAAGTGGTTAAAAAGAGTTTTTACTTCGCAAAAGCTTAGAATTCGCTTATCTCCACTTTTAGATGGGTTTCCCTTTGGTTAGATTTACCACACAATAGAATAGAAACTTTTTCACGCAAATAGAATGAACCCTATCCCGCCTTTCATCCAGCCAGCCAATGAGAATGCAGATAACACAAAGTGCTACGTCACTGAAGCTGTCAATCATTCCCTTTAAGTGTGGCGTTGTCAAACACACGCCATTCTGTGTGCTCCGCAATCTTTTGAAAAAAGGGATCTAGTTCAAGGTGCGAATTTGCCTTAAGTGGTTTTATCTCTTACCCAAAGGAGTAATTTTACTCGTGTACTTGTGTGGATTTAATTAGCCCACGATTAAGCAAGGATTTTAGCATCTTGTACTTCGGTCAGGTGGTTGGTGAGTTTACACGGAACGGTGACGCTTATCCCACTCCCGAGAAGTGTGCCTCTCTTCTCCACAGAAGTCTACAGGATCGAATGTTACTAGTTTCCAGCACACAGCTTCTAGGAGTCGTTTGAGTCTTTTCAGTCTGCTGTGCCTGCTTAGAGTCTAGGCCTTGCCTTGTGTCTGTGTCACTTCGGTGTGACCAGTCACAGTTTTGGCTGGTACTCCTTGGAACTGGTCAGACGTCTCCAAGCAGTGGTGTGTTTCTGACCTCAGTTCAGGAGAAAGAAATGCTTTTTGGCGTTTTCTAGCGACTTTCCGACGGGGACCGCAGGGTGACCGTTATGGCTATCCCGTACCGTACTCGGTGCACCGATCCCATCTCGGCCTTATCGGCTATGGGATTGGCGTTTCAGTGTCGGGCGGTAGCCATTTCGTCCCCCCCCACCTAGTCCCATCTTGGTTACGGTACCGGGGACGTAGCCCTACAAAGGGCTTTTTCCCCCGACCAGGGACCGTCATGGGCACGGGACTAAGTACCGGGAACCATGTGGGGATCTCTGACCTGAGGCCTGTTTTGGTCACGAGACCGAGGCCCACGTCGGGATTATGGTACTGGGACCCATAAACTGTGCCCATTATGGTCCCCCTCCCGTAGAAAGCAGCTAGAAGGCACCTTAAAGCATTGTTTTCGATCAGAGAGTCAGAATTTATTCTGGTTAAGTAAAAAAAGGGCTATTATCGCCAGCAACGCTAGGTCTCTTGTTTAGTCGTAGTAGCTCCGTTAGTGTTGCGTTTTATATGTCTACTTGCAGATTCTTTTACAGTCACTTATGGCTTCTTTTCTGCTTGTTTTTCAGATATGACAGAGGCCACCCTGCGTTCGCCTCCTAAGCTACTGCAGTGCTCCCACCATCCCTCTGCACGGAATCCTCATACGGTGTGTGATCGGTGTCGGAGGAATAGTGGCTTGCCCCTCTGTGGCGAACTCAATACGTGCCCAGAGTGCCAGTACCTCACGTCAGACGACTGGAAACTGATTTATAAGAACAGGGCACGAAACGACCATAGACGGGATCGCCGTCTTTTTCTCTCCTCTACGCCGTTTATCTCCCAGGACTTTGTTGAAGAGACAATGAGGAAAGACAGCTCAGTTATCCTGGATCAAGTCTCCACCCCGGTTAGGGTAGACTTAGGTTCGGAGTCTGACGCACCCGTGACAGGCAAAAAAGCAAAGAAACTTAAGACCAAGGCCTTCACAGAGACAGTGGCCGAGGTGGATATCCCCGAGGGAGGTGAACGGGAAGTGCTGCGGAGAGCTTGGGCGTCGTCTCCCCCCACAGTGGTTATCCCTCCAGAGACTGAAACCAAACCAAAGTCCCAGTCCCCGGAGCTGGTGACGGTCACTCATACGGCGTTGGGGCTTCGTTTACAGCTGGTCAGTTGGGGATTCCGGCACAGATCGATCCATCTCCCTCTACCCAATCTCCAAACCTATCAGGGGAGTTTTCGGCCTTCTTAGCTTTACAGACTCAAATGCAGAAGCAACTACGGGAGTTACAATTGCGCCAGCAGAGCCAGGAATCCACGCCGATTCCGCGAAAACGTCACAAGCCTTCGGCCACGATCTCTCGTCCCCCAGAGGACGACTCTTGCTCCCCGCACCCACCCCCCCCCCCCGCTGGCACGTCGAGATACACTGGCAGAGTCGGGCTCAGCTAGTGATGAGGATTCTTCGGAGATCCCACCATCAGGTCAGGCTTCGAGATTGATTCAAGAAGATGATGACGACCTGCAATCGGTTACATCACCCCTCTCGGCAGTTCCGCTCAACAGAGAACGGGAGATTTACACTCCTTCTGGGGAAGTGCCGACTGACCAAACTGCAGAGCAACCAGGAAACGACAGTGGTCGGGATTCTGCGGAACAAGAGTCCGAAGGTGAAGAGTCAGAGGACACGACAGATGACAACCCCCCCTCTGCCCACTTCCGCCTCCCCTTACGAGAGACGGATTACATTAGATCTCCGGGTAGCGGTCAGAGGCTCTGGAAAGACCCTGCGGCAGCAGGCAGACGCCCTATCAGGACCCCCTCTCCGCCGGACCTCACTCCCCGCAGCGCGGAGCCCACACCCTCGGGAGCTTCATCCACCATAGCCCCCGAGGACGTACCGTTCAGGGACGCCGTCAAAGAAATTGCGCGATTGGCTAACGTCACCTTTGGGTCCCCAGGTCTCGACAAGGAAGATTCCCCCATAAGAATGGCTTCACAGACAGTTTTACCTCCGCAGGACTCTTTCTTAGCACTTTCGACCAGTGAAGGCATTGCCAACGCTATCACAGTCCGCTCCAAGGAGTTTAAGAAGCTTGACGCTAGCGAGGGCCGCACTCTCTCTCGCTTTCACGCATCTAAGCATTGTGCAGTGAGACCGGGTCCGTACAGGTCCTCTGATGACCTAGTACCCCTGGAGGCACTCGAACAACCGAACACTCGAAGAGGACAGTTTGGATGCCATCGGTTAGAAGCGATTCAGACATCCCACTAGTAGAGAAGGATGCTAGGACCATCGAGTCTTCCTCCCGTCATATACTCAATATCATGTCTTTCCAGGATCACACCCTGAAAGCCTTAAAGACACGCTAGGAGGGCCTACACCTCGATGATCCGGTAGCCTTTAAACTTCTGGAATGCCTCGCTCTAGCGACCAGAGATGTAGTCACACTGTCCACCTTCCTCATGACCTCCATGGTATTCCTCAGGCGGGACGCGTTTCTCCAGCACTGCTGGTCGAGCGTGAAGGGCCTGAGAGACTTGCGGCATGCGCCCATCTTTGGCAGAAGGAACTCTTCCCCCCGGCGAAAGTAGAACGTGTGAACCAAGAAAGCCGCTCTCTCCCGCAGGATTACGCACTCATGTCTCGTATGTCACGAGCGTCTTTCCGGCACCCGCCAAAACGCAAGAGAGCATACAGGCAGCCTGCGGATCAAGCGAGACCCAGCACACAGTCCCAACCCCCTCCTCCCAAGAAGCAGAAGCCAAACAACGGCACCAAGACGGAGGGGCAGTCATCACAACCTAACAGGTTGCAGCCAACCAAAGTACCGCCTAGAGACTCCCTGGTCTCCTGGCGATACTTTTCTAAACTCAGAAAACTTAGAAAGTTTACTAGCATTGAACGCATCCTTTCCCGTAGGAGGAAGGCTAGGCAAATTTTGGCAGAAATGGGAGCCCCCCGCCGCGTGGTCAGGTGGTTGAAGGTCGGTTACCCCCTACCGTTCAAACGGGAGAGGAGGGGCTTTCAACCATCTATCCCTCTGGCCCACGAAGCCCCTCACTGCCTAATCACTTCCTACCCACGGGACTCGGAAAGGGATGTAGCCCTACAAGAAGTACTGGTAAGCCTACAAGAAAAAATGGCAATAGAGGAAGTGCCAGAAAACCAATCAGTTTTCTCCAGCAGGGTTTTCTTGGTCCCCCAAAAATCGGGGGATTGGAGGTTGGTCATAGATCTGTCAGCTCTAAACGACTTCCTGCAGGCAACCTCCTTTCAAACGGACACCGCTCAGGTCATAAAAGATAGCTTGCAGGAAGGGATGTGAAGCACATCCATAGACCTTTCAGACGCCTATCTCCACATTCCAATGCACCGATCAGCGAGAAAGTTTCTAGCCTTTCAAATACGCCCAAAACGTTTCTGGTTTCGGACACTTCCTTTCGGCCTCTCCACGGCCCCATGCGTATTCTCAAAAACAATGAAAGTACTCAAAGCGTGGGCCAGGTTAGAAGGTATGCTCGTGTTCCAGTACCTGGACGATTGGTTTCTGGCACACACAGACAAGGACACGGCTCACCGCCAAACACTTACACAAGTGCGCAAAGCTTTACAAGTAGGTTTAGTGGTCAATCTCCCCAAATCGGAACTAACACTCAAACAAGACATCGTCTTTCTGGGAGAAAGATGGGATCTGGTAAGTGCGAGAGCCTTTCCTACAGGAGAAAGGCAACAAAAGATCACGCAGGGCATACGAGGGATCCAGGCAGGAAAAAAGGTAAGACTGCATCCCATGGAGTCCTTGCTAGGTCTCCTAGTGGCCACAGAGCGTACAGTTCCCCTGGGCCGTTTACATTACAGACCTTTCAAAAGACAGGTAAGGAGGGCCCTCAGGCAGGGGAGGCACCCTCAGGCAAAAATGACCGTGTCACAGTCTGCCCTGGCCTCCCTATCCTGGTGGACCAATCCACAGATCTTAAACGAGGGCACACCCTTCCACCCCCAACCCCGCAAATAGAACTCCAAACGGATGCATCCCAAGGGGGATGGGGTATACATTGCCAAAGCCAGATGTGGGAGGGCAAATGGCCCCCCTCTTTCAAAAAGTACCACATAAACTGGCTGGAACTACGGGTCGTGTGGATAGCACTGAACAAACTGTCCGACCGACTCCGGGGCAAGAGTGTTCTATTTCTCCTAGATAACTCAACAGCCGTGGCATATTTGAACAGGCAAGGGGGTCCAGATCCCTCCCTTTATCAATATTGGCCTACAAGATCCTGTCTCTAGCCCGTCAATCTCAAATCACCCTCTCGGCGCGACATCTAGCGGGAAAACTCAATGTGCTGGCCGATTTGGCTTCCAGAGAAGGCCAGGTAATCCACACGGAGTGGTGCCTAGCCCCCCAATCCTTTCAGTGGGTCACGAACCAGTCACCATGGGGGCCCCCACGCTAGACCTGTTTGCCAATGCAGTAACAACACGTCTACCCAGGTATGTCTCCCCATGCCCGGACCAAGCAGCGTGGGCAATAGATGCCCTCAGCTGTCCATGGCCACTGCAAGAAGTACTTTATGCCTTCCCGCCACAGGCAATTCTCTCGCAGGTACTACAACGGATACTGGACCTGGGCCCACGAGCCCTGCTGCTAGTAGCCCCACGGATGCCGGAGGCCCCTTGGTTTACCTTGCTCCTCAGGTGCAAGATAGTCAAGACGACTCCAATCCCGTGCCACAGAGAAATCCTGTTCCAACCCCATTGGCAAATCTTTCACCCAGCCCCTCACCTAATGAACCTACACATGTGGTGCCTGACCAGTCCTTCCTAAAAAAGAAAGGCTTCTCACAGAGAATAGTAGATAAAATAGTAAACAGTCATAAACAATCTACTGCCAAGGTGTACAGGTCTCAATGGAATAAATTCGCATCCTGGTGTAATAAGTCTAAGCTAGACCCATTCTAGGCCTCTCCATCAGTGATAGCAGACTTTTTAGACCACCTGTTCACAAATGAAGGTTTAAAGGTAAGCTCCATTGAAGGTTACAGAGCAGCCATAGGTTCCAGGCTCAAGGCCTCTAAGGGCCATGACCCGGGGGATGACACGTCTATCTCGCAATTGATTCGTCATTTCAAGGTAAACTCTCGCCCTAATCCGTCGAACGTTGCACAATGGGATCTCTCCCTAGTACTGAGGTACCTTCAACGCCCGGACATCTTTGGGGACGGTGTAATCTCAGCCAAAAATGCCACGGTAAGGTTTACTTTCTTGCTAGCCCTTGCCTCCGGCAAAAGGAGGAGCGAAATACACGCTTTGGACAGAACGGTAAGCAAAGAGAACGGGGAGTGGAAAAACATCACCCTCGTCCCTAGGGCCGGCTTCATGGGCAAAACCCATATCATTACTCATGGGATGGGCACCTTTAGTCATATCAACTTACCATCCCTACCAGACGAGCAGACCACCGAGGACTTAGTCTCCTTGTGTCCCGTCACAGCCTTGCGTCGTTACCTAGAACTTTCGGAGGTATACAGGTCAGAAAATCAGAAAGCCCTTATTATCTCCTATATGCTCAATAAGTACCTCTCTAAGCAGTCTATTTCCAACTACATAAAAGGGGTCATTATGACAGCGTATGACGAGGCACAGTCAGACACAGTTCTGCAGTCAGAGTTGAAAGTAAAAGCCCATCAAGTCAGGCAGGTGGCAAACTCGCTTAGAGCGTTACGTAATGTGTCGTTGTCAGATATACTTAAAACAGGTTGCTGGGCTTCTCCCAATTCCTTCGTTAAGTATTATCTTAAAGACTTCTCCCAAGATGAACTATCAGGCCTCTATTCTCTGGGCCCATTCATTGCTGCGGAGACGACCATTACTGACTAAATGTCATTCTGTTACAGATCGTCCACTCCCAGACCCAAAGGCAAGGGTAAGCAAAAGGGAGGCTATGTCAAGAACCGTGCTACCAACCACTTCAAGCCCAAGAAATAGTCGGTGCGCTGCCCACCGACTAGGACATATCCCTAGTTCAGTTCTGCCGACTTTACATCGTCGGCTACCGTATAAACCGTCGGACTGTTTTCGAACTCTAGTTTTTCTAGTTATCCGAGAATCGGTTCAGTCTAATACGGTCACTGTGACCCACACCCGGACCTCAGCAACTTCAGAGTGTTCTTTTGACTCAAAGAAAGAGGGGGGACATGCGCAGTTCTCCCCGGCCCAGCGTCCCCGCAGTCCCGGGCCGTACTGAGAGCCCAGAGGTCATCAAGGGTCTGTGTCACAGTGACCATGTGACCAAGGCCCATAGTACCATTGTGGGCTTAGAGGTAAAATCAGCAGTATTTAGTGAATTTTATCACTAGGATTTTTTCTAATCCAAGTTTTTGAGTGTTCTAAAGCTTCTAGTCATCTAATTTCTCGAAATTGCCAGTCAATTTAGCAAAAATTTTAAGTTTTAAGTGGTAATGCTTTAGGACAGTTCTAACATTTACCCAAGTTCTTAGAACTTTAGCATGCCTTTGTAAGACACAGGTACTTGTAATTATACTGTGTCAAGTTTTATTTTTCATAGTAGCCTTTACAAGGTAACGATCCTTTTGTTAAGAAAGAAAAACAATAAATCAGTTTTATTGTTACCTTCTTCTCAGAGCTTAGAGTAACCCAGGTCGGGATCCATCCAGTGGGAGGTAGGAGGGGGATGGTAAAGGATACTCAGTCAGTCAGCTTAAAGTTTTTTCAGACTTTTATGACACCGTTATTTAAAAAATTACTATTTGTTACCAGATCCCTTCATGGGTTAGGAGGGTTACCCTCCTTCGTCCTACCAGGGTTCTTTGGAAATCAAATAAAGCAAGCTTTCTTAGATTTAGGATTTTATTTAACTTCAATTCTATCCAATCCAACGAATTTATTTCGCAAACTCTTTCGAGTATTTGCAATTCGCGACCTTGCGCAGTTATCTTTAGAATGGCAGGCTCCCCTGCTCCGGACTTTAGTCCCATCTAAAAGTGGAGATAAGCGAATTCTAAGCTTTTGCGAAGTAAAACTAACGTTTTATTTCGTAAAACGAGCTTTTACGAGTAAAAGCGCAATTCGCGTTCTCCACTTTTAGCCTATCTTCCCTCCCATCCAGCCCCTACAAGCCTGGGTGAGTTGACGCCACCTATTTTGGGGCTTAAAGGGAATGATTGACAGCTTCAGTGACGTAGCACTTTGTGTTATCTGCATTCTCATTGGCTGGCTAGATGAAAGGCGGGATAGGGTTCATTCTATTTGGGTGAAAAAGTTTCTATTCTATTGTGTGGTAAATCTAACCAAAGGGAAACCCATCTAAAAGTGGAGAACGCGAATTGCGCTTTTACTCGTAAAAGCTCGTTTTACGAAATAAAACGTTAGTTAAATTTGTACAAGCTGATTACGTGGTCCACTTTAACTCCTTTCTTCACTGTCGTGAACAGTAAAATAACCGAAAATTATGGAAAGCCTCTTTCACATTTACTACTCAATTATTAATATCAGGAATTAATTTTTGATCTTAAAAATTCATTTTTATATCAAGAATTAATTTTTGCCACCTGTAATTATATGTTGATATCTCTTTGTGTATTGTTGATCTCAAAAAAAAAATTCTTGATATCAATAAATATTTAGAGATATCACAAACTATTCATTAATATGATTAAAATGATTTAATGATCTCTAAAATTGATTTTTAAAGATCAAAAATTAAACGCTTGATGCGAAAATGAAATATTTGACAGCAAAATCCCAATTTTGAGCTCCATGATTTATTTTCCTTTTTCTGATATAAGAATTTATTTTTTGATAACATTATTTCAGAATGAGACCTTTTAAATTTATAATTTGAAATTTGCAAATGATTTTTGACCCAAAAATTATGAAATGATGATTTTTTTATACATACAGAATCTTTTTTTATATTTTTGCTACGCAAAAAAGAATTAATTCTTGAGCTCAAAATTCAATTTTTGTCTTTACTCTTCCTCTGGCCATACTGGCTCTAGGGCTCCCAGACTGTATTAGCTGATCTGAAGTTGTGCACCTAGCTTTTTGTTTTGCGCCTTTGTTTTAATTTCCATGATCAAAATATAAAAAAAGCCAAAAAAAAAGAAAGAAAGAAAAAGAAACACACAAAAAACCCTGATTTTTCGTCAAGAAATGTAACTCGTAAGGTTTGCAGAGGTATTTGCGCACAGGCTTCTAGCATCTGCCAACATCCACACTGCACATGACGTAGAGACCTGGTCATTGAAAATACATTTAATTTTTATATAAACTACCAGCTTCAGTAACGCTCAATGCTTGGTAAGGGTAGGGGTGGGTATGGGGGAGGGGTACCGTTTCATGGAGTAAGTAGCAAAGATTTTCCTCGGACGATTTCGAATTGGCGTAAAGGTTCCTTAATAAGAATGTCCAGAAACATTGTGAGCAGCCGAAATCTAGAGAATCAAGTATCAATAGACTTGTGTGGTCACCAAAAAGTGGTATTCCTACCTTAAAAAACCATTTTTCTAGCGGATCTCAGAAAAGTCATTTTAAATCGCCCTAAGGTTGGACTACCTCAAAAAAAAAAAAAAAAAAAAAAAAAAAAAAAAAAAACAATCCGACTAAAGTTACTTGCAGAACAACTATTCTGAAAAAAACTTGACTATCATTACACAAAGAGTAATATTCGAAAAGTTTGAAAAAATCCAATCAAACTGCAGCAGGCAACGCATTTGGAAAACAACAAGATTTGAAATGTCACCAAGTGACCAAACAAGATTGTGGGAGAAGTATTTTGAAAACTAGTTACCCAAAAATTTCAAAAGCCCCCCCCCCCCCCCCCCTATTTAACCAATTTTTGGCGGATCGCCAAAAAAGCAGCTTTTCAAGAGAGAACCATCAAGCGAACAACAGCACAAAATCGTGAAGGAATCCAATCAAAATTGTGGGGAAAGTCACATTTTGAAAATTGGCCACCAATAAATTAAAAAATGCCCCCATTCGGCTAATATTTAAATATCGCCCAATTGGACAATTTTTGGTGGATAGCCAAAAACATTTTTTAAGAAAGGTATCTGATTGAACATTTATACAAAAATTGCAAAAAAAAAATCCGATCAAAATTTTGGGACTAGAAGTATTTGACAAATGGCAACCATTAAATTTTAAATGCCCCCTTTTTGGCCAATTTTTGGTGGATGGCCAAAAAAAATAGTTAAAGAGAGGCCTACCTAGATATACATACGCACACTCGTACATACGGACGACAGATGCCTCTCTACTGATGTGATAAGAGCAGCCCGACCAAGTCGGGAAGTCTAAAAATCATTGTCTTCTCTGTAAAGGAAAAAGAAACCAGGCTGAAAGGTTCTTAAAATTGTACTCGAAGGAAGAAAGTGATTTTTTAAATATTGATTTTTTTTGGCGAAATGTTCAGTATTTGGCTTTGAGAAGTAGGTTCTCGTTACGTGTTGGAAACGAGCGGAGGAAATCAGATTGGCTCTAAATATTCCATCGGCTAATAGGCAAGGAAACGGTTATTGCTGGGTAATGCTTTACAAATAGTACTTGCTTATTTCTCAATGTAAGCTAAAGACAAGGTAATTAGAAATGAATGGGAGCCATCAATGCTGGCAGTCATCGCATGTTAACGGCGAGGTGCCAATATCTTTATCCAATAAGTAGCCAAGTTGGCATTCGCAAATATTTGTCGTTAGTGTGACCGAAGACTCACTATCTCTTCAAAAAATGCAACCCGATTCTGACATTGCTACCCGGGCATTGATATCCGGACAATTGATACTCGGATATTGAATCCCAGACATTGATACCCTGACATTGATACCCGGAAATTGATTCCTGAGCATTGATACCCGGATATTGATACCCGACCATTGATATCTGACCGTTAATACCCGGACATTGATACCTGACCATTGATACCCGGTCATTGATAACCGGGAATTTCTCCCCGAGAGATTGCTCCATGGGTAACTTATCCACTTTGCTAGTCGTTTTGAAGTTGCTCTGTAACAGAGATATCCGGGGAAAACCATATATGGACCTCTCCCCCCCCCCCCCCCGGAAAGGGAAGGGCGTATGGTCGGGGCGGGGGACACACAATTGGGTTGCCATGTGCGAGCCACTCAGCGTTCTTTTCAAACTGACCAAAGAATATGGCGAAAAGATCAACAATTTTTTATTCGACTTTCACAAGCTTCAGCTATGTTTGGGGGTTGCATCTTACAAAAACGTGATAGCAAAAAGCGATGTTTTCGAAAAAGGCTATTTCTTAGGGGCGATACCTTGTCTAATGAAGCGTAGCCGTGGGCGATATTTTTAATGTTTAGTGGTCTCCGGTGCCGCCCCCTCCCACCCAACCATAGAATGCAAGTGCACCTCCCCAAACCCACAGGATTAAACCGCCTCAGAAATCAGTACCAGAAACAATATCACGTATGGTCATTCACGGAAGATCAGAGCCGCCATGTTTTGGTCTTCAGACTTAAGGGGACTAAAGTACCGAGTTAAAACTCTGTACTCCAGACTTACCTAACTTGGTACTTTAGACTTACGTGATATTTTGTTGTTATCTTGGCGAACTGGTATCCGAAATTATTCCTGCGCATCACGTGTGTATTTTTTAAACTAAACGAACACTACCAAAACAAAGTGGCAACTGCGATAGTAAGTCAATCTTCTTCAGCAACGCATGACCTAATGGAATTAAGTTGCCTCTAGAAAAATGCATATAATTTAGAAATTTATTATACGCGCATTTAGGATTGTGAACCTTACACGTTTCTAAGGGTAACTAAATTCCATTATGTGTTACATTGTGGAAGAAGTCTGCCTCACCTGCCGCAGTAGTCATTTTGTTTTGGTCGAGTTCGTTTCCGATTTCAAAAATGATGAGCAGAAAAAAATTGGACGCCACTTTGTCAATGAAAGAACAAAAGCACGTAAGTCTAAAGTAGTGAGTTATAACTCGGTACTTAAGTCCCGTCAAGTTTAAAGAACAAACATGGCGGCTCTGCTCTTCCGTAGTCACGTGGTCCTGTTTTTGAGGTGGTTCTGTCGTCATGCCTCGGGATTCCCCTGTAATTCGAGCAATGGTCAAATCTATATTTCAGCTGCTTTACTGGGCTATCTTCTCGGTAATTAATTGTTCGTAGCACGATTAGAGTTCACGGTTATTAGTGGTGCTGATTTCAAGCAGTGTAAATAATTCTAGAAATCACATGCATTTGTGTATTCAGCGATTACGATCTTACGAACACACAATTCAGGTGATGCCTGGCCAGCTCTCATTGCCAAGTGCCATTTTCCAGCGTGTACCCATTGTTGTTTTGGACGTCGGACAGGCATATAGAAAATCACTTTTTTTGGGGGCTTCTGTACTGTCTTCATTCTGCGCTGTCACAGCATTACCTCCATTCTGACAGTATTGCGACACTATTCATACATTATGACAGCATCACATCCATTGTGACAGTATTCGTATATTATGACAGCATCACATCCATTGTGACAGTATTAGGCACATTATGACAACATCGCCTCTATTGTGACAATATTACATACAATGTGACATCATCACCTCTATTGTGACAGCATCACATCCATTATGACAGCATCACGTAATATGAATGACATTTAGTTATTATAAATGACCATAGTTAAAATTATGACATGACATGACAATTGAATGACACCTCGTTGACATGACACACAGATGGCAAGATTGATTGATATACAGTTAACGTGAATCCCGCGTGGGAAGTATGAATGACAAGTATGAATGTCATGCACATGTAATTACTATTAATGATATGCAGTAAATGAAATAGAACGCCAATTGGAACTGAACCAATGCGGTGCCATTTCCTGGATGGTCCTATATTTCCAGGGTGGTCTTACTTCTATGTGGTCCTATTTCCAGGGTGGTCTTACTTCTATGTGGTCTTATTTCCAGGGTAGTCTTACTTCTATGTGGTCCTACTGTATTTCCAGGGCGGCCCTGTTCACAGGGTGGTTCTACTTACAGAGTTTCTTATAACAGCAGGTAACTGGGGCGGAACTTTAAAAAAGAGGTCCTATTTGACAGGTGGAGCCATTTAAAGAGAGCCCTGCTAAGCGGTTCCGCTGTACTGGTAAAACAAAAACACTCTTTTTCTAGTATCACGTTGCCATATATTATTTCTTTTCAGGGAGGCGAAATTAAAATTGTATAAATACAACTTAGCAGCTGGCGTGACGTCAGCATTTGTGACGTTAGCCGTTTTGAAATTTTATGCCTAGCATAAAATCTCGAATAACTAAAAGTCAAAAAGCATGATTTGCACTAAAACAGACAGCTGACAAATACTGTAGTTGCTTGTTTGGTGCCAAAGGATGTGTTGCTTCCCTTTTTTTTCAAGTCCCTTGCCCGACTTTGGGGCGCCTTGTCTGTACCCAAATCTTACTAAATGCCAATCAACAACATCCCATTTTCAAACAATATGAAAACATGGTATGAGAAGGGCATTGCCATTGCCATGTCATCCAGTTATTTACTGAGCAGCATTCTGTAATTACAGACTGCTGGCCGTTAAACCTTTCATAAAAAAGTCCAAATATATCTGGGATTCTCTGCTTTTACTGCAACCAAAGGGAAAGCGATACAGTCGATATTAATACTGAATGTAAAAGGCCTGCTTTAAAACACTATTTTTTATTTCGAGGAAGATGCCAAATTGTAGAAATCACGCACCTTAATCAAGATATTCTATTACAGTGAAAATAAAACACGGTAAACTCTAATCCAAATACAGTAAGAAAGCATGCGTACCTGTGCAGGACCTCTGACATCTGCATGGTGAACATGGCTCCAGCAGCGATGCAGACCAGCGCCCAGAAACACCGGCCAAGTGTGGACCGGGCGTGGATGACTTTAGGTACGCCATGCATAGTCGTGTGGTTCGCAAACTTAATGAGTGTATCCCGTAGAGCCATGTTGAATTGCGGATACATCGATTACGCCTTGCTGGAGTTGCAGACAGGTATTTTCATGTCACTCGTTTCTCTCCACGCACTTCTAATGTTCTTATATTGTCTGCGGTTGGCTTTCCTCAGGTCGTTCCTTTCTATTTATGTCCCTATTTAAACCATTTTCATCCTGAAAGAATGGTAACATGAACTCCATTTGCAAGTAATAAACACATAAACAACCTACGACAAAAATGGACATGAGGATATTATTTGCAAATGTTAACCATTTTTGTACCATATGACATTTATATGTTGTGATGATTAGAAATATGACCCGATATGCAGTATATTGTGAAATAGTTTATTCTTTGGAGTGCTTTACCAGTAAAAGTGCAATTGGCATTCTGCAACTTGGTTTTAACCGCATGACAAAGGAATTTCAGGGTGCCACATGTGTTTGTTTATATAGGTTATAGATTATAAGCAATTGCAGCGCTACCCGATTTTCCATTTTTCATTTTAAATACGAAAAGCAAAATGGACTTAGGGACAGTTTCTTTTTTTTCAATTTACATTTTCTTTGTCAGGAAGGTAAACAAAAAATTAGAAATAAACTTTTCAAGTTGTAGATTTAAGAGAAAATGAAAGAATGAAATGGACACGGACCGAGCAAGCTGTTGGGTATGTTACATATGCGTCGAAAACGCGCTCAATTTCTGACGATACATTCTGACGTTATTTCGACGTGTCATCTTCAACGCGTCAGTATCTTAAGGATTGCCGACAGCGTTCCGTTCTGGCAGGTGTGCTCAAGCTGTTGAGCATTACTTCCTTCCACTGGCGAAGGACAATACAAGCAGATGTGTTTCCGCTGTTTTAGCATTACCTCTTGTCATTAACAATGCACAATGAGCACCGAAAGGTAGGCATAGGATGCATTTGCTTCATTAGGTACAAGAAGCAATGTGCCGTAATAAACACACGTAAAACAACCTCATTGCTCAGAACCCTGCAGATAAGTAACATATTTATACAGTTTACTCTTGACATATCAGAAAGGTTCAACGTTCTTGGCTGAATATACGAAGTTGAATATAGTACGAGACTCTTTTTGTCACATGTGTACAAAACTGTTACTAGTGCAAAGGAAAACAGGCGCTTTCGTGGATTTCTTAAAACTTGAAGAACCCTAAAGGATTGGTACGTTTATTTTAGGGCTTGCGTTCTTAACAAACATCGGCAAGGCAAGACTTTCTGGAGTGCAAGTCTGCGACTATCAGCCAGTATTTACAGCAGCACAGATTTATCACGCACATTTTTTATAGATTCAAATCACTCTTGGCTGCAGACGGCTGTTTCAATGAGTGCTTCTTTCCAAACTCTCGCGATTTGTCACAACAAACACGCTAATTCGCATAGGAGAAAGAATTAAGAATGATCCACGGCTAGAGGAAGAACATTGCCTTGAGGACCAAAGTTGACAGACATGAATGGTGCTCCGAAAAAGTTTCGTACCTCAGCCATGTGTCCGTACCTTAGTAATGTGTCCGTAACTCAGTCATGTGTCCGTACCCCAGTAATGTGTCCGTACCTTAGTCATATGTCCATACCTAAGTCATGTATCCGTATCCCAGTAATGTGTCCGTACCCCAGTAATGCGTCCGTACCTTAATCACATGTCCATACGACACGGTACGATTAACTTCTTACATGGCGCATGTGTCCAAAGATTTGCTCAAAGTGCTGTACATAACACAAATAATAGTAGTAAATGAGATAAAATACAAAAGTTCAGCTATAAAATAAAGTATAAATACTGCTTACAACAGACTAGATTTTACAGATCACAGACATTCAGTCAAATGTTTCGTGAAACAGATGTGTTTTTAACTTAGTCTTGAACTGGTTTGCACTAGAGCAAGTCTTTAGGGTTTCAGGGAGAGTGTTCTAAATAAATGGGGCGCATACACTGAAGCTTCGATCGCCGGCGGTTTTTAGTCTCGAAAACGGAACTTTAAGTTGATTTAAACTGTTTGACCTTAGTGTGCGCTGAATTGGTTATGCCTCAAGAAGGTCACATAGGTAGGCAGGTCCTTCACGGTTTAATAATTTGTAAGTAATAAGCGCAATCTTGTACACAATTCTGTAGCAAACTGGAAGCCATTGAAGATCCTTTAGTCCTTGGGTAATGTCGTCATGCTTTTTAATCCTAAAATTAGTCTAGCGGCGGCGTTCTGGATGCGTTGGAGTTTTTGCAATAAGTCCTCGGATACTCCGAATAGAACACTGTTGCAATAGTCAAGGCGCGAGATTAGCAAAGCTTGCACTGTGGTTTTTGTCGTTAGGTATTTTCGAACAGACCTGATTTTTTGAATGTTGCTATAGCAGATTTTAGTTAGACAATTGATGTGGTCAGTCATCTTAAGTTCTTGAATAAGTAAAACGCCATGATTCCGAACAGAGATGCAGGCTGAGATGGTGTCCTGACCGACCTTAATGATGTTATAAAATCACTTTGTCTAATTGTTTGCGCTTGCCAAAAATATGAAGTCTGTTTTACTTTCATTGAACTTTAGTTTATTGGTTGACATCCACTCAGATATCCTAGTTACACACTTTTCTAATGATGATTTAGCTTCGACTTGAGCTATTGTTGAATTTGGATTTGTGGCGTTATACAATCGGGTGTTGTCAGCGAACCAGTGGTACATGATAGAAAATAGTAAGATAATATGTCCAATCGGTTTCGTGTATCTGCTGTATATACCTTAGTCATGTGTCCTTACGGCAGTCATGTGTCCGTACCTTAGCGATGTGTTTGAAGCTTACCCCGTAAACACTGTCGGGTTTCGGTTTTGTGGAAGTCGAAACAACCTCTACCTTCTGACGTTGGATAGGCGTCAATTATCCAAAGCACGTTGCCAGTAGGTTAATAATGGAAGTCTAAACTACGTCAGTCTTCCGACGTTGTGCAGAGCTCGGAAAGCGACTGTTTGAAATCGATTTTCAATGACATTTCTCAAAAGTAGGTGGGGAAAAACTTGTGCGCTCTTGAAATTCTCATATTTATGGTGCAACTTTTTGGTCTATTTTGGAAGTGACCTGTCTCGGCTTTTTGGTCTTTTTTCGAAGTGACCTATCCTGGCTAGCATTTTGAGTGCGCGATACCGCCAGGAGGTTGTTTTTAGTCCGTCTAAGGTTGTCTAAACAAAGGCTATTTTCCGACGTCGATTCAACGTTGCACTAAAGACGTTGATTAGACGTCGCACAAAACTGCCGGTTGCAACCAAAAGCAACCTCTGTTCAATGTTGTATCAAAGACGTTGGTAAGACATTGATCTGTGATCACAACCAATCACAACTAGAGTACAACCAGGGTTAATGTGTTTTGGTCGGATCGACGTCGCAAACTCAAATCGACAGTGAATGGAACTTGGAATGTTTACTCGGTGGTTCAACTGTTCATGCAAAGAAGCCCTACTTTTTCACACCACATAATCAGAACACGGTATTAACGTTATTTTCATGTTTTACTAAACTGAAATTCAGCAGAATTACACACAGAAATTATGAATGGAGATGTGTTCTTTTTGTTTATATTAGTTTTTGAAGAAAGCTGCCTTCCGCATTGAGAGGGTGCTTTCTAATTGTTGTAGCTATTATTATATTTTCGCTATTAAAACAATTGTCAAATATCCAGAAGAGAAAAGCCGATGGAATTTTAAAATCGTGCTTATTTTACTGGGGGATCTTAACACTGCAGAGTTGGGGGGGCGGGGTCGGGGGGGTGGGGGGGGGAGGCGTAGTTCTAGCCCCACTTCGTAATTTGAAAGCAATTACGACATGGTAAACTTGCTCTTCTTTAGTTACTCGTCCTACCCCCTCACCCTCCCCCTCCCGTTCGAAGACGGGTGCTGTTGACCCCATCAGTTTGAAACAACACCCCTCCTAAGACCTTCCATGTAAATTTGCCTTTTGCATAGTCGTATCAAACGTTCATTGGATTGGCGTCCTCGAGATGACATTTTGAATAAAAAACACATTCGTTAAGATGTGTGTTGACGTAAGAAGATTCCAGCCAATGAAATTGGGGTAAAACAAGTAAAAACATAGGGCTTGACAAAAACAGACCTTAAAAAATCTGCTATCAGAGATCTTAACGGATAACCATAGCAACGCTTGCATGGCTTGTTGCCCTCGTCCCCTGACCCTACCCTCCCCCACCCAAATGTGGGTAACCTGAAGCACTGATGACTTGTATTCTGAAAATGGTCAGCCCACTACCCGCGCTGTTGCCCATAAATGTTTTGCTCTTGTTCTTGTTCTAATGTCGGCGGTGGTCACGTTTACATATCAATCACGCCGATCGTCCATGCAGTTAGCGATCGTTAACGAGGTCGTATACGTATGAGATAAGGCCTGGCATGGCGGGGAATCTGTCGCGAGAATCCACTTCCTAACGCTGTATGGACGTCAACAGTGACTACCGTTATCTGTACGTAGAATTACTAATGAGCAGTGACCATCTTACAGTCAACTCGAGTGAAACTATCGATGAATCGATTATTCTGTAGCCATGCATAGCCTTGATAGTTCTCATCCATCTAATAAGCAAAATTTGCCTTTCCTTTGCTCTGAGCAACATTTCGGCTGTCACGTTATCGCACTAATTGCATCTGAATCCTGTCCAGCGCGTAAAGACACGCTCACGACCAGCGAGTACATAGCCTACATTGTATATGTTATTGATAACCCTGATAACAATATGATTGGTGAATAATATTGTTTGCTGCTGATAAATTTACACAGTCAGATTTTCATCCGATAACATGTTTTCTCCTTGATTACGGTCTATCTATTTTTGCTTATTAATAAGAAAACAAGCCTCACTGAAAATGATTAATCTGTATTTGCTCCAGACGTCCGTTATATTTTTTCGATGCAAACTCCAGACGAAAATATTTATCGCAGTCTCCGTAAACATGTAAAAATGTGATCAGTGATTGCATTATGTGAAAGGTGCGTTGCACGGGCGTTCCTTAAACCGCGAGTTCATGGGACGAACCCGTAAATGACAGGGTATGACGCAGAAGAAACGTCATCGGATAATAATAATAATAATAATAATAATAATAATAATAATAATAATAATAATAATAATAATAATAATAATAATAATAATAATAATAATAATAATAACAATTATAATAATAATAAAACTGAATTATTTATAAATGGCACAAACCGACACACGCATATGAACATTGGGAAATGCAAAGATCTGCGGAGAAGCTTACTTTTTTGTTCGCCCGAGGTTACCATGGCACAGGCCAATGTCACAAAGGGAGTACTGATATATAGGGCAATGCAGCTCAATGTGACAAAGGGAGCGCTGCCGTGTAGAGTAATACAGGCCAATGTCACAAAGGTTAGTGTTGTCATGTAGGGTACTACAGGCCAATGTCACAAAGGGAGTACTCATATGTAGGACACTACAGGTCAATGTCATAAAGGGACTGCTGACATGTAGGGCACTATAGGCCAGTATCACAAAGGGAGTGCTCATATGTCAAAAATGTTCTCATGATGCAGTGTCGCCTGAGAAATTTCACGTCACCACTCATAATGTTTGTCCTATAATACACATAGATTATTCCTAATGGCCTTGAGAAGCGTCGCTCATTAAGTGCGAGCGATTGTTTGGGGGGGGGTACCTGCGGAATCACACTATGCCTTCTCACATTCTCATCTGCATAAACTATTTGGCAGCTCTTGCAATTTTCATGAGCTTCTTAGAATTTTTGTCACCTCAATGAACTTCTTTGAAGGGCTCCGAGAGTGACGATTTTCTATTTACACTTCTGTATTTTTTCTTATGTTATGACGTGCACCGTGTTTTTTTCTGGGAAGTCTGACGTGTCCTATGTAGGTACCTCTGTTTTTTTGGAGTTTCACGTTTAACTCATTGACAGAAAAACACAGTCATCAGCAAGGCTTGACCAATTTTGTTAAAATGAGCAATTAATCACGTTGTTTTATTTGTCGTGGCACATTTTCAAAACAAGGAGAGGAAATCATAAAAAGCCTATCTCCTCCCCCCTCCCCCTCCAAAAAACAAAGAAGAACCCACAGGCACGCATCAGTCCAGAAGCTGGTAGTGCAGCCGCAACCTAAGGGTTAGGAAAGCTGATCAAAATCTCATTTTAACTTTTATTGCAAATTTACAACTTAGAGATCGGTCGCAGTGGGATCAGGAGTTGGTACTAAGCCCAGAGACAGGGGACCAACCGCCAGTTACAAAGTCATACCTCAGTGGGAATGACAGTTTGCCCAAAACGTCTGTTACTTTTATTCAACGTATATTGCCTGACTCTGTGCTAAGACGCGATTAAGTTACTCAGATATCGTGGTTGGATGAAATAGTTGCTGGAGACTGAAGTTTTAAATAACAATACCTGCGGATATATTAATGGTCGCGGAGAAGTTTATCTTATTGTGTTAAAGCATTTAGTGTCCATTTTTATGGATGTGATTTGTAAGCGCGTCATATAGCTTTCATGGAACAGAAAAAAGTGGTCAAACGCCAGAATGCGGTTGGCCTTTTGCCAGGATCACTAATTAAGAGCGTTGGCTGCAGGTTGATTTTCAGCACTTGATTAAGACCAGAAACAGAACTAGAAAAGGGCTTTATACAAAGGCTTCAAGAAATTAAGTTATATCTCATAAGTTAATTAAGTAACAGAAGAAAAACACTCAGTCATGAGGGCAGTTTGTTTACAACAAATCGGAGACATGATCTATAAAAATCCGAGATCCAAGATGGAATCTGTTCTCTATACTCTGTATCCTGAATAAAGATCCTCCAACGACCACACCGTCATCTATATCTTCTCAGGCGAAGTCAATGGAATGTCTACAGTAATTAAATTTCTTGATTGTTCTTAATTTCTTTAGTTAACTGTAATTAAATATAGTCCATCAGCCGGACTCAGCTCTAGTTATCCGATGTGACAGTTCTTTTGAGACAGTACTTAGTAGATCACAATAAGAGTGGGATTATTAAACCTGGTCCTTTCTGCGAGGCGGTCCGAACTGCGGGCCGGTCCTAACTTCGAGGTAGTGCTAACTGCGGGCTACTCTTCACTGCGAGGTATTCCTAACTGCGGGGTGATCCTACCCAATAAATTTACCTATTGCATTTATACTTTTCACCAAAATGCTGACCTATCAGCCTTTAATATTTACATTTTCGCTTGATCATTATTCGCGGTTACCTTACGTTAACTGAAGCCAGTTATGAGGAGCATTTCATTTTATTTCTTCATGATTTATAAGTATACTAGAAAACATATACAACGGAACCCAGTTTAGGACCACCTTGCGAATGAAACGACTTCACAAATAAGACAATTTTTCAATATTCGCGTTCCAGGTACCGTTAAGACGAACCCACATATGGGACATACCCGGGAATTGGCCCGCTTCGCTGCTTATTTGATAAAGATGTCTTAAATACATTTGACCTTGAAACGGTCGATTTATCTCCCCTCCCCCACAACCTCCCCATCGCCATAATGTTTTGGCAAAGAATAAAATATTAAGAAAGTAAATTAGGAAGCTATAAATAATATCGAAATTGTGTCAAAAAGGAACTGAATTAAATCGCAAGCGATCGCAAATTGAATATCGATTCATTCAAAGCACACCTATTTTTGTTTAATTTCGCACCCGACCTCGTTCCTGAAGCCACTCATTTACAGCAGGTGACGTACTTACGTTTTTCTGGAAGGAACTTTGTCATGTCGAGTTTTTGGTCAATGCACTCTTCATTCCATAGGTTTGAATTTTAATCAAGCAACCTTAAAAAGGATAAAATTACTTTGAAAAAACTTACTGTTTAGTCAATTATCCACTCATCAAACAATAAATACAGTGTTGCTATTTATCAAACAGACCATATTAAGACTGTAACATCCTCTCACGCTTTGTATCAAAGTTTCCTCCTCGTCACCAACTCTTTCTTGCTCATAAAGCCTGTCAGAATCATACGAAGACAACTAAACAAAGTGCAGTTTTATCCCAATTATTCGAAATTAGAGTAGAAAAATCCATAATAACATGTCGACAAGATGGAGAGAAAGTATAACGTGGATTCGGTCATAAACTGCGTTACGCCAGGAGCAAACGACCAATTTTCCGTAATAGTGTCGGTAGCAACGCAACACATCCGGGTATAAAGCTCACCGTGTTACTTCACTTTTGAAGTTACGGTGCAGAGAGAGACAGAGAGAAAGAGCGAGAGTGGAGTTCTGAGTTGAGCAATGCATTGTTCACGATCGTGGTGTCGTGTTTCTTAAATTTCATGTCCCTGTTTACAGCACAATGCGTCATGATCTGTAGCTCACCCTCACTTCTATTATTTTCCCGTTTCAAGGCCAATTAGCTGAAAATTCAATTGAATCCAAAATCATACCTCAGAATGGAGCATTGTGTTTTTTTAAATTTATATTCCTTCGATTCCATTGAATTTGTCGTGTTTTTTTTTACTTGTTTCATTGTAACAGCTGTAACTAGGCGTTTTATGGCATTGTTCCACCGCTTTATGTGCGTGGATAATTGATTTTATTTTGAGCAATTCGTATGGAATGCCGTTTTCACATTTATTAGTGAATTATTGATATCAAGAATTAATTTTTGATCTCAAAAATTGATTTTTTGATATCAAGAATTAATTTTTGATCTCAATAAATCCATATTTTGATATCAAGAATTCATTTTTGCTATCTGTAATTGTATTCTTGATATCTCTAAATGTATTCTTGATCTCAAAAAATAATTTTTGATATCAATAAATATTTAGAGATATCAAGAAATATTTATTGATATCAAAACTGATTTAATGATATCTAAAATTGATTGTTTTAGATCAAAAATTCAATTCTTGATAGCAAAAATTAAATATTTGAGAGCAAAATATTAATTTTGAGCTCACTAATTGATTTTCTATATGTTGATATCAAGAATTTATTTCAGATATCATTATTTCAGACTGATACATTTTTAATTTGTACTTTGAAATCTGAAAACGATTTTTTTATCTCAAAAACTGATTCTTGATGTCAAAATATCAGTCTATTTTTTTAATAAAAAATTCAGAAAAGCACATCTGTAAATAAATAATGGTTGTCCTTCTATACAGAATCTTTATTTTAATTTTTTACTGTACAAAAAAGAAGCAATTCTTGAAATAAAAAATTATGTTGTTATTATTGATCTCAATAACTCAAATTTTCATATCCAAAATTTAATTGACGATTCGCTATATTTTATGTGAATGTGTGTCTCCCGTAACATTTTTTAGGTTTGTAAAATTGATTTTTTGATCTCAAAAATAAATTTTTGCCATCTAAAATTCAATTATTGATAGCAAAACATAAATTAATGAGATCTAAATTGATTTATTGATATCTCTAAATATATTTTAATATCAAAAATAAGCATTAAATGTTAAAATGGCATTCCATAAATTCGTTTATATTTGGAGTTTCTATGGAATGCCGTTTTAACATTTAATGCCAATTTTTGATACCAAAATATAATTAAAATATCAATAAATCAATGTGGATTAGTTTATATTTTGCTATAAATAATTGTATTTGAGATGGTGAAAGTTAATTTTTGGTATCAAAAAATCAGTTTCACAAACTTAAAAAATCTTAAGAGAGGCACAATGTCATATAAAATTTAACGCATCGTTTTATGAAATTTTGGACATAAGAAACTGAACAACTGATCAAAAAAACAAAAAACAAAAAAAAAACAAAAACAAAAAAAAACTGAATAACAACACTATTTTTTAGCTCAAGAATTGCTTCTTTTTTGTGCAATAAAAATTTAAAGAAAAATTATGTATAAAGAAGCCAATCATTCTTTCATTCACCGATGTTGGCTTTTGAATTTTATATATGAAAAACAAACTGAGATTTTAACATCAAAAATTAATGTTTGAGATCAAAACATCATTTGCAAATTTCAAAATATACATTATATAAAGTCTCTCTCTGAAATAATGTTATCTAAATACATTCTTGATAGCAATAAAAACAAAATATATTATGGAGCTCAAAATTTAGATTTTCTTTTCAAATATTCCATTTTTACTATAAAAAATTGAAGCTTTGTTATCTAAAAATCAATTTTAGAGATCATTAAATAATTTTTTGATGTCAATAAATATTTGTTGATCTCTGTAAATATTTATTGATATCAAGAATTTTTTTGAGATCAAGAATACATTTAGAGATATCAAAAATATAATTAAAGATGGCAAAAATTAATTCAAGAATACATTTAGAGATATCAAAAATATAATTACAGATAGCAAAAATTTGTTCTTTAGATAAAAAAATCAATCTTAGAGATAAAAAATAAATTCTTGATATCAACAATTGCATTATAAATGTCAAAATGGCATTTCAGAAGTTTCAGCAAATGAAATACGTCACACAAGCAACGCGTGGAATCCATACCGCTCTTTCTAGGGCCATTCTCTGGTAGAGTCAACTGTTTCCCATCACAAATTGCTGTTTTAAAAACATTAGTGCTCACTTATGCCCACTGATCCTTTCCGCTATGTTGTAAGTACGGTGACTCTACTCGTTGAGGAAATGAGAGAGATTTTGAGAGGAACCCACCAGCATCTCCCCAAACTCATTCATTACACGACACTGTTTATGTATATCGGAACCAAAATAGAAAACAAAATAATACAAGAAGAATTTTCAACAAACGCCCCTTGTTGCTCAGCAATCTTCAACTTTCTTTCATTGGTTTGAAAACGTCATCTGGGGACATTTTTTCACTTCTCAGCTGAGTTTTTGCTAAATTGAAAACTGAAGAAATCGAGCACCCGCTCAAGCTTTGCTCTCATCTCATTTCTTCATAGAAACACAAAGAAAGAAAATGTAAACACGAAGGCGAAACCAAGAGATCGTATTTCTTTAGCTTCGTTTAAGCTTATGCCGTTACCAAAAATGTCTTTCTGATGACGTAAACGGACATAGCGAAAAAGGCTTTTAGTTTTAAAATTCAGAATAAAAGACAAGTTTACTAATTGGTCAAATCCTAGAGAAAACAAGTTCGAGACCCGATCTTGATGTCACCCTTACACTTTCTCGGTAACACGCCCTTAAGGAGCGCGTTTCCCCGTATTCGGTACGACAAAAAGAAAATGAGTTCATCGTTTTATTTATATCAGCCTACTGACGACAAGATCCTGGCCCCTTGTATCAGCCTGCTGACGACAAGGTCCTGGCCCCTTGTCCTCCTCTACTAGCTCTTTTGTTTTGCTATCGGTGAGCCTCCTCTTTCTTGTAACTGCCCGTTACCTTAGTCGTATAGCTCAACGTTAAAACCACTTGTAGGCCATGTGTTGCAGTATTCCACCTGGACACGTAATAGTAACGCTAACAATACCACAGAATTCACTAAAATTAATAAAATCTTAAATTCCACTATTTTTTCGCACGTGTTGCGATGTGTGACCCCGATGGAGCCCTTCCGTAACTTGTATTTTGCCGAGTGTGCTCCCTCTGCGGGGCCCTCTTACTCGGTGTCGCCACACCACTTTACTCATGCGCCACCCGAAGTGGCTTATGGGTAAGCTAGTGTTCTACTGTTGCTTCTCCCGATGAAGCCGCCGTCTGTGTGCCCTGTCGCACCTGCTCATTTTCACCACGTGAGGCACATGTGCAACAAGCTCTCTGGAACTCTCCTTCCACAAACTACCAATGTATAGCGGTTTAACTACTGTAACTACGGCAACAAACACTTCATAACAGAGAGTGTGTTAGTTTTTGATGCCTAAAATGGCTCGGTTGATCCCCCTCAATCGTTGGAGCGTGTCTAGGATTGTTACCTTTTTCGCGTTCCATCATGGCCTTGCCCTTCGCTCCGCCGTGCTTCTTTATTCAATTGCCTTCGGATCCATGACATACCATTCAGTGCGCGTAACGGCATTACTTATTAGTTCCCCGCAGCCTCGTAGCGCGAAGCGGGGGACTATAGGATTCGGGTCCGCCCGTCCGTCTATCCGTTCGTCGACACTTTTTTGTCAGCGTTATATCTTCGTAACCACTGAAGCGATTCAATTGTTCTCTTGCACATGCAAAAATTATATAGTGGAGCTGTGCAGCGAGGGGTTATTTTGAGATTTTTCGCAAAAATTGGAAAAGAGAAAAAAAAAACGTTAAATTTTCACCGTATTGATTTGTACAATGGCTGCTTGTTAGTCTCCAGCCGCCGCATAGCGCGAAGCGGGGGACTATAGGATTCGGGTCCGTCTGTCCGTCCGTCGGCACTTTTTTGTCGGCGCTATATCTACATAACCGCTGAAGCGATTCAATTGTTCTCTTGCACATGCAAAGACTACATAGTGGAGCTGTGCAATGAGGGGCTATTTTGAAATTTTCGCAAAAAAAGGGAAAATGGGAAAACTTTGAAAATTCAACGCAATCGACCTATTCAATGGATGTTTGTCGGCGAAATATTTCCGTAAGCATTGAAGCGATTCAATTGTCCTCTTGCACATAGAAAGATTATATAGTGGATCTGTGCAACGAGGTATTATTTTAGATTTTCATAAAAAATGGGAAAATGGAAAGACCGTTAAAATTATTGATTTGTACAATGGCTGCTTGTCGGCGCCATGTAGCCGCAGCTGTTCAAGCTACTCAATTATTGTTTTGCACTCAGAAAAGAGTAAATAGTAGAGCTGTTAAAAAAACAGGTTATTTGTAATTTTCACAAAAGTATGAAAATAAGAAAACCTAAAAATGCCCAATCTACTTGTGTTTATGATCACTGTCATTTACCATTCAAATTAATCTAGCAAAGTTTGTAGCAATCCAATAATTTCTGACAAAACTAGCTGAAGATATGTTACTGTCTTCATATATTTGTATTAAATTGCACGCCTTTTTACTGACATACTTGATTATACTGGATCACGCTGCCACGACTTGTATGCGGTAGTCTTGACGCGGAGTCTTGGGTGTAATCCTGCAAGTAGAAACGGATGAATGAGTAAGGGACTGCCAGCAGCATGCGCGTGGAATCTCTATCTTCAGATCCCGCCGTGGTAACACGAGTAAGTAGATCGCACCGTGAGCTGAGAATTTCGGAAATGGCGGCCCATGGACACCGTGTTCTCCGTTATTACCAACAGTCCTAGCAGCGTCTTCGATAGAGTTGCGGAATCCCACCCTGGCTTTCAGCTTGGTCCTGATGACACCTTGAATTTACAGGACTTTGTCTGGTGACGGGAATACACGCCGGAGTGTGAAATCGAGTACGTCTCACAAAATAACAATTACCGGTTTGGGTTCTGTCTCCGACTTACCACCAGGCTTTCTAGCAACCCTAGCTCGACGCATTTCTTAAGCAGCTGTAACGTGTGACCGGTCACTCTTTCTAGTTCTTGCACCGCGTCAAGCCAGTCGTCCAGGTATTGAAACAGCAGCAGTAGCTGGCATCGTCCCCGCAACTTGAAATCACAGGTATTTCTAATATTACTTCCACATCGGGACACGCAGATTCGCGTATGATAAATCTTTCGGTGGCGTCCACATGTCTCGACTGATCGCCATGTGCATGTGCTAGTAAATGTCCATTTTGAATGATGGGTGACCAAACTCGCGTTTACTGGTTTCTGATGTGTGATTCAACGCCAACCCCCAGTTCTTTTCGGTCACAGAAGGACCTTTGAAACATGCCTAGTTGCCCCGTAGGCAATTGTTCTGTGCAACCCCCTTTGGCAACTTGTCCAACATTCATTGAGTGTTACTAGCTTCTTTGTTCCCTGGCCATACGACGTTACTAGACTTGCATGTGTGTTTCGAGTGCTGGATGGCACCTGGCCGCTTGCTTTCTGAAGTAGAAGGGTGTAGCCGTAGCTTTGCCATCTTGTCACCTTGGTTTGTGCCCCAATTTCTTAGCATTTTTGCCAAAGTTGTATGAACTAGAGCCTACGGGCACCGAGTTTCCATGCACGGGCACCTTGTTCCTAATTTCGAATAACATTAACGAGAATTTTCACCTTTTCCTGTAGTGAGTCAGCTCTTGTGGCAAAGACTTGCTTGTGTCAGCTGCAACTGCCACCTGTTTGATCAAGGCCTGCTGTCCCTCCGTAAAACACTCCTTCCTCTTTCTTGGCCTTCATCTTGGGCTTCATCTTGGGCTTCTTCTTGGGTGGCGAAGATGCTGTGTACCCCGTTAGCTGCCGCTGCTGTAAATTCAGTAGCCAGAGTCGCACACCTGCGCCTCTCGTGCATAACGTAGTTCTGCATGAGTCTTGAATGTGCCTGTCATTAAGCTTCACAAATAGTCCGTACGTATGTGAAAGCACTTGTCCCATGGAAGTCTGGAGTACATCATCTAGTCGCAGCTTATTAACTCAATCAGATCCTTCGCGCCGCAAACTAAACACCTGATCAGTTTATCGACTATGAAGACGTCTGTTTCCGTGGCACCGTTCAAGCGATTAATTGTCAAGAATGATACTATTCTCATACCCGTGCTGGCGGTGGCCTCTTACTAGCTGAGTGTCTTGCCTAGTATCGTTACCTTGTCTTCGAGGCATACCACAAGCAGCAAGACTGGTGCGTTTGGGGATCGTCGAGTGGTGCCAACCTTAGAGTGTTGTCAGTTGGTCGATATGCTCTACGTGCGATGTGGAACTGCTGTACATTCTGCCAATTTCCAGCACCTTCCGAAAATTTGAATCTTGAGCTTAAAAATTCGGCCTCTTTCAGTTTCTGCCAAGTTCAGCGCCATGAAGTCTTAACCCTGCTCACGTTGTCCTTGGACTATTTGGGCATTCGAAAATCTCTGAATCACCTGAGCTATGTCTCGGAAAGAAATTACAGCTGGGCCAGTGCCGATGCTGATCCTGTCCTAGTTCCGGTTACTGGAAGAGCCCTCGTCCCAGAAGCGCCTTCTCTCAGTTGCGCCTCGCCATGGGATGCATTACGGTTTCTTGGCGATCTTATCCAGTCGCCACAATCTGAGTGCTTGGATGGCGATACACGTAGCCTCTCAATCGTGCTCTGCGTTCCGTGGCACTGTCCGATTGGGTGGGAGTCGGACACCTAACGGGCGTGCGACACCGCCTCCTTTGCCGGTAATGATTCCAAAAGCTCTGAGTGAGCGGAGGACGATGTCAGTCGCTTGCACCAGCCCTCTATCCTGCATGCCCTGGATGGGGTTCTGATGCGTTTAGGCCTTTTGTGCCTCTTCCCTTCCATCTGTGCGATAAGCTTAGCCAGCGGTGGTTGTGGCTGGCTTCTGTGATATAACTCGACTAGGGCGCCAAGGCGCTGGTGCCTGCAGTGACGGAGCGAGTGTGAGTTCTCTCACTTCTTCAGTCCTTGTGACAGTTGTGCTTGGGATTGCGTCTTCAGTCCCAGAACCTGCTGTGAGATCATGCTGCCTCTTGCTCTAACGCGTTTCGGAGAATCTCTAACTTCAGTTGTATTGTAATGTACGGTTTCTCTAAGGGTGGCTAGTGTCTCCAACCCATGTTGATTTGTCATTTAGATGATGGCCGTCGTGTTGTCTCAATGCCACCAATGCGCTCGGTTTTCTGCGTGAACGATGCACTCCACGAACGACTCTGTATCTTGCTATTTGATGGTCTGATCGAGGTTATCGGTGTTATGGTTGTCCACTCGGTTTTGTGTTCACGGCATTTCCTGGGCCACTGGTCCGTATCCGAGTCTTTTCCAGAAATCGCGACCACCTTCTCGTCGCCCTAAGGAGTGTTGAGATCCGTGTCAAATGACTCGTGAACTGGAATCTCCGCCAACCGCAGTTCTTCAGTCTGTATCTTTTGGAGTTTGCACGTTTTGATACCGTCACAGTCTTGCCCACTGTAACAAGTAGCGCAGTTCAGGTTGTAGTCATATGGCACATTCTGGTTGCAGTGTCACCCCACCCTGCCGCAATCGTGTTACTGCTGGTTTTCGCAGTTGGGCGCTAACCTTGTAACACTTATTGGCTTGAGTGCTACAGCTGATTAGTGTGTTTGTAACACGTGTGTAGATACAGCTTCCTACACTCTCTTGGCCAGGGGGTTAGGAAGGCGGTATGACTGCCACGCTCGCTACGCCGTCAGTGCATTCCTGCAAAGTGGAAACTGTTTTTTTCTCTGCCTGAAGAGTGTGATGCTGTAGCCGCCTGTCCCCTTTTAAGCTACTGAACCCGGGAATGCTGGAAACATCCACGCAACTCGTAGAAAAGAGAAGACATGTTGAGTGCACTGCCGTGTTAAAAAGCACAAAACAGCAATGAACAGATTTAGATTACAATAATGTGATCCATACTTCTCTGTCATGTACAAACGCTTCTGGTTCGACTGAAGAAGTGCCAAGGAGGGGTACGCCAGTGACATAAACAACCAGGCTACCAACCACAGAGTGTTAAATCCGCAGTCAGTAGATAAAACCCACTCCTGTGCATTCTCCTTAACATCACCTTAGAAAATGAATTAAGTGATAAAAATGATAAATGATAAAATAGAGGAAAATGAATTAAGAAATTAGGTAATCATTTATCAGACTCGGTCTTCAAAAGTAGAAATATTTAGAGATGGTTGCACAAGCACTGCAAAATTCCAAAAACTGGACCTGCCCATAAGCTACTTTTCAATGGGTCCTTTATGGGGGCAATTATGAAGAACGCCACAAATTTCAACTGGTGGTTCTAATTCCGGGATTCCAGTTTGTATATAATAGAAACTCGTGATGCTGCTACCTATTAGGTATTTTCTGTTTTATGACCATTTTAGTAGACTTGGTACGTCATAAATATCCCACGAAGTTGCAGATTGTGAAAACACGTCAGCAGATTATGCGTATTTACTTTATGGTTGTACATACTTTATAACTGTAAATACACGAAGCTTAACCAAACAGAAACATAACACAAACCTTTTGTAAGCAGGACAATGACTCACTGCATAAAAATGACAATGAGTTTGACGTTTTAAGGAAGAGTATGCTGCCCTATCATCACCTGGGCGTCACCTCTACTATTATACTAAAAGATAAGAGCCGCACATTTTTCTTTCTCCTCGCAGGATCTAAATAATAGTAAAACCCTTATAAATTATGGACCTCAATAAATTGTTGTCTCGAAGGATACTTGAATGTTAATGGAAGCCACATCGAAGTTATTTCAAATGGAAATTTCTTTTCAATCAAACAATAGTAACTTTGACCTTGTAAGTGTCATTTTAAAGGAACGCTTACTCCTTTAGCAATTTTTTCCACTATAAACACGTTTCTGGAAATTTAAATTTAATGCTTTAATGGTTATACACACAGGAAAGACCTTAGAAACCCTCCTCATCCAGTCCCACATTGTAAAGTTGGTCTCTTCCAGAAAAATACGATGAAATAAAATCATTATTAAAATATTTCTGAATAATATATTTCGGATAAAATTTTATATTGTGATATTTTGAAAGGTTTCCATGAAATAGTACTATTGTTTGTTTTTAAAGTTTAGAAGCTCTTTTACAACATTACAACAATGTCAACAACTTTCATATTATGTTTTTTTTTTCGAAGAAAATTCGCAATCTATTGTGTTCAGTGATCAGTGGAAACCTCACTGGGGATATGACGCACGCTTTAACGTTCTGCTGGTACTAATAAAAGTGGTTACATCCTGGGTCTTTCTCTTTCACCCAACCATTTCCTGATAACGAAACCCTAGCCAATTCTTCTGTTAATTACAAAAACATGGACCCTTTATTTTCCTCACCAGAGCGTGAAATAGCCACCATTTCAACCAATAATGTCATAACATACGTCTACTTTGCAATTGATGCCGTGGCTTTTTGGGATTTGTTTGCAGTTTCGAAAACTTCCCTCAAGCGAACACAGGGTAGTAAAATCGGGTAGAGAAGAATACAGGGATAACATCACCCAGTGAATGGAAGCAAGTATAAACAAGAAAGTCTGCCAATAGATCATTTCGAGGAGACTTCCATACTGAAGGATCGCAGATATAGACCTAGCCTGCAAATAGGACCAAACCGCAAATAGGGCTTCCTCGCAAATAGGACCACCTGGCAAACAAGATTGCTTTTCAATAACTCTCGGATATAGGAGCAGCCCAGAAATAGGGTCACAAGCTCCCCCTGGTGGTCCAAAAAACAGGAAATTCTGCTATTCTTTAGCACTGAGGTCTTTCTTGATCACAATGAGAGCTGATTTATTTAATTCCATGACTGTTTTCAGGAGTGTACATAAAAAGTATCATCGAAAACTACTGGTAAGTATCAATGCAAATTAATGCCCCAAGGTGAGGAAAAATAGTTGAGTGCTACAACTACGGAAGTGCGGCATTTAGTTATATATTGATAATACTGCAGAATATTACAGAGTACTTTTACACACGTATAGGTAGCTTATAATTTAGATAGTTGAGGCTTATTGCGTGATTAATTTGATTAATATAAATTAATTAATTATTAAATAATTATCGATATTAATATATTAATTATTGGTCATTAATTTGACCGGATTCATTTATAACCGTCAACAGATAATGGTGGTGCTTTATGATGGTTTAAACATACGCCAACAGTTCTGCTACCACTACGCCAACAGTACTCATACAACAGCAGCACTGTCAACGCTACCTCAATAATGTTCATATGCAAATAGTCCCGTTTCCGCTAACCCAAAAGCACTCTTACACCAAAAATACTGTTTCTGCTAAATCAACAATACACAAACTCCACAAATCCAAAAGTACACTTACACCAACAGTACTACTGCTGCCAAACTAACAGTGCTCATGCACTAACAATCTCGCTACCGCTATCCCTACAAAACTGCCGACGCATAAACGCCGCCGTTAATCTCGAAATTGCATCGGCAGCGTTGGCAGCGGATTTGAAACATCGTTTATACGTCGGATATACGGCGGAATATATACGTATTTTTAGAAACATCGTATATGCATCGAAAATGCGTCGGAAAAAAGATGCCGATATTGCCAACTCGTATTATACGTATTTTTTAAAACGTCTATAAAACGCATATTTCCCTATGTATAAACGACGTCGGAAATACATCGGAAAAAAGATGCCGATATTGCCAACCTGTATTATACGTATTTTTTATACGTCTGTAAAACGCATATTTTCCGATGCTTATTCCACGTCGGAAATTTATCGATTGACGTTTTGTAGATGACATTATGAAGAATCAATAGTGGAGCATTATGAATATACTTAAAAATTATCAATACTATAGGCTGTGTTCTGCAACACCATCAGTGACCATATGTTCTGATTACTATCATTTTAAAATTTATTTCAAACTTTTGATACTTAAAATGATTTAAATAGTATTAATGGTCAAAATTTATTAGTTTTCAATCCAAAAAAGAATTTTATGTTTTTTTCATTTGATTTTCGATATATATGTTTTTTATAATTTTAAGTTATCTAAATATTATTATGTGTGACAAATATTAAGTTTAAGTGTGATAGATAATTTCAAATCCTCAAAAAAATTCATGTCAAAAATTATCTTAAGTTTACACTTTAAATTTCAACCGTCTGGTATTGTAACTATGTAAAATTCTTCATTAAAAGTAAAGGGGCGAGAGTTAAAATTAAATAGCTGAACTTCCCAGTGTTTTGTCTATTAAGCAATAAAAGAATCAGCAATGAATCTTGAAGCCACAAATTAATTTATTTTACTTATCATGATCATCCATTCAAGGAGTGGTTGGGGTACACTTATGCCTATCACACTAAAAATATTATTTGCCTCAATAAACTTTCCCTCAGCAAACATAAAGGAGGAAAAGACAATACAAATAACTAAATTTGAAAGCGCCAGCTGTAGCAAAAAACCGAAAATGTAAGAAATAAACTTTTTGGGACGAAATAGAAACGTTAGACCACTTAATTACACTGCCGAGGCAGCCCCAGCCGCCGTAGAGTAGAGGTATGTTCCGCGCCTAGGATGCGAGAGGTCCCCGGTTCAAACCCGAGTAAGTACTAGTGCTCAGTTGCAATATATAAATATGCTATGATGTATATTAATATGCTATGGTGTACGTATGAATATGTGAATTATGAATGGTTGGTAAGGGTTCAATGGGTCAGTTAAGGTAAGAAACATTTTTTTTCAAATGCGCATAAGCATTTTTTATACGTCTAAAAAACGCATATTTTCCGATTGTCCCTTGGTCGGAAATGCGTTGGAAAACCTCGGAAATATGCATTTGATACGTACAAAAATCATCGGAAGTTCGTTGGAAATGCATCGGAATATAAACGTATAACTGACGTATAGCCGTCGAATATATGCATAAAAAACTTCGTCGGAAAATATGCGCATAAACGACTAATAAACGATGAGCAAAACGGAAAAAATATGCGTATTTCCGACGTTTGCTGCCGATATTGCCGAAGCATTTTATATGCATCTCCGACATGGAAGAATTTGTAGGAATAACAACAGTACTCATACACTAATAGTGCTCTGCTACGCCAAAAGTACCTCTGACTCCCTTTAGAGTGTGGTTTTGCACAGACGAATTATTGAGGAAGGAGGCTTGATTCAGCTTTAATTGCTGTGGCTTTTTTCTCTGCAGGTGAATATACCAATCCGATGTTACAGGGGATACCCAGACAATACTTTTGGCTGGCTGTTGTAGTGGCACAATATTGTGCTGATTTATATGAGGTTTTTCTGACCACTAATAATTTGGAGGAGTGTAGGTTTGATAGGTGTTTGCTTTTCAATGAGTGCATTGGCTGATCCTGGGCTTGTGGCTGGGGTGAGAAAGTCTTGATGGTGTGGGAGGATGGCCTGAGACGGCAAGTTAGCGGATGCATTGATTTCTGACAAGGAACGGCAAAGCTGCCTCCTTGAAGTCTGTATGATGGGATGTGATGAAGTGTGGTCTGCCACTGGATCGCGCCAATGCTGCCAGTCCTCTCTTGCAGAGCGCATAGCGTTCCTCTTCCTGGTGGAGTCGTATTTAGATTCCCTTTGATGGGAGGCTAGGATATTGTGCATTTTGGGGAGGCTGGCAGTAATTTCTTACTCTGAAGTCATGGGCAACGAAGCAGAGTTGATGGAGACGGGGATCTGAGTGTTCGTATCATCATTCAATAGTTGAGAAGAGTTTGAAAGGTAGGCATATCGTATTCCCCTGCCTTAACAGCAAAAACGGGTGCCACTTGTTTAGATATATATGCTGCATACAAGCACACTCACCTCACTATGATTTGCTTTAAGAGCTGTTTGACAGGCTACCGCCGTTGAAAGCCAGGTAGACTTTTAAAAATGATGACCAGGGTCAATTTCAGGCTTTAACAGACCACACACTCACAGGCTCTAAGAAAGAATGACAGGTTTTATCCACAGCCAGAGAGTAAGCTAATGATCACCTACCAGAGAAGCTGAGCGTTTTTTACTTTTCACAATCAGTTATTTCTTTTTGCCTTTACGTTTGTCCTTTCTGTGAGCGTTCTTCAACATGTACTGGCCGATTGCCTTTCATTCAGTCGTGAAAACAAAGGAATACATAGGGCGGGTGTCCCATTCCCCTCACCTTATCCCTACAACAATCACATCTAGAGTGCGGATTGAGGACGAAAGAAGGTGGCATCAGAATGCCTTGTGTCGACGTTAATATTTCGCTATCCCGAGAACCACATCTGACAGCTTTGGCGAATAAAACAAGAAATGTATGATCGTTATACACGTTACCAAATCTGAGAACAAATTTTGTCATTGGGAGTTATCCAGTCTCGATTACTGAGTGATTACTTGTTTAAGCAAATCATATGACACAGGTTTTGAATGTAATTTGGAAACGTCGTCTGCAAGGGAAATGCAAAACACTTAGTTCCACTTTGATTACATTTTAAAGATTTAGCATTTAAACTCCCATTCACATATTATTCATCTATACAATATTCAGTTTACGACTCCAACTAAAATTGAAAATAAATGGGAAAGAAGGATTTTTAACCAGGATTGAAGTATTAACTGGGAATTCAGGTAAACTCCCGTGACTGTGCCCCAAGAAAGTCCCATATATTCTGCCCCGAGGAAGCTGACCTGCAATAATGTGGGACAGTGTATCATGCGAATTCAAGGCTGTTTTCCAAAAACCCACGGTAGCAAGCACAGAAATGATTATTCTAATCACTGAACTATGTTTGCCCAAGGGAAAGTCTTAAAGCTACCGATTTGTCATACCCTTGGAATATACTTGAGGTTTGGAGTAAGTTAGAATTGATGTCTTACCAGTATTTTAAGAAGTGTGTCTCCATTACTATTTTATACTGTGAAGTAACTTACGAAGCATATTCAAAGCAGATCATTTGAAAATAATTTGCCGTAAATTTCCCCACAACAAACAAGCAAGCGATTGCTGAAATGTATTGAACGCAGATTCCAATTTCTGATAAAAGAAGTGATAGACAAAGCTTTCAGGGTGGGTGGTTCTCTGTGTGTTATGCAGAAAGGGGTTTTGGCTCAGTGTTTTATGCATTGAACATTTATTTGAATGTCTGATTAAGGACTTCACTCCAAACCGTTGCTCTCGAAGTAAGATGTTGTTCAGCTGTTCATGACTGTATGGCTGTTTGAACATTCGCTTCATCTTGTTTTACAAAAACTATGATGCGGCCCAGATGATTAAATACTGCAACACACAATGTTAACAAAACGGACAATTTCACCATTGTCGTTTTGTTATTTTTTAGGATGTAGCAGGAGTATTTGCTGTGGCTTAATACGTCAAGAAGAATGAGTTGAGAGACAGAGGGAGAGAGAAGGAGAGAGAGAGAGTGACAGAGAGAGAGAGAGAGAGAGAGAGAGAGAGAGGGAGAGAGAGAGAGAGAGAGAGAGAGAGAGAGAGAGAGAGAGAAATGAGCAATGTGGCAACAAATAGGAACTCGGTGTCTGAGCGTGGGTGTTAGGCCTCTATTTGTCAATTAAGCTTGATCAACTCACGAAATAGGTCGTTTAGTCTATCCTGCGCTGATAACCATTGTCTGTGTAAGGTCTATATTTGTCAAACAACGTATCAAATTAAGACTTTTAGTAGATATACGCTTTAAAACCATGCCCTGATATTTTTCTTATTTTTGCGAAGAAATAAAAAGTTATTTGTTTTTAGCACACGTTCTTTGTAAATTATATTCTTCTTGGTGAATAGAAAGCCCACAGCTAAGCCATTGAAGTCGGTTTTATTCTTTGAATATAACAAGCATGCTGTCCTTCATCTTGTCTCAGTCGCTGCTACAAGATATTAATAATTGGCGAAATTACGCGTGAAGAACGAAAATTGATATTTTGAATGTTGAAAATAAGGCAAAGGTTCCTGCTAGACAGTATTTAAAGTGGTTTATATCAAAAATCTGGAAAAGGATCAAACTGAGACTGAAGGACTAGCGTAACTCTAGTGCTTTCATTTTATATGAAAACAGGATCAACCTGAGACTGAGAAACTAGCGTAACACTTGTGTTTTGACTTGAGAGGGAAACAGGATCCGTCTGAGACTGAAGGAGTGGCGTAACGTTTAACTTTCAATTTAAAGGGAAATCGAATCAACTGAAAACTGGAGCATTAACGGACACTGTCTGGTGCTTTCACTCTTAAAAGGCTATTAAAGCTACTTTATAAATGATTTTTAATGATAACACTTTGAATTATTTCTTAGCCAGAACAACTTAATGTCTATCTGGCTATTGTGTGCAAGTTGATCTCATAGCACAGGTCTGGGCCGATCTGCTCTGGTCTTCTGTAGTGTACACTCTTGAAGAGTCACCTGAAAACTGTGTCGGGAGGAGTGGGCTTTCTGTGTTACAATTGCAAGACGATCTGGTGCCGTTTATATATATATATATATATATATATATATATATATATATAGAGAGAGAGAGAGAGAGAGAGAGAGAGAGAGAGAGAGAGAGAGAGAGAGAGAGAGAGAGAGAGAGAGAGAGAGAGAGAAAAGAGTTCAAGCACCATACCACTAAAAACAAGAAAAGAAATGCGTCATAACTCCAGTGTGTTATCTTCTGACAATGTGTAAAAATTAACACTGTAATTGGAACGTATTTTAGATTGTTTCAATGGAAATGTTATGATGGCAAGCCTGAAACACAAAGAGACAGTTAGGAGTGGCTTGAAGATATGAAGAAGTAAACCATATGTCTTTTTGCGACGCAACCAAACAGTGTGTGCAAAAACCTAACGCTGAAATAATAAAACAGAACAATACAAACAATACTTTGCAGTAAGCCATCAATTTCTTTTTTTAAATTAAAAGCAGCTAGTCATTAGACATGTTTAAATGGTGTCTTCATAAATTTTGCACCTCAGTGACATAAGAATGAAATGCCATAGCGTCGTGCCAAAATATATACAAATGATAAATTAATCCTAAGCTAAGTACGCAAGTAGTATCGCTAAGGTTATAAGAATTAGTAACCGGGCTCAAAGGTGTTTTATTTCGTTGTAGAGACAAACAAACGTTAAAAGCTGGAGAAGGTAGTGAGGACTGACGCTTGCTACATAATTGACAGCTACATCGTACCCTAAATATTATTTTAAAATGAAGCAGAAGTGGATTTTTATTATAGAAAGGAAATCTAAGAAAGAAAAATATCAATATGACTGAAATAGGTCTATTAGCGGTCTATTTGTGGGGTTCTTTATAAGGAACAACAACGAAAATAATTTGAGACGGTCCAATTCATCCTCTGGGCAGATTTAATTTCCCATCAATGCATACTTCATTAGCCTGGTGAATAAATGTATGTTTTTAAAATTTATTCTCCCATTATCAACCGTGTAAGGTTGCGATATATTGCCGCCATCTTTATCCCTCAGTCCAATTCCATAAGATGTACACGAACATGACACAACTACAGATACAGGATGTCCCTATCCAATTTCACAAGATATACAGGTACATACCACAGCTACGATACATGATGTTGCCAATCAGATTCCATAAGATAGACACGTATATAACATAGCTACAGAGACAGGATGTCCCCATCCGATTCCATAAAATAGACGCGTATATAACACAGCCACAGTTGCAGGATGTTCCCATCCGATTCCATAAGATATTCACATACATGACACAGCTACAGTTGCAGGATGTTCCCATACGATTCCTTAAGATAATCATGTACATGATGTTCTCGTATAGTGTGAAGTTTGGACTATGTTTTTTCTGCATCTTAGATATACATTTGTAAATAAAATGTATTATTTATGTTTAAGTGTATCGGCAAGCAATTATGTTTTTTCGACGAAGAAACCAGCTACGACATAGCCAATGTAGGTACTGTTACATTGTGTTGTAAAAATTTCTCTTAACAATACCATCTTGTTTAGAATCAATTCAAAGATATTTTAATAATTTAAGATATCTCAAGAGAAATACATTGATTTTCGTGCCATGAGATGCTCCATGAAGCACATGCCGATGAAAAGAAATAAGTTGAAGGTTCGTCATACTCTAAAGCTATGCTAATACGTGACGTCACAGAGTTATTGTATTATCGATGAAATAACCGAAAATCCAAAAAAATCAGAATAACAATGCAAATAGCTCTGTTCCTTTAGTTTTCCAGAAACATAGCTTAAAAATTTGCAGCTATCCACAAGTGCTCAGTTTGAAACAGAAATATAGACCTCCTAGTTCCTTACATGCATTCCCGCAGGCTTTGCTTTTGCCTCGACGTATTGGTTTCCTATAATGCTTGAGTTTAAAAATAATCGGCAATCTCCTGTCCCTTGATGCAGGGATATAGGATTCTTAAATCTGTGGGTAGTAGACGAATCAAAAGAGTCGTTTCTGGAATAGCAGTGCCATTTAGGCGTGATGACATAATAGCCTGTCGCTAGGTGGTGGGCTGTTGCAAACCATAGTGCACATCAAAGTCTTTACCATCAGTTTGATAGAGTTTTACTGTATACTTACTTTAGTTCATTCAAAGGAAGTGAATTACTTATGAACTATAAAAGGGATATAATGTGTATATTTGAAAACATATATGATGGGTTTTGATATATGGCGCATTAACCGATTGGGATCGCTGTTCTTTCATTTTTATTTCTTTTGAGCTTTCTTGTGCATAACCAGCACTTAATTGCACTTATGTAAGTAGCGCTTCAGTGAGAACGAGCCGAAGTTAAGATGCCTTTAGTTCCACGAAACTGTCGCAGCCATGCCATAGGCACGCTACAGCCTGGTGCTTTAACACCAGCGATGGCTTGACACTTTAGATGTGGTGAACCTACGCTTTATACAATGGTGCTCGAAGCGATCGTCTTCTCCGACGATGACTGCAGCGAAGACGGCCGGAAGAACATATATCGTGGCAAGTGTAAATGGAGCGCGCCTCGAAACGATATTGAATAGCTGAAGACCGAAATTACACAAAAAGTAGAAATTCTGAGTATTAAAAATTTTAGAATTATTTTTAGATGTTTGTTAAAAATCAGCCGAATTGCCAGTTGCATCATAACGCTATGTAACACAGCTTTTGATATTCTTAAAACATGATAACACGCCGGTGTGAGATTGCTTCAGTGATGCGGTGTTGCGTGCGTGCAACTCATCACCCTCCGCGCTAACAACCGAGTTTTGCACACCATTTTCTCTACAGATGATACATGGCCATTGCTCATTTTAACCACACATTATTATTATAGAGGATTAAAAAGGATATGTGAATTGAGGGCAGAATGTAACTTTTCAAAGTTCTCTGGTGTTGACAAGCTCTTTAACCATACTCTTAGATGTGGATTCATCAAGATTAAGTAGAATTTATCAGATTTCAACAACACATGTTGCTGTGGATTGATGCATCATTGAGAATTGAAGAACATATGTGAATTGAAGGCAGGAATCAAACCAATAGCTTCTCAAAGTTATTGGTTGAGAAGCTCTTTAATCAGTGCCTATAATTAAAAGATTAGAAAATTAAGTAAGATCTCTGTTGGTTTTGAGAAGGCTTTTTTCAGTCGATATGATTAGCGTATTGCTACAGTAATAAAGTTTACAAAGTAAAGGCGAAGCGTTATAGCAAATGCTCAATTTGATAATAAAACACACAGATAGACATGGAGACTATAATGACAGCTGATACTATAGAATCTGGATCGCAAAATGTGTATATTGTCTCATGGGCACTGGTACAAGCATATTCTCCATGATTTCTTTGCTTTTCACCCGTGCTAATTTTTAAACCTGCAGACGCATCAGAGGATTTAGTCTCAGCATAAGGCTTACATAGTGTAAGGTGGTTTGTTTGCACAGGGAATTCTTTGCACGCAGCACTGGCCACATCGTAACATTAAATCTCAGTAAGAGTTTTCGTCTGCTCGGGACTCCATCAGTGCTATATACATTCACTCTGGATACAGGAGGCACTTTTTCGACTTTTTAGTAGATGTACTTTCACAAATACTCGTCAAAATTGGCCGTTTTGGCCCCAGTGAATAGGCTTTTTCAAGGCTTATGGGTAACCTGTTAAAGGCATGCTCACATTTTTGGTGTTTTTTCAGTTTTGTTATTTTTGCGCTTTGGCTCCAAAATGATCAAAACACCGCCGACTGTTCAACCAGCTCTCTCTTAGGGGATTTTAAGAGATTTTCTGTATCGGACACAAAACTGACCAGGTAATGTTGTCGTCACCAGGGGGTGCCTCAGTGACACCAAGAGGTCCCGAAATAAAAATATTGATATTATTATAATAAGTCATATTGTTCTATTTTTATGATGTCCTCACATAAGCAGACCCCCCCCTCCCCTTCCCCCACCTGACCCCTTTCCGCCCCATCTCGGTCTCAGTGCCACGGTCCTCACTGTCTCGGTCCTCAGGTGAGG
Organism: Protula sp. h YS-2021; assembly: GCA_949752745.1. Lineage (NCBI taxonomy): Eukaryota > Metazoa > Annelida > Polychaeta > Sabellida > Serpulidae > Protula > Protula sp. h YS-2021. The sequence continues at coordinate 14,653,206 of OX457031.1, read as the reverse complement.
GGGGGAGGCTTCAGTGACACCACTTCTATTTTCTTTTCGAAAAATATGAATGCCCGCATATATAATATCGGTATTAGGAGACATTTCGTATTTAGAAATAGCCCTTAGGGAGACATTATCTTTTGGGAGACATCTTCATGTCTCCCTAGTATTAAATCTCATATGCTGCAAATATAAAAACTTGAAACCTTCATTTCGTCATTAAAATCAAAATGAAATAATTTGTTTCACATTTTGTAGAAGTTACAACAATATTTGAAGGCTTGTAATCTCTTTGTCAAATAAGAAAAACATCAGAAATTTTTCCTTCTATATCTCTACCGAATTTCAGCGAATCTATAGATTTGCTGACTCATTTAACGGATCTGTAGATTCGCTGAAAATTGTCAGCGAATCTACAGATTCGCTGGTTTTTCACCTAAAAAATTATACAGATTCGCTGAAATTGCCTGATTGGTCATCTTTACCGACATGATCACTTGTTTTTGCTAATACTTGAAACTTAATGTCTTTTGTGTGATTTTGTTACTCCAGATGCATTTTACACACCCTGTTCTTGTTTTGTGTGAAGGGAATATGTTAAAATGGGACAGGTCACAGTAAATTAAATAACGACAGGAAAATTTAAACAAAACGTAGGTTTTATTCACACAAAAAAGCCTACGATAGTATCGAAAATTTACACACCATTTCCTAGGTTGGAAAAGTAAAAATCACTTTTATTTACACAAGATAACCGGTTTTCGTACGATTTTGCTTTGCAGGCAGAGCCTTGAAGAGTTCCGCAGTGAAACGGGTTTCATTCTCGGTTTCCATTGCTGTTAAATCAGTTCATGTAGTTGAGATTTTTTGGTTATGTGATGAAAATGCAGCAATTATATGCTATCACACCGGAATAAAGTTTCGGTTTGTTGAAATCCTTATCCTATCAGTTTCTGTTAAATTAAACTATTAGTATGCGGAGCATCGAAAATTAACACTGACTGGATAAGCGTACCGTAATTCAATTGCAATTTATATCACCCGGAGTGTCACGAAATGGATGTCGTGATATAGACGGTCTAACGCCTTAGGAGTCGTATGACTTTAACCACGGTGAACTTCGCTATGGCAAACTTGTGTCAGTTTTGTCAAGGCTATAAATTTTAATGTTTTACGCTCATTTGCTTCAATCGAACTTCTTTTCCTTAGATATCTAATTGCAATTCCTGTTCTTTCTTTAAAAGTTCTAGTCGCACATCGACTGAAGTGTAAAACTCAAGAAGGACTCTGGCAAACAGTTCCTGATATTTATTAAACACACTTTGTCACGATATTAGCGGGTCCTCGTGTAAGGTGTCGTGTGACTTTCGACGGAGCTAGATTATAACGTTTTATAATTTCTGAAATTTCGCTTATAATTATATCCAGTGAAACTGCAGTAGAAATGAACTAGTCTCTCAATTGTATATTTCTTTTTATTTCTCGTATTCTACTTTATCCACAATGACAACTGTCTGTGCACCAGCACCACAAATAACAACTTCCTGTGCACAACTGGGACTCACACCTGACGTGTGGTCTCTATGTTTTCCAAAAACCAACTGCTGCTGGTGCAGCAAGCGCGTTCCTTAAATACTCGCTGGCAGAACAGCCGCTGCTAATTAAATATGTAACCAATCAAAGAGCTTCCCGCCTAAACTTAGAACCAATAAGAAGATAGCTGCCCAAAAACATATGTTCCCAGTGACATACGGGCCAAAAAGTGATGTTTTTGGGAAGATCGCGAACTCTACTACAAAAAGGCTTTGTCGGTAATGATCTATGATATTTCTAAATAGTTGAAAATTACACGCAAAGTTTGTGCTAGGTAGCACAAAAATTTCACTTGTCTCAAAAACCGACAACATAAAAATTTTTAAACACAAAAATACTGCCAGGTGCACAATCTTGGCGCGATCTACACAATGCTACGTGAAACTTGAAATTTCGATATCGACTCCTGGAGATATCCGGTATACTTGATATATAAGTAAATTTTTGGATGACCCAAAATCTAACAAAACGACATCAAACGAACCTGAAACTAGTTCCGTCGTATTCACTGCATCAAGATCCCCCCAAATCCTAAACCGATCGCTGCGGTCCTATCAAGCTCTATACAAAAGCAGCACATCAACAAATGCACCCGTGCACCAATCAGCCACTTCAAGGGAAACACTGCACCGAAGGGCGTGTCTCGGCACTCACATGCGTTCCGCATCACAACAAACCGTGTAGAGCACAAACAGAATCACAACACGCTCAGAACACTCACAACGCTGAACACGAAATTCTGACAGCGACAATAACACATGCATGCTCAAAAACTCACTTTTGCGTACTTAAACAGCTAAACATAACCAAAACGACGTATACTGTCGAGATATGCCCTAATCCTTGTTGAAAGTGGTGATTAAGCCTTAACACTAAAATCAAACTACATGTACATCCGAGAAATGCCATAACAGGTTCAGAGATATTCTGACAACAACCCCCTTCTCAAGAAAACACTGGAAGTCGTTTTCTTTCAAAAACGTCAGAATCTTAAAAATTATGTTACAAACTCTTTCTAAAATGCATTTAAGAACAAGCGCCGGTTTCCGGTACCTAAGTCTCACAACTTGCAGAAGCAAGTTTTAGGAACACAAAAGTAGGTCAAAACATACAAAAGATATGAGAAGCACTCAAAATGCACAAAAATACACTTTGAAGTAAATAAAAATGAATGATGAACACCAAAGTATCTCAAAACAGTTGCCACAAGATATTCACATACAGTCACAATCTGCTCATAAAGTCCGCTGCAAAATTATCTGAACCTTTAATTGCTTTAATGTCAAATGCGTAATTCTGCAAGAAAAGTGCCCATCTCATCAACCGTCCACTTTCTAATTTTCCCTTTCGTAGATATGCTAGAGGTGCATGATCTGTCTCTAGCGTGAAGTTCGTGCCGTACAAGTATTTCGCGAAGCGCATTACTCCAAACACTATCGCTAGGCATTCGCGTTCGATCACAGAATAACGTCTCTCTCTATCCAAGAGTTTTCGACTTGCGTACGCGATCGGGAAAAAGCCATCATCGTGTTCCTGAAGTAACACTGCGCCGAGTCCAGTGTCTGACGCGTCCGTACGTAGCACAAACGGTTTGTTAAAGTCCGGTAATCTCAAAATTGGCGCACGGGCCAGAAGTTGCTTCAGCTTGGTAAAAGCGCGTTGCTGCGGTTCCTCCCAAATGACGGTGTTCGGGCGTCCTTTCTTGACGAGATCTGTCAGAGGCGAAGTGATTTCGGCAAAGTTTGGTATGAATTTGCGATAAAAGCCCGCTAGGCCGAGAAATGAACGGACTTGCTTTTTCGTCTTCGGGCGTGGCGCGTCTTGAATTTTCTGAACCTTATCGTCCTCCATGCGTAGCGTACCGTTTCCAAGCATATGATCGGTAAAACCAATGTCATCATATCCGATAAAACACTTGGAGGGTCGAACAGTGAGGTTGGCTTCCTTTATCCTCGTGAACAGTTTGCGTAACACTTGTAAGTGTTGTTCCCAACTCTCCGTGTGTGGTAGTACATCGTCCACGTAATTGTCCACATTTGGCACGTCTTCCAACAGTTGCTTCATGATTCGGTTAAACGCCGCTCCCGAGTTAACTAATCCAAACGGATTTCGACAAAACTGATATGTTCCCGTGGATGTCGAAAACGCTGTGTATTTCCGCGATGTTTCTTCCATCGGTATTTGCCAATATCCTTTTGTAAAATCTATTTTGGAAAACACCTTGTCGTTGCCCACTTTCGCCATAATGTCCTCGTAATTTCCCATCGGCTGCGTATCGAACTTGGTTATTGAATTTAACCGTCTATAGTCGATGCAGAAGCGATTTGTACCATCCTTTTTCTTCACAAGCACAATCGGTGAGTTGTATTCAGATCGCGACTCTTCGATTATTCCCCCTTCGAGCATCTTGCTGACTTCATCGTCAATATCTTGTCGTTTGGCGAACGGTACGGGATATGGTTTGACGCGGACTGGCTGTTGTGTCGTCAATTCAATTTTGTGTTCGCCGAGGTTGGTCTTTCTTGGTACATCAGTAAAAATCGTCCGGAATTCCGCTAAAAGTTCTCGCACTTGTCTTTTCTGCTCATCGTCAAGTTTAGGATTGATGTTCACGTCGTCAACAGTTTCGGATTGTTTCGTTTCAGGTAGATTTGTTACTAATGAATCACACTCGCTGCACTCCTCTGGGTCAGATTCCGCGATTGCGATGCGTGCAAACGCTGCTACTGTTGATTCTGCGGATTCGTCATTGTCGCTTTCGCTATCAGTGTAAGCGTTTGCATCATTTGCAGCTGTTTCTCGCTCAACGCACTCTTTCAATAAATTTGCGTGAAAAATATTTCTTTTTCCGTCCATGTCAATTTCGTAGTCCATCCGGTTCAAAACTCTTGTAACTTTGTACGGTCCTTTCCACTGTAAAAGGAGCTTGTTTCTATCTGTCGGTAGTAGGAGATATACTTTCTGACCCACGAGAAATCGCCTGTCCCTTGTCTTGCGGTCATAATGATGCTTGTGTTTTCCTTGTGCTTCCAGCAAACTCTCACGCGCTATTTGACAAGTGTCTTCCAAACGATTTCTTAAGTCCGCAATATAGGCGTATGTGTTCTTAACTTCGGTTGGCGCTTGCTCGTCCAGCCAGATCTCTTTGAGAATATCCAATGGCCCTCGCACTCGACGACCATAAAGAAGCTCAAACGGTGAGAATCCTGTGCTGGCCTGAGGTACTTCTCTGTACGCGAAAAGAACTGCCGGTAAATATCTGTCCCAGTCTCTTGGTCGTTCTTTACACATTCGCGTTAACATACTCTTTAGAACGCCGTTTATTCTTTCGCAGAGTCCGTTGCACTGAGGGTTGTATGGAGTCGTAAAAAGTTGTTTCACGGAAATCAGTCGTGCTAGTTCTGCCATCAGATCTGAAGTGAACTGTGTTCCTTTGTCACTTAAAATTTCTCGAGGAAATCCAACACGACTAAACACTTCTAAGAGGGCCTCTGCAACGTTAACTGTCTCAATGCGTTTCAACGGAATAGCTTCTGGATAGCGCGTCGCGTAGTCAACCACTGTTAAAATGTAACGATTGCCGCTCTCTGCGATAGGTGTGATCGGTCCAATGATATCGACGGCGACTCTGTCGAACGGTGTGTCTATGACCGGCATTTGACCAAGTGGCACATTCCGCACCTTCCCTCGTGGAATAGTACGTTGGCATACGTCACATGACTGACAGTACCGTTTTACGTCGCCGCTGAGTCCAGGCCAGTGAAAATTTGCAATGATCCGATCCGTAGTCTTTTTCACGCCAAGATGTCCGCCGACAATAGATTCGTGTGCCACCGACATGATGTGGTTTCGTAACGACTTCGGTACTACAACCTGCTTCAGTTTCACTTCGACGCCATCTCTCATCTCGAAGTAGTACCGCATCAGAATTTTGTTTTTCACCACATAGCGAAAAGATCCCCGTTTTCGTGACTGAAACGTCGTTTTGTCGTTCGCGTACTTAAAGTTCTTTATCAACGTTTCGTCGTCTTTCTGTAGTTTTATCAAGTCCGCGCTGTTGATCATATCCGCTTTGACGTCTGGAGTCACCAGGGGCTTTTTTGCCTTCTTTTCTCTCACTGTTTGTTCGCGGGTCGTCACAGCTGCAGCAACTGGCGTATCCTCGTTTTTACTACACTCTCCTTCCTCTTGGTTTGCATGCGTTGCGATTGTGTCGATTTTGTCCGGCAAAACGTTTCCGATGATTAAATCATACGGTGGGTTCTTCACTACCATAACGTCAAGTAACCCCGTGTAGATAGGTGTGGTAACACTAACTCGCGCCATTGGAAATGTTCGCAACGTGCCATCCATCAGTACGCAATCACTGTTTTTTCCGGTGAGTTCAGTTTCCTTCACGAGTTCTTCTCGAACGACGGCGCTGTTACATCCGGTGTCCTTCAAGACGATCACTTTCTGATTGGCGACTAGACCACGATATAACGGAAGACGTTTCACCGTATCCATTTTGTCACAAATTGCTCCGGTATATGGTATGGTTTCGCCATTCGCCAAGAAAAGTTTGCCGTCTTTCACATTTTCGTCCACAATCTCTTTTACACCGGTCGCGCCTAATTTCACGTTTGCGTTTCTTTGCGAGTCACTAGTGGCACGATCGCGATCGCGATATGGCTGATACGGTCGTTCTCCTTGCGGACGAGTCGATGCAGGTTTAGCTCCATTTTTCTGTTTCCTGCAGTCACGGGCGTAATGTCCGATTTTCCCGCAAAAGTAGCACATGACGGACGATTGCGATGTATTCGCCGTACGATTATTGTATCCTTGCGGTGGTGGTCGTGTAAACTTCTGCGGTAGTATCCTTCCTTGCGCTATGCTTCCGCCATGCGCTTCCAAGTATTGCTCTGCCAGTTTGAACGTTTCCTCACACGACGTCGGAGCTCTCTCACGTAAGAACAAACTCAAGTCACTGCTACACATATTCACGAACTGTTCTCGGAGTAGCAGGTCACATATGGCGTCGTACGTTTTCTCGATGCCGGCCATCTCTATCCAGCGATTGAAGAAACGTTTCTGTTTGGCACTGTATTGTTGCACTGACTCATCCTTCTCTGGCTTGATCTCACGGAATTTCGTACGAAATCCTTCAGCGGTGAGCTGGTATCGTCGTAAGATTGCTTCTTTTAGCGCCTGGTAGTCGTTTGCAGCCTCGACGGTCATGCTGCTATAAACATCCAGCGCTTTCCCCGTAAGTATCGCACTTAAACTGATTGACCACGTATCGCGATGCCATTCTTGACTAATTGCAAACCGCTCGAATCTCTCGAGGAATGCATCAATATCGTCGACATTCTCGTCAAACTTTGGTAGTTTGGGTCGTGCACTGAGATATTGCTGTCGTGGCTCGCGCGGTTGTTCTCGTATTCCCATCTGAGCTCGTAGTTCCGCTTGACGTGTTTCTTCGCGAAGTTTTTCCAGTTGAAATTGGTGGTCTTGTTCTCTTTGCCGGTCTTCCCTCTCTTGAGCTCGGGTCTCGCGTTCAATTCGAGCTCGTTCACGTTGGTCTGCCTTGTCTTGTTCCACTTGAACAAAGCGGCGGAGTTCTTCGTCTTTATAGCCGAGGGCTTGACCAAGTTCTATCAGTGAACGAAGATCCTGCTCCATGGTGTTGTATCCTACTGGCGATTATCCCGGACGAGCCCCCAGATGTCACGAAATGGATGTCGTGATATAGACGGTCTAACGCCTTAGGAGTCGTATGACTTTAACCACGGTGAACTTCGCTATGGCAAACTTGTGTCAGTTATGTCAAGGCTATAAATTTTAATGTTTTACGCTCATTTGCTTCAATCGAACTTCTTTTCCTTAGATATCTAATTGCAATTCCTGTTCTTTCTTTAAAAGTTCTAGTCGCACATCGACTGAAGTGTAAAACTCAAGAAGGACTCTGGCAAACAGTTCCTGATATTTATTAAACACACTTTGTCACGATATTAGCGGGTCCTCGTGTAAGGTGTCGTGTGACTTTCGACGGAGCTAGATTATAACGTTTTATAATTTCTGACATTTCGCTTATAATTATATCCAGTGAAACTGCAGTAGAAATGAACTAGTCTCTCAATTGTATATTTCTTTTTATTTCTCGTATTCTACTTTATCCACAATGACAACTGTCTGTGCACCAGCACCACAAATAACAACTTCCTGTGCACCACTGGGACTCACACCTGACGTGTGGTCTCTATGTTTTCCAAAAACCAACTGCTGCTGGTGCAGCAAGCGCGTTCCTTAAATACTCGCTGGCAGAACAGCCGCTGCTAATTAAATATGTAACCAATCAAAGAGCTTCCCGCCTAAACTTAGAACCAATAAGAAGATAGCTGCCCAAAAACATATGTTCCCAGTGACATACGGGCCAAAAAGTGATGTTTTTGGGAAGATCGCGAACTCTACTACAAAAAGGCTTTGTCGGTAATGATCTATGATATTTCTAAATAGTTGAAAATTACACGCAAAGTTTGTGCTAGGTAGCACAAAAATTTCACTTGTCTCAAAAACCGACAACATAAAAATTTTTAAACACAAAAATACTGCCAGGTGCACAATCTTGGCGCGACCTACACAATGCTACGTGAAACTTGAAATTTCGATATCGACTCCTGGAGATATCCGGTATACTTGATATATAAGTAAATTTTTGGATGACCCAAAATCTAACAAAACGACATCAAACGAACCTGAAACTAGTTCCGTCGTATTCACTGCATCAAGATCCCCCCAAATCCTAAACCGATCGCTGCGGTCCTATCAAGCTCTATACAAAAGCAGCACATCAACAAATGCACCCGTGCACCAATCAGCCACTTCAAGGGAAACACTGCACCGAAGGGCGTGTCTCGGCACTCACATGCGTTCCGCATCACAACAACCGTGTAGAGCACAAACAGAATCACAACACGCTCAGAACACTCACAACGCTGAACACGAAATTCTGACAGCGACAATAACACATGCATGCTCAAAAACTCACTTTTGCGTACTTAAACAGCTAAACATAACCAAAACGACGTATACTGTCGAGATATGCCCTAATCCTTGTTGAAAGTGGTGATTAAGCCTTAACACTAAAATCAAACTACATGTACATCCGAGAAGAAATGCCATAACAGGTCCAGAGATATTCTGACACGGAGGTGAAGACACTTTTGTGTTGCAGTCACGGAAAATTGATTACGATTTGGCAATTTGAATGACACTCGGAAGGGGAGTAATGATTGCAGTTTATTTGGAAACAATAGTATTAAGATTTACTGTGAGCACTTTTATGAAAGACGATAACACAAACAGAGAAACTTAACCTTTGTGAATATTGATAGCAAACATTTTCGAACGGTTTCCAATATTGTTTTTCATTTCTGGTTAGAAATTCGCATTTCAAAAATGCATTTTAAAGCCAGTTAAATAAAAACGCATAATTGTAAAAGTTCTGATTGCAATACATCCCATTCTAAAAAATCAAGAAAAAGGTGTGTAAAACACCTCTAGAGTAAAGAAGTGTCATAAAAGCAATTGCATTAAATATCACCTAACACAAGAAATGTTGTCGGTAAAGATGACTGGTCAGGCAATTTTAGCGAATCTGTATAATTCAGTCTCTGTGTGCTGTTAGGTCATTAAAAAGTTTGTCCAGGATGATCGGATACTTAAATCAATTATAGATTCTTGCTTGTCATGGTTGTAAATAGTAGCAATAAAGAAGAAAGAGGCGGGGAGGGGGAGTGGAGGTAATGGGGGGAGGGGTCGCAAGAATTCTTAAAATTTCCATTTAGAGCAACAGCCCGACGATTGGAAACAATACATAATAATAACAAAATTAATGTGGTAGACTTTTAACTTTGATTATGCTTAAAAATGTTATCTTCGGATATTCATTATTCATATCTAACTCTACTCATGACTCTATTTATTTATTTTTTGCCAAGTTACTTTAATTAAGAATAAAATTGTTAAGTTCAATATTATGGATAAAAATGGAAGCATGACCCGGATTATGGGTTCAAAATTATAATACATAATATGCATAATACTTTGGAAAATTGACAAATATGCCATTAAAGATACGTAGTTAAGAGAATACAAGTACAAAGTTTTATATTGTTATAGACTGTCGCTTTTTGCTATATGGGTTCGACTCCCACAGCGTGCTGGCATAACGATTTTTTATGCAACGAACAAGCACTCTCCGGTGGTAGTACAGCGATTTAGGTGTAAAAACAATTTATCTATGGTTATTTATAATTGTACATATATAAGTTATAATCTTTCGTTTTTTTTTTATCATGAACTACAGGTGGAACTTCATGTATTAAATTTTCCAAAACACACTTTTTGTGACAATAAGCCATATCACACTTTGGGCGCTCCCAATAAAAATTGGCAAAAATTCTGCGTTTCGAATAAAATAACTGGGTAAAATTTAAAGAAATGACAGAGAGATTTTGCCTAAGTGTCAAACTTCACTTGCACAAAGAGCACTCGGATTTTTAACAATCCGTATGATAGTCCTCTTATTCATCTAACACATTGCCAACATACAGCTTCTTTTGAAAGTAATTATGTCCTGTGAGGATTTGTTCGGGTGGGGTCCTAACCAGTTTTATTTCTTTCCTGTTCTAGTTTCATGCTCATCTTGCTGTGCTACCACCGGTGAGTACCAGTTTATTGCATAATTAATCGTTATGCAAATACTCTGTGAGAGTCGAACCCACAATCGCAAACAGCGATAAACAATGACCAGTGACCAAAAAAATGTAACAGTTATTGTGGTTTTGCATGAGAGTACTTATATAAGCGAAATCGCACTTTGACTTTTGCCGAAAACTTTTTGCGTTTCGGCTGAATTCAGTTGGGATAAGGATCACATAAAGAAACGATAGGAGAAAAACGGCAAAAATCAACAAAATTCCATTTTGCCAGAAACATATTCACATGCTGGTTATTAAAGGAACTGAATAATATGTAAAATAGTTCTTAAAAGATCATATAATGGCTTTATAAATTTGAACGTGTGCATGAAAGAAAATTAGATTTTTTTGTTTTTCCTTTATCATGTCTTGATAATCTATCCCAAACAATTTGCAGTCGAAACAACACCCATCGGTAAGATCGGAAAGTGCGAATTGGCTTACTGTTGTGCTACCACCGGACAGTGTCCATTTATTGCACACGACATCGTTGTGTGAGCACTCGGCAGGAGTCCAACCTACAACCCCACAGATTGTCAAGTACCAACTGTTGCCAAAATAATCATAACAAATAAAAAATTGAGTAGTTTTTACAGTGCCTACCTTGTTGTGAGCGATAATATGGTATTATCACTTTTTTCACATTACACAACCGAGATAGCCATTTATTAAAGATGGTAAATAAAATGTTTGTTTGGCATGAGGAATAATTATTTATCACCTGCTGTAATGAGTGAGATCTGCAATTCTAGAAAAATAACGGTTTATTCCCTTCCAGTCAACGGCCTTGACCTGTCAAAGGAAAGTGGGATTTGGGCCGCGTTTCTTTCTGACTCAAATAACGTCTTTATACATTCTTCAAAAATTTAGACGTTTTTTTCTGCATTATAAATTTCTGCAGAATGTAAAAATCGTATTTGACTTTCAGGTATCTGAAAGCAGGCTCGGACTAAATAAAAATGGCGGCCGTAAACATTTGAGATATGAATTTTTAATTTTGACATGAAAATTTTGTATGATATTTATGAATTAAAGATAAAAGTATATCTTTGTTTAGCTGCGTTGTAAGTTCTGCTTAAAACATGATGCTGAGTGATGTTAAATGATGATAAGTTTAAGCCTAAGCAGGATCTCTTATTTTCGCTCAGTTTCGTTAAAAAAAGCCCGTTGACAAACCCCATTTGCCTGTTGTATAACTCACATCAATGCCAGAACAAGGTTGATCAATACTAGGGCCATATCACTGTTTGAATCACTCCCAAAAAGTGGCAAAAGCGCCAACACAGTTTCGTCAGCCATGTTCATTCTTCAAAAATTTATAATGGTATTTTTTTTGCAGCATTCTTAAAAAAATTATAATGTATTCTGTAGAAAAATATACATCAGAAAGAAACACGGCCTTGGCTTATAGTTTAAGTGATTTTTTAAACAGTAATAGCACATAAAAAGAAGCTTATGACAGTTAATAATACTGATATACGCAAATGCTAATTTCTGCATTAAAAGTATTTAACTCAAATTACTATAAAAGCAATGAATTTTAGGTTGAGGATAAATATGCGATTTTTCTATGGAAGTAAGGTTCACTCATCTCAATGACTAACATTCCCGGAACAAATCCTATGGTATCATACCATACCGTAGTGTAGATACAGTCATGAAAATTGTTATCAATTTTGATGTTTCTATGTTTCTGTACTGTTGTATATACGACCCAAATACTCGTACGCGTATGAGGATAGCTCCGAGTTCGCTCTTCCTTAAATTACTTCGAATATCTCTGTCACAGCTACAAAGCCTTCCACTGTTCTCTAATAGGGGTGCATTTCATATGTGCTGAGGCATATCAACCCCTAATAAACTAAGTCACACTTTAGGTATTCCGAATAGAATGCACAAAAAATCTGCATTCCGAATACAAATTTACCGGATAAAAAATAAAAAAAAATGATAGAAAGATTTCGCCTAAATATTGCACCTTGTAAGTAAGAGCTAATCACTGAGGTGCCATGAGGAATTGCATTTTTAAAACGAGCCTTAAAACAAGCCTTCAGCAGCCTGAAGCAAAAAGATTGCAGTTATAACCTGTATTTCGCATTTTAAAATGATTTTATTTGTTTACTCTTTTTTTTTGGCATTTACAGTTTTCCTTTCAATGTCTTCTTCAATTTAAATGATGCACAAATACTTACTGAAGTGAAATGTTACGTTCTATTTGCTCGGACAGATATGGCGACGTCCTGTTCTCTTTTTTCTCATTACGACAGAGGCCTTTGCGATGTAGGCTCTGCTAGTACTTAAGTGAATTACTTCATTTATTCAGTGTTACGCGCGTTCCACTGTCACTCTGATAGAGGAATGGACACGATTGCATCTGCTCTCTGCTTCAGATAAGGCGTTTCTCCTTGGTTGTTTCAACGATGTTAATAACCAATAGAGGCATGGGCATGCGTCATAGGCTAAAATATGGCGATTGCCGCATAATCTTGCACCATTTTCGGCAGGAGGTCAAGCGGTAAAGACACGTCCATCATGTAGACAAACAAATTCGTATACACGTAAGATAAAATTAAACCTTCTTTCTTTCGATTATTTTCAGCGCGAAATAGGTTCAAAGTTACACCTACAGTTTTTTACAAGGAAAAAATTTTACAAAGTTCTGTCATTTTATAACTTCCGTTTTCATACAAGAAACAAAAAAGTTTTTATCTATTCACAACTTCAGTAAAAAGTACCTTGTAACTGTATCGAATAAAAGTCTTTCCGGTTGTAATAGTCCTGGCCCCTCTCGCTCGGCTTGGAAATCGGTATGTGGTTGGGAAGCCACTGGCAGCTTGGTACATGTTGCTGATCTTAAGAATCTGTTCTTGAGATGGCCAACAAATGATGCGATCCAGTAAATGCTCCACGGTGATGTCGATGACATCCCGCACACAAACGCTCGCGATACTTTCGATCACACCAAATATTGTTGAAAGTTCTCGGTATGTACATGACGAAGCCATATACCACAGCATAATAAGGATCTTTACTTGCAAAGGGAAATAAAAAATGTATACGCCAATTCGCACTTTCGGATCTTTCCGGTGTAGGTGTTGTTGCAACTGAAAATGTTGGGGATAAATTATAAAGAAATGATAAGGGAAAAACATCAAAATTCTAATTTTCTTTCAACATGCGCACTTTCAAATTTACAAAGCCATCATATGATCTTGTAAAAATTATTTTACATATTATTCAGTCCCTTTAATAACCAACATGTGAACATGTTTCTGGCAAAACGGAATTTTGTTGATTTTTGCATTTTTTTATCATTTCTTTATATCCTTATCAAACCTGAATTCAGCCGAAACGAAAAGACTTTTCGAGAAAGTCAAAGTGCGAATTGGCTTGTAGTTCAGAGTTGTAAGAATTCACGTTTAAATATTCATTTATTTACAATTAAAGCGGTGTACAAAAATGACACTATCTACTTACTTACAATACAGTTATGTCAGGTTACACGTATGACCTTTAATTAAAACTGGTCCAAATGAAAAAAAGCTATCTATTATTTTTTCTTGTTGTAGTTAGTGCCTAAAAGGGTCAGAAGCGATATATAAATGAAAGCACTTACAGGTCGGACTAAATACCAAAGAGAACGACAACAACTGAGAACCCCGCGGGATTCGAACCCCCGTTAGAACCGACCTGCAGAGTGTTTCAAGTAAAAAAAATTCTGGTTGCTAACGACGAAACTATATCTCAAGTAGTATGTGACAGCATACAGTTTTAAAATCCTGTACAGTGCCAGTCGTTCAACTAGGTAAACAAAAACACACCTCTGGTCACCCACCGCTAACAACCCTTGGTGACAAGTGGGGAAACTCGTGAGTAACTAGTCGTTCTATCTCTCCAATACAGAGCATGGTCGATCATCGTGACATTCGGAAAAACTGCTTGAATTCATCCTCTCTGTGCGTGGTGAGCAAAAAACACGCCCCTGAAAATATGATAAAACGCATGGCAACTATAACATGAATATGTCTTATTCAAATACATGTTCAGTTCACACATATTTACATATGTATCAGTCGATTTTGAAGAATGGTATATTTCAGTGTTTTTTCTAACTGCTTGGAAATAACTAAATTATCAAGTTACAATTCATACGTTTGCTGTATAAGATACTTTGCAAAATCAGTATGACAAGTGCTTAAACACGCACATTACGAAGCAATTTCGACTATCGTTTGCTAACTTTACGGTTACACAATGTTGCGGAACACTGGTGACAAAAATATTGACAAAATTGTTGACTCCTTACAAAGTAAAAAAAAACAAACAAACAAAAACAAACTGTAAACCGGTGTTGAAAACTTGTCTTTTCAACTTGTCTTTTCTGAAACATCCTCAAACTCCTCGTCGTCTACTTCATTCAGTAATACTAACGAGAGACATTCCCTGATTGAACAATAATAGGCGCTTCTTATATTTCTTGGAAATACAAAAAAAATCAGCGAGCGATAATATAGTTTCCTTGTTTATGCAGATGTGAGCGATAAAATCACTCATTTACTGTTTTATTTGCTCGAATTTTTTGTAAACAAATGGGTGTCAAAAACTACTGCGCAGCTTGTTTACATTTCTGTTTGTTTACTTCATCAATCTTCCAAAACGAACACAAGGATTCAGGTTAAAACCTAGGATTAGATACAATTTTTCAACTTAAAAGCGTACCTACGCACATACGCACTTTTACCGACTGCTACCCCTGCTTCTGTAAGAAACTGGGGCTAAAAAGAAGTGTACCGAAAATATATGCGAACATTTCGGGTATAATGACACATATAACTAGTGTACAAGCTGAAAACAAGAGAGACAACGACAAAAAATAAACGACACAACAAGGTAGCAGTGCTAACGTTTGCCGGAGAAACGAGCGGACATTCAGCAAACACCACTTGCCTGTTGGTAACCAGAGTGTAAGTCAACAGGGACTCTTCCGCCTCCGAAGCTTCCCTGAGAAAGATTCCAGTCGTTTATTTTTTTATTAAGTGCAACAGCACTTTCTACACATACGCTTTGAGTGGCATGGGACGCGTGTACTAGCCCACTCCTCCTCCAATTCCTGATCGCGACTCGAAAATTTTGTTGAGGGGGCCGGTGCCGAGGGTTGTGGCGGTCTCGTCCTCCCTCGGCCGGTCCGTGGTCGACTTGGCGTGGGTGGGTGATAAATCTCTTGCTTGATCGCCTAGCAATAAGAGTGATACGTTCTTACTATGTGACTGCCTTTTACATGACAACCAAGTAACAGTTGTGATGCAGTTTTACCATCTGACTGCCTAGCAACAACCGTGACGCAGTTTTACCATCTGACTGCCTAGCAACAATCCTGACGCAATTTTAGCATCTGGCTGCCTAGCAACAATCCTGACGCAGTTTTAGCATCTGGCTGCCTAGCAACAATCGTGTCGCAGTTTTAGCATCTGACTGCCTAGCAACAATCGTGTCGCAGTTTTACCATCTGGCTGCTTAGCAACAATCGTGTCGCAGTTTTGTCATCTGACTGCCTACCAACAATACTGATGCAGTTTTAGCATCTGGCTGCCTAGCAACAATCCTGACGCAGTTTTAGCATCTGGCTGCACAGCAACAATCCTGACGCAGTTTTAGCATCTGGCTTCCTAGCAACAATCCTGATGCAGTTTTACCATCTACACAGCCTAGCAACAATCGTGTCGCAGTTTTAGCATCTGGCTGCCTAGCAACAATCCTGGCGCAGTTTTAGCATCTGGCTGCCTAGCAAAAATCGTGTCGTAGTATTTACCATCTGACTGCCTAGCAACAATCCTGACGCAGT
This sequence comes from Protula sp. h YS-2021, assembly GCA_949752745.1. Taxonomy (NCBI): domain Eukaryota; kingdom Metazoa; phylum Annelida; class Polychaeta; order Sabellida; family Serpulidae; genus Protula; species Protula sp. h YS-2021. Next base: position 14,637,048 of record OX457031.1, on the reverse strand, counting down.
TTTAGCATCTGGCTGCCTAGCAACAATCCTGACGTAGCTTTAGCATCTGACTACGTAGCAACAATCCCGAAGCAGTTTTACCATCTGACTGCCTAGTAACAATCCTGACGCATTTTTACCATCGGCCTGCCTAGCAACAATCGTGTCGCAGTTTTATCATCTGACTGCCCACCAACAATACTGATGCAGTTTTAGCATCTGGCTGCCTAGCAACAATCCTGACGCAGTTTTAGCATCTTTCTGTCTAGCAACAATCCTGACGCAGTTTTCGCATCTGGCTGCCTAGCAACAATCCTGACGCAGTTTTAGCATCTGGCTGCCTAGCAACAATCCTGACGCAGTTTTAGCATCGGGCTGCCTAGCAACAATCGTGTCGAAATTTTACCATCTGACTGCCTACCAACAATCCTGACGTAGCTTTAGCATCTGACTACGTAGCAACAATCCCGAAGCAGTTTTACCATCTGACTGCCTAGTAACAATCCTGACGCAGTTTTACTATCTGCCTGCTTAGCAACAATCGTGTCGCAGTTTTATCAACTGACTACCCACCAACAATACTGATGCAGTTTTAGCATCTGGCTGCCTAGCAACAATCCTGACGCAGTTTTAGCATCTTTCTGCCTAGCAACAATCCTGACGCAGTTTTAGCATCTGGCTTCCTAGCAACAATCGTGTCGCAGTTTTACCATCTGACTGCCTAGCAACAATCCTGACGCAGTTTTCGCATCTGGCTGCCTAGCAACAATCCTGACGCAGTTTTAGCATCTGGCTGCCTAGCAACAATCCTGACGCAGTTTTAGCATCGGGCTGCCTAGCAACAATCGTGTCGAAATTTTACCATCTGACTGCCTAGCAACAATCCTGATGCAGTTTTAGCATCTCGCTGCCTAGCAACAATCCTGACGCAGTTTTAGCCTCTGACTGCCTAGCAACAATCGTGACGCAGTTTTAGCATCTGACTACGTAGCAACAATCCCGAAGCAGTTTTCGCATCAGACTGCCTAGCAACAATACTAACGCGGTTTTAGGATCTAACTGCCTAGCAACAATCGTGATGCAGTTTTAGCATCTGACTACCTAGCAACAATCCCGAAGCAGTTTTCGCATCTGACTGCCTAGCAACAATCCTGACGCTGTTTTCGCATCTAACCTCATAGCAACAATCGTGAGGCAGTTTTAGCATCTAGCGTCATAGCAACAACCGTGAGGCAGCTTTAGCATCTGACTGTCTAGCAACAATCCTGACGCAGCTTTAACGCAAATTGAACAACGTAAACTAAGATTTTTTTACTGACATAATCACACAGCACTTTTTGTTTTGTTTGTTATTTTTTTCTTATCTTTTCTTTAAGTTTATATCTAATTATATTTATTATTCACAAATCAAAACCTGCAGACACTTGTTTTGGCAAAATAAACCCGTTTCAAAGTACTGGAAGAAAGTACGGGTGCCTGTTTAGCAACCAGCTCGCACAAAAGATATCATTGAAAATACATAGCACGACAGATTTCAACCTTCGAAAGTACCCAAAGATGAATTAAATAAATAACATATTGGCCAAATTTACAAGTATTGACTGCAGAAAAAGAACATAAGGGATAAAACACCAATTTTTAACCTGGAGAAATTAGTCTTTTTCACATATGTGACCCATAAGACAAAATAAGCACCAAAATTAAGTACTTAAAATATCTCATACAGCTAGAATTAGACCAAGTAGGAAATACGTTAGCGTAGACAAGCGTACCTCGGCTTCCTTCGCCTTTTTAACCTTGTCTTCTTCGCTCTTAGCTATCTGCGGAAGCAATCAAAAGAAGCAGGATATGCATGGGATTTGTCAACAAGCACATTAAAAATCAGCGGCCACTCATTTGCATATTATAATTCTAACATTTGCATACGATAATACTAACATCTGCATATTATAATTCTGTGTAACTGTGCACAGCCATATTCCTACTGTCAAAACTTTGTTCTCAATAAGGATGCTTTTTGTACAACTTTAAGTATAAGAAATTATTGAAGGATAGACTACGCCCATAATCCTAAACAGCGAAATGTAAGGTACATGATTGGTTAGTCCCGAACCACGTGACGTTCAAGAAGGAATGTGGCTGATTTGGCTATTATCAAAATAACATTTATAATCTATGATTTCTACAACAATTAAATAGCCTTGAACATTTTAACTATTTTTCGTGTAATTAACAACTACTTAGGATTATTTTTATTTTTCATAAACAGTCATTCCATAGTTTCGGAATAAATGCCAAAATCTGCGTCATGTAGAAAATATGAGACCAGAAAGACACAGTGTTATGCTCACAAAGGAACCTAAGAGGGGTGGGTGGGAATAGACGTAAGAGGCCCTAGTTTTAGCTGTACATACAAGCACCACAGATAATGAAGCTTCCTTATTATTACGACATTATAACAGCGTCAGAAGCGGAACCTGTGGGCATAAGGAAAGGATGTTTTCATGCATGTTAAGTACTGAAGCAGTAGGCAAGATTTCAGTTACCAAGGTCGAAAAAGCGCAGTGTAGTGACAAACACTGTCTATAAACAGAGTACATTCGATTTTCCTACAACACTGTAGGAAGAGAGAGCGTGTGACGCTGTACTTGTCGGGGGAGGCGGCGAGGGGGCGGGAGGGGAGCAGAGGGAGGGCGTGTGAGGCTGTACTTGTCGGGGGAGGGCGTATGAGGCTGTATTTGTAGCAAGACGGAGCGGGGGGGGGAGGGGCGGGGCAGGTCAGGCTTTATACCTGTAGCAAGACGGGGCGAGGGCAGTGGGCGAGTTCGACCGTACCTGCAGCATATCGGTGGCCTCGTGGGGCTTGCACTCGTACTCTCGCTGCACGCGGGGGGTGTTGGGAGGGGGTTGGCAGGGGGCGTGTGAGGCTGTACCTGTAGCATATCGATGGCCTCGTGGAGCTTACGCTCGTACTCTCCCTGCACGTCACTGTCCTGTTTCCACTCATCAAGGTCAGCCACGCTCTGCTCCAGCGCCTCGTTCAGCTAAGCGCAGCCGGCATGACTATCTCCTGCAGCATTCACTGTCGTTCTTGCACCTATGTCTGGTGTAGAGTACACACCTCTTACACACCTGCAAGGCTTACATCAGATTACAACAGGCTTCTGACGCCACCCCTTCCCCTCAGTATCTCCCTGCTGCTAAAGCTGCCCCTTCACTATGACATTCTCCTCCCTCCTCACCCGTCACGTGACTGCATCTCCTGTAGCTATTCCTTCACCATGGCATTATCTTCCCTCCTCACCCCCACCCGTCAAGTGACTCCTGTAGCTATTCCTTCACCATGGCAGTCTCCTCCCTCCTCACGCTTACCCGTCACGTGACTACATCTCCTGTAGCTATTCGTTCACCATGACATTCTCCTCCCTCCTCACCCTCACCCGTCACGTGACTACATCTCCTGCAGGTTTTCCTTCACCATGACATTCTCCTTCCTCCTCACCCTAACCGGTCACGTGACTACATCTCCTGTAGTTATTCCTTCACCATGGCATTTTCCTCCTTCCTCACCCGTCACGTGACTACATCTCCTGTAGCTATTCCTTCACCATGGCAGTCTCCTCCCTCCTCACGCTTACCCGTCACGTGACTGCATCTCCTGTAGCTATTCTTTCACCGTGACATTATCCTGCCTCCTCACCCCCACCCCTCACGTGACCGCATCTGTGGCTATCCCTACCTTCCGTCACAAATGAGTAAGTGTTCCTCCAGGTCCTCCTACAGCATTACATGCTCCCCCCTCCGCCTACCCCACCAGTCACAAGTGACTACATGTTCCTCCAGCTGTTCCTTCAGCATGCATTCTCCTCCCTCCATCCCACCCCGCCCCAATCGCAAATGACTGCCTGTTCCTCCAGCTGTTCCTTCAGCATGGCATTCTCCTCCCTCCATCCCGCCCCGCCCCAATCACAAATGACTACCTGTTCCTCCAGCTGTTCCTTCAGCGTGGCATTCTCCTCCCTCCACCCCTACCCCATCCCGCCCCAATCACAAATGACTACCTGTTCCGGCAACTTGTAAACATGGTGATTATGGCCCGAAACCTGATCTTATTGAAATTGCAACAGTCCAACGTCAACAGCTGAAACACTACATAAAATAATCTATCCAAAAACGCAGGTTGTTTTCACAGGATATCATGATAGTGTGGACCGTTTTAAGGCATTTACTGAGCTTCCGTTGTAAGCCTTCCACCAGCTCGGTCTGCGCTTGATAGTTTTCATTCATCTCTCTTAGTTCCTTCATGAACGATTTCTGCATCCTGTCAATGCCCGCCTGCAACACGAGAAAACCCGCCCAGTGACGTCAATTTTGCACCTTTCTATTTGCCAGACGAAAACAAAAATAAAAAACAAACAAACAAACAAACTTCCCTTTCACGTTATTTGACTCTTACTCCACTTTTTCAATCAAAAACGAAGCTTACCGGATATAATTTTTCAAGTTTCGCTTCAACAAAAGTTTCTGAATTTTGACTTTACCTTGTGTCTTTTTTTATCCTCCCCTCTCTTTCTCTCCATCTCTCTTCTTTTCTCCTCTTCTCTTTCTTCTTCATTTTCCTTCTCCTAATAAAAAGAACGATCAATTTTTTGAAGTAAGAAGGTCATCAAATAATTCAGGACCCACACACCCATCTAGGACGGCACCCAATCACTATAACACGGCCTCCTAAAGATCCGCCGCCCCCCCCCCCCCCCACAAACCCGGACAAATGCAGTAGTTTACGGCGTATAATGCATTCACCATATAAAGTGCGCATCGGCATGTTATGAGCACACAGTATCAACCCTGCTCTTTGGTACGAGCTACTCTAGGTGTGTTTGTGGGTGGTAGGGGTGGAGGAGGAGGAGGGTGTGGTCTCTTTGATCACCCCAACTATCCTTACCCCAAACTGGGCATTTCCAGAAACAACCCTAAGATTACTCTATATTCAGCTATAAATCAGCACATTTAAACCGCCCTAATTCCAATAACCCCTTCTTTGAAATGATCAAAAGTGGTGATAAGAAAGCAAAATCGTGCTCAGTGAGGATTCTTGAAAGTAAAACCGCCAAATACTGTGTGTTCCCTCCCCATTCCCTCCTCCCTGCTACCCCAACACCCTTATACATCAGGGTTGCCACACAATTTTTAATACGTGTTTTCTGACTTTTTCAAGAATACATGTCAACATATCGTTTTGTGACATGCGAGTTTATTTAACGCAAAATAAATGCCAGAAAAATAAGATCAGATTCAGACTCAATAGGAAGCTCATGAGTAGTATGGTGTACTTACGAGTACACTATACTACTCTCGTGGATATGAACTACAGACTAACGAGCTGGTCGCCTTTTGACACAACGGGAAAGGATATTGAACTTATTCTTCAACGTAAAAATTCAATGCTTTGGTGGCCATTCTGATACATAAATTAACATGAAATATAAACCCGGCAAAAACAGTTTCTAGCCACCTAATATTTTTGAGAAAAGAAAGGGTTTAGATTTAAAAAATGTGTAATCTATATACTTTTCCAAATACCCCTGTATATGTGTGACACAGTACTGTGTTTAACAATATTATTCGGCCATGCTCCAGTGAACACGATTCGTTTTTCCAGAGCAGGGGTCTGTATTGAACCTTCCATAGGAAAATTGCACTATGGAAGGTTCAATACCAAAGTGTCTATTGTTTCATGTGTACGCTTTGTGTGCCAAGATTGATCAATATGTTTAATCCGATTCGCACTGCGGTGTTGAAATCAGTAGTGGGCAGATTATCTAATCTTGACCCGGCCCGTGCCATCGGGCTATTGGAGACGGATTAGAGTTTCCGTGCCATAGCAAGATCTTTCGGGGTGCATCATACAACAATGTCGAACTTAGCGCAAAAAATATCGCCAAACCGAAGACGTGAAAGATTTACCGAGGAGTGGGCGGCCACAAGCGACCACACCGCAATATCCGACTCATTGCCTTTCGAAATCGATGTACGATGGCATCCGCTATTCGCAGCTCTATCACTAGGTGAACAGGACTCAGCGCACGGCCTTTTCCCACCCAAACGGTTCAAAACCGGTTACACCAACGCGGGATATGGTCCAGAAAGCCAGCAAGAAAGCCATTATTGCTTGCCCGTCATCGAAGAGCCCGGCTCCGGTGGACGCGACACCGCGCTCGCTGGACACGTCAAGGCGGAGACATGTGTTGTTTACGGATGAGTCAAGATTTTGCCTCCAACACATTGATGACAGATTGCGGGTTTTGGGGAGTCGTGACGACCGGTATAAAGACAGCTGTATTCGTGACTTTCAGCAGGAACGAGGAGGAAGCATTACGGTCTGGGGCGGCATTACTGAACAGGGTTTCCAAAGTGCAATTTTTGAAAATGACCTCTGCTTTAGAAATTAAGAGTGATGGAATTTTTGTGAAAACATATTAGTTATAAGTTTCAACTCAGCTTAGGATAAGTGATGCTGGAAGCAGGCAAGAGCAGTCATTACCTCGTCAGTAGACTACATTTTGAAATATTCACAAATCTGTAAGTGGCTAGAAACTTTTTTGCCGGTTTATAATCCTGAAATTTTGTTAACTTTCTGAAAACATTTTTGCTGACTTCTTCACAGGAAAACGTTTTACTTCACTCGACTTTTTCGCTGAATTTTTTCCTATCTGTGACAATCCTGAAAACTTGAAAACTGTGACAATCCTGATAACTTGAGAACTGTGACAATCCTGATAACTTGAGAACTGTGACAATCCTGATAACTTGAGGACAGAGAAGCGCTACCTGCTGCGCGAGGCGGTTGCCGTTGATTGATTGATTGATTGATTGATTGGTTTAACGACAAGAGCAACCCTTAAGAGTCATATTGTGTCGGTTGGAAAAGTCAATTGGTACAAAGAACGACTACAATAAACAAAAGAAGAAATGTATAAACTAAAATGCAACTAAATCCAATTTAAAACTTACTGTACAAGTGTATTTCTTTAAGAAAAGAAATGATTTTGCTTGGCACTACTTTTGTAAAAAGGTCTTTCAAACAATTCACACTGTAGTAGCGTGAACGAATGTTTTGGAAATCTACACAGTTGAGTAGAAAATGTTTTACAGCCAAACGTTCTTGACAACCAATGCTCTCGCTCCACCTCAGCGCTCTTCTCCTTCATTTCTTTGCCCTCCGCGCTCTTCGCGCTCTCCGCGCTTTCACCTGTAGCAAACGGGCAAAATGTGAAGAAAACTTACACATTTTGGTATTTTGCATGCAAAATTGATTTCACTTCAACAAACTAATACTTTTTACTTCTTGTAATTCACCACCAGTAACGTCATTAACACCAGGTTTTAGTCATTTAGGTGCAAGAAAACATCGAGATGAACCACCAGGGTCTCATCCACTTTTGGAAGCTTTGGAAGAGCAACTGCTTGTTTGCTTAGGGTGCTTGGGTGGCTACTTGGGGCGCTTGGGCGGCTGCCGAGGGCGCTTGGGCTGTTACTCAGGGCGCTTGGGCGGTTACTGAGATCGTAGGGGTGGCTACTTTTTAAGAACCTTCTATTACTGCCAGCTCGCAGATTTTCAATGTGAGATTTTCAATTCGAGTGAGTTCCAGCTCGTGTTGTTGGGCAGCATTATCAACAGTAGAACAAACTTTGTATTTCCGGCGAGAGCATGATGTAGGACAAACCTTGCGGCTGTATCTTCTGTGGAAATATGCTGTGGGAGAGTCTCTGTGGCTGTATCTGCTGTGTGGGCATGCTGTGGGACAAACCTTGTGGCTGTATCTGCTGTGATGCGTGGGACAAACCTTGCGGCTGTTTTTCTTATAGGGACATGTAGGACAAACCTTGCGGCTGTATCTGCTGTGGGAATATGCTGTGGGACAATTTTTGCGACTGTATCTGCTGTGGGGGCATGCTGTGGGACCAACTTTGCGGCTGTATCTGCTGTGGGGGCATGCTGTGGGACAAACCTTGCGGCTGCATCTGCTGTGAGGGCATGCTGTTGGACAAACCTTGCAGCTGTATCTGCTTTAGGGGCATTCTGTGGAAGTAACCTTGCGGCTGTGTCTGCTGTGGGGGCATGCTGTTGGACAAACCTTGTGGCTGTATTTGCTGCTTGGACGTGCTGTGGGACTAACCTTGCGGCTATATCTGCTGGTGGGGCATGCTGTGGGACTAACCTTGTGGCTGCATCTGCTGTGAGGGCATGCTGTGGGACAAACCTTGCGGCTGCATCTGCTGTGAGGGCATGCTGTTGGACAAACCTTGCAGCTGTATCTGCCTTAGGGGCATTCTGTGGAAGTAACCTTGCGGCTGTGTCTGCTGTGGGGGCATGCTGTTGGACAAACCTAGTGGCTGTATTTGCTGCGGCGACGTGCTGTGGGACTAACCTTGCGGCTATATCTGCTGGTGGGGCATGCTGTGGGACTAACCTTGTGCCTGCATCTGCTGTGAGGGCATGCTGTTGGACAAACTTTGCAGCTGTATCTGCTGTAGGGGCATTCTGTGAAAGTAACCTTGCGGCTGTGTCTGCTGTGGGGGCATTCTGTGGGACAAACCTTGTGGCTGTATTTGCTGCGGCGACGTGGTGTGGGACTAACCTTGCGGCTGTATCTGCTGTGGGGGCATGCTGTGGGACTAACCTTGTGGCTGCATCTGCTGTGAGGGCATGCTGTGGGACAAACCTTGCGGCTGCATCTGCTGTGAGGGCATGCTGTTGGATAAACCTTGCAGCTGTATCTGCTGTAGGGGCATTCTGTGAAAGTAACCTTGCGGCTGTGTCTGCTGTGGGGGCATGCTGTTGGACAAACCTTGTGGCTGTATTTGCTGCTTGGACGTGCTGTGGGACTAACCTTGCGGCTGTATCTGCTGTGGGGACATGCTGTGGGACTAACCTTGCAGCTGTATCTGCTGTGGGGTCATGCTGTTGGACTAACCGTGCGGCTGTATCTGCTGTGGGGGCAGGCTGTGGGACTAACCTTGCGGCTGCATCTGCTGTGAGGGCATGCTGTTGGGCAAACCTTGTGGCGGTATTTGCTGCAGGGACGTGCTGTGGGGCTAACCTTGCGGCTGTATCTGCTGTGGGGGCATGCTGTGGGACTGACCTTGCGGCTGTATCTGCTGTGGGGGCATGCTGTCGGAATATTCTTGCAGCTGTATCTGCTGTGGGGACATGCTGTGGCATTAACCTTGCGGTTGTATCTGCTGTGGCGACATACTGTGGTAATGCAGTTGGCTGCCGATCATGGAGTTGTACTGCCTTGCGCATTCGGGTGGCGGCGCGCCATATGTGACTGCGGGAAGGTGATGTTCACAAAGGTCTTGGAGCAATACGGACACTGAAAACAAACACGCGCACATTAACACAGAGTTATCCCCGACAGGCTTGGGAGTTCTCAAGCGGCAAAAGGATGATACTTAGACCAGAATTATCTCTGAATACTGGAGAGACGAGGATTATCTCTGAATACTGGAGACTTTGCACAGGGTTATTCTCGAAGGTATGACTTCTCACAAAAGACATTCTGAAACAGTCAGACATGTTGCAGCACCGCTGCGGGGTGTCTTACCTTGTTGTAAGAATTGGTGCCGGCCTGGAATATGTGCTGCGGGGTGTCTTACCTTGTTGCAAGAACTGGCGCCGGCCTCGAGTATGTGCTGCGGCGTGCCTTACCTTGTTGTAAGAACTGGCCTGGATTATCTGCTGTTGTGCCATTAGCATCTTCTTCCGCTTGTGACAATCCTTCTTGAGCTAAGAAAACTCCTGTCAAATAACGACTGAGTCACACACTGACCGAGTCACATATCGATTGAGTCACACACCGACTGAGTCATATAAAGACTAAGCCACATACCGACTACATACAAACTACATCACATACCGACTGAGTCACATAGAAACCGAGTCACTTCCCCAACTGAGTCACAAACTAACCGAGTCACAAACAAACCAAATCACATACCGACCGCGTCACATGCAAACCAAATCGCATACCGACTGAGTCGCATACAAACTGAATCACATACCGACTGAGTCACATGAGGACCGAGTAACTTCCCACCAAGTCACGTCCCGACTAAGTTGCACACCGAGTCACACACCGAGTCACAAACTGACCGAGTCACATACAAACCAAATCATATACCGACCGAGTCACATACAAGCCAAATTCCATACCGACGAAGCGACATACAAATTCAGTCACATACAAATCGAGTGATAAACCGACTGAGTCACATACCGGCCGAGTCATATGCCAGACACCAACAAAGTCATATTTACTTGTCATAATAAATTTATTAGTTACTTATTTCATCTGATGTAAATTGATTATAGATTTCAGACGTTTCCCCGCTAATCAATTTCCCATTTACCTCAAAGGCACAGTGTGCGCTCCCACGTGTCTCCACATAAACTCACTTTAAACTCATGTGTTTAAGAACTAACCTCACAAGCCAGCCTCATAAACAAGTATATTTTCTCCCTTTCGAACGTTCCTTCTTATTTTTGTCAGTTCAACGGAAGTAACTTATTTCAACTCAAACCGCGAAATAGCAACGCAACAAATACACAAATGGCGTAATTGTATGACATTTCTAATTAGATGACGTTTCGTTTTCAGGCTGTGCTGTAAATATCGTCACAGTATTGACTCATTTATCGATTTTGAGGGCGGTTGCAGTTGATTGTAACCCACTTTCTCTTCACTTTCAAGTCCGAAAACACGTGTTTTTTTGTTTACTGTTTACATCTGATCGCATTATGAATATGCTTATAGGGGGCCACCATTCAATCTGGCATGTTAGTTTTTTCTATCATTTCTTTGTATGTGGACCTCTAGGCATATAATAAAAAGGCACAGTGTGCGCTCCCTCATGTCTTCATATAAACGCACAGTGTGCGCTCCTTCATGTCTTCATATAAAGGCACAGCGTGCTCTCCTTCAAAAGTTATATACAGGCACAGCGTGCGCTCCCTCATATCTTCATATAAAGGCACAGTATGCCCTCCCTCATGCCTTCATATAAAGACACAGTGTGTGCTCCCTCATATCTTCACATAAACGCACACAGTGTACAAAACCTCATGTCTTCATATAAAGGCACAGTGGGCGCTCCCTCAGGTCTTCATATAAAGTCACACTGTGCACTCCCCCATGTCTTCATACAAAGGCACAGTATGCGCTCCCTCATGTCTTCATATAAAGACACAGTGTGCACTCCCTCATGTCTTCATGTAAGCGCACAGAGTGTGCACTCCCCCATGTCTTCATACAAACACACACAGTGCGCACTACCTTATATCTTCCCATAAAGGCACAGTGTGCGCTCCCTCAGGTCTTTATATAAAGGGACAGTGTGCGCTCCCCCATGTCGTCAGATAAAGACACAGTGTGCGCTCCCGCATATCTTCATATAAAGGCACAGTATGCCCTCCCTCATGCCTTCATATAAAGACACGGTGTGCGCTCCCTTATGTCTTCATATAAAGGCAGGGTATGCGCTCCATTTTGTCTTGATAAAAACGCGCACAGTGTGCACGCCGTCATGTCTTCATATAAACTCACAGAGTGCTCTCAACCTTGTCTTCATAAATGCACAGCATGCGCTCCCTTATGTCTTCATATAAAAGCACAGCGTGCGCTCCCTTAGGTCTTCATAAAAAGCAACATTGTGCACTACCTTATGTCTTCATATAAAGGTACAGTGTGCGCTCCCTCATGTCTTCATATAAACGCACAGTGTGCGCTCCTTCATGTCTTCATATAAAGGCACAGCGTGCTCTCCTTCAAAAGTTATATACAGGCACAGCGTGCGCTCCCTCATATCTTCATATAAAGGCACAGTATGCCCTCCCTCATGCCTTCATATAAAGACACAGTGTGTGCTCCCTCATATCTTCACATAAACGCACACAGTGTACAAAACCTCATGTCTTCATATAAAGGCACAGTGGGCGCTCCCTCAGGTCTTCATATAAAGTCACACTGTGCACTCCCCCATGTCTTCATACAAAGGCACAGTATGCGCTCCCTCATGTCTTCATATAAAGACACAGTGTGCACTCCCTCATGTCTTCATGTAAGCGCACAGAGTGTGCACTCCCCCATGTCTTCATACAAACACACACAGTGCGCACTACCTTATATCTTCCCATAAAGGCACAGTGTGCGCTCCCTCAGGTCTTTATATAAAGGGACAGTGTGCGCTCCCCCATGTCGTCAGATAAAGACACAGTGTGCGCTCCCGCATATCTTCATATAAAGACACAGTATGCCCTCCCTCATGCCTTCATATAAAGACACGGTGTGCGCTCCCTTATGTCTTCATATAAAGGCAGGGTATGCGCTCCATTTTGTCTTGATAAAAACGCGCACAGTGTGCACGCCGTCATGTCTTCATATAAACTCACAGAGTGCTCTCAACCTTGTCTTCATAAATGCACAGCATGCGCTCCCTTATGTCTTCATATAAAAGCACAGCGTGCGCTCCCTTAGTTCTTCATAAAAAGCAACATTGTGCACTACCTTATGTCTTCATATAAAGGTACAGTGTGCGCTCCCTCATGTCTTCATATAAAGGCACAATTTGTGCTCCCTCATGCCTTCACATAAAGGCACAGCGTGCGTTGCCTCATGTCACCATATAAACGCACAGTGTGCACTCCCCCATGTCTACATATAAAGGCGCACAGCGTGCGTTCCCTTGCTTGTACTCACCTCTAGCGCTTTCTTCAGCTTTACTTCCAGCGTGCCGACCATGCTGGACAAGTAGTCTTGGGAATGCTGGAACAGTTCAGGTACCTCTCAGAACAGGTGCTGGCGGGAGGGTGGTGTGGGGGGGGGGGAGGGGGCTACACAATTAATATAAAAACCATAACAGAAACTCACCTTTTTTTTTGCTTCCTGTATTTTCATTTTATTATTTTCAATAGCTTTTTGGCTCAAACCGGAAGTCATTGAAAAGAAAATATCAAAGATGCTTAACAGTTGGAGAAACTTATGTACACATGAGCCACGCTCCAGTTCGCTACCCGATATATTGTTACAGTGCACACATACCGACAAGTACTTTTTGGTCAGCTGTGCCAACTTAAACAGCTTGATAAAATTAGGATCCATCATCCGGGAGTCCTGTGCAAAATAAACACGCCATCTTGTTCCGTCATAATTTCCCAATCAGCAATTTGCCGATGCACAACACTGCGCAAACTTTCTCGTCAGTCTCTTACTGAAATTTGCTTCGCGTATTTCAGAGTAAATTTTGAACTTTATTAGATCTTGAACTATTAATGATCAACCGCTATGCCCTCCTCGTAGCCACACCACATTAATCTTTAGTCCCAGATACTGCGAGTTGTAAAAACGTACGGACGGACAGACAGTAAACTTTCTCTAAGGACCATGGAGAAGTAGGTCGAACTGAGTGATAGCTTTAATTTACTGACATTCATTGCACATCATTCTATTATACAGGGCTTGTTGAAAAAGTGTCGGCTTCACCCATACGTCAGATTAACCCTTGTTGGTTTTCAGTATGTCTGTGGTTGAGGGTGGGAGGTTAGCGAGAAGGGCAGGGGGCGGTTTACTGTGCATTGAAACCGACGGACTGGTTACCACTTTATGGGGGAGGGGGCGAATGGGGAAGGCGATTTACCGTGCACTGCGGACGGACTGTTACCAATTTGTAAGGGAAACAGGGCGATTTACTGTGCACAGAAAACGGACAGATTACCACTTCGTGGGGTGGGGAGGGGGGAAGCGCTTTACTGTGCACAGAAAACGGACAGATTACCACTTCGTGGGGTGGGGAGGGGGGAAGCGCTTTACTGTGCATTGAAAACGGACTGATTACCACTTCGTGGGGTGGGGAGGGGGGAAGCGCTTTACTGTGCATTGAAAACGGACTGATTACCACTTCGTGGGGTGGGGAGGGGGGAAGCGCTTTACTGTGCACAGAAAACGGACAGATTACCACTTCGTGGGGTGGGGAGGGGGGAAGCGCTTTACTGTGCATTGAAAACGGACTGATTACCACTTCGTGGGGTGGGGAGGGGGGAAGCGCTTTACTGTGCACAGAAAACGGACAGATTACCACTTCGTGGGGTGGGGAGGGGGGAAGCGCTTTACTGTGCACAGAAAACGGACAGATTACCACTTCGTGGGGTGGGGAGGGGGGAAGCGCTTTACTGTGCATTGAAAACGGACAGATTACCACTTCGTGGGGTGGGGAGGGGGGAAGCGCTTTACTGTGCATTGAATACGGACTGATTACCACTTCGTGGGGTGGGGAGGGGGGAAGCGCTTTACTGTGCATTGAAAACGGACAGATTACCACTTCGTGGGGTGGGGAGGGGGGAAGCGCTTTACTGTGCATTGAAAACGGACTGATTACCACTTCGTGGGGTGGGGAGGGGGGAAGCGCTTTACTGTGCATTGAAAACGGACTGATTACCACTTCGTGGGGTGGGGAGGGGGAAGCGCTTTACTGTGCATTGAAAACGGACTGATTACCACTTCAGACTCGATATTGCAGAACGTGATGTTCATGATGTTCTCCTGTAGCGTGTTGAAATCCAGATTGCGTGATATGCTGTCAATGTCCGCAGACGCTGTCAGAGCCAAACAAGCGGCCAATCACGCGCGTGGATGGGCAGATTGAACATTGACGAATGAAACTATTTCTGCTAATTTCACTTCCTGAAGAGGCGGCTATATTAAAAATTACCACCACCACAATTTCCATGTAAGAAAACTTTTTTCTTTTCTTTTTTTTTTTCAATCACGTTCTACTCTCAAACAACAAACGACGGTGATAACAAAAGGCAAGTCACACAAAAATAGTTAAATATTTACTCCTTTTCGAGTTCAGATTAAAATGACAAAACAGTGACCTATTTTCTTCCAATCAATCGGTTCGAATCGGCTCTTGAACACAAAGCTGCCGTATATGCTTGGGTAGCCGCTTGCATCATGCTCCGGGAATGATGACCCCAGTGACCTGTATGCCGTACTGGTAGCCTACTCACATCGCTTTAATGAAATAAATCATGACATGTTTGACGGTTTACACACACACACACACACACACACACACACACACACACACACACACACACACACACACACACACACACACACACACACACACACACACACACACACACACACACCGAATTCTTCACGAAACTGATCAAGAATGAAATACATTTTAGTGA
Source organism: Protula sp. h YS-2021 (assembly GCA_949752745.1). NCBI lineage: Eukaryota > Metazoa > Annelida > Polychaeta > Sabellida > Serpulidae > Protula > Protula sp. h YS-2021. The sequence goes on along the minus strand of OX457031.1, from coordinate 14,621,810 downwards.
GAAGATGCTCAGGGATTTCTGCAAGCCTTTGAGGACAGCACAACTGCTTTTCAAAAAAATATCTCGACGGGTGAAGCAGGCCTTTTATTGGTTTTCTATCCGTCTTGACTGAAAATAGTTTTCAATTTTAGTTTAAGTAACTCCTAATGTTAATCTGCAATGTCTTCAATAGCTATTATGTTTTGTTTTCGTTTTAATTATTATTTGTATTTAAGTTTTATATTTTTATTCAATTATTTATTCATGCTTTCACCATATCCATGCAACGGGCCTGTTTCACGGCCACAAGGCGTGAAACGGGCCCGTTTCATGGGTACGAGGCATGAAGATAGCGTTTCCAATCTAAGCTGTGCTTTTAACCTTTCTATGCAGAAATTGTTTCCGCATGCCTATAAATTTGAAAAAAAAACTTTTTGAAGAAAATTGTACTACTCCCCCCTTAAAAAATAGAACACTTTGCATTATAATTAAAATCGAAACAACATCTGCACGGGTAAGAGGTATGATACAGGCCCTTTGCATGGTCAGAGGGCATGCAGATTGCCTTTCCAATGAAAAGCTCAAAAAGAAACATTGGAAACAACATCTGCATGGGTGGGAGGTATGAAACAGGCCCGTTGCATGGTCAGAGGGCATGCAGATTGCCTTTCCAATGAAAAGCTCAAAAAGAAACATTGGAAACAACATCTGCATGGGTGGGAGGTATGAAACAGGCCCGTTGCATGGTCAGAGGGCATGCAGAGTGCCTTTTCAATGTAAAACTGAAAAAGAAACATTGGAAACAACATCTGCATGGGTGGGAGGTATGAAACGGGCCCGTTGCACACTTCAGGACGTGCATACACCCCGTTCAAAAGTCGTCACCGTGCAACCAGACCGAGAACTTGCTTACATCTTTACACTTTGGAGAGCGTGAAAGCAAAAAAAAAAGAGTTACTGCCTGTGTATGCCGTGATGTGATGCGTGTGGAGAGAGAGAGAGAGAGAGAGAGAGCTCTCTGGGTTAAAAATAGCTTGGCTTAATGAAACTCTGTCATTGGTTGCTCATTTTTAATTGATTTTACGATGGCCGGTTGATCTTTTTTACGGAGGCCCCATTTGCCCCGGCTGCCCATTTGTCTGGCTGCCCGTTTAACCGTCTGAATGGCTGCCCACTATCCCTATAACGTCATTATGACGTTCATATGACGTCACTGTTTTACTATCCCTACGGGGGTTCTGAAACAATGACGTCACTGTTTTAGAAACCCTATTATATATATTTTAGAAACCCCATTATATATGTTTTAGAAACCCCATTATTCAACTACTACAGTGTTCTAGAACACCCTTTGGTGTTTTGGAACAGTGTTCTAGAACACCCATGGGTGTTTTTAGAACACCCATGGGTGTTTTGGAACACTGTTCCAAAACACCCATTGGTGTTCTGGAACAAATGGGTTCCAAACGCATTTCCATAATAATGCTATGTAGATTTGAAAAATTTGGCCTTGAATTTAACCTCGAAGATAAAGGTCAAGGTCAACCATTTTCCAGATTTTTCCAGTTCCTGTCAACCTCCATATGTATGGCAAGTTGCGTTTTTCTAGCTCAAACCGTCTCGGAGGAGATGTGTGAAAACCGATTTAGTTTTAAAGGAGAAAAAAAATAGAAGAAAAAAAAAACAGGTTGGAAGATGAATAGGTAAATCACCCACATTTGCTATAGAAGATAGCCAAGTGGGAATGGCACAACATCTAAACAACAAATAAGCAACTTGGGATGTTGGATTTCTCTCCTCATTATTATTTTTTATTTTGTATAATGGTTATTTTTTTCTTGTTCTTGTTCTTCTTGTTCTTCTTGTTCTTCTTCTTCTTCTTCTTCTTCTTCTTCTTCTTCTTCCTACTTATCCCATTTTAATCCTTCCCCCTCCTGCCTAAATAATTTGTGTGTCATGTCCTCCCTCTCTCGCCGTACGGTTCGTATAAAGCGGTACGGTTCGTATTATAAAAGGAGAACAAGTAAAAAAAATAAGAGTGGTTTGGAAACAATAAAAGCATGGAAAGGCTGTTTGCATGCGACTTATGCGTGCGTTTTGCCTTTCCATGAAACGGGCCTGTTGCATGCCAGGGTTAATGCACGACACAACGTTTGCATGCTACAAATACCATACCATTGAACAAACAGGCCATAATCCAACATTTACAAGACACCGCCATTTCAAGTTTAACAAATATGACATCACACGCGAGGCGAAGGCCAACAATTAACTCCCTCCCCCAAACCCCACGCATAAAAATCTGATCGAGAATAATTTGCCTGACGAGATTTTGTGCTGGGACAGTAGAGAATGAACACAGCTAAATATGAAAGAATCAACTTGAATAACTCTGCGTAAAACTACTTTTTTAACCGTATTCGCGTCTTTCTTCTTCATTTTTTTTTGTCATTCCCCTGACGCACTTTCTTACATCTATATGCCGATTTCTCCTCCATGGCCCACCACCTAACTGGAGAAACTTTCAAGTGTTAATACAGGGATTACGTTACAACTGAAAACTTCCAAAATTACGGCACTCTGCTTCACACAAGCAGATTATTCACTCAGTCCCACTTAAATCCACTCGCACGGAAGTGAGCACGTGAAGCCCAAATGAATCAATTCTTCATTAGTTTGTCAATTCACAATATTTGCGAGATGCTTAGCAATATCTTCCTACAAATTCCAGGCATGCACCTGTGGGGCTTCAAAATGCCTGAGTTCTGATGTATATTTTACCTGGATACACTCTAGGATATGTGCTATTAGGCCACATTATCAGTTAAACCTGTAAATTGAAGGTTATAATAATGAACATTCACGGCGTTGCAATAACGGAGTTTCACCGAACCATAAACTATGTACTATCGATTTTTTTTTTTTACACGAAACAGTTCAATATTAACACTGAATAGATACCTTTGTCGTTTAGGTTCAAGTATACTGAGGCACACTGAACTAAAACTGAATTAAAGATTTTCCTCACACAGTAATACTGTTAAATTAGAACCGAAACGACCAATGCATTTGTCGGGGTACATACAATTTGCCCAACCGCAATTTGACAAACAGAAATGTGACCAACTGCACCTTGACCAACCGCTTGATGGAAAAAGTGACATTTGACCAACTTTTAGTTTTAGATATACATAACCTTATCAATCTAGGAGTTCGAGGTTTCGTGAAAAAAAGTAATTTCAAAGAAGTGCTCATCGCATCAAAGAGATGTTGTGCTAATCCCCTCTCTGTCATTGAGTGTCATAAGGTTGAATTCCATGTGCCCCGTTAATCTCCGTAATCCGGCGTTATACAAGGCGCTATACAAATAAACCCAGACCTTTAGCTTTAGTGTCATCTCAGGTACGTGTTTTTACGTGGTTTTAGTATAAATACCGGGATTTCTCAGCCAGAAATTCAACCAAATTTGTCTGCTATTTCAACAAGATCAACTGAACTGCAATTTCAATAACAACAACAACAACAACAACAACAACAATTGCCGAGATGTTACTTGCAGTGTTGTAACTATCTAAATGTTGCTTTTGTCGGAACATTTGTGATTGCTTATGTTTTACTGATAAGTGGTACGAAAAACAATAAATATGATGTGGGTCAAATGTCCGTTTTTTTCATTAAGAGGTTGGTCAAATTGCAGTTGGTCAAATTTCGGTTGGTCAAATATCCTACCCCCGCATTTGTCAAGTCTCGCAGCTGTTTTTGCGCTTTATTGCAAAAATACTAAATCCCACTGAATACTGAAACGTAGCATTTACTTTTTTCCTTGTATCAAGTATACACCACATTTCGCAAATATTTTCAGCAGTCATAAAGTTTGCAATCGATAATTTGATTCTTTTTTTTTTAATTTGAGCTTTGATTAACGTGACATTTAATGCGAAATCGAAGTGTATCCTTTGCGGCTGAATTTACAAAACATTGTCTTTTAATTCTGGGACATTTCATTTTAATTTTGCGTTAGCTTATCTCAATTTTCTTGAGTTGACACAAGGCATGAAAGCTGGATAAAGTGCATTAGAATTCGAAGCGTAACATCAGGGCAATTATCACCGAGTATTAAAGGCGGTGAGATTCTTGCACCTGATTTAAAACACAAATATATTTGGGCACATTTAATCGGAAATAAAAAAAAAATATCATATTTATTTCAGCATGCATTATGTAGCGAACTTCCGTTTTTTTCATAACTTCTGTTCTTCATTCGTTTAAAAATATTATCCGTTCATCCGAGATAAACAAACAGTGACAGAAAATTTATATTTTCTGTGTTGCTAGTGCCCATAGATCGGGAATTTGCTTTACATGATTGATTGATTGATTGACATTGTTAATGTTTGACTCAGTTTCCTCTCCCCGTTTGGCACACTGACTTCTCGCTAAAACAAGACAGAATTCCCCTGGGATAAAAGCGAAATAATTTGCGCCCTTACACCTCTTTGCATACTTCTTATCTTAAAGCTTTATAAAACAACCTGAAACAAACATCGCAGTATTTGATTGTATGAATGGAAATTGCTTTTCCTGAAAAGGTGCGCAAAGCAGGGCTGGTATGATTCAAATCAGTTGATTTAAATCATGATTTAAATCGTGATTTAAATCAGCGTAAAAAATTACGATCTTTGATTTTTAAATTTTTTTTCTATGAACTGTATTTACTTCGAACGGAAAAGACTGAGTGGAAAGCTTCGGAGTGGAAAAGGCTGGGAAACTGGCGTTTTGCTTCCTATCGCTCAATAAATGAAGAATTGAAGTTGTAGAGAACTATCTGAACATTTGAAAGTTGAGGACGTTTTCACCTATTTTGTGATCTGTAAATGTGTTTAGAAATGTCTTACAAGAGAGTGTAATGAGCCTTCAATAAACTGTTCAAAAGGAGGTGCTTTTTTATAGTTTGTCGGTTTTTTTGGGGTAGGGAGGGGGGGGGGGGTTATTTAAATAAAAAATCTGATTTAAATCAAAACATCAAAAATCATATTTTTTTAAATCGGATTTTTTCCAGCCCTGGTGCAAAGCTATCCCAATTGACAGTGATTGTTGGACTCGACCCAGATCCATTCCGTACTTTCACTGGTTGACACCCGTGACATAACTGAAAAACCACATTACCCAACACCACCTCCCCCAGTGAATGGCTACAGTCACCCAGTATTTCAAGAAGTAACTTAAAAGGGGTCAGTAACAAAGTTGCTTGGAGCATCTTGCCCTGGTATGGAATGTTTGAAAATCGCACCTGTAAACCTCTGTAATTTTGTTTTCAAGTATTTATTGTTCAGACGGAATGTGCCAGTTAGATATAGGAGAGGTCTGTAGGTCAATATAGGAACGCTATATCAGTATACAAAGGGGTCGTGTTCTCTGCAAAATACACAATGTAAACTTATTCGGTATACACGGAAAATATTAATTGCAGTTGATACCTGATTTGTCAAATATTAATTTAGAATTATATTGTATATTGTAAACATTTCGCATTTTATAAAAAAAGTACTTTCGCAGCACAAGTGATACATCTAGTTAAAGAAGGGAAGAGACGCGGAGGAATCATATTTTTGTTATTCATTTAGCAAATATGAGGAAGAACTACTTCTTTAAAAGGATGTCCGAGTAATTTTTAGTTAGTTGAACAAATTGCTCACACAAGACACTGGTAATTAAAAACTGGAAAGGTAGGTTACAAATACAGTGGAAACAACTGGTTCACATTCTGAACCACTGGGAAAAATGAACTTTTACGGCACTTACAGGTCTGGCAAGATTGCAAATAGTTCATTTCAAGTCATTTTAAAGGGAGAAGTGTTAAAATCGACTTTCATTTTATTTCTAGTTAAATGAAGGAAGCTTTTTTCCTTTGAGAGTCCTTAATTGCAACAACTGATAACATCAAATTTGTGCATCAAACTTTATTTGAACTGATACTAGAATACAGAATTTCTTGACATATATACATATAGGAATTTATATTTTTAGACTCAAAAGAACAGTCTGATTTTAAAGTATCAAATTTACGCACAAATAAAGCACTGCATTTTCAAAACAACGGAATAATGCAAAAAAAAAAAAAAAAAAAAAAAAAAAAAAAACAACAACAAAAGATGCAGATTGAAGATGTTAAGTAAATTTATTTCAAGAGTACAATACAACATATATCACAATCTTTAGTATATTTGTTTACTTGTTTCTGCAGAGCGCCTTTATGCTGTTGTGCGCACCCGGAGAAAGACATTAACGTTTTATCTTAGAACCGTGTTATGACCATAAAATAAAACAAGTATCAGTGAAACTGATGAATGTCCCCCGCCACGAATTATGGTCGAATCGAAAAATAATGCGACGTCGCACAACTTTAATATATATATATTCACTGTAGCAAAAATCAAAAGCCAGGGTTGAATAGCGGCTGAGATATCGCGTGCACAAATTTGTGCTTCCAAGTGTCGCCAGACAGACGGACGGAGGGACGGACAGACCGGAATACTATAGTCCCCCGCTCCGCCCTACGCGGCGGTGGGGGACTAATTAAGTTTTTTACTGATCTAAAACTAGACACGTAATTTAAGCCAATGGCCCATATCACAATATTAAACTTCCATTGGTCAAAACAAGTCATCGGGATTGCATTTTAAATTTGACCCATAAACTTGATTTTTTTATTTATCAAGTAGATAAAAATATTTTACAACAAAAATATTTTGAGTACACCGTGATGTATTCATAAATACCGAACATCGCAAAGACCATATTCAACATAATCAAAATAAATAGTAGTCGAACAAATTATTTGTAAGCCGAACAAATAATTTGTTTATAATTTTAATTGTTATGTATTTGGCACATTATTTGAACAAGTCGGGTCGTTTCTGAATGAATATTTTAACAATTTTTGTGAATGTTGAAGGTGGGTTTAAAGTTCTTGTTTTTAGATTCTCTAGAACCAAGATTATGGCTCTTGTTCTCTAGACTGCTATTCTCTTGGTTGAAGCCCTCTCGACTAGCCTCTTGACTTTTGTCCTTATGCTGGGGTGCGTTTGGACGACATTTCATGGCTGGTCGGGACCGTTTTAGTCCTCTTTGCTACAGTCTCCTTTGCTAGAATCCCAGTTTTGAGAGCCCTCTTGGCTGGAGTCCTCTGAGTACGCTTGGCAGGAGCCCTCTTGGCCGGAATTCTCTTGGCTAGAGTGCCGTTGGTAATGGCCTTCTTCCCAGAAGTATGTTTGGTAGGAACTATTGTCTAGAGTTCTTTTGGCTAGTGTGCTCTTGGCTGAAGGTCTCTTACCTGGAGTCCTCTAGGCTGGAGTCCTCTTGGCTTGAGTCCTCTAGGCTGCAGTGCTCTAGGCTGGAGTCCTCTAGGCTGGAGTCCACATGGCCGAGTCCTCTTGGCCGGAGTACTCTTGATCGGAGTCCTCTTGACCGGAGTCCTCTTAGCCGGAATCCTCAATTTTCTATTTTCACAGTCTTCTTCCAATTAGAATTAACATATCGCTATTATAAGTGGACATCTAAATTGATGCGCCGCAAGGACTTTTAACGATCAGTGTTCAAGATTTTTGCACCAACTGGCTTAAAATAGACTCTTGCAGATGAGCTGAACAGATGTTATCACTGAAATTCGTATCTTTCATTTTTTGGGGTTTGCAAAAATTTGCCAAAATTGAAAAAATTACTGAAAAACGACCTGACTTGTTGAAACAATAATTCCAAAGCACAGTAGTTATAACACTAAATAAATATTATTCGATCCTTTATTGACCTGGATTATGCTAAAAAAATGTTACACTATATTTAATAATGTTACATTCTTTAAAGTCATTTGTCAGGAAAAAAGCATTATATCTACGTTTCATTCTATTTCCAACACAACAAAGGCAGAAATAATATGGAATTTCTGGACCAGTTTAAGGTTATATATATATTCAGAACAAACAGAACAACCTGGTTGCAAAATACAGAAGTTCTTTACACGAAATTTAAAGCACTGCATTTTAAAATCACTGAATGGTGGATAAAACCATATAACTTGGAAGTACTCAGTTAACATTACTTAAATGTAAAAAGTGCAATAAATATAATAATCTTAAGAAAATTTATTTACTTGTTCCTTGTGGAGGCCTCTTTGCTAGTGCTCTTACGAAGAAATGACAAAGGTTTTCCAAATAAAACGCTCATTATGACCATACAATCAAGTGTTTTGACTTTAGAACCAGACACGCAAATTAGACCAATAATCCGCGTCAAATTAATTTAAGCTTAACACCCACAATTCTATGGAATGCCGTTTTCACATTATTAGGGAATTATTGATATCAAGAATTAATTTTTGATCTCAAAAAATTCATATTTTGATATCAAGAATTAATTTTTGCTATCTGCAATTGTATTTTTGATATCTCTAAATGTATTCTTGATCTCAAAAAATAATTTTTGATATCAGTAAATATTTAGAGATATCAAGAAATATTTATTAATATCAAAAGTAATTTAATTTTGATATCTAAAATTGATTTTTTATATCAAAAATTTAATTCTTGAGAGCAAAAATGAAATATTTGAGAGCAAAATATCAATTTTGAGCTCAGTTATTCATTTTCCTTTTATTAATATCAAAAATTTATTTCAGATATCATTATTTCAGAATGGAACTATTTTAATTTGTATTTTGAGATCTGAAAATGATTTTTGATCTCAAAAATTGATTTTTGATATCAAAATATCAGTCTATTTGTTTAGATAAAAATTCAGAAGCACACATCTGTAAATTAATAATGACTGTTCCTTGTATGCAGAATCTTTGTTTAAATTTTTTACTGTACAAAAAGGAAGCAATTCTTGATATCAAAAATTGTGTTGTTATTATTGATCTCAATAATTCAAGTTTTCATCTCCAAAATTTAATTGACGATTCGTTAAATTTTATGTAAATGTGTATCTCCGTTAAGATTTTTTAAGTGTGTAAATTTCATTTTTTTATCTCAAATTTAATTGTTGCCATCTAAAATTCAATTCTTGACAGCAAAATATGAACTATTGAGATCTAAATTTATTTCTTGACATCTTTAGTTATATTTTGATATCAAAAATAAGCATTAAATGTTAAAACGGCATTCCATACAATTCTACATCAATAATCTAAAGCCATAATCAGGGTCCCTATTTGATTGACCCATAACATTGGACTTTTTTTCGCTATTCATGAAAGACAAACAATTTCACAGCAAAACAATAACATCTTGAGTGTAACGTGATGTGTTCTTGAATACTGAATATCACATGGAAAACATTTTTAGCATAATCGAAGTTAATAGTCGAACAAATGATATTATAATTATTATGTGATGGGGGCATTGTTTTAGTAAGTCAGGTTGTTTGTGAAATGAAATTAAAATTTTGTGATCGCTGAAGTCTTACATTTCTTGCCTTTAGATTTTTTCAAGCCGTTGGTTTTCCTTATTGGCTTGTTATCTGCTACACTGGTGTCCTCTTGTGCATGCCATTTCGACTGACCCCTTCTTTTCTTTTGTTCTTTTTTCTGGAATCCGTTTAGATGACATTTTCCTGGCAGAGTTCTCTTGGCTGGAGTCCTCTTGGCTGGAGTCCTCTTGGCTTGAGTCCTCTTGGCCGGAGTCATCTTGGCCGGAGTTCTCTTGGCCGGAGTTCTCTTAGCCGGAGTCCTCTTGGCCGGAGTCCTCTTGCGAGGAGTCCTCTTGCGAGGAGTCCTCTTGGCCGGAGTCCTCTTGACCGGAGTCCTCTTGGCCGGAATCTTTTTGACCGGAGTCTTCTTGGCCGGAGTCCTCTCGACCAGAGTCCTCTTGACCGGAGTACTCTTGCCTGGAATCTTCTTGGCCGGAATCCTTTTGGCTAGAGTCCTCTTGGCCGGAATCTTTTTGGCTAAAGTCCTCTTGGCCGGAATCTTTTTGGCTAAAGTCCTCTTGATTGGAATCCTCTTGGTTGTTCGTGAACCCTTGAGTGTGATACTGAAGCGCTTGCGCCTTGAATTGAGGCATCCTAAATACAGCTTTTCTCCAGTGGTACATTTGCTGGTACTGGCGAATTGTTGCTCGGAGGCTTCTTCACTATGGACACAATTAGGACCCATAATTATTACACAAAATTTTCAATTCTCACAGTCTTCTTCCAGTTAGAACCAACATGTCATGATTATGAGTATACATCTACATTGTTCCGCCGGCAAGGACGTTTGACGGTCAGTGTTCAAGATTTTTGCACCAATTGGCTTGAAATAGACTATTGCAGATAAGCTGAACAGACGTTATCATTGAAATGCGTCTCATTTTATTTTTTTGGGGTTTGCAAAAATTCGCTAACATAAAAAAATTATTGAAAAAAACGACCTGACTTGTTGAAACAATAAATCCTAAGCACAGTAGTTATAACAATAAATAAAAATTATTCGACCCTTTATGGACTTGGATTATGCTAAAAATGTTACATTCATTAAAGTCATTTGTCAGGAAAAAAAGCGTTATATCTACGTTTCATTCTATTTCCAACACAACAAAGGCAGCTAATAGTTTTGTTTTAAGAAAGATCAAAATCGCACATCAGACGTTCTATTCCAACTAATATCGGATTATTTATATGGAATTTATGAACCAGTTTAAGGTTATATATATTTTCAGAACAAACAGAACAATCTGGTTGCAAAATACAGAAATTATTTACGCAAAATACATAAAGCACTGCATTTCAAAAACACTAAATGGTGGATAAAATTATATAACTTGGAAGTATCAGTTAAAATTACTTAAATGTAAAAAGTGCAATAAATATAATAATCTTAAGAAAATTTATTTACTTGTTCCTTGTGGAGGCCTCTTTGCTAGTGCTCTTACGAAGAAATGACAAAGGTTTTCCAAATAAAACGCTCATTATGACCATACAATCAAGTGTTTTGACTTTAGAACCACACACGCAAATTAGACCAATAATCCGCGTCAAATTAATTTAAGCTTAACACCCACAATTCTATGGAATGCCGTTTTCACATTATTAGGGAATTATCGATATCAAGAATTAATTTTTGATCTCAAAAAATTCATATTTTGATATCAAGAATTAATTTTTGCTATCTGCAATTGTATTTTTGATATCTCTAAATGTATTCTTGATCTCAAAAAATAATTTTTGATATCAGTAAATATTTAGAGATATCAAGAAATATTTATTAATATCAAAAGTAATTTAATTTTGATATCTAAAATTGATTTTTTATATCAAAAATTTAATTCTTGAGAGCAAAAACGAAATATTTGAGAGCAAAATATCAATTTTGAGCTCAGTTATTCATTTTCCTTTTATTAATATCAAAAATTTATTTCAGATATCATTATTTCAGAATGGAACTATTTTAATTTGTATTTTGAGATCTGAAAATGATTTTTGATCTCAAAAATTGATTTTTGATATCAAAATATCAGTCTATTTGTTTAGATAAAAATTCAGAAGCACACATCTTTAAATTAATAATGACTGTTCCTTGTATGCAGAATCTTTGTTTAAATTTTTTACTGTACAAAAAGGAAGCAATTCTTGATATCAAAAATTGTGTTGTTATTATTGATCTCAATAATTCAAGTTTTCATCTCCAAAATTTAATTGACGATTCGTTAAATTTTATGTAAATGTGTATCTCCGTTAAGATTTTTTAAGTGTGTAAATTTCATTTTTTTATCTCAAATTTAATTGTTGCCATCTAAAATTCAATTCTTGACAGCAAAATATGAACTATTGAGATCTAAATTTATTTCTTGACATCTTTAGTTATATTTTGATATCAAAAATAAGCATTAAATGTTAAAACGGCATTCCATACAATTCTACATCAATAATCTAAAGCCATAATCAGGGTCCCTATTTGATTGACCCATAACATTGGACTTTTTTTCGCTATTCATGAAAGACAAACAATTTCACAGCAAAACAATAACATCTTGAGTGTAACGTGATGTGTTCTTGAATACTGAATATCACATGGAAAACATTTTTAGCATAATCGAAGTTAATAGTCGAACAAATGATATTATAATTATTATGTGATGGGGGCATTGTTTTAGTAAGTCAGGTCGTTTGTGAAATGAAATTAAAATTTTGTGATCGCTGAAGTCTTACATTTCTTGCCTTTAGATTTTTTCAGGCCGTTGGTTTTCCTTATTGGCTTGTTATCTGCTACACTGGTGTCCTCTTGTACATGCCATTCCGACTGACCCCCTCTTTTCTTTTGTTCTTTTCTCTGAAATCTGTTTAGATGACATTTTCCTGGCAGAGTTCACTTAGCCTGAGTCCTCTTGGCCTGAGTCCTCTTGGCCGGAGTCCTCTTGGCCGGAGTCCTCTTGGCCGGAGTCCTCTTGACCGAAGTCCTCTTGGCCGGAGTCCTCTTGACCGAAGTCCTCTTGGCCGGAGTCCTCTTGACCGAAGTCCTCTTGGCCGGAGTCCTCTTGACCGAAGTCCTCTTGGCCGGAGTCCTCTTGCGAGGAGTCCTCTTGGCCGGAGTCCTCTTGACCGGAGTCCTCTTGGCCGGAATCTTCTTGACCGGAGTCCTCTCGACCAGAGTCCTCTTGACCGGAGTACTCTTGCCTGGAATCTTCTTGGCCGGAGTACTCTTGCCTGGAATCTTCTTGGCCGGAATCTTTTTGGCTAAAGTCCTCTTGGCCGGAATCCTTTTGGCTAGAGTCCTCTTGGCCGGAATCCTTTTGGCTAGAGTCCTCTTGGCCGGAATCCTTTTGGCTAGAGTCCTCTTGATTGGAATCCTCTTGGTTGTTCGTGAACCCCTGAGTGTGATACTGAAGCGCTTGCGCCTTGAATTGAGGCATCCTAAATACAGCTTTTCTCCAGTGGTACATTTGCTGGTACTGGCGAATTGTTGCTCGGAGACTTCTTCACTATGGCCACAATTAGGACCCATACTTATTACACAAAATTTTCAATTCTCACAGTCTTCTTCCAGTTAGAACCAACATGTCATGATTATGAGTATACATCTATATTGTTCCGCCGGCAAGGACGTTTGACGGTCAGTGTTCAAGATTTTTGCACCAACTGGCTTGAAATAGACTATTGCAGATGAGCTGAACAGACGTTATCATTGAAATGAGTCTCATTTTATTTTTTGGGGGTTTGCAAAAATTCGCTAACATAAAAAAATTATTGAAAAAAACGACCTGACTTGTTGAAACAATAAATCCTAAGCACAGTAGTTATAACAATAAATAACAATTATTCGACCCTTTATGGACTTGGATTATGCTAAAAATGTTACATTCATTAAAGTCATTTGTCAGGAAAAAAGCGTTATATCTACGTTTCATTCTATTTCCAACACAACAAAGGCAGCTAATAGTTTTGTTTTAAGAAAGATCAAAATCGCACATCAGACGTTCTATTCCAACTGATATCGGATTATTTATATGGAATTTTTGAACCAGTTTAAGGTTATATATATTTTCAGAACAAACAGAACAACCTGGTTGCTAAATACAGAAATTATTTACGCAAAATACATAAAGCACTGCATTTCAAAAACACTAAATGGTGGATAAAATTATACGACTTGGAAGTATCAGTTTAAATTACTTAAATGTAAAAAGTGCAATAAATATAATAATCTTAAGAAATTTTATTTACTTGTTCCTTGTGGAGGCCTCTTTGCTAGTGCTCTTACGAAGAAATGACAAAGATTTTCCAAATAAAACGCTCATTATGACCATACAATCAAGTGTTTTGACTTTAGAACCAGACACGCAAATTAGACCAATAATCCGCGTCAAATTAATTTAAGCTTAACACCCACAATTCTATGGAATGCCGTTTTCACATTATTAGGGAATTATTGATATCAAGAATTAATTTTTGATCTCAAAAAATTCATATTTTGATATCAAGAATTAATTTTTGCTATCTGCAATTGTATTTTTGATATCTCTAAATGTATTCTTGATCTCAAAAAATAATTTTTGATATCAGTAAATATTTAGAGATATCAAGAAATATTTATTAATATCAAAAGTAATTTAATTTTGATATCTAAAATTGATTTTTTATATCAAAAATTTATTTCTTGAGAGCAAAAATGAAATATTTGAGAGCAAAATATCAATTTTGAGCTCAGTTATTCATTTTCCTTTTATTAATATCAAAAATTTATTTCAGATATCATTATTTCAGAATGGAACTATTTTAATTTGTATTTTGAGATCTGAAAATGATTTTTGATCTCAAAAATTGATTTTTGATATCAAAATATCAGTCTATTTGTTTAGATAAAAATTCAGAAGCACACATCTTTAAATTAATAATGACTGTTCCTTGTATGCAGAATCTTTGTTTAATTTTTTTACTGTACAAAAAGGAAGCAATTCTTGATATCAAAAATTGTGTTATTATTATTGATCTCAATAATTCAAGTTTTCATCTCCAAAATTTAATTGACGATTCGTTAAATTTTATGTAAATGTGTATCTCCTTTAAGATTTTTTAAGTGTGTAAATTTCATTTTTTTATCTCAAAAATAAATTGTTGCCATCTAAAATTCAATTCTTGACAGCAAAATATGAACTATTGAGATCTACATTTATTTCTTGACATCTTTAGTTATATTTTGATATCAAAAATAAGCATTAAATGTTAAAACGGCATTCCATACAATTCTACATCAATAATCTAAAGCCATAATCAGGGTCCCTATTTGATTGACCCATAACATTGGACTTTTTTTCGCTATTCATGAAAGACAAACAATTTCACAGCAAAACAATAACATCTTGAGTGTAACGTGATGTGTTCTTGAATACTGAATATCACATGGAAAACATTTTTAGCATAATCGAAGTTAATAGTCGAACAAATGATATTATTATAATTATTATGTGATGGGGGCATTGTTTTAGTAAGTCAGGTCGTTTGTGAAGTGAAATTAAAATTTTGTGATCGCTGAAGTCTTACATTTCTTGCCTTTAGATTTTTTCAAGCCGTTGGTTTTCCGTATTGGCTTGTTATCTGCTACACTGGTGTCCTCTTGTGCATGCCATTTCGACTGACCCAATCTTTTCTTTTGTTCTTTTTTCTGGAATCCGTTTAGATGACATTTTCCTGGCAGAGTTCTCTTGGCCTGAGTCCTCTTGGCCGGAGTCCTCTTGGCCGGAGTCCTCTTGGCCGGAGTCCTCTTGACCGGAGTCCTCTTGGCCGGAAGCCTCTTGACCGGAGCCCTCTTGGCCGGAGTCCTCTTGGCCGGAATCCTTTTGGCTAGAGTCCTCTTGATTGGAATCCTCTTGGTTGTTCGTGAACCCCTGAGTGTGATACTGAAGCGCTTGCGCCTTGAATTGAGGCATCCTAAATACAGCTTTTCTCTGGTGGTACATTTGCTGGTACTGGCGAATTGTTGCTCGGAGGCTTCTTCACTATGGACACAATTAGGACCCATAATTATTACACAAAATTTTCAATTCTCACAGTCTTCTTCCAGTTAGAACCAACATGTCATGATTATGAGTATACATCTACATTGTTCCGCCGGCAAGGACGTTTGACGGTCAGTGTTCAAGATTTTTGCACCAACTGGCTTGAAATAGACTATTGCAGATGAGCTGAACAGACGTTATCATTGAAATGCGTCTCATTTTATTTTTTTGGGGTTTGCAAAAATTCGCTGACATAAAAAAATTATTGAAAAAAACGACCTGACTTGTTGAAACAATAAATCCTAGGCACAGTAGTTATAACAATAAATAACAATTATTCGACCCTTTATGGACTTGGATTATGCTAAAAATGTTACATTCATTAAACTCATTTGTCAGGGAAAAAAGCATTATATCTACGTTTCATTCTATTTCCAACACAACAAAGGCAGCTAATAGTTTTGTTTTAAAAAACATCAAAATCGCACATCAGACATTCTATTCAAACTGATATCGGATTATTAATATGGAATTTTTGAACCAGTTGAAGGTTATATATATTTTCAGAACAAACAGAACAATCTGGTTGCAAAATACAGAAATTATTTACACAAAATTTAAAGCACTGCATTTTAAAATCACTGAATGGTGGATAAAACCATACAACTTGGAAGTACTCAGTTAACATTACTTAAATGTAAAAATGCAATAAATATAACAATCTTACGCAAATTTGTTTTCTTGTACCTTGTGGAGGCCTCTTTGCTAGTGCTCTTACGAAGAAATGACCAATGCTTTACAAATAAAGCGCTCATGATGACCATACAATCAAGTTTTAGACTTTAGAACCAGACACGCAAATTAGGCCAATAATCCGCGTCAAATTAATTAACGCTTAACACCCACAATTCTACATCAATAATCTGTGTATTAATTTTATTTACTGGGGCAAAATTATCGCCAAGAAAAACCATAATCAGGGTCGCTATTTAATTTGACCCATAACACTGAACTTTTTTTCCCCTATTCATGAGAGACAAACAATTTTACAGCAAAAAGATAACATCTTGAGCGTAATGTGATGTGTTCTTGAATACTGAATATCACATGGAAAACATAATCGAAGTTAATAATAATCGAACAAATTATTTGTTTAATATTATAATTATTATGTGATGGGGGCATTGTTTTAAAAAGTCAGGTCGTTTGTAAATTAAATTAACAATTTTGTGATCACTGAAGCCTCACATTTCTTGTCTTTAGATTTTTTTCAAGCCGTTGGTTTTTCTTACTGGCTTATCTTCTACACTGGTGTCCTGTAGGCGCATGTCATTTCGACTGACCTCTTCTTGGCTTTTGTTCTTTTCGCTGGGATCCGTTTAGATGACATTTTCCTGGCTGACCGATGGGCTCTTAACAAGAGTCCCCTTGGCTGGAGTCCTCTTTGCTAGAGTTCTCTTGGGTAGAGCCCTTCTATCCTGAATTCTCTTGGCTAGAGTGCCGTTGGTAATGGTCGTCTTTCTAGAAGTGTTTTTGGTCGGAACTATTGGCTAGAGTCCTTTTAGCTAGTGTCCTCTTGGCTAGAGTCTTTTGGCTGTAGTCCTCTTGGCCGGAGTCCTCTTAGCCGGAATCTTCTTGACCGGAATCCTCTTTGCTAGAGTCCTCTTGGCCGGAATCCTCTTGGCTGGAATCTTCTTGGCTAGAGTCCTGTTGGTTGGAATCCTCTTGGTTGTTCGTGGACCCCTGAGCGTGATACTCCAGCCCTTGCGCCTTGAGTCATCCTAAATTCAGCTTTTCTCTGGTGGTAAATTTGCTGGTACTGCCGAATTGTTGCTTACAGGCTTCTTCACTATGGCCACAATTAGGACGTATGATTATTATTCAAAATTTTCAATTTTCACAGTCTCCTTCCAGTTAGAACCAACCGTCAGTGGTCAAGATTTTTGCACTAACTGGCTTGAAATAGACTACTGCATATGAGCGAAGGAGATGTCATTGAAATGCATCTCAGGTTAATTTTTTTTGTTTTGTCAAAATCTTCTAAAAAATGACCTGACTTGTTGAAACAATACAGCCAACCCACAGTAATTATAACAATAAATAAAAGTTACACGACCTTTTTTATTGACTTTGATTATGCTAAAAGATGTTATCGCTACTGCTCGGACTCCCCTACTGCTCGGACTCCTCTACTGCTCGGACTCCCCTACTGCTCGGACTCCCCTACTGCTCGGACTCCCCTACTGCTCGGACTCCCCTACTGTTCAGTGCCCTCGTTTGCAGTCCAGACTTGCGGCCTCGTGGCTTGAGAGTTCATGGCTTAAAGCTTGAAGAGTCTTTACTTCAAGCTTCCTTATTTTAAGTCTACAAGTCTTCGAGGTTCTGCTCTTGGCTGTTATGCTGGCTGATACCAGGCCTGGTATCTTGGCTGGTCTCCTCTCTGTAGGTGTCGAACTGACTGCAATTCTGCTGGCTGTTGTTCTTGCCCTTTTTGCTGATGTTATATTGGCTGTGGTTTGTTGACTGGCTGGTATATTGGTTGATATCTTGGCTGATATCTTGGCTGGTATCTGGGCTGGTATCTTGGCTGATATCTTGGCTGATATCTGGGCTGATATCTTGGCTGGTATCTGGGCTGATATCTTGACTGGTATCTGGGCTGATATCTTGGCTGGTATCTGGGCTGATATCTTGGCTGGTATCTGGGCTGATATCTTGGCTGGTATCTTGGCTGGTATCTTGGCTGGTATCTGGGCTGATATCTTGGCTGGTATCTGGGCTGATATCTTGGCTGGTATCTGGGCTGGTATCTGGGCTGATATCTTGGCTGGTATCTGGGCTGGTATCTGGGCTGATATCTTGGCTGGTATCTTGGCTGGTATCTGGGCTGATATCTTGGCTGGTATCTGGGCTGATATCTTGGCTGGTATCTTGGCTGGTATCTGGGCTGATATCTTGGCTGATATCTGGTGTGCTCTTTCCTTGCGGCTCATGAAGGCAGCTGTAAAACATAACAAAAACCCCGTTACTTCAAGATATAACAAATAATTGCTAATTTTTATAGTATTTTATCAAGCAATTTAAACAAGATCATAAACAATAACTTAGAAGGCAGCGATTTTGTTGAACTGCTAGCTGACGTTGACCAGGTGGGTAGTGTTTTCTGTCTTTTTTTTGCGAGCTTGGGTTAGCACGTTCAGAAATTAATTGCATTCTGCCATTTTTTGTAAGTAATTATACTCCTGGCAATAATTACAAGACAACATTTTAATAGTTATTTATTTTGAAACATAAAAGATAAACAAGACAGCCGTACCTGTGACCAGAACTGCTGATGCGTCCCTGCCACGTCTCGCGTTTTCGTTAACACCAGCATTTGGTCCGTCTCTACAACGGAAGCAATCACGTATGTCACAAGCTAGTAAATTCATGTAGAGTCTAAACATAACACTAAATACGTGTATTTCTTTTTAATTAAATTTATTTAGTAATTACATTTAATTTTATAATTATAACTATGAAATATACAATAATGAAATATGTGGAATATGTTAAATAAAAAGTATTTCAATAGATAGCGTTTTAGCTTCTTTTCTTTCGAGAGGAAGATAAAAAATTTACAAGAAACTTAACTTTGTATTATTTATTTGCAAGTTTGAGTTATTTATTTATGGGTTGAATAGAAACAATTTTTCTGAACATTTTACTTCTTTTACCTCGATTGAAGATGAAAGAGAAGCGCATACGCCTGGAACTGTGTGATTTCTCGTTCCTTGTCACTCCAGTGGCATTTTCGACAGGTCTGTGAACAAAGCAATGAATCTATTGGAATTCATGTTGTTACCCCAAATAACAGTATAACAACGCTGAACGTAACGCAAAGAATACAATAAAAGTATGGAATTTTATACTGAATGGGGTGGGGGAGTGGGGGGGGGGGAATATAAAGTAAAACGCTGAGTCAACACCTAAAGTAGTTTGATAACTGTCTTAGATAAACTTGCCTCTTGTCCTGTTCGCAGCGTTTTCGTGGAAGCCTCTGCCGTCGGCTGGTTCCCTGTCTTATGCTGGTACCCTGCCATCGGTTGTAGTCTGTTTGAATCCCTGTAATCCGCAAGCTGGCTCTAGTCCGTCTTGCTCCCTTTTGACCACATAGCTCCCCGCTGACCGCTTGGCTCCCTGTTGACCACCCTGTTGACTGCACGGCTTCCTGTCGTTCACCTGGCTCCATGTTCACCGATTGGCTGCTTGTTGCTTGGCTCCTTGTTGACCACAGGACTCCCTGCTGACCCCTTTGCTCCCTGCTGATCGCTTCAGTCCCTGTTGACTGCACGGCTTCCTGTCTTCACCTGGCTCCCTTTTGACCGACTGGCCCCCGTCTTCTGTTGAACATCAAAGCAAATTAAGCAGATAATATATAATATCAAAAGAACAAAAACTACTACCTGAATAACGGTCGTCTTCGCGCTCCTGTGCTTGGCTGTCCGCTGTTTGGCTGTCCCCCGCTTGGCTGTCCGCTGTTTGGCTGTCCCCCGCTTGGCTGTCTGCTGCTTGGCTGTCCCCCGCTTGGCTGTCCGCTTGGCTCGATCCCGGTCATCTAGAAAACTTAAGCAGAAAAGGCAAGCATAATTAACATGACGAAAGACGTAACATATCGATGTACATTAAGGTACTATGAAAAAAATACGTGAATATTGACGTATTCCGAAAATAACAAAAGCCGACTTAGCAGTTTTAGAGTCCTCTTGGTTGGAGTCCGCTTGGCTGCTGTTCTCTTGCCTGTTGTCCGCTTGGCTCCATGTTGCCGCTTGGCTCCCCGTGATCTAAAGACTTAAACAGAAAGCGCAGACGTTATTAATATGACGAATGACACAATAAATTGATGAACATTAAGATACAATGAAAAAAAAATACGTGAATATTGACGTATTCCGAAAATAACCAAAATAGACTTAGCAGTTTTGGAGTCCTCTTGGCTGGTGTCCTCCTGGCTGGAGTCCGCTTGTCTGGTGTCCTCTTGGTTGGTGTCAGCTTGGCTGTCGTACTCTTGGCTGCTGTCCTCTTGGCTGGAATCCGCTTGGCTGTCGTCCGCTTGCCTGCAGTCCGCTTGGCTGGTGTACGCTTGGCTGGTGCCCTCTTGGCTGGTGTCCTCTTGGTTGGTGTCCGCTTGGCTGCTGTCCTCATGGCAGGGGTCCGCTTGGCTGGTGTCCTCATGGCAGGGGTCCGCTTGGCTGGTGTCCGCTTGGCTGGTGTCCGCTTGGCTGGTGTCCGCTTCGCTGGTGTCCTCTTTGCTGGTGTCCGCTTGGCTGGTATCCTCTTGGCTGGTGTCCTCTTGTCTGGCGTCCTGAGCAATACGAAAAATAAAGAGGGTGTTGTTCCAGGAGAAAGTAATTCCGAAGTCTCTAGAATGGTTCAATTTTTCAATATATTGGACCACTTCCGGTTGATTTCAGTGATCTCAGTGCAAAATTGAAGTTTAAAATTGAAAAACAAAAAATAAGTACATCTATGTTGTGCGAACATTTTTTCAGACTGCCAGTCATTTGCCTGTGCAGAAGAGTTTGTGTCTTGTTTTACCAAAATCTGATTAATTATCGGTGAAATTAAAACACAATTTGTACATACAAGCTGATATCATAGTCCTTACATGTTTGTGGGCTCCTCTGTCCCCAGACGTTCTCTTCTTCCCTTCCGTCCGGCCTCTCTTCAGCAGCTGATAAATGTTTAAATGCGAAATATTTATACTAAGATTATTGACGAAAAATCCCGAGAATGACGTCACATAATTACATCACGCTATGTTCTTTCTTGACTGAGCCAAAGAAGTGGAAGATGTGAAGCAGTTTCATGTTGTTGTCGCCTATACACTGAAGGGAACGACCTTTCACTCTCGACAATTTTATTTGTTAAATAATAAAATCACTTAAAATCGCACCAACGATTCACATTTTAAATTCGAAATAAGCCCTAAAACTAAAGAAACGACCGCTAAATGATGCAGGAGAAATATGGTGCGCGTTACTTTGAAGTGGTTTAGAATATAAACAGAGAGGTGCTTACGTGTTGGCCGTTCTGCCGGATGCTTGGAATGCCCGCCCGCCGCATAGCCCATCTCCAGTGACGTCACAGTCTTCCTTCTCTACCAGCGTCAAGTAGAAATAAGATCTCTACTTACAGCTATTCAGGTAGCACAAAGACAGAATGTGAAGTAATTTCAAATCACTGTAATTTGACTTGGTTGTTTTGAAGTTTTGTTTTGTTTATTTTTATTCTCTATACAGTACAGGCGAAGACATTTTAAACAGTTGTAGTACCTATGTTGTAGTTGACAACTGTTCCGGTATTGTTCCGGTACTGAGTACTTTCTTTTTTTAATATTATTTAAATCTAGAAAGAGCTTACTCGTTGATCCGGCACATCCTGTAACTTTCCGCCATTTCTGTAATTTTCCGCCGTGTCTGTAATTTACCGCCACGTCCGTACGCGTTCGGCGGTTCGTCTTTTCCCAAATCTATGAAAGGTACAGGGAAATCGCGTTGTTGATCACTTCATTTTCTGAACGCTTTTAAGTGTCATTTACGGTAAATTGTCCTTTTTATTCCGAAAGGTTTTAAAATAAACTATATTACAGCAAAATATTTTTTACTTTCTTGGTTTTTAGAAGAAACGAAAAAGCTAAAAATGACGCACGTACCTGCGGGATGGGCCACTGGGACTTGGATGAATTTCTGTGTCTTCCGTGCCAGCTCTCCGACATACTGCCAGCTATAAATAGATCAGCTGTGTTAGCTAAGGCATATGTTTGTTAGTTTGTTTTCTTTTAGTTGATTCACATAATGCACAATTTTGTCCTTCGCCATTGTCAATCTTACGCGGTGCAGCCAAAAGCCATTAAAACGCCTAAATTGCAAGAAAAAATTCCCGTGCACTTCAATTTTTTCGAGTTCAACTGTTGATAAAGGTCTCACATGCTGAAAGCGCCACGTCTGTCCACCGGCTCCCTGTTGACCGCTTGGCTCCATGTTGACAGCAGGACTCCATGTTGACCGCCTGGCTCCCTGTTGACCGCCTGGCTCCATGCTGACCGGCTGGCTCCATGTTGACCGTCTGGCTCTATGTTGAGCGTCTGGCTCCATGTTGACCGCTTGGCTCCATGTTGACCGCTTGGCTCCATGTTGACCGCTTGGCTCCATGTTGACCGCTTGACTCCTGTTGACCGCTTGAATCTTTGTGGACCGCTTGACTCCTGTTGACCGCTTGACTCCTGTTGACCGCTTGGCTTCTTGTGATCTAAAAAGACTTAAACAGAAAGGGCAGACGTAATTAATATGACGAATGACACAATATATTGATGTACATTAAGGTACAATGAAAAAAATACGTGAATATTGACGTATTCCGAAAATAACCAAAATACACTTAGCAGTTTTGGCGTCCTCTTGCATGCATCCGCTTGGCTGTAGACCACCTGGCTGCTGTCCCAATGACCGGGATCCGCTTGGCTGGCGTCCTCATGGCAGGGGTCCGCTTGGCTGGCGTCCTCATGGCAGGGGTCCGCTTGGCTGGCGTCCTCATGGCAGGGGTCCGCTTGGCTGGCGTCCTCATGGCAGGGGTCCGCTTGGCTGGCGTCCTCATGGCAGGGGTCCGCTTGGCTGCTGTCCTCATGGCAGGGGTCCGCTTGGCTGCTGTCCTCATGGCAGGGGTCCGCTTGGCTGCTGTCCTCATGGCAGGGGTCCGCTTGGCTGCTGTCCTCATGGCAGGGGTCCGCTTGGCTGCTGTCCTCATGGCCAGGGTCTCCCTGGCTGGGGTCCCACTGGGTGGTGTCCGCTTGGTTGGTGTCCGTTTGGCAGGCAGGTATCCTTTGGTTGGTGTCCGTTTGGCAGGCAGGTATCCTTTGGTTGGTGTCTAGAGCCATCAAAAATAATAACTCTCGTTATTCCAAGATAAGTGAAGACGAACTTATCTTAATAAAGAAACTGAATTGTTCATATAAAACTGAACAAAATGGCACAAATTTTAAAACTTATAATTGTTCCGTCTAGAAATGCTTGTAAGCTTTGCCCTAAACAACTGGCTGGTTTCTCAATGCTTAACTCCATGTAAACAAAAATGTCCGTGTTCATTGTACACGCCGTAAAAGCGACACTACAGAAGTGAAAGAAGAAACCGAACAACTGTGACAAAATTTAGATGTGGTAGAAGGCTACATGACCAATATTGGTATCAAAAGTAATCGGACTAGAACTGTGGGATCAACAGCACTTTTTTCTTAAAACTATTTGTTTATTTGGCCAGTTTAATTTGGTTGCTCATCGGATAACAAAAATACTGCAACTCCAATGAAAGCTTAGGCCAGTGAAAGCAAGGCAAGGAAGTAAAGAAGAAGTTTTTATACCAAAGAGAGACAAACAAAAAAAAAAAAAAAAAGAAAAAAGTTTTTACACACTGCGTTTTCATATAATTTTGCTCAAGCCGGTTTATTATACATGCAGTAAACCTACGAAGGGGAACGATGAAGAAGTATGCTTAGGGCGAGACTTGAGAGGCGGAACTATAAATATGGACTGTTAAAGCCACGTAGGGAGAACATGAAACAAGAATGTCCAAGGACTGTGACCAGCCGAAATCTAGTGAATCAAGTATCAATAGGCTTGTACGATCGCCTAAAAGTGGTAGTCCTATTTTAAAAACCGGTTACTGAAAACTGAAAATTCGTACAAAATTTTGAAGGAATCCGGTCGAAATTGTAAGAAGTATTTTGAAAATTCGCCACTAATTTCTCAAGCGAATTTCTGGCGGATCGCCAAAAAAGTAACTCTTCAATAGAAGACCACCCAGTGAAAATTTACGCAAAATCCGATCAAAATCATGGAAGACAAAGCATTTTCAAAATTGGCAACCAACAAATTATAAATGTGCATCCCCCACCCCCATTTAGCCCATTTTTGGTAGATCGCAGAAAAAAGTAATTTTCAAGAGAAGATAGCGTAGTGAACATTTATGCAAAATTAGAAGGCAATCCGACCTAAAATATGGGGAAAAACTTTGGAAATGGAAAGTTTTCAAGAGAGAGAACAGTGTAGAGAACAATCGTACAAAATTGGAAAGAAATCCGATCCGAATTGTGGAAGGAGAAGCATTTTGAAAACTGGCTACCAATAAATTAAAAAAAAAAAAATGCCCCCATTCGGTCAGTTTTTGGTGGATCGCTAAAAAAGACTCTTTTTAACAAAGGCCCTCCTGGTAAACATTTATGCAAAATGCGAACAATATCCGATCAAAATTGTGGGAGAACAAGCGTTTTGAAAATCGGGAAAAACAAATTTTTAAACGCTCCCATTTAGCCAGTTTTTGACGGTTTGCCAAAAACGTAAGTTTTCAAGAGAAGCCTACCTAGAGAACATTCATACAAAAGTTTGAAAGGAATCCGATCAAACCTGAGTGAGAAGCATCTTAAGTACAAGTTTTCATTCGTACATAAGAAAGCACAAACGACAGATATACCCTTCTACTGCTGTGATAAGACCAGCCCGAGGAAACCGGCTGGTCCAAAAACGGCTGCATTGGCTATGCCGGGGTCCACACTACGACTTGTGAGGTATCAAACAGGTTTGACATTCTGATTTTTCTGCAATTGAACCGTTTTTTGGCCAATATTTTTTGCCAAATCGCATAAGAAATTTTAGATACGAACTGTGTTGAGGGAACATTCCTGGCGAATTTCAAAACATTCGGACTAGAAATGTGGGAAGAGTTTGAAAAAAATGCTCCACACACACACACACACACACATAACGGACGACCTATTGAGGAGTATAGCCCACCGACGATGGTCGGCTGGACTGAAAACTGATATTTGAAACAAGGTAAAATGATAGCGATGATACTTTTTTTTGCATTATTTGCAATATTATTATTATTATTATTATTATTATTATTATTATTATTATCTGCCCCTTTTTTCAGCAGATAAATTTGCTGAGAATAGCAGTGTCTTACAAGTAACAGGTGTCTAATTTAGAACAGAAAAACTCAACCTGTGGGCATCACTGGCTTAGTAAGGTCCCTCCCTCCACATTGCCCAATTCTGCGTTTCGTGCCCACCTTCCTCTGTGTTCTGAAGCATAAACAGAAAATTTGCATACCGTAAACACAAGCGACATACCGTAAACACACGTGACATACCGTAAACACTCGTGACATACCGTAAACACACGTGACATACCGAAAACTCAAGCAACGAATCGTGAACACAAGCCACATACCCTCATTTACAACGCTTACTCAGTGGGTTCTGAATCAAGGTGATCACAGATCAACAGTATCAAACTGTCATTCAAAAATGATGAGTGCTTACATGATAAACAGACGAGATCCCGAACGCGATCTAGTCCTACGTCTTTGTGGACGCGTGGTGGTGGCATGGCTCCTCTTCCTGGCTGGTAGTGCCATTTTCTTTCTCCGTGACCGGTGGTGCCATTTTCCCTCTTCCTGCTCGGTGGTGCCATTTTCCCCTCTCCCTGGCTTGTGGTGCCATTTTCCTCTCCCTGGCTGGCGGTGACGTTGTCCTCCTCCCCGACTGTGCAGTATTGCCCCCTCCCTGGATGGTCTTTCGGTGGTGATGTTGTCCTTCGCCCTCGCTGGGGATGATGTTGTCCCCTCCCTGGTTGTGTGTCATTGCCCCTCTCCCTGGATGATGGTGGCGTTGTCCCCCTCGCTCCTAAGTAGTGATGTTGTCCCCCTCTCTGGCTGTGTGACAGACCCTCTGCCTGGATGGTGGTGGCGTTGTCCCTCGTTAGTGGTGATGTCCCCTCCCTGGCTGTGTGACATTGCCCCTGTCCCTGGATGGTGGTGGCGTTGTCCCCTTCCCTGGCTGTGTGATATTGTCCCTGTCCCTGGATCGTGCTGGCGTTGTCCCACGTTAGTGCTGATGTTGTTCCCCTCCCTGGCTGTGTGACTGTCCTTCTAACTGGATGATAGTGGCGTTGTCCCCCTCCCCCGTTAGTGGGGAAGTTGTCCCCCTCCCTGGCTGTGTGATATAGCCCCTCTCCCTGGATGATGGTGGCGTTGTCCCTCGTTAGTGGTGATGTTGTCCCCCTCCCTGGCTGTGTGACAGCCCCTCTCTCTGGCTGGTGGTGGCGTTGTCCCACGTTAGTGGTGATCCCCTCCCTGGCTGTGTGACATTGCCCCTGTCCCTGGATGGTGGTGGCGTTGTCCCCCTCCCTCCTTAGTGGTGATGTTGTCCCCCTCTCTGGCTGTGTGACAGCTTCTCTCCCTGGATGTTGGTAGCGTTGTTCCCCGTTAGTGATGTTGTCCCCCTCCTTGGTTGTGTGACATTGCCCCTATCCCTGGATGATGGTGGCGTTGTCCCACGTTAGTGGTGATGTTGTTCCCCTCCCTGGCTGTGTGACATTGCCCCTGTCCCTGGATGGTAGTGGCCTTGTCCCTCGTTAGTGGTGATGTTGTCCCCTCCCCGGCTGTGTGACATTTCCCTTTTCCCAGGATGGTGGTGGCGTTGTCCCTCGTTAGTGCTGATGTTGTCCCCCTCCCTGGCTGTGTGACATAGCCCTTCTCCCTGGATGATATTTGCGTTGTCCCTCGTTAGTCTTGATGTTGTTCACCTTTCTGGCTGTGTGACATTGCCCCTGTCCCTGAATGGTGGTGGCGTTGTCCCCCTCCCTCCTTAGTGGTGATGTTGTCCCCCTCTCTGGCTGTGTGACATTGCCCCCGTCCCTGGATGGTGGTGGCGTTGTCCTTCGTTAGTGGTGATGTTGTCCCCTCCCCAGCTGTGTGACATTGCCCTTTTCCCTGCATGATGGTGGCGCTATCCTACGTTAGTGGTGATGTTGTTCCCGTCCTTGGCTGTGTGACATTGCCCCTATCCCTGGGTGGTGGTGGCGTTGCCCTCTTCGTTTACTACTGGTGGAGTTTTCGCTCCTCCTGACTTGTGGTGGTGTTGTGATTCCACCCCTCTGGCTAGTGATTTCATTTCCCTCTCCCACCTTGGTGTTGTGGTTGTCCCTGTTTTTGGTTCGCTGTGGTGTTGTCCCCTTTCCCTTGGTTGGTGGTGCCGTCGTCACTCTCCCTGGCTGTTGTCGGAACTGTCCCTGCCGATGGCTGGTTGTGGCTTTGTCCCTCCCCCTTGGTGGCGGGGTTGTCCCTCCCCCTGGTTGGTTGTGACTTGTCCCTTTCACTGGCTGGTTGTGGCGTTGTCCCCCTCCCTCCTTAGTGGTGATGTTGTCCCCCTCTCTGGCTGTGTGACATTGCCCCCGTCCCTGGATGGTGGTGGCGTTGTCCTTCGTTAGTGGTGATGTTGTCCCCTCCCCAGCTGTGTGACATTGCCCTTTTCCCTGCATGATGGTGGCGCTATCCTACGTTAGTGGTGATGTTGTTCCCGTCCTTGGCTGTGTGACATTGCCCCTATCCCTGGGTGGTGGTGGCGTTGCCCTCTTCGTTTACTACTGGTGGAGTTTTCGCTCCTCCTGACTTGTGGTGGTGTTGTGATTCCACCCCTCTGGCTAGTGATTTCATTTCCCTCTCCCACCTTGGTGTTGTGGTTGTCCCTGTTTTTGGTTCGCTGTGGTGTTGTCCCCTTTCCCTTGGTTGGTGGTGCCGTCGTCACTCTCCCTGGCTGTTGTCGGAACTGTCCCTGCCGATGGCTGGTTGTGGCTTTGTCCCTCCCCCTTGGTGGCGGGGTTGTCCCTCCCCCTGGTTGGTTGTGACTTGTCCCTTTCACTGGCTGGTTGTGGCGTTGTCCCCCTTGGTTTGGTGGTGGCGTTGTCCCTCCCTCTGGTTTGGTGGTGGTGTTGTCCCTCTCACGGTAGTGTCCCTCTCCCTCGATGGTGGTAGCCTTGTCCCTCGTCCTGGATTGTTGGTGGCGTCCCTCTCACTGGCTGGTGTTTGTGTTGTCCCTCCCCATGGTTGGTAGGGTGTTGTCTCTCCCTCTTGTTGATTGTGGCTTGTCCATCTCCCTGATGGCTGTGGCATTGTCCCTCCCCCTTGGTTGGTGGTGGCGTTGTCTCTCCCCCCTGGTTGGTTGTGTCTTCTCCCTCTGCCTCGCTGGTAGTGGTGTTGTCCCTCCCCCGCCTGGTGATGGCATTGTCCCTCGCCCTTGTTTGGTGGCGGCATTGCCCTTCCTCTCCCTGGTTTGTTTATTTGTCTCTCCTCCTGGTTAGTTGTGGCGTTATCCCTCCCTCTAGTTTTGTGGTGGCGTCCCTATCACTCGCTGGTTGTGGTGTTGTTCTTCCTCTCCCTGACAGGTGGCGGTGTTGTCCCTCACCGTGGATGGTAGCGGTGTTGTCTCTTCCTGGCTGGTTGTTCCTACGTCGTTGGCCGCATTTGCTGAAACATAAAAAAAGAAAAGCAATGAAGGTAAGTCATTAAGGTAAGCCATGATGATACGTCATGATGATAAATCATGAAGATAAGTCATGAAGGTTGGCCATGGAGGTAAGTCCTGAAGGCAGGCCATGAAGGTAAGCCATGAAGATAAGCCATGAAGGTAAGTCATGAAGATAAGCAATGAAGGTAAGTCATGAAGGTAAGCCATTATGATACGTCATGATGATAAGTTATGAAAATAGTCATGAAGGTAGGCCATGGAGGCAAGTCCTGAAGGTAAGCCATGAATGTGGGTCATGAAGATAAGCAATGAAGGTAAATCATGAAGGTAAGTCATGAAGGTAAGCCATTAAGGTAAGTCATGAAGGTAAGTCATGAAGGTAAGCCATGAAGGTTAGTCATGCAGATAAGTCATGAAGGTAAGTCATGAAGGTAGTTCATGAAGGTAAGTCATGAAGGTAGGCCATGATGATAAGCCATGATGATAACTCATGAAGATAAGTCATGAAGGTAAGTCGTGAAGGTTAAGTCCTAAAGGTAAGTCGTTCAGATGAGCCATGGAGGTAAGCCATGAAGGTAAGATTTTACAAAAATGTTTTGGTTTTTTATTTCGCCAATTTTCGCCAATTTTTTTGCATCTCTCCAAAAAAAGTAATAACCAGGCAGGTAGTAACTCCTAATAACTTCACTTAAAATATCAAGATAGTAATACAATTTTTCAGCAGGTAGTTTCGATCTCACTGAGAGTTTTTTGGTTTTTCGTCAAAATTTCGCCAATATTTGGCAAATCACCAACAAGCATGTCCAAGAACATGACCCAGCCGAGTTACCAAACAAGGTAAGTCATTTGCGACATTTTTTGTCAAAGCAGTCCAGGTGGAGAAGCACCTAAGAAACTTTCGATTAAAAGTTTATAACTATTTGAAAAAGACAGAGAAATGAATGGTTTGAACAATTCAGTTATTTACTACCATTTATCCGAGTTTTTGCCAAACTTCACAGTTCCGCCATTTCGGCAGTTTTTGGCGAACCGCAAAAAAAAAAAAAATAAAAGCCTGGTAGGCGAAATCCTCGTAATATCTAAACTATTGGTGTAAAACTGTAGGAGGAGTAGCCTTTTAAAAATGGGTCAAAACGGGCACAAAAAGTGCCGCCATTTCGTAAGTTTTTCGTCAATCGTCAAAACAAGTAATAGCCAGGTGGATAACCACCCAGGGAACATTTCTGGGTAATATCAAAACGATTGGAGCAAAACTGTAGGAGGAGTAGCATTTTAAAGAAAAAGTTTAACATACGAACATACGTACATATGCACAGACATTCAAGCCTCATAGCGATACGAGTAACCCAGTCCCACAAAGTCGGCTGGGTTAAAAAAATTAATAGCCAGGTAGGGCAGGTAGCCACCTTCAACATACGTATTAACCGCATGGAAAAAGCATCAGCATGAACAGCTCTGGAGTGGCGGCCTGGACAAAAAGTCGAATCTTTGTACATTCGAACTAAATTTTCACCTATTTTCAAAATGCTTTCATTTTGACAATTTTTCACCAAATCAAGCGAAAATATAACGCTGCACACCTTCAATATATGCATTAACCGCATGCAAAACGAAAGAGCATCAGCCTGAATAGTTACGAACTTATGGCCTGAACAAAATGTCACATCTTTGTACATTCGAACAAAATTTCGACCTATTTTCAAAATACTGCCATTTTGACAATTTTTCATCAATTCAAAAGTAACCAAGAGCATGAGCATGTAAAACGAAAAAGCATTAGCATGAATAGTTTTCGAGCAACAGCTTGGACAAAAATAGTATACTTTCAGCTTGTCTCTCTTGGACGGACAGACAAGCTGAAAACTAAATTCCTCCGTTACACGGGGGATAATAAAAGGAAAATAAATTATTGAGCTCAAAATTGCGATTTTACTATCAAATATATTTCATTTTTGCTGTCAGGAATTGAATTTTTGATTTCTAAAAATCAATTTTAGAGATCTTTAAGTCATTTTGATATCAATAAATATTGCTTGATATCTCTAAATATTTATTGACATGAAGAATTATTTTTTTCAGATCAAGAATACATTTAGAGATACCAAAAATATAGCAATAATTACAGAAAGCAAAATTTAATTCTTGATATAAAAAAATCAATTTTTTGAGATAAAAAAATAATTCTTGATATCGATTTATCCAATAAATGTGAAAATGGCATTCCACACACATACGCGAATAAAATGACTTGTCCTTTTGTATATGGAATCTTGTATATGGAATCTTAATTTTTTAATTTACAAAAAAGAACTTTTGAAGAAGATTTGCCATCTAAAATTCAATTATTGATAGCAAAATATAAATTAATGAGATCTAAACTGATTTAGCAATATCTTCAATTACATTTTGATGTCAAAAATAAGCATTAAATTTTAAAACGGCATTCCATATTTTCCGGGATTTATATACGAGTGCATAATGACCTGTCACAACGTACCCGTGTGATGGTCGATAAACTAGACACAGTTTCATTTGCATCTCTTTTTCAACCATTTCTAATATAAATAGAAAATGCACATGAATGCAATTATTGCTTAATCAAAATCTGGTTAAAACCTCATCAAAATAACTTTTAAAAAATTGCTCCCACATTTTTTTCGCAATTGTCTGACTTTCTACCCGACTTTTTAATTATTGCTTATCCGGCAGTGATAGATTTTTATTTTTTTCTTGCGCTTTCCATGATTTCGGTTTCTTTCTTGATCCATTTTTCACTCCTGATATACAAAGACAGGGAGAATATGGGGAATTATCTTGATTTCAGATGCTCCAGGACAAATAAAATGACGTTTTAAGTGTTATATTGAAACATGAATTTGTGTTAAAATTGGACATCGCAATTCAGTTCTCTGCGACAGGGGGTGTGGTTCGATCCCGGATTTTGGTGTATAGTTCGGCGATTATTCTTTGTGTGAACTTGAGCGTGCAAAGCAATGAACAAACTGGAAATGATCAACATTCAGTTTATTCAAGTGGTTCAACACTTACAAGCTGCCGGCACTGTGGTAGTGTGTGAAACGCCCGCCCTCCGCATCGCCCCAGTCTTTGTTGCCGGCACTGTGGTAGTGTGTGAAACGCCCGCCCTCCACATCGCCCCAGTCTTTGTTGCCGGCACTGTGGTAGTGTGTGAAACGCCCGCCCTCCACATCGCCCCAGTCTTTGTTGCCGGCACTGTGGTAGTGTGTGAAACGCCCGCCCTCCACATCGCCCCAGTCTTTGTTGCCGGCACTGTGGTAGTGTGTGAAACGCCCACCCTCCGCATCGCCCGAGTCTTTGTTGAAAGCCCATCTTCTCCTTCTCTGAAAACATCAGCAGAAAGGAATTATGCACCATTAAAAATGTCAAACTATCAAATATAAAAATCATCATTACAAGAAAAAAAAACGAAGATTGAAATGTGTAACTGATGGCCTAGTGGCCCAACACCAGATCTTCATGTTCAGCAAGAAATTACCTTAATTTATTGCTTCAGTGAGTCCATTACCGTGACTCGCTTTTCAGTATCTGTTGAGTTTTTTATGCAACTCACCTTCTGAATGCTCCATTTTATGTATGCACTTGGTTCATGGTTGGTGGTTGTGCTGGGATCTCTGACTTGTGGTTGTGTTGTCCCTTTCCCTGGTTGGTGGTTGTGCTGTCCCTCTCCCTGGCTGGTGGTTGTGCTGTCTCTCTCCCTGGTTGGTGCTGAGATTACCGCTCCCCCCGCGCTGGTGGTTGGGTTCACCCTCTCCCTGGTTGTTGGTTGTGCTCTCCCTCTCACTGGCTGGTGCTGAGATTACCCCACCCCCCTCGCTGGTGGTTGTATTCTCCCCCTCCCTGGTTGGTGGTTGTGCTGTCCCTCTCCCTGGTTGGTGGTTGTGCCGTCTCTCTCCCTGGTTGGTGCTGAGATTACCGCTCCCCCCCCCGCTGGTGGTTGGGTTCACCCTCTCCCTGGTTGTTGGTTGTGCTCTCCCTCTCACTGGCTGGTGCTGAGATTACCCCACCCCCCTCGCTGGTGGTTGTATTCTCCCCCTTCCTGGTTGGTGGTTGTGCTGTCCCTCTCCCTGGTTGGTGGTTGTGCCGTCTCTCTCCCTGGTTGGTGCTGAGATTACCCCCCCCCCTCGCTGGTGGTTGGGTACACCCTCTCCCTGGTTGTTGGTTGTGCTCTCCCTCTCACTGGCTGGTGCTAAGATTACCCCACCCCCCTCGCTGGTGGTTGTGTTCTCCCTCTCTCTGGTTGGCGGTTGTGCTGTCCCGATTCCTGGTTGGTGGTTGTGTTGCATCTCGTCATGGTCGGTGGTTGTGTTCTCCCTCCCCTGGCTGGTGTTCAGGTTACCCCTCCCCCTCACTGGTGGTTGTGCTGTTCCTCTCCCTGGCTGTTGCTAGTGCTGTACCTCCACCTGGTCCGTAGTTGTGCTCTCCCCTCCCCGGCTCGTGCTGAGGTTACCCCCCCCCCCTCGCTGGTGGTTGCGTTTTCCCTCCAATGACTGGTAGTGTGGTTATCCCTCCACTTAGCTGGTAGTTTCGTTCTACCTCTGGTTGACTGGTGGTTGTGATGTGCCTCCACCTGGTTGGTGGTTGTGCTGTCCCTACCGATAATTGGTGGTTGTGTTATCCCTCTCCATCGCTGGTAGTTGTGTTGTGCCTCTCCCTGGCTGGTGGTTGTGTTGTCCCTCCCCCTCGCTGGTGGTTGTGTTCTCCCTCCCTCTCGCTGGTGGTTGTGCTCTCCCTCCCCATCGCTGGTAGTTGTGTTGTGCCTCCCCTCGCTGGTGGTTGTGTTGTCCCTCCCTCTCGCTGGTGGATGTGTTGTCCCTCCCCCTCGCTGGTGGTTGTGTTCTTCCTCCGTCTTGCTGGTGGTTGTGTTCTCCCTCCCCATCGCTGGTGGTTGTGTTCTCAATCCCCATCGCTGGCAGTTGTGTTGTCCCTCCCCATCGCTGGTGGTTGTGTTGTCCCTCCCTCTCGCTGGTGGTTGTGTTCTCGCTCTCCCTGGCTGGTGCTGAGGTTACCCCTCCACCTGGCTGATGGTTGTGCTCTCCCTTCCCCTCGCTGGTGGTTGTGTTGTCCCTCCCCATTGCTGGTGGTTGTGTTGTCCCTCCCTCTCGCTGGTGGTTGTGTTCTCCCTCCCCCTCGCTGGTGGTTGTTTTCTCCCTCCCTCTTGCTGTTGGTTGTATTGTCCCTCCCCTTCGCTGGTGGTTGTGTTCTCAATCCCCATCGCTGGTAGTTGTGTTGTCCCTCCCCATCGCCGGTAGTTGTGTTGTCCCTCCCTCTCGCTGGTGGTTGTGTTCTCTCTCTCCCTGGCAGGTGCTGAGGTTACCCCTCCACCTGGCTGATGGTTGTGCTCTCCCTCCCCCCTCGCTGGTGGTTGTGTTGTCCCTCCCCATCGCTGGTGGTTGTGTTGTCCCTCCCTCTCGCTGGTGGTTGTGTTCTCCCTCCCCATCGCTGGTAGGTGTGTTGTGCCTCCACCTCGCTGGTGGTTGTGTTGTCCCTCCCCCTCGCTGGTGGTTGTGTTCTCCCCCCCCCTCGCTGGTGGTTGTGCTCTCCCTCTCCCTGGCTGGTGGTTGTGTTTTCCCTCCCCCTCGCTGGTGGTTGTGTTCTCCCTCCCTCTCGCTGGTGGTTGTGCTCTCCCTCCCCATCGCTGGTAGTTGTGTTGTGCCTCCCCTCGCTGGTGGTTATGTTGTCCCTCCCTCTCGCTGGTGGATGTGTTGTCCCTCCCCCTCGCTGGTGGTTGTGTTCTTCCTCCGTCTTGGTTGTTGTTGTGTTCTCCCTCCCCATCGCTGGTGGTTGTGTTCTCAATCCCCATCGCTGGTAGTTGTGTTGTCCCTCCCCATCGCTGGTGTTTGTGTTGTCCCTCCTTCTCGCTGGTGGTTGTGTTGTCCCTCCCCATCGCTGGTGGTTGTGTTCTCCCTCCCCATCGCTGGTGGTTGTGTTCTCCCTCCCCCTCGCTGGTAGTTCTGTTGTGCCTACCCCTCGCTGGTAGTTTTGTTGTCCCTCCCTCTCGCTGGTGTTTGTGTTGTCCCTCCCCCTCGCTGGTGGTTGTGTTCTCCCTCCCTCTTGCTGGTGGTTGTGTTGTCCCTCCCCATCGCTGGTGGTTTTGTTCTCCCTCCCCATCGCTGGTAGTTGTGTTGTCCCTCCCTATCGCTGGTGGTTTTGTTCTCCCTCCCCATCGCTGGTAGTTGTGTTGTCCCTCCCTATCGCTGGTGGTTGGGTTGTCCCTCCCTCTCGGTGGTGGTTGTGTTCTCGCTCTCCCTGGCTGGTGCTGAGGTTACCCCTCCACCTGGCTGATGGTTGTGCTCTCCCTTCCCCTCGCTGGTGGTTGTGTTGTCCCTCCCCATCGCTGGTGGTTGTGTTGACCCTCCCTCTCGCTGGTGGTTGTGTTCTCCCTCCCCCTCGCTGGTGGTTGTGTTCTCCCTCCCTCTTGCTGTTGGTTGTATTGTCCCTCCCCTTCGCTGGTGGTTGTGTTCTCAATCCCCATCGCTGGTAGTTGTGTTGTCCCTCCCCATCGCCGGTGGTTGTGTTGTCCCTCCCTCTCGCTGGTGGTTGTGTTCTCTCTCTCCCTGGCTGGTGCTGAGGTTACCCCTCCACCTGGCTGATGGTTGTGCTCTTCCTCCCCCCTCGCTGGTGGTTGTGTTGTCCCTCCCCATCGCTGGTGGTTGTGTTGTCCCTCCCTCTCGCTGGTGGTTGTGTTCTCCCTCCCCATCGCTGGTAGGTGTGTTGTGCCTCCACCTCGCTGGTGGTTGTGTTGTCCCTCCCTCTCGCTGGTGGTTGTGTTGTCCCTCCCTCTCGCTGGTGGTTGTGTTCTCCCCCCCTCTCGCTGGTGGTTGTGCTCTCCCTCTCCATCGCTGGTGGTTTTGTTGCCCTCCCTCTCGCTGGTGGTTGTGTTGTCCCTCCCCATCGCTGGTGGTTGTGTTCTCCCTCCCCATCGCTGGTAGTTGTGTTGTCCCTCCCCCTCGCTGGTGGTTGTGTTCTCCCCCCCCCTCGCTGGTGGTTGTGCTCTCCCTCTCCATCGCTGGTAGTTGTGTTGTGCCTGCCCCTCGCTGGTGGTTTTGTTGCCCTCCCTCTCGTGTAGGTTGTGTTGTCCCTCCCCATCGCTGGTGGTTGTGTTCTCCCTCCTCCTCGCTGGTGGTGGTGCTCTCCCTCCCCCTCGCTGGTGGTTTTGTTGCCCTCCCTCTCGCTGGTGGTTGTGTTGTCCCTCCCCATCGCTGGTGGTTGTGTTCTCCCTCCCCATCGCTGGTAGTTGTGTTGTCCCTCCCCCTCGCTGGTGGTTGTGTTCTCCCCCCCCCCTCGCTGGTGGTTGTGCTCTCCCTCTCCATCGCTGGTAGTTGTGTTGTGCCTGCCCCTCGCTGGTGGTTTTGTTGCCCTCCCTCTCGCTGGTGGTTGTGTTGTCCCTCCCAATCGCTGATGGTTGTGTTCTCCCTCCTCCTCGCTGGTGGTTGTGCTCTCCCTCCTCCTCGCTGGTGTTTTTGTTGCCCTCCCTCTCGCTGCAGGTTGTGTTGTCCCTCCCAATCGCTGGTGGTTGTGTTCTCCCTCCCCATCGCTGGTAGTTGTGTTGTCCCTCCCCATCGCTGGTGGTTGTGTTGTCCCTCCCTCTCGCTGGTGGTTGTGTTCTCCCTCTCCCTGGCTGGTGCTGAGGTTACCCCTCCACCTGGCTGATAGTTGTGCTCTCCCTCCCCCTCGCTGGTGGTTGTGCTCTCCCTCCCCATCGCTGGTGGTTGTGTTGTCCCTCCCCCTCGCTGGTGGTTTTGTTGCCCTCCCTCTCGCTGGTGGTTGTGTTCTCCCTCCCCATCGCTGGTGGTTGTGTTGTCCCTCCCCATCGCTGGTGGTTGTGTTGTCCCTCCCCATCGCTGGTGGTTATGTTGTCCCTCCCTCTCTCTGGTGGTTGTGTTCTCCCTCTCCTTGGCTGGTGCTGAGGTTACCCTTCCACCTGGCTGATGTTTGTGATCTCCCTCCCCCCGCTGGTGGTTGTGCTCTCCCTCCCCCTCGCTGGTGGTTGTGTTGTCCCTCCCCATCGCTGGTGGTTGTGTTGTCCCTCCCTCTCGCTGGTGGTTGTGTTCTCCCTCCCCATCGCTGGTAGTTGTGCTCTCCCTCTCCCTGGCTGGTGGTGAGGTTACCCTTACACCTGGCTGATGGTTTTGCTCTCCCTCTCCGTGGCTTGTGGCGAGGTTACCCCTCCACCTGGCTGATGGTTTTGCTCTCCCTCCCCGTGGTTGGAGGTGAGGTCACCCCTCCACTTCCCCGATGGTTGTGCTCTTCCTCCCCGTGGCTGGTGGCGAGGTTACCCCTCCACCTGGCTGATGGTTTTGCTCTCCCTCTCCCTGGCTGGTGCTGAGGTTACCCCTCCACCTGGCTGATGGTTTTGCTCTCCCTCTCCCTGGCTGGTGCTGAGGTTACCCCTCCCCCTCACTGGAAGTTGTGTTCTCCCTCTCCCTGGTTGGTGGTTGTGCTGTCCCGATTCCTGGTTGGTGGTTGTGTTGCACCTCGTCATGGTCGGTGGTTGTGCTGTCCCGATTCCTGGTTGGTGGTTGTGCTCTCCCTCTCAATGGTTGGTTGTGCTCTCCCTCTCCCTGGCTGGTGCTGAGGTTACCCCTCCACCTGGCTGATGGTTGTGCTCTCCCTCTCCGTGGCTGGTGGCGAGGTTACCCCTCCCCCCTCACTGGTGGTTGTGTTCTCCCTCTCCCTGGTTGGTGGTTGTGCTGTCCCGATTCCTGGTTGGTTGTTGTGCTCTCTGTCTCCCTCTCTGGCTGATTGTTCCTCTTCGTGGTTGAGAGAGGAATTGCCAATCTGGTGGTGGTATCCTTCCCTCTCGTTGCTCCTGGTGGCGCTGTCCTTCTGCCTTGCTGTTGGTGGTGTTGCCCCACTCCCTCGTCGGTGCTGGTGTAGCCCTACTCCCTCGTCGGTTGTCGCGTTGCCCCACTCCTTCATCTTTGGTGGTGTTGCCCCACTCCCTCGTCGGTGGTGGTGTTGACCAACTCCCTCTTCGTTGGTGGTGTTTCCCCACTCCCTCGTCGGTTGTCGAGTTGCCCCACTCCCTCGTCGGTGGTGGTGTTGCTCCACCCTCTCGTCCGTTGTGGTGTTGTCCCACTCCCTCGTCGGCGGTGGTGATGGTAAACTCCCTCGTCGGCGGTGGCGTTGCCCCACTCCCTCGTCGATGACGGCATTCTCCCTCTCTTTTATCGAAGTTGTCTGAGTTCTTGCTACCTGAAATCCACCCGTCGACTTTTACGACCACTTGTAAAGAACTTTATTGAATAACAACTTATACTTTGGCTTTAACTGAGATATTTCATCCAAAGTGTTTTCTTTCACTTCCAGGTGTGTAGAAACTTTATTACAATAAGTAATTGAAACTATTATATTTTGTACAATTTATTATTAACATTTAAATCCACTGCTGCGGCTTGCTACACACCTATATTTTGTGATTTCCTGATGTGTGAATACCCGCCCTCCTGATGTGTGAATACCCGCGCTCCTCATCGCCCGCGTCTTAGTTGGAAGTCCATCTTCTCTCAACCTCTGATCAGAAACCTAAACAGAATAAAACATGTTTGTTCAAGGACGAAGTCGCAGCTTACGAACAGCAATTAGACCAATTCGGACGTGCATGAGCAAGGGAATTTTCCCCTCAAAACTTGGGCTTCAAAAGACGAAACGGCAAAGAGCTAGCTAAATAATTAATTTAGCAACGGACCAGAGCATAGACCGATGAATACATGCAAAGATAGCTTCTCAGAAAATGGGAAACAGATCTTGTGTATCTCTGGTAGGCTGGATAGTCTTAAGTTAATTTAACTTGCGTTTATGCGCTGTAGGAGATTTTTTTTTTTCAAAAATTCCGTAAAAAAATCAAAATTTTTCAAATTCACTCAAAAAGCACAAATCGTATGCATGAACCCTTGAGACGGCTCAAATAAAAAAAATGCCATCTGTTAAAAACTGCAGGAAGAAATACATTTTGAATCTTTTTCTTCCAAAAATTCCCTGATGCACTCAAAGCACAAGCGGTATTCACGACCCCTTAAGCATGCCTCACACCCAAAATAAATGATATCGGAACGAAACAGTAAGAGAAGATGCATTTTGAAGTATTTTCTTCATACCCCGCCCTCCCCCCCCCCCCCCCCCCCACCGGCGAAATCAAAAATTTCCAAATGCCCGATCCACCTAGGGATGCCTCATTCCAAAAATAAATGAAATCGGATAAAAACTGTAAAAGGAAATGCATTTTGTAGTTTTTTCTTCAGAAATTCCCTCCAAAATACAAGAATTGTCCGATCGACTAAAAAGCCACAAGCAGTATGCAAGACCGCTTAGGGATGCCTCATACCAACAAGCCATCGTCGAGGGCGCAGACCCCAACCGAAAACTGTCATTGACTAAGCGACAGCAATCGAAGGAATATAGGAATCAGCAACCGATAGCAATGATTGGAAGGAAAAAACATTACTTGAACTGATAGAGATGAGAACAGTGAAATAGTACCGTGTTCGTTGCGTCTTTGTGACAGAAGCTCAACAGATTATCAGATTAGCTACTGAAGTATTTGCCTCAAGTGTTACACTACAGTTATCTCAAAAATAACAATTTTTGACAAGTCGCAATCTTGACAAATTTTAACTGATTTGAAAAATAAAATGGCGTTGCACAACTTCAATATACATATTTTCACTGCGCAAGGTTGCATATCGCTAGGATCAATAGCTTCGGAGAACTTGTGTGGAAAGCCACCAAAGTCCTACATTATAGTTCTCTAAAAAAAATTCACAATTTTTGATAAGTCGCCATTTGGGCAATTTTAGGCAAAATAATACGACGTTGCACAACTGCAATATATATATATATATTCACTGTGTAAGGTGGCATATGCCCAGGGTAAATAATTTCGGAGAGCCCGCGTGGAAAGTAGCTAAGTCTTACATTGCAGTTATCTCAAAGAGATCACAATTTTTTACAAGTCGCACTCTTGGCAATTTTTGGCTGATTTGAAAAATAACACGACGTTGCACAACTTCAATATATATATTTTCACTGTGCAAGATAGCATATGGCTAGGATTAATAGTTTCGGAGATCTCGCGTGGAAAGCACCCAAGTCTTACATTACAGTTATCTCGAAAGATCACAGTTTTTGACAAATCGCCATTTTGGCAATTTTTGGCTGATTTGAAAAATAATACACAACTTCAATACATATATTTTTACTGTGCAAGGTTGCATATGCCTAGGGTAAAAAGTTTCGGAGAACTTGCGTGGAAACAAAACAGCATCCAAAGTGTGGCACACGGGCGGACAGACAGACGGACGGAGGGCAATCCTATACACCACCCCCCCCCCCGGGGCTCGCCAGGTTTGGGTCTAAAAATAATCTAGAGGCTCAGTGAGGCAGGATCCCCCGTGTAACACAACGTCATTGGAAGGTACCGGTATAAGTTCAATGAAAATGACAACCTTACACTGCCCAACAATTTTTAGTCGATTTAAAAAATAATAAGACGTTGCACATCTACAGTATATATATTTTCACTGCATAAAATTTCAGAACTCTGGATCGAATAGTTTCCGTGCAAACAGGCTTACATAAAAAAATATTTTTGAGAATTTTTTTACAATTTTCGGCCGATTTCAAAAATAATGCGACGTTGTACATCTACAATATATATATTGTAGAGGTACACAATTTCAGAACGCTGCATTGAATAGTTTGGAGAACTCATCTGGACAAAATCTATCTTGGTGCAAACAAGTTCGCATAAAAATAAGCTGGGCTAATAAAAAAACAATAATACTAACCGCAAACATTCCAACGTCGATTTGAGGTTGTGAGGTCGGAGTTGAAGTTGAATTTATGAAGAAAGTTTCTCCCCGCCTACTTCTGAAAAATATTAATAAAAACTTATATGTCCTGGGCGGGGGTGCTTCCACGGAAGGGTGACCAAGAGAAGTTATGATTGTCATTTGTCTGTATTGTGATTCTACAAAATGTTTTCCCGATGTCTATACAACGTCGGCGTTGTTCGACTTCCAATTGCATACGTTTCTGTGGTTGAGACGTCGAATGACGTATGTTCAACATCGGCAGGTACACGTTTCTACTTCCATAAACAACCAAACTCCGACATCGATCCAAATACCAGGGGTTGCGAGAATAGAATCGATTGACGTACAATCGATATTCGACAGATAACGCAGTGAATCAACCACCAATCACATACAAATTTAATGGTGCAGTTTGGTCGGATTGACATCGCAACATCGAATGGACGCTGTATCGCCGTGAGGATGGATATTTACTGTATATAACTGTAGCTGATTTTCACTTCTCGAGGTTACCGTTAATAGCTTTACTTTAATCGAATGGCTCTTTCAAATGCTTTAAGTGAAACTAACTTGATCTTTGTTCCCTGGTTCCCTGTCCTCCGCTGGCTCCCTGTCATCCGCTGGATCCCCGTCTTCCGCTGGCTCCTTGCCCTACGCTGGCTCCCTGTCATCCCCTGGCTCCTTGTCCTACGCTGGTTCTCTGTCCTCTGCTGACCACTGTCATCCGCTGGATTCCTGCCATCCGCTGGATCCCTGTCCTCCTCTGACTCCTTGTCCTCCGTTGGTTCCCTGTCCTCCGTTGGTTCCTTGTCCTCCGCCGACTCCCTGTCCTCCGCTGGATCCCTGTCGTTTGCTCGCAGTTGGCCGCATGGCCCCAGTCGCGCGCTTTCCTCCCCGTGGTCGGCTTGGCTCCCTATCGTCTGCTTGGCTCCCTATCGTCTGCTTGGCTCCCGGTCGTCTGCTTGGCCCCCTGTCGCCCACTGAGCATCTAAACACTTAAGCAGATCAAAATGCGTAATATAAAAACAAAAGAACAAAAAACTTCTACCTAAATAATTGTCCTCTTCTAAGTCCTCCGCGTGGGTGCCCTCAGCTTGGCTGTCCGCTGCTTGGCTGTCCACTGCTTGGCTGTTCACTGCTTGGCTGTGTCACGCTTGGCTGCACATCTGAAACACTTTTGAGAAAGCAGAACGTAATTGATATGACTGCAAGCAAACTTGAACCCGAAACCAAACCCAGAAGCCCGAAACCCGGAGGAATACGTCAATATTCACGCTTTAAAAAAAAACGAGACAAGGAAATTTGACTTATCGCTGTTCCCCGCTTGGCTGTCCACTGCTTGGCTGTTTTCCGCTTGGCTATCCACTGCTTGGCTGCTTTCCGCTTGGCTGTCCACTGCTTGGCTGAGCGCCGCTTGGCTGTCCGCTGCTTGGCTGAGCTGCGCTTGGCTGATTTCGGCTTGGCTGTGCGCTAATTGGCTGTCCTCTACTTGGCTGTCCGCTGTTTGGCTGTCCGCCGCTTGGCTGTCCGCCGCTTGGCTGCCCGCGGCTTGGCTGTCCGCCGCTTGGCTGTGCGCCACTTGGCTGTGCGCCGCTTGGCTGTCCGCTGCTTCGCTGTCCTCTGCTTGGCTGTCCGCTGCTTGGCTGTCCTCTCCTTGGCTGTCCGCTGTTTGGCTGTCCGCTGCTTGGCTGTGCGCCGCTTGGCTGTGCGCCGCTTGGCTGTCCGCTGCTTGGCTGTCCTCTGCTTGGCTGTCCGCTGCTTGGCTGTCCTCTGCTTGGCTGTCCGCTGTGTGGCAGTCATCTGCTTGGCTGT
Organism: Protula sp. h YS-2021; assembly: GCA_949752745.1. NCBI lineage: Eukaryota > Metazoa > Annelida > Polychaeta > Sabellida > Serpulidae > Protula > Protula sp. h YS-2021. The sequence goes on along the minus strand of OX457031.1, from coordinate 14,579,358 downwards.
CCTCCACTTGGCAATCCCCCATTTGGCTGCTCTTCTGAAACACTTTTAAGAAAGCAGAAGAACGTAATTACTATGATGATAATTTAAACTTGAAGCCCGAAACCAAACCCGGAAGCCCGAACCCGGAGGAATACGTCAATATTCACGATTTAAAAAAAAGAGACAACGCAAATTTGACTTATCGCTGTTCCCCGCTTGGCTGTCCGCTGCTTGGCTGACCTCCGCTGGCTGTCCGCTGCTTTGCTGTTTCCCGCTTGGCTGTCCGCTGCTTGGCTGTCCGCTGCTTGGCTGTTCAACGCTTGGCTGTCCGCTGCTTGGCTGATCTCCCCTTGGCTGTCCGCTGCTTGGCTGTTCCCCGCTTGGCTGTCCGCTGCTTGGCTGTCCGCGCTTGGCTGTCCGCTGCTTGCTGTCCTCCGCTTGGCTGTCCGCTGCTTGGCTGTTCAACGCTTGGCTGTCCGCTGCTTGGCTGTTCCCCACTTGGCTGTCCGCTGCATGGCTGCCCGATGCCTTGCTGTCCTCCGTCTGGCTGTCCGCTGCTTGGCTGTCCTGTGCAGCTGTCGCCTCGCTTTCCTTCGAGAACGCTATCAAACAAAACAAACGTCTTGCTCCTAGCTACATTCAACCTCTTCAATCTTAGGTTCAGAGATATTAGAATGCTTAATTATTTCAGCAATAAACATTTGAATTTCGTAACTTAACCACTGAATAAGTTCTGCTGAGGGAATTTGAGTGAGTGTCTGAACACCTTGTCCCCCCCCCACCCTCCCAAACAACTGACATCAGCGTCAACCTTTATAATTCTGCAACTGTTTACTGCCCGTGAAATCATTCTTACCTGTTGAGGTGCTCGTCCTCATGACCCGATTCTTCTTAATTGTTGTCGCTGGATCGGCCACTTGTGAGCTGTAAGATAAACAATGTATGGCCTTCATACTCTTGTCACATGAATAGCACCTTTTATGTTACTTTAAAAAATATATATACAAATTCCTTATACAAGCTTTTTTAAAAGCTTTTTAAAGTTTTTTAGCACTCTTTTCAAGATTGAGCGCCATGGCTGGTTAGAAGATGGGCCGAGAGAGGGAAGGGGTGGGAGGCGAGAGCGGCCGGGGGGAGGGGGGGAGGATGGGGGCGGCAGCGAGGTGGGGGTGCAAGTGACGTGGTACCGGTGCCAAAGCAAGGTCGATTCTTCTGATTTCTTTTGACTTCAGAATGGTAAATTAGTTGATGATACGTTACCGTTGATTGGCCCGTCCTAAAGACACGATGCTGCCATTTTCGTCGGCTCCGGCATCTTCTCGCCAGCTACGAAACATAAGCACATTCCCATGCTTTTTTTTTATAACAAAAATCATTTATTGTGTAACTTTAATTCTTAGTACTTTTATACGTTCCTCATGTGGGCTATAAATCTATTTACGGTTGAGGATTTTGAGTTTAAAGAATTCGTGCGATTCGGTAAGGTGCTACAGTTATCATGTATTTATTAGTTAGTATTAGTATAATGTAGTTATTTATTATTATTATAGAGGATAAAATGTATTTTAAATGCGAATTCTATATTTCCTTTGTTCCCTCCATTTTTCCATTTCAGGTTTCCTTAACTGTACCCGCCCCCATTCCGATAATAATAATAAATAAATAAATAAATAAAATAGTTAAAATAAACGTCCATTTGGTTCAATAATTATGATTTAAACATTGACTTTTCATGAACTGTGGGTTTTCGTTGAATATGGAAGACTTCATGGTAAAATCTGGGTGTAAGAAAAATTTGGGGTGGGGAGGGGTAGGGGAGGGAGTCTTTCTTCTGTAGTTGCCTAAATTTCTCTTGACGTCGATTTTCCGACGTCTTCATAAATCGTCAATTTTTTAAAATTTACTCAAGGTTAATTAGGCGTCGGGAAAATTGGGTTTGTTGAAAAACAGCAGCGCAGTTAAAGAGCGTTTCTATCCAACGTTGACCTATGGCTGTAATAAAATGGAACAATTCAGAACTAGATCTAATCTTGCCGAAGTATTTTTTTTTTTCATTTTTGGAACAAATCAGCCTCTACACAGTTGCTTATCCAAATGAGGGACGAGGGGGTGGGGGAGGATTGGGGCGAGAGCGAGGGGGTGCAAGTGGCCAAGTGACGTGGTACCGGTGCCAAAGCAAGGTCGATTCTTCTGATTTGTTTTGACTTCAGAATGGTAAATTTGTTGATGATACGTTATAAATAAACACTTACGCGTTGATTGGTGTGTCCTAAAGACACGATGCTGCCATTTTCGTCGGCTCTCCGGCATCTCCTCGCCAGCTATGAAACATAAGCATTCCAGTGTTATTATTTTTTTTGTCAACACAAAATCATTTATTCTGGAACTTTCCTTCTCAGGACTTTCATAAGTTCTCCTTGTGGCTCATACCTCTATTTACACCTTGGTGCTTTTCATTCCCAACAGTTTAATGGATTCGTGCGATTCGGCAAGCTGTTCTATTTTTTAGATATTTATTCATTAGTATTACGTATTTATTATTATTTTATTATTTGGCTTTATTTTCAAAAGAAGTTAATATGTAATTTTAAATGCAAATTCTATACTTCTCCCCCCCCCCCCACAAAAAAAAAAAGAAATTAAAATAAACGTCCATTTGATTCAATAATGTTCATGACGTTATTATGATTTAAACATTGAGTTTTCATGAACTGCGGGTTTTCGTTGGATATGGAAGACTTCATGGTAAAATCCGATTTTTCGAAATTTACTTAAGGTTAGTTATGCGTCCGGATTTTGGACAACGAAAGACAACGCCACAACTAAAGAGCGTTTTTATCCAACGTTGAACTGCGGCTGCAAAACACAACCAAATTAGAACCAGATGTAATCTTGCCAAAGTGTTTTTTTTTTCATTTTTGGAGCAAAATCAGCATGTGCGCGTAGTTGGTTATCCAACGAAGGAAGAGGGAGGGAGTGGGGGGAGTGGGGGGGGGGGGGAGGCGACGACAGCGAGGTGGTAGTGCAAGTGACATGGCAACGGTGCCAAAGCAAAGTCGATTCTTCTGATATGTTTTGGCCCCAGAATGGTAAATTTGATAATGATACGTTACAAATAAATACTTACGCGTTGATTGGCCCGTCCTAATGACACGATGCTGCCATCCACGTCGGCTCTTCGGCGTCTTCTCGCCAGCTATAAACAGACAAGCATGTCCAAGGACATGACCCAGCCGAGTTACCAAACACAAATAGAGAGAAAAACTATGAAACGAATAGTGTTAGGCCAAAAATGAAGAAGTTTGTTTCTAAACGTAACTTTTTCATAATTTTAATACACAAAAACGAGTTTTCCCGGGTGGAAGCTACCCGAAAAGGGATGTTGGAGAGGTTGAGTTTTGACGATTCACGTATTTACCGACAGTTACACAATTTTACAAAATTTTTCAATTCCATCATTTCGACATTTTTTTGGTATTTGCGAAAAAAGCAAAGTCCAGGTGTAGAAGCACCTAAGAAACTTTCGATTAAAATTTTATAACTATTTGAAAAAGACTGAGAGAAATGAGTGGTTTGACAATTCAGTTATTTACTACCGTTTATTCCAGTTTTTGCCAAACTTCAAAGTTCCGCCATTTCGGCCGTTTTTTTGGCGAACCGCAAAAAAAAAAAATAGCCTGGTAGGCGAACCCCTGGGGAACATCCCTGGATAACATCTAAGCGATTGGAGTAAAAGTGTAGGAAGAGTAGCATTTCAAAGAAAAAGTTTAATAAAAACATTGCCCTAAATACTTACGCGTTGATTGGTCCGTCGTAATGACACGGTGCTGCCATTTTCGTCGGCTCTCCGGCATCTTCTCGCCAGCTATGAAACATAAAAACATTCCCGCGTTATTTTTTTTGTCAGCAAAAAAATCATTTATTGTGTAACTTTCCTTTTCAGGATTTTCACAAGTTCCTCCTGTGGCTTATGCATCTATTTACACCCTGGTGCTTTTCAATCCATATAGTTTACTGAATGCGCGGGATTCGGTAAGGTGTTCTATTTTTAATGTATTTACTAATTAGTATTATTACGTATTTATTATTATTTTACTATTTGGCTTTATTTCAAAAGAAGTTAAAATGTATTTTTAAATGCCAATTCTATACTTCTTTTGTTCCGTTCATTTTTCCATTTGCCGCCAAGCCCCCCGCCCCCACTAAAAAAGTAAATTAAGAAAAATAAACGTCCATTTGGTTAAAAAGTGTTCATGAGGTTATTATGATTGAAACATTGACTTATCATGAACTGTGGATTTTCGTTGAATGGAAGACTTCATGGTAAAATGCGGGTGTGGGAAAAAATTTGGGGTTAGGGGGGGGGGTGTACGGAGAGGGTGTACTTCTGTAGTTGCCTAAATTTCTTTTGACGTCGATTTTCCGACGTCTTCATAAATAGTCAATTTTTTAAAATTTACTCAAGGTTAGTTAAGCGTCGGATAAAATTGGGTTTTCGATAGCGAAAAGCAACGCCGCAACTAAAGAGCGTTTTTATCCAGCGTTAATCTATGGCTGCAAAACACAACCAAATTAGAACCAGAAAGTTTTTTTTTATCGGAGCAAAATTAGCCTCTACATATTAGTTGCTTATCAAGCGTCTATTCAACGTTGTTTTAAAAACGTTGGTCTGTGATCACCGTCAATTAAAACCAACTTTTATTACAACTATGTCCAGTCTTTCGTTTTTGCCTGGGTCACTGACGCAACCTCGAATCGACGCTTTATCGGCTTCCGAATGTTTGCCAAGATATAGCATGTAAAAAGTGTGTTACGTGGAGTTTTGATGCAACTGGCAACTTGGCATGACTTTTATCAAAGATTTATAAACTAGAGGCTCCGTGAGGCAGGATCCCCCGTGTAACAAATGTCATTGGATGGTAGTAAATTCAATGACACTAAAAAACCCTACATTGCCCAACAGTTTTTGGTCGATTTAAAAAATAATACAACGTTGCACATCTACAATATCTACAAATATATATATATATTTTATATATATATATATATATATATATATATATATATATATATATATATATATATATATATATTCACTACATAAAATTTCAGAGCGCTGGATCGAATAGTTTTGCAGAACTCTCCTAGGTTTTAGTTTTGCAGAACTCTTCTAGACAAAACCTATCTCAGTGCTGACAAATTCCTAAAAAACTGTCATTTTTTCACAAGTCGTACTTTTGAGAATTTTTAGCCGATATCAAAAGGAATACAACGTTGCACATCTACAATATATATAACTTCACGGCATAAAATTGCATACAATGTGCTCAACCTGGCTGAAGATGCTCTGACGCACTTCTAACCCTCGCGTAATGCATCAAGGGTGTTTCGCCACTTTTAACGGTATGAAATGCACAAAAGAACCAGCTAAACGAATGGATCGCCGTGATTCGCAGTGTTTGTTGGAAATCTTCGCTCCAGTTTATAACTGACAGTGCAAATACTGTGCAGCGTTGTTATCCTTGTTGTTTTTTATTTTATTTTAAGTTTATCGTTAGAACTGGAATAGTGACAAATCAAGACCGATGCCAGCCTCCTGAAGCAGTTTGAGCGGCAAAGGCGGTGGTATTGTCTGTGAAGATTGTCCATTCAGCTATTTTCTTTTCCGAACAATGGACTTACGCGTTGATTGGCTCATCCAAATGTCCGGGGATGTATCTGGTATCTTCTTTCTTCCTCTTGCTGTCTTTGCCACTTGTCTGTCGTCCGCGTTCCTGGCCTCCAAATGGGTGTCCGCTGCTTGGCTGTCGTCCACATCGCTGTTTGGCCGGGCTCCACTTGGCTGCCCGCTGCTTGGGTGTCCGCCGCTTGGCTGTCCGCTGCTTGGCTGTCCGCAGCTTGGCTGTCCGCCGCTTGGCTGTCCGCTGCTTGGCTGCCCGCTGTTTGGCTGTCCGCCGCTTGGCTGTTCGCTGCTTGGCTGTCCGCTGCTTGGCTGTCCTCTGCTTGGCTGTCCTCTGCTTGGCTGTCCGCCGCTTGGCTGTCCGCTGCTTGGCTGTCCGCTGCTTGGCTGTGCGCTCCTTGGCTGTACTCTGCTTGGCTGTCCTCCACTTGGCAATCCCCCATTTGGCTGCTCTTCTGAAACACTTTTAAGAAAGCAGAAGAAAGTAATTACTGCGATGATAATTTAAATTTGAAGCCCGAAACCAAACCTGGAAGCCCGAACCCGGAGGAATACGTCAATATTCACGATTTAAAAAAAAAGAGACTACGAAAATTTGACTTATCGCTTTTCCCCGCTTGGCTGTCCGCTGCTTGGCTGACCTCCGCTTAGCTGACCTCCGCTTTGCTGTCCACTGCTTGGTTGTGTCCCGTTTGGCTGTCCTTCTGAAACACTTTGAGAAAGCAGAACGTAATTAATATGGCTGCAAAGCAAACTTGAACCCGAAACCAAACCCGAAAGCCCGAAAACCCGAGGAATACGTCAATATTCACGATTTGAAAAGAAGACCATGAAAGTTTGACTTATTGCTATCCACTGCTTGGCTGTTCTCCGAATGGCTGTCCACTGCTTGGCTGTCCTCCGATTGGCTGTCCGCTGCTTGGCTGTCCTCCGATTGGCTGCCCGCTGCTTGGCTATCTGCAGCTTGGCTGTCCGCTGCTTGGCTCTGCGCTGCTTGGCTGTCCGCTGCTTGGCTGTCCAGTGCTTGGCTGTCCGCTGTCTGACTGTCTGCTGCTTGGCTGTCGTCTGATGACATAAGATGTAATTTTAGTGATTTTTTATCTAGCAGTGACTCGTTTCATCATGGCGGCCATAACTGGCCAGCAGGTACTTGATCACGTGGTCTACTTGTGCTAAAAACATAGCACAAGAATCACAGTAGCTCTTTCGATCTGGCTCGATTTACGAATTTTTTTCCCTTTGAAGAATAACTCCAAAGATGTCCCTTTGCTATGAGCGGGGGGGGGGGGGCGGGAAGGGGCAGGGCACTAACGCACCAACTGATTACCATGGGTGCCAATGACTTTGAAAATGACCCCTTAACGCGGAGTGATAAATATGACATTACCCCCTCCCCTTTTTTACTAAACGCTGAGTGCAATTCCGAAAGAACCCCCTTTTCTGGGAAAGGCGGAGTATTGAATGAAAATCCCCAGACTCTTTTTTTAACGAAATTGCCACCCCGCGAATTGTCTAAAAACCAGAAAGTCTTGCTTTTGCCAAAGCTCAAAAACGGATATGTCTCCCCCAGCGCCACAGTCTGTCAAAAGGATATGCTTCTAGCTTGAAACAATTCTACATTATGTAACAAATCTAAAAATCTAAAAAAATCGCCAAAAGTGCAAAAATGACCGGATATGAAAAAGAATATAAGGGCATTATTTGTATGTCATAGGCAACCCGTGTGTAAAATTTGTTTGGGATCGCCCTGCTCGTCATTGAGAAATCGCTGCTGACAGACGGAAGATACAGTGCAAAATGTTGGAGTCAAAAATTTTAAAAAATCACCAAAAACCGAAAAATAGTCGGATATGAAAAATAAGTTATCAGTGAAACTGATGAATGTCCCACGCCAAGAACTATGGTCGAATCGAAAAATAATGCAACGTCGCACAACTTCAATATATATATATTTTCACTGTAGCAACAATCAAAAGCCAGGGTTGAATAGCGGCTGAGACATCGCGTACACAAATTTGTGCTTCCAAGTGTTGCCAGACAGACCGACGGACGGACGGACAAGCGGACGGACCTGAATACTATAGTCCCCCGCTCCGCGCTACGCGGCCGCGGGGGACTAACAATTTATCAGTGAAACTGATGAATGTCCCCCGCCACGAACTATTTCGTTGGAGAGGAAAAATAATGTGACGTCGCACAACTTCGATATATATATTTTCACTGTAGCAACAATCAAAAGCCAGGGTTGAATAACGGCTGAGATTCCGCGTGCACAAAGTTGCAACAGAAATACTAAAAAAATTGCGTATTTTCAACAAGTCGCCATTTCGTCAGTTTTTGGTCGAATCGAAAATTAATACGACGTCACACAACTTCAATATATATATTTTCACTGTATAAACAATCAAAAGCCAGGGTTGAATAGCGTGCACAAAGTTACACAGTAGGCAACAGAAATACTGAAACATTGGCTATTTTCAACAAGTCGCTATTTCGTCATTTTTTGGTCGAATCGAAAAACAGGCATGTCCAAGGACATGACCCAGCCGAGTTACCAAACACAAAAAAAGAGAAAATATCTGAAATGAATACTGTTAGGCCAAAAAACGAAGGACTTTGTGTCTGAACGTAATTTTTTTTTATAATTTTAATACACAAAAACAAGTTTTCACGGGTGGAATCTAGCCGAAAAGGGATGTTGGAGAGGTCGGGTTTTTGACCATTCACGTATTTACCGACATTTATACAATTTTACAAAAGGTTTAAAATTAAACTATTTTGGCTTTTTTTCGTCATTTGCAAAAAAAAGCGAAGTCCAGGTGGAGAAGCACCTAAGAAACTTTCTATTAAAATTTTGTAACTATTTGAAAAAGACTGAGAGAAATGAATGGTTTGACATTCAGTTATTTACTACCTTTTATTCCAGTTTTTGCCAAACTTCAAAGTTCCGCCATTTCGGCAGTTTTTGGCGAACCGCGAAAAAAATAATAGCCTGGTAGGCAAACCCCTGGGGAACATCCCTGCGTAACATTTAAACGATTGGAGTAAAACTGTAGGAAGAGTAGCATTTTTTAAAGAAAAAGTTTAACATACACACATACATTCAAGCCCCCTATAGTGATATGACTAACCCAACCAACAAAGTCGAATCGAAAAAACAATGCGACGTCGCACAACTTCAAAATATATATATTTTCACTGTAGCAACAATGACAAGCCAGGGTTGAATAGCGGCCGAGATATCGCGTGCACAAATTTGTGCTTCGAAGTGTCGCCAGACAGACAGATGGACGGACCCGAATGCTATAGTCCCCCGCTCCGCGCTACGCGGCAGGAGGGGACTAAATATATGGGCATTATCTGTAAGTTATAGGCAACACGTGTGTAAAATCTGGTTGCAATCGGCTGCCTCGCTACTGAGAAATCGCTGCTGACGGACGGATATACGGACGGACAGACCAAAAAACAATATATGCCTCCCCGAGGGGGAGACATGTAATTACACGCCCCCAACCCGTCTACGTGTTTTTTTACAAGAGTGTTGACGCATGCGATACCAAGTGCCCCTCCCCCATCCCTTCTCCGCGTCTTTTTTTTTTTTGTTGGACACTAATGTTGCAATGTGATACCAAGAGCCTCTGCTCCCTCTCCGGCCACCAGTGTATATGTCTGACACCACCGGGTCCCGAATGAGTGCATCATGGCCACCAGTGTATCTGTGCAACACCACCAGGTCCCCAATGAGCGCATCATAGCCACCAGTGTATCTGTCAAACGCTACCGGACCCTGAACGAGCGCATGACGGCCTCCAGTCTATTTAACTAAATACAGAACTTCAACGTTCAAAGACAGAATGCCCGATAATAAAAAAACTGCACAAAATGTCAACATCAATTGAACAGCAAATAATTTTAGACAATGAGAGAAATATTCTTCTTTCTCTCACCCCATTCTTATTAATTTTGATTAGGCGACTTTTGAATCTGTTCATGATTTTGGACCCGGCCGGAGCGAAACCTTTCTGATCTCGAAGGGCAATCGCTGACCAAAAATCTGGCTTCGTTTTTTTTTCTCTCTCTCTTGATAAGTGTAGATTAGTGGTTTTACAAAAAAAGTTTATTGGACATAAAACTTTCATTATCAATTTATAAGCTGCTATTTGTTGCGCGTTTGAAGAGTTTCATGTGTGAAAATGAAAGCAGGGAAGATAGTTGACGCACTTTTGGGCCGATACGCGTGAGGGAAACGAGCTGCAATTGACAATAAATCTCAACTGGTTGAACCGTAAAACATTCCTCTCTCGTCTGGAAATTGTTTTTCTTATTCAGTTTGCTGCTTCGAATTTTGGGGAAGCCCATATCATCAAATTCAACATGGTTCTGGAGTCATTGCAGATTTGTACTAACTGGGATCTGGTGCTGAATTGCTTCTTACATCCTCCAAGGTGACTGGGTAACACGCAAAGTGACTGGGTAACAAGCAAAGGATATTATTTGGTAACAAGAAAGCACATCCATGTGAAAGTGAACACGAGGGAGAGATAAAACTGGTTACAGCACGAGGGTGGGAGAGGAGATAAAACTGGTAACAGCACGAGGGAGCGGAGATAAAACTGGTTACAGCACGAGGGAGCGGAGATAAAACTGGTTACAGCACGAGGGAGAGGAGATAAAACTGGTTACAGTACGAGGGAGAGGAGATAAAACTGGTTACAGTACGAGGGAGCGGAGATAAAACTGGTTACAGTACGAGGGAGCGGAGATAAAACTGGTTACAGTACGAGGGAGAGGAGATAAAACTGGTTACAGTAGATCAAACTGGTTACAGTAGATCACAACTGATGATAATAAAATGGTGCATTTCGACTCGACTATATGATCAAATGCTATTTTGGCAACCCTTTCGACTCGATGATCTCATATTTTGCTGTACCTGACTGAACGAAAATTGTTTTCGACCACGGAAGATTTTTTGTTCTCATTTCTCTCATTTGAATCTGCTATAACCATTCGTTCTCCTCCCTCTCGTGTACAAATTAAGCGACACTCGAAGCGTTCTTTTTTCACCACAGATTTCACAGCGTGAACTTGAGCTTTAACGGAAGAATGGCAACTTTTGGCTAACCAATAGTTAGGCAGCAGTCCGTCCGGCTAGGGCAAAAGAAACTTCTTTCATTTGCGACTTGAACTGTGATAATTATATCCCACGAGTTCCTACAAAAGAGATACTTAACTTACAGCTTTTGCTCTTTCCAAAAGTCACCGATTTACCCCAATGTGGAAAAGGCCAGCTATTTTCGGAGAAGTTTTTGCGCATTTTTGGTCGGTTACTGGAATTTCGCTACACCAACAAGACTCTAGACTTTAAACACATTCATAGCATATAAAATAATTCACATACCTTACATAATGGAAGAATTATCCATATTTTTTGCATTTTTTTCTCCACTTCGCCTTTGCTTTTCCTTCCATCTTGCTTTTTGCCTGGTCTGTTTTGCGTCATTCTTGGTCAGTTGAGAAGTCGTGTCAGTGCTTTGGGCCAATCACAGGCCGAGCCTTATTTCCCAACGCGGGAAGCACCCGGTAATATTCCATACTGTATATTCCTCGCAGGGGTGAAGGGTAAGGACTTTAAGTCCCTAAAAAGGGGTGAAGGGTAAGGATTGTAACTCCCTAAAACTCTGCTTTAAGACGCAGCAATTGTATCCTTTCAACTTTATGACAACGTGGGAAGCGCTTGGAAATATCTGTGCGCTGAAAGTTGTGGCTCAGTGGTAAATTATGGTTGGAACAGCTCTAGCCACTAAGCGAAGCCCCCATTTTGTGTGCGTAAGGGGAGACAGGAGGCGCAGGGCTGAGGGTGGGGTGGGGGCGAACGCGCATGATAAAATAATTTAGAAATGTTTTTTCTGCGTCTTCGGATGTGATTTTATAGCAGCTGTAGCATCCAAACAATTACTTGATGTCCCTTTCGCATAACTGGAAACCTTTTAGGTGCGGCTGTTCAACATTGGACTAAGAGGGTCATTTGCATACGTATGAGGTCAATTTGTATGTATATTTTCCAAAAGCAGTTGGGATAAAAATCGCGCGCTTCCTCAATTAATTTTTTTGCACTCAGTTTTGTTTGTTTACTGTTTACATGAAAGACAAACAGCACTTTTGTGGATTTCCAGCTTACTTACAGCTTACTTACAACCAAAGACAAAGGAAGCATGCCGGAGAAAGCTGGCGTTTCCTCGCGACCTTCTAACGGGGCCAACCGGAAGAATGTGCGCAGAAATCTCGACCCTCTCTTCCTTGACTATTGATTATAAACGTGTGCGCAGTCCGATCTTTTTTTTTTTGCGATGAACGGATAATGCGGTGTCGTCTTTTTCCAATACAAGTTTGTGCACCAGTTAGAAAAAGGGAAATTTTTCCACAAGTGTCAGACAATTCAGTGACTTGGTATTGTGGAGAAATTAGTCAAACGGCGGTGGCCGTATTCACAAAAGTGAATTGAACAGTTCACTGATTCCATTCGAGACAAGAACACCCGAAAGTAAATTAATAAATTAATAAATCCATCCTGTTTAACAAACGAAATTCAATTTAAAATTGTTTGCGTGATACAGCTTCTAGGAGTCCAGTTAAATGGACTGTTAATTTTTTGTGAATACCGAGACAAAAGACTCGGGCACGTATTCCAAAAATCTTGCAAGAGTCATTGCTGAGCTTCTGCAACCGAATTACGAAATTAAGATTAAACAATAATAAAAAACGAGCTCATAAATGCTAACCATCCTTTCGACATAACACCACTCCTGACCCATCCCCTCCCCCAGGAAATCAACATTTTTTATTTAAGTAGATTGGATCCAAGATAAAGATAAAAGGTCAGGAAGAATCTTGCTTCTTCTCACCCCAAGAAATTCTCCCCTGCCGGAAAGCGACCTTTTTCACTAGAACAAATTAAACCAGGAACGAACTTAATCCTGGGGGGGAGACGGAGGGGAGGGGGGAGCACTTACATACAAATCAGTTACCCTGCGTGACTTTTTGAAACGACTAAGCGTTGTCTATTTCTCGCTCTAAATGTGACGTGCCAAAATGAATTTTAAAACAAAATGTTCATCAAATGTATGTTCATGAGGCGCAGCTACAACGAGAACGAGACGGACAGTCACAGTGACAAGTGTTTTGCGCAATTGTGGGGTCCCTGGGCACGCAGTGCAGTTCCGAATGAGCCCCCCTCCTCTTTTAGGAAACGCCGATTACTGGATAAAATTTTCTCCTTTTAAAAGGAAATTGGCATCCCGCGCGGACCACGTCTCGTCTCAAAATTACCTCTCTCCGTGCGCTGTTTACACACTTGGTAAGACATGTGCTACCAAGTTAGCAGGGATATGGATGTTCTACGACACCCGCCCCCCCCCCTCAGTTCAGACGATTCTGAACATATTTGGTTGTTTTACCTCCCCCCCCCCCCCCCGGGAAAATTTTGTGATGTTTGCATATTGACACGTTTCAGACGATTCTGAATTTTTTCTCACAAAACATGTTTTGATGTTTATAAAACGACAAAATGATACTTCAAGCACTGAAATATTATATTATAACTAATACCTTTTGATCATTTCTCATACGTAATTTTTCTAGTATTTCTCCTCTGATAGATTCGTTTCTTGTATAACAAAAACATCTGAAGCTTGCTTATACAATGTCTATCAGCGTTGTGTCAGACGATGATATTAGAACTTGATCGGTGGTCCCAATCCCAACCAAATTGAAACCAGATTTAATGTTGCGGTATGTTCGGGTGGAAGTTGCAACGTAAACTGAACGGCATCTTTTTCTGTACTCGTGTAGAACGTACTCGTATCTTACTGTAAACAGTGTCAGTAGTGTGTAAATGGGGGTTCAACCACAACCGCCATCTTGTATTTTCGAAACAAGCAGTGTAAAAATATTTATCCCGAAAATTGTATTTTATCCCGTAAGTTGTATTCGTTAAATAACATCAACAACCATCTTTATGACGCAGTATGGCGTCCCTTCCGCAGTATGACGTCACTTTCACGCCGCGTTTATGCATAGAAATTGCTTATGGGAACTTGGAAATCAAATTGGTACAAATGAGAGAAAAAACTGGTATTATCGCTGACCGGAAATGACGTCATGAAGGTAATGACTGTTGTTGTTGGTTGTTGCTTGTTGTTGTTGTCGTCATATATTTACATTCAAAGACTGTTTTATCATTTGAAAAGTGGATGTGGAATAGAAAAGATGTATAAATGCAACGTTTGTTGGAAATCTTACGACTGGCAAAGTCTTAAAAAGGCATTTAACGCAAGCACACACTTCAGAAGTGGATGAAGAAGGGGAGATGGAAAACCCTATAAACACGCCTTTCACGGACACTTTGCATGAATCTTCTATTAAACGTCAAAGAGTCAATATGGATGACATTAATGCACATGCTTGTACAGAATGTGGTGCATTGTACAACAGCGAAGAAACTTTAGCCACGCATGTGGAGTAGTGTGGTGTTGGGGCTGATGACAGCAGTTCAAACAATGAGTCAAAAATAGATTCTGTTTGGCATGATATGGTTCAAGAAGTATATGAAGACCATGATGACAAATTTCAAGAAAAGGTTTAAGAATATAAAGAACAAGGGCTTGAAGATGAGCATGAAATAGCAAGTGATGACTTTCGACCTATGATGACCTGGACTAAAACAACTGTTTATGAGACTATTCAAATATACCCATCGTCTAGAACAAAGCCAACATTATCAAACCATTTTAGAGGACTTTAATTACTTTGTTGATGAAAAACATTATGAGTATTCAAAGGCACTAAAGGCGGCTTTAAGGAAAAACAATGCATTCTTTGAAGAGCTACTAGATAAGGAGGAGGAGGATGACAGCAATGATGAAGAAAGTGATATGGACAGTGAGGTGCAACAGAGTGAAACAGATGAAGAAAAATAGGCTCATTTTACTAAATTTCATAATAAAGTATTTATAAATCAACAAATGTTGCGATATTTTATTAACTTAAGCGTTGTGTATTTAAGTGTATTAATGTATGTCTTGCTTTTGATGTTACACATATGAAGTCGCAAGAGGCTAATGTCCCTGGCACGATGTTAATTCATCCGTAAACCACATGACATATATTATGTATTGTAATGAAATATTGTATTATTATGTATTACAGTCAAGTATTGTATGAGAAAACTAAAAAGTTGAAAATCATCATATGTGTTTTTCATTGAATATTACAAATATTTACACTTATGCACAATTATGATAATAACAAAAATATTTCAAATACATATTATGTTAATACATGTAAGATATGAGCCAACTCACAAGAACTTAAATTGATATAAGTTTGCAATGCTATGAAAACTGACTTCACATCAACATGGATTGATAATGTTAATTCATTTCATAGTCCACATATTAAGCATAAAGACTATTTTATTTGAACTACACATCAAATGTACATGTCCATTTGGGTCAAGGCTAAGTTTCAAGTTCTTACCAAGCCTCAAACACTTTGTTCCAATCTTCTGCACTGAGGGTGATGAAATTATAGCATCCGCTAAGCTCGTCATACTGTTGAAACTGTATACAGTGCTCAATGACTTTTACACAAAGATCTTATGAGACTTGAATGAAATCCTGGTATTGGTAAAGATCAAAAAAATCCTTCACCAAGGCTTGATCTTCAGAAGACAAGATAATGTAAGTTCCACTATAACAGATGACTAGTTCACCCAAGTGATCTAGAGACAGTTTCACGTTTGAATTCATGATGATAAGTGAGTTCTACTGAACCATCTTCTGACTGTCACTGCATTTTTACGCATCTATTTTCTGAAGCATGAGATCCACTGACATCATTTGCTTCTTCAGAATTTGCCAATCTTTCAATGATAACAAAATTCCCTTCTTGGTAGGATATAACCTCCCAGATGTATGATCCGTAATATATTCACGAACGTTAACGATCACTTTCTGTTGATATTTCACCAATTTAATATATATTTCTCCAATAATGGGTATCATAAGCGGTAAATCGTCTACACTCATCTTCTTCATGGACTTTGTAGTGGCAGCTTTACGCTCAGGTTCTCGCTTCATTTTAGGCTCTCTCTTAATTTTTCGCTTTTTACACGGCGACGTCGTAACTGGTAAGTCATCTCTTTTTATCTTTCCAAAATGTTGTCGCCTTTGACGCTGCTGCATTGGTAGTGACTTCGCCTCGGACTTTACCATGGGCATTGCCTTAGACTTTGCTGTAGGTTTTATCTCAGGCTTTGCTATGAAATTTTCTGCAGGCATTGTCTCAGACTTTTCTGCAGGCATTGTCATAGATGGTAGTATTTGTTCACTCACTGCAGACATGTTCACTTTTCAGTATTTTGATACAGAATGTTTGTTAGGCCTTTTATGCTCTATAAGTTGTGTAATGTCCAGAGCACGCATGCTATCATTGTGTTGTGTAATGTGAAAAACCGAAGTTGTTCAGAATCGGTAATCGGTAAAATGCCAATTTTATTCAGAACCCCCATTTATCAACTACTATGGCCTCCTCGAGATTGGACACACTATGTCCAAATATGTTTAGAAATAGCTTTACCCCATCTCCAAACCATTGAATGGGCTTGACATTCGAACACATGTTTGAATGGCGCGGTCTTCCCACATAACCAACAAAAGAAAAAATATAACAAATAAACACACATAGCAAAGAATTTCACTTACCTCACATTTTAACTTCCCGTCTTCCAACAATTAAAAAACAACCAAGCAACCAAGCAACCAACCAACAACAACCAATCAACCAACAACAACCAACCAATCAACCAATGAACAACAACCAACCAACCAACCAGCAACAACCAACCAACCAATTAACAACTACCAACCAAAAACACCAACAACAAAAACAACAACCGACCAATCGACCAACCAACCAACCAACAACAGCAATAGCAACAGACATTTCTTCATGACGTCACTTCCGGTCAGTTTTTTCCTATCATTTATGCCTGCCCTATCCGAGCAGAAGGTTTCGCGCCAATTTATTTTTAGACATCTCCCTACGAAATTGTATCAATAAAACTATTCAATATATGTCTAAGGCTTTTTTCTGAACTAGCTACCATTGTTGTTGCATCAATTGTTTGAAATACATCTTGTTGAAAAACAACTTGTTGAATCTACTGTTACTAAAATACATGCTATAAGTTACTAAAATAAAGTTTGAGAATAAAAAAATTATGCTTATAGCCAGATATACAAATAGCATGTAACAACTTCATGCAAAAACTAGCAATAAAACTGGATCAAACGGTAAAATGGTAAAATTTTGATTAAATTCGTTTAAAAATTACAGATGTTGTAAAATTTTCCACTCTAAAAGTAGAGTCATTATGACGTCATAGGTATTCCAGAACTAAAAATAGCTGTTGTAAAATTTCTCATTTTAAAAATAGATGTAAAATTTCTCAGTCTAAAAAAAGATGTTGTAAAATTTCCTAAGGGGGAAATGTATGGGCTGACCATTCGGGCACATGTTTGCATGAGCTGGCCATTCGAATACTTGTTTGAATAAGCTGGCCATACGAACACATGTTTGAACTAGAACCTTATTTCGTTAGCGAAATGTTAAACACTTGACAAAAATTAAAACGCAAAAATATTTCCTTCAATGGGTTATTTCTTGAATAATATATTGCAAACAACACAGCCTGAATAGGTCTTATAAGCCGAGTACTGTTTGGTTTTTGTTGGCTTAAGCTTTTATTGGCTGAGCAGGGATACGGCGTGTTATCTATTTACGCAGTAAGAGCTCGCACAAAGCTAAGCAACTGTGTTCCGTGATGTACGTTAAATGCTGTTTCAACTACACAGTTTTCTTTGTTACAACCACATGGGGGGATGTACTATGGCGTTACTCACACTCACATTAGAGCTCCACACATTCACAGTCATGGAGTATAAGGAAGAGTTCTTTATCAAACAGAGGTGCGACAGGTTTCTGCTAAATGACGCAGACATATGGGGGTCGATACGGCCTGGTCCGGTCAGCAAGCCAGCCGCTGTCAGAAAGCCAGCTGCTGTCAGCAAACCAGCCGCTGTCAGTAAACCAGCCGCTATCAGCAAGCCTGCCGCTGTCAGCTCGCCAGTCAGCCACCGTCAGCTGTTCCGAGCTAGCCGCTGCTGTTAGCCAGCCAGCCACCGTCAGCAAGCCGCAGCTAGCTTTCACCTCTCGGCAATCGCAACCAGCCGCCGACTTGATCAGACTGGAAGACCCTACTAAACAGGCTATCGGTGAACTCTGAGCTGCTCCTGGGCTCAGTTGATGAGAAGAAAATGCTGTACAATATTGATGAAATTAACATTCTGGAAGCGTACATGAAAAAACCGTTGTTCTTGTTTACAGCATACCAAGGCCACCTGTCACTAATCACTTCAACTGCCTGCTGTGGATAACGACTTGGCAGGGCGTCAATTTTTTAAATAACTGCAACATACACTTCCAAAAAATAGTGGGAAAACGAGAGTTCTACTGTAGTCAGTGAAGCCTGTCCCCTGAAAAAAGAAGCTGTAGCAAAACAAGTAGATTTTTTATGCGGGAAACCTCTAATAAGAGACAGTATAACGTGAAAAGAAAATGATGACATTCCTCCCAAAGTGGTAAATTTATAAAGTCGTTCTTTAACCTGCATTTTTAGGGATGGACTAAGAAACAAAATTTTGCTGTGAATCTAACACTTCGTCTTCTTTCGAGAGTAAAAAAGTCAGAATTGTCTGAAACGTGTAAATATGCACAGATCACAAAATTTTCCCGGGGGGGGGGGGGTAAAACAAAATGTTCAGAATCGCCTGAAACGGATAAATATGCAAAAATCACAAAATTTTCCTGTGGGGGGGGGGGGGTGGGTTCAAAAACCAAAAATGTTCAGAATCGTGTGAAACGGATAAATATGTAAAAAGCACAAAATTTGCCCACGGGGGGGGGGGGTGTCGTAGAACACCCATTTCCGTACTACTTACCAAGCACCTCCTCCCCAACCAATCCGGTTGTACAGATGGATTCTTTTGGGTAACAAGGTTGTGAAGGTGGGGATAGAGGATGGGGAGGGGGCATTGGGGAAGACATTCTACATATTTTTTATCAGAATGCCCCTCCTTTTAGCGATATTTTCTAATTTGTAACAAAATATGACGGTTTGTTATTTTTGTTTGTTTTCATGATGCACGAGAATGAGATCTGGGCAGCAGTGATATGATCGCCTCCCCTAAATAAAAATAAAATAAAATAAACTGTTTTCCACTGAATCTTAAAAAAAACAGCAATCGTCTATAAGCTTGACTTCTCAAACCCCCTTACCCCCTCCCCTCTTACCCAGGTAACAGTACTCTGTAAATTTTGTTATTTGGATAGCAAAGGAGCTTCAGCACCTTTGTATAAATAAAATAAATTTATACCGCGAGTCAACCCCCTCCATTTAAAGCAGAACAAAGTAAAGAGCTCTAGTAGTTTAGTTTTCACAATCCCAGAATACACAAGCAAGACGCTTTAAGATTTAAATGAAATTTAAAGATTTCAAGAATGCGGTTCCTGATGTTTGATGTTTGAAGCCCATCATTTATTGTCTTAACAATTTTCACACATTGATAAATTTAAGGGGTCGGAGGTAGAATTGCACAGCAACATATTTGTATAGTTTGGGCCATGCCCTGCAGTAAATCGATAAGACATTTCTTATGAAAAAGTTTCTCGGTGTAATGAATGAGTCCATTATAGCACCATAAAAAGACTTCTGTGTGTGTTTTTTTTTAACTTCTTTCAATGGGAAAGAACGGCACAAGCTCAAAACCAAAGAAGTGTCTTCAGTGCACGTCTTTCATACGACCCTTCATTTATAGACCCGCATACAAGAACATATCAAGAAGCCAGCACGAGAACATCAGAAGTCAACACGAGAACATCATAAGCCAACACGAGAACATCATAAGCCAACACGAGAGCATCATAAGCCAACACGAGAACATATCAAGAAGCCAGCACGAGAACATCATAAGCCAGCACGAGAACATCAGAAGCCAACACGAGAACATCATAAGCCAGCACGAGAACATCATAAGCCAGCACGAGAACATCATAAGCCAACAAAAACATCAAGAAGCCAGCACGACAACATCATAAGCCAACACGAGAACATCAGAAGCCAACACGAGAACATCATAAGCCAACACGACAACATCAGAAGCCAACACGAGAACATCAGAAGCCAACACGAGAACATCATAAGCCAACAAGACAGCATCATAAGCCAACACGAGAACATATCAAGAAGCCAGCACGAGAACATCATAAGCCAACACGAGAACATCAGAAGCCAACACGAGAACATCAGAAGCCAACACGAGAACATCAGACACCATCACGAGAACATCATAAGCCAACACGAGAACATCAGAAGCCAACACGAGAACATCATAAGCCAACACGACAACATCAGAAGCCAACACGAGAACATCAGAAGCCAACACGAGAACATCATAAGCCAACACGAGAGCATCATAAGCCAACACGAGAACATATCAAGAAGCCAGCACGAGAACATCATAAGCCAGCACGAGAACATCAGAAGCCAACACGAGAACATCAGACGCAAGCAGGAGAACATCAGACACCATCACGAGAACATCATAAGCCAACACGAGAACATCAGAAGCCAACACGAGAACATCAGAAGCCAACACGAGAACATCAGACACCATCACGAGAACATCATAAGCCAACACGAGAACATCAGAAGCCAACACGAGAACATCAGAAGCCAACACAAGAACATCATAAGCCAGCACGAGAACATCAGAAGCCAACACGAGAGCATCATAAGCCAACACGAGAACATCAGACGCAAGCAGGAGAACATCAGAAGCCATCACGAGAACATCATAAGCCAACAAGAACATCAAGAAGCGGGGGCGGGAATATATTTCATATATCCTCTCATATGTTACTTGGTTAAAATATTTCGATGTTAACAAAACTAAATCCTGCAGTTGTTTGCTAATGAAATTCTCCCGTCGGAACACTTGTTAGTGTGTGTGTTATTATGCGTATCACCGAAGAAGAAAAAAGGCGTGGAGAAAAAGAGGGGGCCAGACGCGATCCAGGTCGAATGCCAATTCGTTAGAAGGAGGGAGGGGGGGGGGGGATTTCATCTAGCACTCCGTGTTTCGCATATAATGAAGGGGGATTTGCACTCAGCGCCAAGCAAGAAAGGGGAACCAAAAAAAAATTGTTTTTTTTTTTATGTTAATGTTAATATCCGTCTAGTTTTCATTCAATAAGTGCAATAATATGAGTATGTACTTATAAATATCCACTTTCGTAAGAAATTACGTGTTTTTAAAAATAAAATATGACATTTAGAGGGTGAAATTTACAAGGGTGTCCGGTGTTGGTTAATCAATGGAGGCATTTCTAAAACTGGTCACTACGCGTTTAGGGGTAACCAATCTGTACGTGGGTGCCCTTCAGCAATCCGTGAAAATCCCATTTACTAATGATTTGTAAATGCAATTAATTTGTTTAATATCTGTATACTTTAATCGCCACTGGCGTATTCATTCAAAAGAGATTTTTTAGCGTAGTAACGGTAATTTTCACAAAGCCAAAGAGAGAGAGAGAGAGAGAGAGAGAGAGAGAGAGAAAGAGAGAGAGAGAGAGAGAGAGACTCTTTCACATTGCGATACCCAACGTGCACCCTCAAGAGTTGGACAGACGTCATGCATGACGGTGACGTTGAACAGACGTCATGACAGTGACGTTGTATACGTTGCCGATAAAACGGTCAAATTTAATTTTAGATCGCAAAAAGTTATTTGATATCAAAAAATCTTAAGGGAGACACATTTATACATAAAATATAACAAATTGTCGATTAAATTTTGGAGATGAAAACCTGAATTATTGAGATCAATAATAACAACACAATGTTGGATCTCGAAAATTGCTTCTTTTTTTTCTTTTTTTTTTTTTTTGTACTGTAAAAAGAAATTAAAGAAAGATTCTGCATATAAGGACCAGTCATTATTTATTTACAGATCTGTGTTTCGGAATTTTTTTATTTAAAAAAATAGACTGATATTTTGATATCAAAAATCAATTTTTGAGATCAAAAAATCGTTTGCAGATTTCAAAATACAAATTAAAAAAGTATCAGTCTGAAATAATGATATCTGAAATAAATTCTTGATATCAATAAAAAGACAATGAATTACTGAGCTCCAAATTGACATTTAACTCTCAAATATTTAATTTTTGCTATGAAGAATTGAAGTTTTGATCTCAAAAAATCAATTTTAGATGTCACTAAATCATTTTTGATATCTATTAATATTTCATGTCACTTTTGTCGTCTTCGATTTCGTTTTCTTTGTTAAAACGCCATGTGAAAAGAGTGTATTTTTGCAAGTAAATGTGTAGCATTTAACCCACTTCAGAGAACACACAGTTGCTTAGGCGTAGTATGAAAACGGGGGTTTCACTGCAGGAAGTGAGGTCATACTGTCTAGACCGGAAGTGACGTCATAGGTGTTGTCATGGCAACGAAGTGTTGTTGTCATGGCAACGAAGTAAACAACAGTAAACAACAGTTCTTCGCCAGGAAGTGACGTCTGGACCGGAATGACGTCTGGACCGGAAGTGAAGTCATGGCAACGAAGTGTTGTGATGGCAACGAAGTAAACAACAGTAAACAACAGTTCTACGCCAGGAAGTGACGTCTGGACCGGAAGTGACGTCATAGCGATGTCAGAGGTGGACCAGATAGAGCGCGCGCGTGTTGTGATGTTTTTTCCCCCACTCTCTCCACACACACCAACAGCACGACTGAGCATTTCATAAGCCACATAGGTATTTCAACCTTCTGATGGCAACTTCCCCCCCCCCTCTCTCTTCACACACCAGGACTGAGCATTTCATAAGCCACATAGGTATTTCAACCTTCTGATGGTAACTTTTTTCCCCACACTCTCTCTCCACACACCACGACTGAGCATTTCATAAGTCGCATAGGTATTTCAATCTTCTGATGGCCACTTTTTTTCCCCACACTCTCATGCATACATACCAACACCAAGATAAAATGTTTTACTTATGTTGCTCTTTGTACTCCATTATTCGTTTTTTTTTTTGGTTTTCGTTTGAAATGCAGTGTTTACTTAGAAAAAATGGCGTCCTACAACCTGCAGTCATCATCCGCAGCATTTCGTCATCAGTGTAATCAGACTTCGTCATCAACAACGTAGACAGCGGTGTCTGGCTTTTTTTCTGAGGCAGCAGTGTCTAGCTGCTTTGAGTTGCAGTGTTACCCCAAGTGTTATACTTGACCGATTTGTCTGAAAATTTCACTGTTTGATTCAGTTTTATATCTAGTTTTCACATAGTCATGGACTGGTTGCGCAGCTGGCCGTATGTATCATGAATTCACATTAAAATGGTAAGTTAAAAGTGGGATAACTTTCGTTATGACTGACGGATTTGCATGAAACTTTCACTGTTTAATTCAGTTTTATATCTAGTTTTAACATTAAGTGGTTATAGGCTATTTGCGCAGCTGGCTGTGTGCATATTTACTACCATTTTTAATTTTGTAAAAAGTGAAAAAGTGGAATAACTTCCGCTATAGTTGACGCATTTGCTTGAAAATTTCACAGTTGGATTCAGTTTGATGTCTTAGTTTACAGTAGTTTGCATAGGTGGTTTTTGGAATGGCGCGCGCCCACCATTCAAACATGTGTTTGAAGTATTTTTACGTCAAACTATTGTTCAACAAGTTGTTTAGCAATTGTACAACAATTGTTCAACAAGCTGTTGTTCAACATGTTCAACATGTTCAACAACATGTTGAACATGTTGAACATGTTCAACAACATGTTCAGCATGTTGAACATGTTCAACATGTTGTTGAACATGTTGAACATGTTGAACATGTTCAACATGTTCAATAACATGTTCAACAAGTTGAACATGTTCAACATGTTGTTGCACAAGTTGAACATGTTAAACATGTTCAACATGTTGAACATGTTCAACTTGTTCAACAACATGCTGTTTAACAAGTTGTTGTTCAACAAGTTGTAGTTCAAGCAAAGAAAAAACAAGACATATGTTGAATAGGTTTATTAATACACTTAAATACACTTAAATACATACAGCTTAAATCTATAACAATATTACAATATTTGTTGATTTACAAAGTCTTTATTATAAAGCTTAGTCAAATAAGTCTATTTTTCTTCATCTGCTTCACTGTCATCCATATCACTTTCTTCGTCGCTGCTTTCATCTTCCTCCTCCTCATCTAGAAGCTCTTCAAAGAATGCATCGTTTCTTCTTATAGCCGCCTTTAGTGCCTTTGAATACTCGTAATGTTTTTCATCAACAAAATAATTAAAGTCTTCTAAAATGGTTTGATAATGTTTGTTTTGTTCTAGACGTTGGGCATATTTGAATAGCCTCATAAACAGTTGTTTAAGTCGACGCTTATAAATGGGTCGAAAGTCATCACTTGCTATGTCACGCGCATCTTCAAGCCCTTGTTCTTCATATTCTGAAACCTTTTCTTGAAATTTGGTATCATATTCATCGTAGACTTCTTGAACCATATCATACCAAACAGAGTCTGTTTCTGACTCACTTTCAGAGTCTGTTTCTGGCTCACTTTCAGAGCTGCTGTCATCATCACCCTCACCACAATGTTTCATATGTTTGTAAAAGCTTCTTGACTGTTGTATAACGCACCACATTCTGTACAAGCATGTGCATTCTTTTCAGTGAAATTTTCAGACAAATCGGTCAAGTATAACACTTGGGGTCGCACTGCAACTCAAAGCTGCTAGACATTGCTGCCTCAGAAAAAAAAGCCAGACACCGCTGTCTGATTACACTGAAGACGAAATGCTGCTGATGACGATTGCAGGTTGTAGGACGCCATTTTTTCTAAGTAAACACTGCATTTCAAACGAAAACAAAAAAAAAAAACAAAAAAAAAAAAAAAACAAAAAAAAACGAATAATGGAGTACAAAGAGCAACATAAGTAAAACATTTTATCATGGTGTTGTTATGTATGCATGTGGGGAAAAAAAGTTGCTATCAGAAGGTTGAAATACCTATGCGACTTATGAAATGCTCAGTCGTGGTGTGTGGAGAGAGAGTGTGGGGGAAAAAGTTGCCATCAGAAGGTTGAAATACCTATGTGGCTTATGAAATGCTCAGTCCTGGTGTGTGAAGAGAGAGTGTGGGGGAAAAAGTTGCCATCAGAAGGTTGAAATACCTATGTGGCTTATGAAATGCTCAGTCGTGCTGTTGGTGTGTGTGGAGAGAGTGGGGGAAAAAACATCACAACACGCGCGCGCTCTATCTGGTCCACCTCTGACATCGCTATGACGTCACTTCCGGTCCAGACGTCACTTTCGGTCCAGACGTCACTTCCGGTCCAGACGTCACTTCCTGGCGTAGAACTGTTGTTTACTGTTGTTTACTTCGTTGCCATCACAACACTTCGTTGCCATGACGTCACTTCCGGTCCAGACGTCACTTTCGGTCCAGACGTCACTTCTGGTCCAGACGTCACTTCCGGTCCAGACGCCACTTCCTGGCGTAGAACTTTTGTTTACTTCGTTGCCATGACAACAACACTCCGTTGCCATGACAACACCTATGACGTCACTTCCAGTCCAGACAGTATGACGTCACTTCCTGCAGTGAAACCCCCGTTTTCATACTACTCTTAGGGAGCTTTGTGCGAGCTCTCACTGCGCAAATAGATAAGACGGCGTATGCCTGATCTGTCAATAAAACCTCAAGTCAACAAAAACCAAACACTTCTCGACTTTTAAGACGTATTCAAGCTGTGTTGCTTGCAATATATTATTCAAGAAATAACCCATTGACGGAAGTATTTTTACGTTTTAATGTTTGTCAAGTGTTTAACATTTCGCTAGCGAAATGAGGTTCTAGTTTATAGCTGAATAACCTAGTCCGGGTTTACTCATCTATGACAATTTAATCTATCATTTAACGGCGCTTTTCAATAGAATTACTGGTGGGGGGAGGGGGGTTACAATTTTATCTTTATTACAATGCGATCAATTTAAAAGTCGCTTACACAATTTTTATTGACAAACAAAACCGGCTCACTGCAAGTAACTGCAAGCACTAATAAATTATATAATTATATAATAAGTTATATAATCATGACCAGACAGTTAACAAAGTGGCTTAAAATGTTTGTGAGCTTACAAAGTGGCTGACGTAAGCAGACAGCTTGCCTGTAACATCCTATTCTCATATCTGCCTCAGTTCTGAGAGGCACGGCATTGTTTCATTTCCAGCGAAGCGGCAATACGGTGATGCCGTTATTTAACACTTGACAAGCCTTTGGCTTGTAAGGGTTATATGAATTTGTGCGAGCAACCGTTCGTCCTTTTTTTCTTCTTGACACTTTTTCCGATTTTTTGTGTCTTCTTCTTCTCTGACACTATGGGCCGCAGGACCATGAAACTTCGGACTTGTGAAGAGCGTGATCTGAACATGTGCATGTCACTTTTTATTTTCGTCTTCGATTTCGTTTTCTTTGTTAAAACGCCATGTGAAACTAGTGTATTTTTGCAAGTAAATGCAGTGCATTTAACGTACATCACAGAACACAGTTGCTGAGCTTTGTGCGAGCTCTCACTGCGTAATCAGATAACACGGCGTATGCCTGCTCAGTCAATAAAACCTTAAGCCAACAAAAACCAAACGCTACTCGGCTTATCAGACGTATTCAAGCTGTGTTGTTTGCAAAATATTATTAACACTTGACAAGCCTTTGGCTTGCAAGAGTTATATGAATGTGTGCGTCCTTTTTTTCTTCTTGACACTTTTTCCGATTTTTTGTGTCCTCTTCTTCTTCTCTGACACTATGGACCGCAGGACCATGAAACTTGGGACTTGTGAAGAGCTTGATCTGAACGTTTGCATGTCACTTTTTTACTTTCGTCTTCGATTTTGTTTTCTTTGTTAAAACGCCATGTGAAAAGAGTGTATTTTTGCAAGTAAATGCAGTGCATTTAAGGTACATCACAGAACACAGTTGCTGAGCTTTGTGCGAGCTCTCACTGCGTAAATAGATAACACTGCGTATGCCTGCTCAGCCAATTAAACCTTAAGCCACCAAAAGCACTACTCGGCTTATCAGACGTATTCTAGCTGTGTTGTTTGCGATACATTATTCAAGAAATAACCCATTGAAGGAAGTATTTTTGCATTTAATTTTTGTCAAGTGTTTAACATTGCAATAGCGAAATGAGGTTCTAGTTTGGTTTTGATTTCGTCATTTTTACCGTTCTTGCCGTCTACATTACTTAAGTTTAACTGTTCCTGGCATCCACATCACGATATTTTTACCGTTCTTGGCGTCTATATCACGTTATTTTATTGTTCTTGGCGTTCACATTACGTTTTTTGCCATTCTTGGCGTTTACATCACGTTATTTTCACATTTAATGGCGTGTACATTACATCATTTTTATCGTTCTTGCCGTCTACATTACTTAAGTTTTACCGTTCGTGGCGTCCACATCACGATATTTTTACCGTTCTTCGCGTCTATATGCAGACGTATGCTATCCACATACATAATGGTAAGTATATGACTCTGTCCGTTTTAGTGTCACGTTGTATCAGTTCATTTCTATACCCGACTAGCCATGCCGATGTATGTTGTCCACAGACATAACAAAAAGTATATGACTTTGTCCGTTTTAGTGTCACGTTGTATCAGTTCATTTCTATACCCGACTAGCCATGCCGATGTATGTTGTCCACAGACATAACAAAAAGTATATGACTTTGTCCGTTTAGTGTCACGTGATATCAGTTCATTTCTATACCCGACTAGCCATACAGATGTACGTTGTCCACAGACATAACAAGAAGTATATGACTTTGTCCGTTTAGTGTCACGTGACATCAGTTCGTTTCTATGCCCGAACTAGCCATGCAGATGAATGTTGTCCACAGACATAACAAGAAGTATGTGACTTTGTCTGTTCGGTTCACGTGATATCAACTATTTCTATGTACCCTAGCTATGCAGATGTATGTTGTCCACCGACATAACCAAAGCGGAACTAAACGATAGAAGTCGCATTTGAAAATTAGCCACTTTTTCCAGTATTTTTAAAGTTTGCGCTGAAATATCACATAACTGTTTCAACATGTTTGAGAGTAAGCTTTCACCCACTTATGAAGAGTCTAAAAGTTAAAGTTTTGTTCGAATAATATATATATATATATATACCACAGTATGTCTGTGCCAGATTTGCTTGTTCTAGCCCTAACCGTCTCAGAGGAGTTCGTGTCGCGTGTTAAGGTTATGGCGAACAAAAGGAATCATGTGAAAACACCTTCCAGAATCGTACGAATTCAATAAACTATGGAGACTGAAAATCCCCATATGTAATAAAGTATGGTACATGATATGTGTTTATTTCCACTTCCTCTGTACACAAAGCTTTGATTAAAATTAAAACTGTACAGTGTTCATTGAGATTAATATAACAAAGTTATCTACAAATTCCTGTTACCAAGAGCAGAGAGAGTCACAAAAAAAAGAAGAAGATAAAAGAAAGCTAACTTGATAGATAGATAGATAGATAGATAGAGAGATAGATAGTTAGATAGATAGATAGATAGATATATAGACAGGTAGATAGATAGATAGATAGAGAGATAGATAGATAAATAGATAGATAGATAGACAGATAGATAGATAGATAAATAGATAGATAGATAGATAGATAGATAGATAGATAGATAGATAGAGAGATAGAGAGATAGACAGATAGACAGATAGATAGACAGATAGATAGATAGATAGATAGATAAATAGATAGATAGATAGATAGATAGATAGATAGATAGTTAGATAGATAGATAGATAGATAGATAGATAGATAGATAGATAGATAGATAGATAGATAGATAGACAGATATGTAGATAGATGGGTAGATAGATAGACAGATAGGAAATATAGAAAAGAAAGAAAGAGAGAGAGAGAGAGAGAGAGAGAGAGAGAGAGAGAGAGAGAGAGAAAGAAAGAAAGAAAGAAAGAAAGTAAGAAAGAAAGAAAGAAAGAGAAAGGGGGAGAGAATTAACAAACTCTTTTAGAGCTCCATTGGTAAAAGACTAAAACTATAATGAATGGATCTTGAAAATACACAACAAAAACTAGATTTCGCCCAAAAATTGTGCACCAAATTTGAACACCCAATTTCTGAGTCAAGTTACAAGAAGTTTTGGGCTCAGTTCCCTCACACTATAGTTTATCGGAGACCATACGTCTCGGCAAATTTACAGAAATCAAACATCAATCTTTAAACAAATTGAGCAAAATTTTTCAAAATCGACCATTAAATTTTGAACGAATCTTCCAAGTTTAAGCAAATTACACTTAAGGGAAATTGGCCCAAATTATCGTGGCTTTACTTATCTTTAGAAACCTGATGCCATTCTCAGAAAGTAACAGTGGCAAATTCCGTTAGACTAGAGAACGGAAAATCTTGCTTATTAATATAAAGTACTGACTATTTGAACAACTAACGGACCATTCATGAAGTCCTTGTTGGACACACTTGATAACTAGTTGGTGCTTGAGTGGCTCCGTTGGCCCCCCGCCTCCGTGTGTGAGTGGCTCTGTGGGCCCCCCACCTCCCTGCGAGAGTGGCTCCGTGCCCCGCCCCCACCGCCTCCGTGCGTGAGTGGCTCCGTGCCCCCCCGCCTCCATGCGTGAGTGGCTCCGTGGCCCCCCCCCCGCCTCCGTGCGTGAGTGGCTCCGTGCCCCCCCCGCCTCCGTGCGTGAGTGGCTCCGTACCCCCCTGCCTCCATGCGTGAGTGGCTCCGTGCCCCCCCCCCCCCGCCTCCATGCGTGAGTAGCTCCCTGCTCCGCGCCTCCGTGCGTGAGTGGCTCCGTGCCTTCCCCCATCCCCCCGCCTCCGTGCGTGAGTGGCTCCGTGGCCCCCCCCCCCCCCCCGCCTCCCCTTGTCGAAAAGTATGTGATTCCGACCATTTCCAGAACATTTACGAGAATATTTAGTTAAATTCACCAGATTCAGTGAATTGAGATTCCCTCTCAGTCCCCTCCCTATATCTTTTTACGAGATGACGCATCCATTATGCATATAGTTTGAAAATCATAATGTGTTTTTGTTCCTTTAGCCAGTTTGCTTACAGTTGCATTTTGAAAAATAAAGCAAAATTATGTACATTTGCAATATAGCATACAAGGGGCCATCCACAAACTGCTACCCTAGAATCTGAGATATTCTGACCCCTCCCCGCACTACAAACTCAAACAAACTGACTATAAGATTAGCCTAAATAGCATCTAACCCCCTCCTCCCACCCTGCTTCCCATGGGTTCTTGCCTTATGGATGGTCCCTAAGCTACTTATATAAAATCTTCAGTCTAGTTTATCATTATTCATTATAAGTTATTTAAAAATACAGAGCGACACAGTTGGCCAGCGCCACTGTACAATTCACACTCTGAGCTGTGCACGAAAAAGTGGTGTATTAAATTGTGAAATTACAAAAAAAAAACCGTCCATTTGATATTTACAATTCTCCGGTTAGTAAATCGGTGCTACAGAAATTAATATCAGACAGTGTTTACAATTGACCGTATTATAACATACTGTTCATGTATTTTTTTTTTTTTGTAAAATTAAGGATGGAAATTGTGGAAAAGCCATAACAACAGTTATGACTGACGTTATACATAAGTAATGAAAAATGAAAATAAAAGGAAAATAATATTTATAAAAAATTTACAGCCGACCAATCACATACGCTCGGTTTTAGCAATAAAAACAAACTACAGTTACGTCAAAATGGTTCAAGGAAACACAAATAAATGAAGCTGCTCTGTCGATTAAAGCGCATGGAATCATATTGTTAAGGAGAGTGCGGGATGCCCCCCCCCCCCCCTCCGATGCTCCGTGCGAACACCCAACCCTCCCCACCCCCTTCACCACCCTGCAACCACTAGCAAAACTTTCACATAAAATATTTAACATCTGCTTCACTTTTAATCGATTTAGAAATGAATGTGCTCCGAAAAGGGTTAACAAAAAGAGGTGGGGGAAGCCCCCGCCCGCTCGGCCACACCATTGTCCAACAGGTACTTTTTCCTTGCGTCCTTGCATATGTGCATCTGTACAATTCTAAAAATTATGCAATGATCTGCAGACAAATCAGTTATAGAGTCCAGACAGAAGCGACTTCCGGCAATAAGCCACTCAGATTGAGAATTTCCTCTCGCGGAACGAGATGCTGACGGAATCGGGGATGTGCTCCTTGCTGCCCGCGTCGTCCTCGTCTTGGCTGCCGTCCTCCCCCTTGTTCTTCTCCTGCTTGTAGCGATACAGAATAGCCTCGGACCTCTTGCGGTGCCTGTAAACATAAATACGACGAGTGACGGGCTGTGAAAACACCAAATTTAATATCCCAGGCGCGGTTTCAGTTATGTAGTTTTGGGAATCAGTTTGCTTGGGATGGGATTAATCCCATTCATGTATTCGCTCCTGGCATAAATTATGCAAGCGTGCAATCCCGTGCGACCGCGCGAGCTTCCTCGCACAATTCAGCAGAATGGTGCCGTCTATCTGTCTCTTGATCATCACGCATGCGCGTCAAAAATGCAATCAGTTGTTTTCTTCGGTTTATAAACAGACAAAATTTTAGTCTTTCATAAACAATGCTCACAACTTGAATAAAAAATTTTAGTGTTTTTTCAGTGACTCACCGCGGTTTTTTGCCTACTCCGTAGTCTCGCTTGGACGTGAACTTGTCCCATTCATCGTCTATTGGCACTTTCTGAAGCTAAGGAAGAAACAAAATCACAGGACTTGCCAAAAAAGTACCATAAATGTTATCTACATTATTTTAAATACATATCTTTGATCCAGTAAGTATTGTCTTCTTTGGGAAGAAGCTGACGGATAAAGTCGCACGCGCAACGAATCGGTTATCGCGAGCCTTTTTGTGTACACCGTGCTGTGTTTTATATACCAGTATTCCTCAAGTATGTCACAGCAAAATCAAGATTGAAACAAAATCTATCTACGACAAACGAATCTCTCAAGTAGCTATTAACAGAGAGCGTATGTCCTGTCGCTCACAAGAGGACCTACGCTCGCAAAGGGACCATCGCTCACCTGATGATATACGTTCGCCAGTTGATCTACGCTTGCAAAAGGATCTACGTTCGCTGGGGAGATTCTCTCACCAGGTGACCTACTCTCGCCAGTGGGTCTACGCCCTCCACGTTATCTATGCTCACCATGTGACCTACACTCGCCAGTTGACCGACACTCGCCAGGTGACCTACGCTCGCCAGGTGACCTACACTCGGCAGGTGACCTACGCTCGCCAGGTGACCTACACTCGGCAGGTGATCTACACTCGCCACGTGACCTACACTCGCCAGGTGACCTACACTCGCCAGGTGACCTACACTCGCCACGTGACCTACACTCGCTAGGGAACCAACGCTAGTCAGGTGACCTACGCTCTCCAGGTGACATACGCTCTCCAGGTGACCTATGCTTGCAAGGGAATCTTCACCAGTGGATCTACGCTCGCCAGAGGATTTACGCCCGAGTAGAGGCACTCACATACCAAAATGGTTACTACGCCTGTCCCTGGGCTTTTAAATGATCCTTAAATGCAGAGTGCTAATTTCGAAACACACCCCTTCCGTGGGAAACGTGGAGTGTTGAATGAAAATTACCCCTCCCACTTTTAACAAAATTGACACTCTCCGCTCGTTTGGTAAAAATTGCCCCCTTTCTCCGCGCATGATAACACATACGATACAAAGTGGTCATCCTCCCCCCTGGTGATTTGCTTGAACATAGCAACTATCTCATCCAGGATCTCTCTCGAGATTGACAAAGGAGTACATTCTGGTATGGCTGAGGATAGTTCGCGTTTGTTTTGGCGTTGTGTCCCATTGGGAAATATATTATTTTAAAGTAGCAGAGTGATTTGGTCGGCGCTAGAATTTAAATATTTCTGAACCAAACAAATAAAGCCCATGATAACCCTGTTTGTTTTTGTTTCCCCTGCCCCATTCAGTTTGAAGCCCATGATGCTGTAAGCATGAGGTCACACCTCCGCCTCCACCCCAGGTATCACTTACATCTTCCTCTTTCTTCTTCATTTCCTCTTTTTCTTTGTCTTCTTTCTTCTTCCTGTGGTCATCGGGTAGGATGTGATCAAGCCAGTACAACTCTCTTTGGGTGAACATGAAGTCAAAACACTTTCGTACGATACACAGCACAATTAGCTGAAACATAACAAATGTAAGATCCTTATAGAGACTCGTTTTTGATATTTCATGACGTTTTGTCCAATGGGAAAGCAGGATTCACAACTGTGGACCAGTCCGTGTTCGCATAATTTTAACACTTGACAAGCCTTTGGCTTGCAAGGGTTATATGAATTTGTGCGAGCAAAATTCTTCCTTTTTTTTCTTGTTGACAGTTTTTCCGATTTTTTGTGTCTTCTTCTTCTCTGACACTATGGGCCCTACGACCATGAAACTTGGGACTTATGAAGAGCTTGATCTGAACATGTGCATGTCACTTTTTATTTTCGTCTTTGATTTCGTTTTCTTTGTTAAAACGCCATGTGAAAATAGTGTATTTTTTGCAAGTAAATACGTAGCATTTAATGCACAGCACAGAACACAGTTGCTGAGCTTTGTGCGAGCTCTCACTGCGTAAATAGATAACACTGCGTATGCCTGCTCAGTCAATAAAACCTTAAGCCAACAACAACCAAACACTGCTCGGCTTATAAGACGTATTCAAGCTGTGTTGCTTGCAATATATTATTCAAGAAATAACCCATTGAACGAAGTATTTTTGCATTTAATTTTTGTCAAGTGTTTAACATTTCGCTAGCGAAATGAGGTTCTAGTTTGTATTTAAAACTGTGCTAAGGTATTGCTCCGTTCGCGGTTCACTGCCCCCTCACCTCTCTCTCTCTCTCTCTCTCTCTCTCTCTCTCTCTCTCTCTCTCTCTCTCTCTCTCTCTCTCTCTCTCTCTCTCTCTCTACTGCGCCTCGCATGCCGCGTCTTCTATTGGCTACTCACGCCTACTCGAGTTTATTCAAACCCCCATCTCTATCTCCCTTACTCAGCTTTTGCAATGGCACAGACGGTTTTAACAACAATTTATAGCACCCATCTCGCGTACCCACCCCTCCCCCGTCTTCTTCCTCCTCCTTTTTTTGGAAAACAACCCCAATCCCTTCTTGCTGGCACACAATTAAAGGGTTCCGTGCACAAACCTGTTATGCTGAGCTGACATGTTTGTGCACTGAGGTATATTTGAGTTCTGGAGTCCAGACCTATCATCTGTTAAGTTTCCACCGATGAAATATGTGCTTAGAAATGGTCATCAAAACATGTTAAGTCCACTTTGAAATGAGAAATCGGGTGCACAATAATGACATGGCTTTTCCATATAAATTTCGAAATTTTCCCTGTTGCACAATCCTGTTAAGTTGCGTTAACATGTAAATGATATCAGAGATAAAATGTAAACAATGCAGAATTCTCGGGTGCACAAAAATGTTATGCCTTTTTGACATGTAAATGTTTACATATAATATTTAAGCTGCTGATATTTTTCTGTTAAAAATTATCGCGCATTACACGTATAACGATTTATTTTTTTGTTTGTTTCGCCAAAATAAAGTCGGTAAGTCAAATTATTTTATATGTGATAATAAAATACTAACTTTACCACAGACTGAATGTGAATAATTTCTTATCACATGCATTTGAAATGTCTAAAACCGAAAATACGTGTTCGATAATAGGGTATTCAGACCCAGTTAATTTTACATTGGTCCCATAAAATTGTTGCAAGATTTTCACTACGCACAGTGACCAACCTATTTAAACCGACATTGAATAAGACTATTTATCTGATTATTCGTCATCATTTCTGGGTCCCACTTCTAATTTCCACTTGGTATTGAAAATACCAAATGTATGGAATGCCATTTTCACATTTATAAGGGAATTATTGATATCAAAAATTCAGTTTTGATCTCAAAAATTGATTTTTTGATATCAAGAATTAATTTTTGATCTCAAAAATCCATATTTTGATATCAACAATTAATTTTTGCTATCTGTAATTGTATTTTTGATATCTCTGAATGCATTCTTGATCTAAAAAAACAATTTTTGATATCAATTTAAATATTTAGAGATATCAAGGAATATTTATTGATATCAAAAATAATTTAATGATATCTAAAATTGATTTTTTGAGAGCAAAAATTAAAACTTGATAGCAAAAATGAAATATTTGAGAGAAAAATATCAATTTTGAGCTCAATAATTCATTTTCCTTTTATTGATATCAAGAATTTATTTCAGAGATC
Source organism: Protula sp. h YS-2021 (assembly GCA_949752745.1). NCBI lineage: Eukaryota > Metazoa > Annelida > Polychaeta > Sabellida > Serpulidae > Protula > Protula sp. h YS-2021. The sequence continues at coordinate 14,544,158 of OX457031.1, read as the reverse complement.
AATATTACAGAATGATACTTTTTTAATTTGTATTTTGAAATCTGCAAATGATTTTTTGATCTCAAAAATTCAGTTTTGCTCTCAAAAAGTCTATTTTTTTAAATAAAAAATTCACAAAACACACGTCTGTAAATAAATAATGGCTGGTACGTGTATGCAGAATCTTCCTTTAAATTTTTACTGTACAAAAAAGAAGCAATTCTTGAGATAAACATTGTGTTGCTATTATTGATCCCAATAATCATCTCAAAATTTAATTGAGGATTCGTTATATTTTATGTAAATGCGTGTCTCCCAAATGATTTTTTAAGTTTGCAAAATTATTCTTTGATCTCAAAAATAAATTTTTGCTATCTAAAATTCAATTATTGATAGCAAAATATAAAAAAATTATTAAGCTCTTCACTGATTTATTGATATATTGAATTATATTTTGACATCAAAAATAAGCATTAAATGTCAAAGCGGCATTGCATACAAATGGGGATGGATTGCCTCGAATTCTTCACAATTTTTTCCTCCTTTTTTATTTTTTTTCTTCTTACGCCGAATCTCCTCCAAGACCGCTGAAGCTAGATTAACCAAAATTGGCACATGTTTGGAGGGTCATCTGAAGTGGTGCACCTAATAAAAATTTTTTACCTTGACCTTACCGGTATAGTTGGTAGTATTTAGGAGAATGTTCTACATTCAGACATGTGAAAATTGTTAACAAATAGCAATATCATCTGCCTTCCGTTTTAAGTTATCATTTCAAGTGGGGTCTAATACGCTGTGCGAATTTCGGTATAGTTTTGCATTAAAATTATGTTGGATAAACCGATGGAAATTGATCGTTCCCACGCTGTCGGCTTGAAGGGTTCCACTGTATTAGCATTAACTATAAGAATTAACTGTTTGTCGGTCCTTGATTCTGGCCAGTGATGATAACGTTATTACAGAGTGAATGTGACCATTTTCTCAAAATATGCCTTTTAAATGTCTAAAACCAACGAATACGTGTCTAACGTATTTTCGAGTAACTGGAAATCATTATTTTATCATTTGTGGGGCGACTCATGTAAAACAGCGTTACTTTCGGTCATGCATACAAATATACATGCTTTTGCACCCTAACTAAAACAGACGTTTTACATGTTATCTGGACATTTGTTTACATGTTAAGTCGGAATAACAGGATTGTGCACCCTGAACGACATTTTCATTGTGAATGCTAAGCCGTAATACCATGCTGATTTTTCAAGTTTTCCTTGGTTTTCTGGCACATTTACACATAAATATTGCATTTTTATATATAGCTTATCGTGTTTCTCAGGCAGTGACAAATCTGGGGATACCTCATTTATTAAAATCGGTCAGACAATAACAATCACAGACTTAAAATTAACATTTTGCAGTTTTCCGAACTTTAAGAGCGATTTTCTCGAGTGCTGTTAACTCTACATAACAGGTTTGTGCACGGAACCCTTCAATTCATTTTCTTTTCTTACAACATATTTCTTATACACTATGTTCTGGTACATGTACGTTTGCTTTGAGAATTTATGATTATCGCACGGTTACACTATGTGCTCGTATAAGAACGTCGGACTGACGTGCCGGTTGCCGGTTTTGGTTGTATATGAAATGGAACCGACGTCGGGTTTTCGACGTTAGAATGACGTCGGGTTCCGACCTAAATCCGACGTCGGAATTAAGTCGGTTTTAGGTTGTATATGAAATTGGAACAGACGTCGGATTCCGACCTGAAACTGACTAGAGTTACATAATTAATACATAATTAATCATTTAACTGCTGTTGTGAAATACATACGAAAGTATTTTCCATGTACGTTTTTACAATCTAGGAAGAAAAATGCCTACGCGCCATCAAAATTCTAAAATTTGCATGTAAAAATTACGTTTTTCTTCCTCTTTTTCAAAATGATTTCCATTTCCGGTGAGCGATAATAATGTTCATCGCTTTTTGGTCGTTTTTGCAATGTCGGAATGACGTCAGAAAACCGACGTCGTCTCGACGTCGGAATAAAGTCGGGTTTTAGGGTAATAGGTCAGAATATGGTTGTGATGTCGTCGCGACCAAAATCCAACCTTTTTTCAACGAAAAAAGAGGTCGGCTGTTTGCTGGGTTCATAACATAATAAGTACTGTTTAGTTTGGTTAGTGTCGGACATTTATTTTTGTCTCAGCGTATGTCGTTAAATGTATTGCATAGTGTTACCTCGTTAAAACGACATATGACGTAATTATTTGTGACGTATTCCCTCAATAAAAGGTGAATAACGTTTGTCCCCACACGCCCCTACTCTTTCTTCGTGTTCTTACAACAAGAAGTACAAAATTTGTTTGTTGAAGAGATCGTAGATGGCGCTTAGGCAGACACACCAAAAAAACACACATGAAAAAGACATGCTTACCATGATTGGGAAAAGGATGGCAATAGACTTGATGCTTTTGACTACCCACATGGAGACCATACACGTGATCTGTACAGCCGTGAACAGGTGTACACGTGACGTCTGCACGTGCCTTAGGTATATGTGATCGGGCTGGTATTTACCTGCAGTTAAAAAAAAACACAACATCTATTTTGCTTTTATGAATAAGATTATAAAAACATACGCCTTTTAAACTTATGGGCTGAGTCACGATATGTCTTGGCATTAACTTTAGTTTACACTTGATTCTTCGTCAATAACTTGCTACTTAAAATTTGTAAATTTGTTCTCTCTCGGCGATGCTAACCTTTTATTAGTATCGAAATATATTTTGTTATTAGGGTAAAATGAAACGCAGTGATATGCTTGAGTATTTAGCAGGACACTTACTTGGCATCAGCAGGATGAGGATGGGCACTTATTTGGCATCAGCAGGATGAGGATGGACACTTACTTGACATCAGCAGGATGAGGATGGACACTTATTTGGCATCAGCAGGATGAGGATGGACACTTACTTGGCACCAGCAGGATGAGGATGGGCACTTATTTGGCATCAGCAGGATGAGGATGGACACTTACTTGGCATCAGCAGGATGAGCATTGGCACTTTATTCGCATCAGCAGGATGAGGATGGGCACTTATTTGGCATCAGCAGGATGAGGATGGACACTTATTTGGCATCAGAGGGGTGAGGATGGACACTTACTTGGCATCAGCAGGATGAGGATGGGCACTTACTTGGTATCAGCAGGATGAGGATGGACACTTACTTGGCATCAGCAGGATGAGGATGGGCATTACTTGACATCAGCAGGATGAGGATGGATACTTATTTGGCATCAGCAGGATGAGGATGGACACTTACTTGGCATCAACAGGATGAGGATGGGCATTTACTTGGCATCAGCAGGATGAGGATGGACACTTATTTGGCATCAGCAGGATGAGGATGGACACTTACTTGGCATCAACAGGATGAGGATGGGCATTTACTTGGCATCAGCAGGATGAGGATGGACACTTATTTGGCATCAGCAGGATGAGGATGGACACTTACTTGGCATCAACAGGATGAGGATGGGCAGTTACTTGACATCCGCAGGATGAGGATATACACTTATTTGGCATCAGCAGGATGAGGATGGACACTTACTTGGCATCAACAGGATGAGGATGGACACTTACTTGGCATCAACAGGATGAGGATGGGCATTTACTTGGCATAAGCAGGATGAGGATGGACACTTATTTGGCATCAGCAGGATGAGGATGGACACTTACTTGGCATCAACAGGATGAGGATGGGCATTTACTTGGCATCAGCAGGACGAGGATGGACACTTATTTGGCATCGGCAGGATGAGGATGGACACTTACTTGGCATCAGCAGGATGACGATGGACACTTATTTGGCATCAGAGGGGTGAGGATGGACACTTACTTGGCACCAGCAGGATGAGGATGGGCACTTATTTGGCATCAGCAGGATGAGGATGGACACTTACTTGGCATCAGCAGGATAAGGATTGGCACCTATTTCGCATCAGCAGGATGAGGATGGACACTTACTTGGCATCAGCAGGATGAGGATGAACACTTATTTGGCATCAGAGGGGTGAGGATGGACACTTACTTGGCATCAGCAGGATGAGGATGGGCACTTATTTGGCATCAGCAGGATGAGGTTGGGCACTTACTTGACATCAGCAGGATGAGGATGGACACTTATTTGGCATCAGCAGGATGAGGATGGACACTTACTTGGCATCAGCAGGATGAGGATGCGATCAACGAACTGCACTCCCGCCAACGATGTGATTCCCATGTACAAAAAGACCCCGTATAAGACTGCCATGGGAACATGCTGAAATGTTCAGTACGGACATGTTGAGAAGAAAACGTTTGTCAGCAGTGGACAATCGTTCGTTTTAACTTTTAACAAGATAGTTTTAACCCTCAGAGGATTATTAAGCTATACAGGAAAACAAATCAGCTGTTTTCCGAGTTTCTACAAACATTTTATATTGCACTGTATAATACGTGAAGGCTTAAATTTGCTTTGACGCGGGGTTATGGGTAAAACTTAAAACTTTAAGACTTAAGATTCTAAAATATTACTGATCTTGCACCCTCTTCACAGCTGCTAAATAGGCTAGACAGCCGTGGTTGAAATCAGGGGATGCTGGTTTCGCAAACAGCAAAGCAGAGTTAAGCTCTTTTAGTTCTCAATAATAAAGGGTTTGGCGAACTACAAGACGCTTGTTGAAGAGCATGAGCGACGATTGGCTAACATTACGTTACTTTCTACTCTAGCTGCCTATTTTATCTCCCGGTCCACATAAAATGTGACAATATTTGGATTTTATATTGCGCAAAAGTTATACAAAATGAATATACTCATCAACGAATTATGTACTAAAGAATTACCTGTAAAATTCCAGTCAGCAACACAGAAAGTCCAATGAAAATGTGAACGCCAATTCCTGTTACTCTTTGTTCCCTATACAAAAAATAAATCAATCAATTAACCAGCAGCAAGAGAGTACCTACCATGACAACCAAGAAGGTGACTACCAAAAACATGACTGCCATGGATACCATGAACATGACTGCCATGACTAACATGACTACCATACTGTAGTAACTACCGTGCAACCATGACTACCATGACTACCATAACCACCATGACTACTATGACTACCATGTCACCATGACTACCATAACTGTTATGGCTATCATGACTATCATAACTACCATGAAGATGACTACCATGACTATCATGGATATGATTACCATGACTTCTAGAGTAAGGTGGGACAAGACGCCCATGCGGGGTTAAAGGCCCACTCAACGTTATTTTGAAATGTGTTACTTTTTTTTCACTCAAAATCAAAACTGATCGATGCGCCACATGACGAAAGCACATGTAATCTAAATAAAACCACAACAGTGGCACAATGTTGAAAGTAAAGAAGTAGGGTGAAAAGGACAGAATCACTGCACTTTGTGACGTCATACTGTCTGGAAGTGACGTCATACTGTCTGGAAGTGACGTCATAGCGTCTGGACCGGAAGTGTTGTCTGGACCGGAAGTGACGTCATCATGTCTGGACCGGAAGTGACGTCTGGACCGGAAGTGACGTCATGATAAGCGTAAGGATAGGCGCGGCCATCCATGACGTCATGATGACGTCATGATGACGTCATACTGTCTGGACCGGAAGTGTTGTCTGGACCGGAAGTGCTGTCTGGACCGGAAGTGTTGTCTGGACCGGAAGTGAGGTGATAGGCGTCGTCATGGCAACGAAGCATAGGCGTCATAGGCGCAGCCATAGGCGTAGCCATAACCCTGATAACAAAGTGAGGACCCCCCCCAGGACATACTATGTACCGACCCCCCCCCCCCTAGATGGCAGTCGGGATTGACCCCCCCCCCCCAGGACATACTATGTACCGACCCCCCCCCCAGGACATACTATGTACCGACCCCCCCCCAGGACATACTATGTACCGACCCCCCCCCCCCCCAGGTGGCAGTCGAGACTGACCCCCCCCCCCCCCCCAGGAGAGCAACAAAAACTTTTGCCGAATCAGCATGATTAAATCCTATATAAGTGTGGTGTCTCAAGGCTTAGAGACATTGTCAGACACATCATGGATAACACAACAGCTATCATCATTGATGACTTAACAGCGTTTCAAGCGAATGAATCTGTTTGCATCTGGGTAAATATGCGTGATGAAGCTGAAGCAGCTGATATTACATATGCTTTGGAGGAGGTGCTACAATTTCCAACTCAGATAACGGCAGTGAAGCCTGACGTAGTAATTACATTTATGTGGAACAACCGCATAGTAACACTGACTCAACGATACTGCAAGTGTCAAGTGTGGTTGGAATATGAGGGACAACCCCATAACTGCTGCTGGTATATATTAAAATCTTTCAGGCCCTTTTAAGGGCCATCCTATATTATGAAATGAAGCAAAAAACATGTCTGTCTGTGTGTGTGTGAGAGAGAGAATACATTTTATCACATTTCAGGTCTAGTTGGCGGATCAATACCATTTGGCAGACCATTTGACTTCACCGCTAGATGTCTCTGCTTTACAGCTGTACAACTTCACAACTGTAAGTGAGACATTCATATACATAAGTAACATTCTGCTGAGTCAGCAATTTTAACATTTTTGAGCAAGTTTGAAAAGTTACACACCATATTTTGATTACATGGAAGTAGCATAAAAGCATGAGTGAAACATGTCAACTAGTCAACTAGTGATACATTCTGCTGAGTCAACAATTTTGAACGAGTATTGAATAAGTTTGAACAAGTTACACACCATATACCATCAAAGTTTTATAAAAGGAAGAGTGACGAAAAAATACTTCACAATGTCAGCATTACTTCTTGACAGATGTATGACTATGGATGACGTCTTCAAAGTGAACTATATTGACTATGTGTTTTCAAAGCTTCCTGCTTTTGAATCGGATTGGATGCTGCAAGTGAAGAATTTGCATCTGCATTGGGAAGCTGTGGGAAAGGCTATTCCAAGAGATCGTTTCATCCGCTCGTTTCTACATGAATGTGAAGAACTGCATTTACTATCAACTTACAACATTGATTTAGCATTTATCAACGCGAATACAATTTGGGCAACTGACCTCATGTTAGTTGTAGCTACTAGAATTATTCTACATTATGATGATGATGTTCCAAATAATGTATCAGACCTTGTTCGATTCAACCGTGGACGAGTTGAAGTGAACTCAAAAGTTTGCAAGTTCTTTGAAAAGAAAGCTGACTCAGCAGATAGTTGGGTATAAAAGGGAGTGAACTCAGCAGACAGTTGGAGGGAGTGGATCATCAATACATTGTGGCAGTCATGGAGAACAAGACAAGCAACGCAGCAGTGCAGCGCAGCAGCAGCAGCAGCTTTAAAATTAGTGCTAACTTAACCATTACTGTGGAGCATGGAGAATATGGGCCATTTCTACGCATCACACGTGGAGAGAGATGGTGTGCTTATTCACCATCTTTGTGGAAGATTGTGTGCCAGAGCTTGAAAAATTTACGCGACATTGGCTTCAAACTATACCTAACGCAAACGAAGTGGCTTGAAGTCATTTCATACTTGGATATGCGCTATGTGAGTTTTGTGCGCACGTCACGGTTTGAAGGGAAAGAATACACACATCACATCAACATGAATGATGGTGAATGGGAGACACTGCTTTAGGAGATGGACAACATCAACTCAGCCCTATCGCCATGTGAGGAATGTCATGTCATAACTCCTATCAAGCTGCAAAAGGATGGTCGGATGAAGGTGTCAAAGCTATCCAAGAAAAGGCTGGCTGAAGTTCAGTTGGAGAACATGAACGTACAAAATCAACTTGGACTTACCTGCGAGTATTGTGGTGCTTGTGGATATGTGGAGGATTATCATTGCCACTGTCACAAGTATAATTGCAAGATGTGTGAACCAAACAACTTCTGCGGCAAGTGTGGAGTACTTAAAGTCTGTGAAGCAAAGTAAAAGTGACACTGAAACAAGATGGACGCATGTTTTAAAAAAGCTTATGTTGACTTGATGATTGCTAAACTTGCTAGCTGTGGCACTCCAGACTATCAACTTTATCATTTGGATGCTTTTTGGGATGTTGTACATCATAGTCTTGATGTGATTGAACTGCATTCAAGATTTCTTGGAGAATGTCATAAAATTGGAATAGAAGAAGATCTTGACTTTGACTTTGATTCTGCACTTTATTCTGCTCGTACTGATGTAGAAATATATTTCACCGTAGTTGATCATTTGAGAGATTGTTGTAAAGAAGAAGAGGAAACCGAGCAGCTTTATCAGGTAAGTTATATAAAACCTTTTTTTTTTAATCATCTTTGTAACAACATAGTGAATTGTTTCTCAAAGACATAACAATGTTTTTCTTACTAGCAAATTTAGTTTTATGTGAGTGGTTTCAACGTAAACAAAGAAAGAACATGATAGAAGAGGCAGCAAATATATTAAAAGATATTTTATTACAGGAAGAAACCGACATGTCAGAATAAAGAAGCAAAGTCAACATGGAGAATCTTGTACTATTCAGTGGTCATAAGGACGTTCTTTCAAACATGTTTCCAACACGACTTGAAAAGTATGGACATGTGTTCAACTCAAGTGAAGCGTTGTATCAATATGAGAAAGCAGTGTTTCATCACCGTCCAGATATTGCTTCAGCCATTGTGTCATCCAGAAATGGATATGAAGCGAAACGTATTGCTAAAGGGATAAAACCATGTCCTTTATGGCATACAGTGAAGAGAAGCAAAATGCAAGATGTTTTACAAGTCAAACTGGATCAGTGTGTATTGTTTCGCAACAAGTTGAAAGAATGTAAAGACAAAACTTTAGTTGAAGCAACGTATGATCATTGGTGGGGAGCTGGTGTGAAACATGTGTCATCTGAATATCCTGGTCAGAATATTATGGGAAAGTTGTTAGAAATGTTGTGTGAGGGTTAGAGACTTTTTCATTTGCTTGTCAACCGTCATGGTGTGCAGACGTGTGGACATGTAAATTTGAAGTATGTTTAACTTGTGTTGCATTGATTCAAGACTGCATAATGGCGGACATGACACTGAGACAATATATTGTGCAAAAAGCTTATTGTGAAGAAATGTTATCAGCTGTAAAAAAGTTTGCACATTTAGTCTGTCCTGCTTGTCAACATTAAGAGTGTCAAGAACATACTTGTCATTTTGCATCTGTTTATACATATTGGAATGAAGCTAAATATTACATGCATTTAGATAAAGTGTTAGAGAATGCAAATCAACGTTGTGAGAAATATGGTGTAGATGCTATTACATTAGATGAACTCAGTCATTGGTTAGTGTTCATTGAAGACCAATGGTCTCCAGTGATTCATACCATTGTATCCATACTTGATTTGTAAAAAACTTGTTAGTTAAGTTATAAATGTATGTTAGTTAAGTGATGTTGGTTGAGTTATAAAATAAAAGCTGTTCTGTTCAGACGTGTTTTTTCATTCGGTGTGAACATGTCAACGTGGAAAGACTACTTGACCAATATTTACTTCAAACCTGGACAGCCTGGAGCATTTGCTGGTCCTTACAAAATCACATCTTAAGAAAACATAATCAAGCAGTCACACAGTCACAAGTGAAGAAATGGTTGCAGGATCAAGATGCTTTCAGTTTACTCCAACCTGTAAAATACAGGTTCAAAAGACAACGTGTGATTACACGTGGCATTGATGATATGTGGGATATTGATTTGGCTGATATGGGAAACATAGCGCCCTATAATGATGACATACGCTTTTTACTCATTGTCATTGATGTGTTTTCCAAATATGTCTGGGTACAGCCAATACCTAATAAATCACATACCAGCGTCATACAAGCTTTCCAAAAGATTTTTCATGACACACGACGAAGACCGCGAACTCTAAGGTCTGATAAAGGAACAAAATTTAAAAATAGATGGGTAAAAGCATTTTTGAAGAAAGAAGGCATTCATGCTTATACCACAAAGAATGAAACCAAAGCCAACTTTGCTGAAAGAGTCATTCGTACTCTAAAGGGAATGATGTATCGGTATTTTCCACATAATCAAACTTACCGTTACTTAGACATTCTTCCAGACTTGGTGTACAATTACAACCATAGACCTCATGGTTCTCTTCCTAATAAATATGCTCCAGCCGAGATTCGTAAAGACAACGAATCAAAAGTGTGGAAGTATATGTATGTCGACAAACTGAAATTGAAACCGAAGAAGAAGAAGAACAAGTATAAATTTAACATTGGCGATCATGTTCGCATTTCCCACATTAAATATGTGTTTCAACGCGATTAACACATCAAATGGACGCAAGAAGTCTTCATTGTCACACATCGTTGTCAGAAGCAAGGAATACATTTGTATCGTGTGAAAGACTTTTTAGACGAAGATATTGATGGACATTTCTATGAAGAAGAACTGCAGAAAGTGACCAAAGATATTGAATCTATTTATAGAATTGAAAAGGTCTTGAAAACACGTAAAAGACGAGGAGGTATGAAAGAATTATTTGTCAAGTGGTTAGGTTGGCCAAACAAGTTTAACAGTTGGGTGAAAGAAACAGACATTCAACAATGAAGCATCCATTTACATGTTTAGTCTCTGGACCTACAGGCAGTGGCAAAACGTCTCTGGTGAAGGAAATTCTAGAACAAAAGTTGATTCAACCCTCTCCGAAAAACATTTTATGGCTCTATGCAGCAGATCAGCCTTTGTACAAGGGAATGAAAGGCGTGGAATTTTACCAAGGCATTCCAGATGACATTGAAGAGCGTTTTAACCCGAAGAAACCAAACTTACTTATCATTGATGACTTAATGACCAAATGTCATAGTGATGAGCGTATGACACGTCTCTTTAGTGTTGGCAGCAGTCATCAAAATCTAAGCATTATCTTTATTGTGCATAATTTATTCCATCATGGGAAAGAGATGCGAAATATTAGTTTGAATACACATTATATCATTCTGTTTAAAAATCCGAGAGACAGTCAACAAATTAGTACATTGGCGCGGCAAATGTATCCTGGAAGATCTCAATTTCTCATAGAAGCCTATCAAGATGCTACTAGCAAACCTCATGGTTATTTATTCATTGATTTAAAACCAAAGACAAATGATCAACTACGTATTCGTACAGGCATTTTACCAAAAGATAGACATTATGTATATATTGATAAAGCAGTGTATGAACAAGAACCAACTCATTTGACCATTCGCAGTCAAGATGTCTAAACGTATTCGAGCGAACCAGCCGTTTCTTCATTTGCTTGCACGCAGTGGGCCTAAACGACGTAAATCCTTGCTACAGCAAGCTACAAAGGAGGAATTAACAAGCTTGTTTGAAATTTGTTTGAATATATTGCAAGGACATTTACCCTTAAGCTCAAAACGGTTTAAGGAATTTAAACGTGAACGTCATACGCTTCGTACTCTAGCAGATAAGAAGATATCCCTTGACGAAAAAAGAAGTTGATTAATCAGAAAGGAGGATTCATTGGAGCTATTGCTAGATTGGCATTACCTTTGTTAGCCAAACTGCTGCTAAAATGAAACATACGATGAAAATGGTCCTCATTCCTGAATATGAATATAAAATGTTGCTAGAAAAGAAGGGAAAAGATGGTGAAATCAAAACGAAAGTGAATAAACTTTTACGTGGGAAACGAACACGTGAAAAGGCTATAGAAATATCTCAACTTCTTGGTCGTCATTTACGAACAAGTCAGTCTAGGCAGCAAAAGCCCTCATCATCATCATCATCACCTGAAAAGCCAGAAAAGTTATTTTTAAGTCATTTTCAACCTATCTATCATGGAAAAATACCAACTTTTAGCAGAACTGAAGAAATATGGTACGACATGGTCAGACAAGAATGAACTTGTGTTGAAAACGGGCGATATTATAGCAAATTCCAACGTGGTTGATTTGATGAAAGAAGCATTGGTGGCGACAAGAAGAAAAGAACGAGCCATACCACCATATGGCTGGCATCCATTTATCCAGGAAATTGTTGATGCTAATATTCCAAAAACAATGTTTAGTAAAAAGACCACTCGTGACGACATTACAACAGAAATGAAACAACGTCAACAAAGACAGTTTCCTGAAGGATGGGAACATTTTTAACATGGCTGAAAGAGCTATGTTGTTGCCAAGAAGATAAACCAACTATTCCTGTAAAAATAAGATGTACAAGTGCTTGTTGTGAAGGAGAAGTCATAGATCATGTAGATCATCATCATGATGTGAAAGATCATTTACATACTTGGTCGAATGGCGCGCGCTATCGTGAAGTATATAGACAACGTCAACGCACCTATACCATTTAGTTCCCATCATGGAGTCGACAAGCGTTTACATCACTTTGCCTAGCAATGCGAGTATGACCTATTCTCCCAACAACAAGGCTTCGAATTACCAAATTCGTATGCCTCGAACCATTTATCTGAATGGAAAATATGAAGTGGCTTTAGCTGAAATTCAATATCCACATACATGGACAACGATGAGACAGGGCATGGACTATTCTATTCAGTATCGACAACAACCACTGACAGAGACACTTGAGACTATTAATATTCCTTATGGCTACTATAGATCCATACAAGAAATATGTCAGGCAGTGAATGAAGAAGCAACTAATTCTATGAAAGATGACCTTAAAGAAGCTATTCGGATAAAGTATGATAAAATTAGACGACGTGTGTTTCTATTTCTAAATTATGGTGTCCTTTTCCGCTGGATTGGCTGAGATTTTAGGATTTATCCCAGATCAATGGTATACTGAAACATGTACAGCTGAACATAAAGCGGATGTGAAACAGGGATTTTATACACTTTATGTGCATTGTAGCATTTGTGAACCACAAGTTGTTGGTGATTATTATGTTCCCTTACTACGTTCTGTTGGCATACAAGGTCATGATGGCGACATTATCATGAAAACGTACGGCGAACCGCATTATGTTCCTGTAAACACGTCCAAATTTGACGTGATAGAAATGAATATTAAGGACGACACAGGCCATAATGTTCCATTTCAAACTGGAAAGGTGATCTGTAAACTTCATTTTCGACCAAAAGCATTATGAAAGCTTATACACACGATCCGTCTGCATATCGCAACCATTTTCTTCGTCAAGTGGGCGGGGAATTACCAGGATTCAAAGGAGCGCGAATCCAATATGGCGATGGTATTGGTTCCATACTGGGATCATTGGCTCGCAAAGCTATTCCACTACTTAAGGCTGGGGCTAAGATCGTTGCGCCACATCTTAAGAAGGCTGCAAAGAATGTCGCGAAAGATGTGACGGGCCGAGTAGCAGAACGTGTGTTTGGAGAACAAAAGCGCGTGCAACCGACGAAACGTGCCAGAAGACGAAAAACAGCCAGACGGATAACATCAAAATATCGCAAAGATATCTTTTGAAATCATGTCTCTCATTCATAATCATTCGTGTGAATGTAGTCTTTCTCCATAGGAATGGTTTCACGTACCACCAACGCAAACTGCTGTAGAGAAAAGTTATAATGTTGACTATCAACCACTTACAAGTATTAGAGAAGGCGCTCCAATAGAATTCTACATTCCTGCGAGTACAGAAGAATATCTGGATTTAAAGAACAGCAAACTTCATATTGTATGTCGCATTCTAAAGGCCGATGGAACAGAGTGTGGCGCAGATGATAATGTCTCTTGCATCAATGATGTGTTTAATGGGTTATGGTCTAATATTGAATTGTTTCTGAATGATCGTTTGATTTCGCATAGCAACAATACTCATGGTTATACCAGCATTATCTCTCATCTCATCCATGATTCGGAAGAAAGTCTACATTCTGAGCGCTCTATGCGTCTCATGTACAAGGATACTGCTGGGTCAATGAATAGTCATGAGGTGAAAAGACCTAATCATGAACAATATGTATCCGGGTTTCATGTCAATGCTGACGGTGGTGACTTGGCTGAGCAAGGAAACAATGGCTTACATCATCGTTATTTACATACTCGTCTTAGCCGTGATGTTATGCTCGCAGGTGGTTTAAGGATAGATTTGTTTGAGCAGGATCGTTATCTTCCGAATGGCATCAGTTTGAAATTGCGTTTCCATAGACAAAAAGATGACTATGTATTGATGGCTGCAGATAATACCTATAAGGTAGAAGTGAAAGAGGCATTTTTAACCATTCGCAAAGTGAGGGTGAGTCCAGGTATTCAGTTAGGACATACAGATGCATTGATGAAAAGTCCTGCCAAGATCATCATCACTAGAAAAGAATGTAAAGTCTTAGCTATTCCAGCAGGATTTCAGTCTTTTGTGAAAGATAACATCTTTTTGGGTCAATTACCAAATCGTATTGTCATTGGTCTGGTTCATAATGAAGCTTTTGGTGGATCAGTATTGAGGAATCCATATGATTTCAAACATTTTGATCTGGACTATATGCAACTGTACACCAGTTCTATCCAAACCTCTCAAGCTTGACATTACACAGAACAAATACCTGGACGCTTTTGAAACACTTTACAAATCGTTTGATAGATTGAATGGTGAGAAAAGTTCCATTATAAAACGGGAAGATTGGCCTAGAGGTTATGCTTTATTTTCGTTTGACTTAACACCGGATTATGATGGCGATGATCATTTCTCCCTGATCAAGCATGGGAATTTGCGGCTAGAAATGAACTTTGCTACGGCTTTGCAACCTACCATTAATGTCATTGTCTATGCTGAATTTGACAACATTATTGAAATAAGTGCAAATCGCAGCATCCAATTCGACTACCAGTCATGAACACGAAGCAGATTGATGCCATATTGAGTCATGATGTCATGACCAAAGACTTGTTTCAAGGCGTGTTTGCCATGGACCAGTTACCATCTTTACAACGCGGCGCCTATGTCATCAACACAGACGATCAAGATGAACCAGGAGAACATTGGGTGGCAGTGTATTATGATAAAGACCCTGTGGAATATTTTGACTCTTATGGACTGTTCCCTCTCGATGATCGTTTAGACATGTTTTTAAGAAATGACTATATGTATAATTCTATCTCATTACAAACGCCAATATCATCATCATGTGGTTTTTATTGTGTATGTTATATATTACATAGAGCTCGAGGTCAGAGTATGTTTGATATTGTGAATATATTAAAAAGAAAGGATGGTGATTTTATTGTAAAGGATTTTGTATATAGACATTATAAACCATTGTTTTATTAATGTTGTTGTTGTTATATTAGTTAAGTTGTAGTTAAGTTGTTGTTATATTAGTTAAGTTGTTGTTGTTAAATAAAACAAACCAAGTTTTCAAACAGTCTTGTTTATTGTGTTCTATTTGCAAAGTCTATTTACACTATTTACAAATTCTTAACTACAAAGGCTATTTACACTATTTACAAATTCTATTTACAAATTCTATTTACAAATTCTATTTACAAAGTTTACAAAGTCTATTTACACTATTTACAAACTCTTAACTACAAAGTCTATTTACACTATTTACAAACTTTTTATTTACAAACACATTCATTTTTCAATACATTCATCAGTGAATACCATTCATTAGAATCTAAATTGATATAGGTATCATAGACATTACATCCATGTTTGTAAATGCTATGAAAGCTCACATAACACACATCACCAAACTTTATCACTTTAACAGTTTCATGTTCAGACAGTTTAAGTTCATATCCTTCTTCTAAGTCAATGTTCATCACACGCATAGGTTGTGTCAGCTCAATGGATTTGGTGCCCCGCATAAGCCATATTTCTGTTTCTTTGAATTCAAGCGTTAGGTTCTTTCCAATCCAATGCTTGTAACAGCGCGTTCCATTCCACTGTGTTGAGGGTGATGTAGTCGTAGCATTCTGTAAGCTCGTCATATTGGCGAAATTGTACAAACACGTCTAAGCAGTTCTCAGTCACACGCACTTCTAATTCATTTGAGACTGTCAGGAGAAAGCCAGGTATCCTGAACTTCTCTAGATGGTCTTTCAACACGGATTGGTCATCAAGTGATAGGACGAGATACTGTCCAAAATGTCTTAGCACAATGTCATCATATTCGTTTCTCAGATATGAGAATCCAAGCGTCATTGGTTTATATTCCGTTAAAAAGTCTTCCATCTCGTTCAACAGTCAGATGAACTATGAGCTGTCTCCTTGTCTGCAAAGACGTTTTTTATGCTCGCAAGATGGTGAAGAGCGGATGTTGTATCACTTCTAGGAATCGTAAGACTGCGCGCCAGTTCTTGATATCAAAGAGGATCAAATCTGTATATGGTGTATCTGGCACAACTCCCTTATAATCCTTTGGATAATCCTGTAAAAGATTTCTAAAGATTTCTACACGTATGTTAGAATCATATTCAGCTACCGTCACTTCCACTTTATTTTCAAGTCTACGTTTAAACCCAGGTTCAAGTGGTATGTTTTTAAAGTCTTTCCACACTTCAGGTTTAAACCGATGATAACTTGTCTTATAATCTAGTATCACTTCATTCCTCTCATTGACAGTAAGGTAAACACCACCGTTCAGCATGAGTGCATTCATGTTTTTACCTTGTTATGACTTGTCGTCTTGTCTGCGAAGCCTTTTATCCACTTCTTTCACCTGCTTCTTCAGCATTTTCCATTCAGGTATTGTCAGCAAGATACCCTTTTTCGTTGGACGGTTTTTTCCAGTCCCCTCATCTCTGAGGTATTTGCGAATGTTTACCACACCTTCATTATTTTGTTTCATAATCTTGATATACTTTCCATTGCCTAGAGAAAGCATTCCATCCCACGACTGTGGTGTTGGTACCTTCGTCTCCACTTTTAATTTCTTGATGGTATTGTCAGGATGTTTCACAGTCATGTCTTTGACTGTATCAGCAAGAGTATCCATATCCGTTGTTGCAGATCTTTTCCGATTCATGTTGACGCTTCAGTGTTCACACCTCAACTAACTCTAAAGTTGAAGTGTCTCCCCCTTATATACTGTAATGCCCATGCGCCAAAGTGGAATAACCATCACTCATCACATATCGCTTGTCATCAAAGGGAGAGAGAGCCACTTTCCTCAACTTCTCCGAGAAGATCTGGTGGTCATGACTTCGAATGATGTGTCCTGTGGTCATCGTTTGTGTTTGGTTGATCAAACTGTCTCTATACTGCTGATGTTTCATACGTCTTTCACATGCGCGAGTAATGCCTTTAGCCGTACGTTTTTCTTTCCCACCATACATCATACTGTACATTTTCGGTCGAAGTCCAACAAACTCTTCTATGGGAATACCCGCCGTCTCATCTTTCATTTTCCCAAGCACTTTCTTGTTCACGTTGGAATGCAGGAAATGATCTGGGGGATAGTCACTTGTGTCGAACAAGTCGGCATCTTCCTGCATGTCTTTGTAGATATCTTCCGTTTCTATGTCATAACATAGACTGTCGGTGTCGCTGAACAACAGCTTGGCGTCGGGATACTTGGTCATGATGTAGTTGTAATGAAAGTGGAACATGAGCACCTTGCTGAGGTCGAGAATGGTGAAACCAACTTGAATGGGTTTATCCAGAAGCAGATCAACTTTGCGCAAATGTACCGCGGTTAAATCTTCGTTGAAAATTCTAAATTTGTGGAAGGAAGGTTTGGCCACAAGTTTCTTGAACCGCTTTTCTTTGTGAACAAGTTCCACATTCATGCGTTTTCTCACATTTTCCATGGTTTTGCCAAACACCGAGTTGTTCATCAATTTGAAGAAGTCTTTCTCAAACGGGTTCTTGGCCAACTTTCTCTTTTCCGTGTTTAAGGAGATGTATTTTGCCAACCATTTGCTCTGTGCAAACATGATGGCACGGTGCACCTTCATGACTTTCAATCCCAGTGAGACATATTGCTGTAAATTTCTATAATGAAGCACATATCTCTTCTTGTCACACAGGTTGGGAATGAGCTTTTCACTAGGTTTGCCTTTCATGTTTAGATCTTTCCGTAGCTTCTGACTATGTTTTGACAATTCTCCCACTTTCACACATTTCCGTTCTGGAGCCACTGGATAGTGATTATGATGATCATGGATTGAATATGGGTATTCAAAATCCACTTCTAAAATGTATCCAATCTCATCATCTTCATCCACATCCATAAAGTCAATGGATTCTGGCTCGCTCACCCACATAAATCCACTTTCCGGCATGCTTTGCGACATGGCCCAGCCATACAAGTTGTTTGCATCCAGGTACGTCAAGTAGTTGGTTGGTTTCGTGGGATCGTAATCTGCTACGTAGGGGTTATTTGCTTTCGCATACTTGTGTGTGATGACAGATATTCCTCCCCGTAGACCTTGTTCAACCATTTGCTACATGTCAATGTCGTTGATCAATTCCAATTTCACCTTTGTCGCTTTCAACATGGCATCCCACGACAGTCCTGGCGCTGTATAGTAGTGAGCAGGATCCAATTCATACGTGTTGAGACATACGTGACGAAAGTTTTCAAACACGTCAGCCAGCAGCAACACATCTGATTTCAGGTACAGGTCATGGTATTCACCAAATGTAGTACAGTGGAATGTCTCCCACACCTTCTGCGCATGCGCATAATCCTCATCGCTAATGTCTTCTTCACTGAGCAGACTGTAAAACTTGTCCTTGGACGGCAGTTGTGTTTCAGCAAACTTGGATGGTTCATCCACGTAATCGTAGGGGTACACTCCCTTTCTCAACAGTAACTCTTGTTGGTCACTATCGTGAATGTGTGACGTCATGTGATAAAAGTTGTCTTTCCCTTCTGCTGCCAGGTTGGATACCAGCTTCTGTAGAGAAGTACTCATGAACTGAAAGCTGTCTGTAAATTTCAGATTGCTCATGGTGAATGCAATATATTTCTCAACGGTGTTGGGAATGACTGTAATCGTCTCATTTTTGAACTTTCCAATTTCTTCCATGATCAAATGGCTGTCATAGCCTCGTAAATTGTGGAAAAACACAGGAATGATGAAAGAATCTTCAACATCCTGCTGATCCTTTCGAAATCGAAATTGTAAATTGCATTGACTATGTGCAGCTCCACGGTATTTGCCATTGATATGGTCATGATCTCTCACATGATCTGCTCCTAGAGGCTCATGACAAATGTAGCAATCTGTGGCGTTCTTATAATGCTCTTCATCTTCATGAGTCATGACTATTTTCTTTGACTGTTGCAAGCCATGCACAATACGATCACGCTCATTCACCATATGGTCTAAAAAGACTTTCACAGCATTATCTCCTCGATACACGACTGGTGCACGTGTATCATACTGGCTGACAACCACATAGGCAAAGCTGTTTGGACGATGATGCTGATACCTAACTTCTTCATGCTTTTTCGTGAAACATTCAAAGTCTGCATAAATGACAAAGGGCGCTCGCTGTTGTTTGGCTACATTCTTGAACTTGATGAAGGGTTCCTTGGGGAATGATAAACGTTGTGCGCCATGCTTGCCACACACTTCACGATGCTTGTCTAACAGATCTTGTCGCCTAAACCCGTGAAGACAGTTGAAACAATAAAAAGCAGCTCCATCATGTTTTGATCGATAAGCCATCAGTCTGCTGAAATTCTTGATGAGGCAATAATGTCTTGTCTTGTCATTGCTAATCAAAAGCAAGTTGATTTCTCTCGCACTGGTGTTTCGACTGAGTTGTATGGGAACAATGACATCATGTTCATATCCAAACACGTTAATGGACACATCATTCTCCTTTTCAAACTTTGGAATGTCTGTAATGGGTGTTGGAAATGTCATGCCTTCCACCTTCAATTCGTTCTCAAATAGCTTGTATTGATGCACACGCTCTGGGTTTACATTTGTTGAAGGGTGAAGGTGAGCCAGTACAGACCATAAGAAACATTTGTTGTCTTTATTCTGAATGTTTAACACACCTAATGTATTCTTCACTTTCTTCGGCAGTGGGATAAAACTGCTTGCTTCCAGAGGCGCTGACGTAGCTGTATGCACTTCAATGAATAATATGTTATCCAACACCCAACCAGAGCCTTGTCGCTCATGTTCATCAAACCTGGTAAACAATTCTTTATAGGCTTCTGGTAAGTCCTTCTCAATATCTGTTGGATTGTATGCTGCATACGTTGGACTACTGATGAAGGCATTATCCACCTGTTCTACCATCACGCCTTCAACATTTGGTGTCATTTTCTTGAAGCGTGCATGTACCACAATGTACCATTTCATGCCACGGTTTAACGTTTCTAGCAAATGTCTCTTAATCCGGTTCTCTTGTTGTCGCATTTCAAGTAGCAAATCCGATCCATCTTCAGGCTCAAACCGTCTTTCCTGCGCGTTTTCACCAAGACTCACTCTTCTGCCTCTGCCTACTTGTACCGTCTCTTTCTTTCTTTGTTCTTCATGAGACACATTTTCCATCTCAGCACATGCATGTGTCTCAAATGCATCCAAAGATGAAAATATCTTGGCGCATTTACAGCAGAGGACTGGATCAGGTCTTTCAACACCATCTTGTAACGTCTTTTGTCTCTTGGCTTCAATCTGCTCAACAAGCTCTTCATGAGCACGTTTCATCCTAGCTGGTTTGCATGTGTGTGTCACGAACAATTCCAGAGATGGAAATGTCACATCGCATTCATGACAGTAGACTGTTGCCATCGTTGTTGCTGTTGCTGTTGCTAGAACTGAAATGAAGTAAAATATATGTTTCACTCTTCCTTTTATACCACTTCAATGGTGTGTTAACTCAGCAGAATGTATCACTAGTTGACTAGTTGACATGTTTCACTCATGCTTTTATGCTACTTCCATGTAATCAAAATATGATGTGTAACTTGTTCAAAAATTGTTCAAAAATGCTGACTCAGCAGAATTTTACTTGTGTATATGAATGTTTCACTTACAGTTGTGAAGTTGTACTGCTGCACAGCAGAGACATCTAGCGGTGAAGTTAAATGGTCTGCCAAATGGTATTCATCCGCGAAGAAGCACTGTAATGGTGAAATTTTTAGTCAACTATAACGAAAGTTATCACAATTTTAAGTTAAAATGGCGGTAAAAATGCATACAGCCAGCTGCGCAAATAGCCTATGATCATGTTAAAACTTTACATAAAACTGAATCAAATGGTGAAATTTTCATACAAATTGGTTAAGTATAACAAAAGTTATGTCACTTTTAAGTTAAAATGGCGGTAAAAATGCATACAGCCAGCTGCGCAAATAGCCTATGACTACTTTATAACAAAAGTTTACATAAAACTGAATCAAACAGTGAAATTTTCATATAAATCGACCAAGTATAACGAAAGGTATTGTTTTACAAAGTTTCAATTAAGCAAATAACCAAAGTTTGTTTACAAAGTTTGTTTACAAAGTTTGTTTACAAATTTTATTTATAAAGTTTGTTTACACAGTTTGTTTACAAAGTTTGTTTACAAAGTTTCAATTATGCAAATAACTAAAGTTTGTTTACACAGTTTGTTTACAAAGTTTGTTTACAAAGTTTCAATTATGCAAATAACTAAAGTTTGTTTACAAAGTTTGTTTACAAAGTTTGTTTACAAAGTTTGTTTGCAAATAACTAAAGTTCACTTTTTATTTATAAAGTTTCAATAAACACTTACCGAAATAGTTGTCACTGGATGCCATCCCTGGATCTGATGTCATTCAATTGTAGTGTGTAACTCTTGCTCCACTTACCGAAATGACTGTCACTGCTGTATGCTCATCCCTTATATACCCCTCTGATGGAACTGAAGCTGACTTGACAGAATGTTGCTCGCCTAGGGGGGGGGGGGGGGTCGGTCCATAGTATGTCCTGAGGGGGAGGGGGGTCAGTCCCGACTGCCGCCTAGGGGGGGGGGGGGGTCGGTCCATAGTATGTCCTGGGGGGGGGGGTCAGTCCCGACTGCCGCCTAGGGGGGGAGAGGTCATCACTTTTTAGGGTCTGTTGTCGATTGACTTCGGAAATAAAAGCTTGACTTCATTGACTTCGACGATCATCGACTGAAACCCTAGGAAGCCGCCACACAGCATGACCTCATTATGACCTCATTAGGACCTCATTATGACCTCAGTATGACCTCAGTATGACCTCATTATCACCTCATTATCACCTCATTATGACCTCATTATGACCTCAGTATGACCTCATTATCACCTCATTATGACGTCATGGATGGTCGCGCCTATCCTAACACTTATCGTGACCTCACTTCCGGTCCAGACAGCACTTCCGGTCTAGACAACACTTCCGGTCCAGACAACACTTCCGGTCCAGACAACACTTCCGGTCCAGACGCTATGACGTCACTTCCAGACAGTATGACGTCACAAAGTGCAGTGATTCTGTCCTTTTCACCCTACTTAAAGACATTATTTAATTTTAGGGGGTCAATTTCATAAGAATCAGAATTTTTTGGAATCCAAGGAAGTTTTTATAGGTTACAGATTTTAGGGTAATATCATGAAATTAATAAGTGGCCTTGCTGTTTCTAACAACATAACAGAGTGTAACCGATGATAGGCGATAGTAATTTTTTGAGATGATATTCACTTTGTACCCTTCGGGGGCACCCGTGGGCCTTTTGCCCCAGGTATGGGGCAAAAGGCCCACTAAGGGTAAAGTTTTTTATTCAGTTTTTCATGAAAAGTAAAAAGTTTTAATAACTGATTCACTATTGTGGAGGTAGAGGGATTTGAGGTTGAACACCAGCCAAAAGATAAGGAACATATCTCAACTCAATAAAATTTTATAGCAAATCGCGCTTAAGGGGGCCTCTTGCCCCACCTTACTCTATGACTAGCATGACTACAATAACTAATATGATTATCATGATTTCCATGAAAATGACTAACATCACTTGTGTAACTGCTATGACTACCATGACTACACACTACCATGACTACATGATATTGTTCGATTCCACAGGCCCGCTTAGCGTCCCGCTTCCCAAAAATAACATCTCCATGGTAAAGGAAATGTTTTGTAATGTCATGTAGGTAGAGAAAATACTTTCAGTTCAAATGCTGCAAGTACAAAGTGTTAAATTATTTCTTAGCTTAAAAAAGCGGATCAAAATAACATATAAATTAATTTTCGTTCAAAATTAAAAAAAAAAACACCTGTAGTTAGATCTGGGATCCGACAAAATATCTTGCTAATTTCCGTTTCGTCGGGAGATAGCGGGGCGGGGGTGATGATATTTCTCTCGATCCTTTCTTAGGAGGGGAGGGGGGTGGCGGGGGGGGGGGGGGTGACGGAATTTATAAGAGTAGAAGCCTTACCTAACGCCGAGAAACTGCGGCCTCTCGCCTGGAGCCCGTAGTTCCGATTCCTTGATGAGGCTTCGTACGTGAGTTATGGCTCTGACGGTGGCCGCCACGAACCAGGGCATTCCCAGAGACGAGCAAATCAGAATGGAGAAGGACAGCACGAAAAGGTCAAGGTGGTAACCATGCCCTTTCTGTAAAAATGTAAAAATGTGACAAGTGACAATGTGACAAATGCGGATATGATATGGTGACTATGTTGGTAATCGCATGTTGTCGCGTACATGTATTTCGAAATATTAATCAGCCTAATGATATACCTATACCGAATGACCGAATAGCCGCTGAACAAAAAACATACCACTTGATGACATATGTGTTCACAGTGCGGTTACTGTGCGCGTATTAATTAACCAGGTAGGTATCTGCAGTATGTGCTTATATTTTGCCGTTCTAACATGGAATTCGTCAACCATATTGTGGGCAATACCACATGATTATCATATGTAATGTGTAATGTGTCAGATGTAATATGTAATGTGTCAGATATAATATGTAATGTATCACATGTAATATTTAATGTATCACATGTAATATGTGATGTATCAGTGACGGGGGCACAAAGTGAAATATGTGATATCAGTACACACTGAAACCGCGCCACTCCCAAGCACACTTCTCTCCGAGAGTCAGTAATTTTAATACTCAGATCCTCAAATATTTGGAAATATTTATAAAAAGGCTTCACTTAAAAAGACCCACCTTCAGCTTGTGCTCTTTCCTGTTAACAATGACAGCTGTAATCTGTTGATCCAGAAATATGAGTATGGTTGCCAGCAAAGCGGGCACAAAAGCCGCGAGCGGGATCCACCACGCTTCAATTGCAATTGGATTAACAAACCAGCCTCTGTCATCTCTTGTCGGCTGAAAACAATGAAGGCAATAATTACTCAACACTGTTTAAGAATTGTGCTTCTGTAATAACAATAATGTAAATGTCATATAAACGGTGTAAACTTTTAAATTCTAAATTCTAACTGTATATTTTGCTAGTGTGGTAAATCGTTTAGGTGAATATTGTTTTGGCTGCAAGGAAAGTGTGTCAAAGAAGGTAGCGGTTGAAAGCCGTTTGTTTGACACATCTGTCATACTAGCGAGCCTGTCATACTAGCGAACCTATCTTACTCTCGAATCTGTCATACTGGCTAAGCTGTTATACTGGTAAACCTGTCATACTAGCGAACCGGCCATACAGGCAAACCTCTCACACTGCCGACCGGACATACTGGCGAACCTGCCATACTGGCTAAGCTGTCAAACTGGCGAACGTGTCATACTGGCGACGCTTGCCGCCTTTTCTCACATCGCTAAGTATTTTATACACTAAATCGCACCTTGATCGTGCTCGGAACTTGTAGCTTTGGGGTATCGAGGTCCATGAAGAAATCAATGGCGGTACAGCACAAGATGGCTATTAGTACAGCAAAGTCGCTCACTGTTGTCCGTACCTGAAAAAAAAACCAACACTACCTATGCCATCGAACTCCTAAATATTCCCTCAATTATTTTGTTTTTTCTAAGAGCCTTGTTCTTGTACATTTTATTGTTGTTTTTAAAAGGGATCAACTCAGGGTGAAAATAAACGCTGTTTTAATAATGTAACATACTGTGTAGCGGTGGACAAAAGACAAATACGGAAAACCCATGAAAAACATGTGAAATGTTCACAGATCAATCACTTCTTTGGGCTGTCGTTATGGATATTAAATGACATTTTTAATGCCACTGTCACACTCATCTCTGGTTGTTTCGTTTCAGCCATGTCAGGAATGGTCAATCCTTTATAGTTTTCTGTTGTGACGTAACGAACAGGGGCCATTTTGTGAATGAAGATGATCTGTTTGCCGCCCAGTGAATTCTTGTGGTAGAACAACTTTTGCCAACGAGTACTTGTGATTTCAGCATGCAAAACAGCTTGTTTTCCTTTCTGTGCTCTGTCATTGGTTTTATTGCTTGGCCTAAAAAAGTGGCGCTGCCATTTTAAAGGAAGTGACTTCAGCAGAAAAGCACGAATAAAAACAAAGTAAATTAAGTCAGTGAAACTGTCCTTACTATTGACGGGAAATAAGTGCTGGTTCTGAAGGTTCGGAAGAAGTAAGCGATGACGAAGGTGCCGATGAAGAGGAAGCAGCAGAGGAAGAAGACGTCGGGGACGCTGTGGGTGACGCTGAAGACGCCGCACGCCGAGCCGGTCAGGGTCCAGTTTGCCGCTGTACAGTTATGCTCCAGGATACAGCGGGCGTCCACAATGACGCGGTGCTGGTACGTGATGCAGTCCTCATGGATCTGTACAGCATGCAAATCAAATGAAATGGAATTTTGTTAAAAGAAAAATATAGAAACATGTTAGTATTATTATTGTATTACCAGGGGTCAAGGGTTAAGATTCAAAGGTGATTTACATGTTTGTGATTAATATTTTAACATGTGCTGAATATATTGATATAAACAAGACCAGTGGCAGTATTCACAAAAGTGAACTGTACAGTTAACTTATTTTATTACCCCATTTGCGTTATGCAGCTAGATCAACCGATTTTCCCTCCAGGACCACAGTTAACTGCACGGTTCACTTTTGTGAATAAAGGGGCAGGAAGTTAAGTGTGTAGAATGAATAGTATTTCCAGTAAAGGCCGAGGGAGGGGGAATGGCGATGTACCCGTCTTACAGGCTCACTTTTCATTGGGTCAATGTCACTAAATCAAGGCCCAGAATGCCTGGAATACCAACAAATCCCATGTTAAGAAATTTTACTTCATTTCAATGATTCGACCAGCAGTTGGTTTGACTTCGTCAAGTGCCATTCTTATTTCTTAATGTGTAATTCTATTTTTCGTCAAGGTTCAGTTAGACTCGTTATTTATCACTGGTATATCGTTGTGTCATTGCCAGCAACACTCTGTTTGATGTGGAGAGATTTATAAGGGAGGGGGGAGGGGGGGGGACTTACATGCCATCCATTGAAATCCACCATGTAGCCTTGTGAGGAATTCGACTGGGCAAGCAACGACGCCGCATCAAACGCACCGCTGGAGTCGTTGCTGGAGCCTGCAAAACAAGCACGGGGGGAGGGGGAGGGGGAGGGGGTGGTATTTAGAATTCTGAGGTGAAATGTTCTACGGGATGTTCAGTAGGAGGATAACGTTTCTAAAGTTTATCCTTTTTTAACATTGCATTTTTAATAATTTTTATGATTAGTGTTTTTTATGACAATACATTTGAGATAACTGATACGACTGTGATGTTTCGTATTCATCGGTTGATACAACGCATTGACTTTTATCTTCATTTTTTGCCATTTAAATCAGATTTAATGATATCAGTTATAAAATTTGAATATCTTAAACACATATTTGGAATAATAAAACTAAAGATATAACTAGGAGAACAGAAGATATGAGGGGCTGGGTGGTTTAATTTTTGATAACACACTCAGTTTTAGCCCACATATCAAAGACTTTCGAAGAAAGTGTCAGAAGGTTTCAAATGTACTGACAGTCATCTCTTCCCACGATTGGGGGAGCAGATCGTGATACTTAACTCATGTTGTATAGAGCTCTAATCAGATCGCGACTGGACTGTGGCAGTATAGTTTATGGTTCATCAAGACCATCCTATCTCAAGATTCCAGAATCGATACAGAGTTGCGGCTTAAGAATAGGTTTTAATGGCTTTAGAACATCCCCAGCCGACAGTTTACACGTTGAGGCAAATGAGCAACCTCTCAATACACGGCGATTAAAACTTGCCATGCAAGATTCGATAAAACTTTACGCCAATAGAAATAACCCTACTCATCAGATTGTTTTCAGGTTACATTACGCAGACAGAGGTACAATGCTATCCTTCCCTTTAGAACGAGGATCATACCACACCTGCAAGAAGCAGGTCGAATCGTTGAATCTGTTGCAAATTACAGGATCCCCACCCAACTCCTTTGGAAGTTAAGGAAACCTATGGTCTTCCTGAGTCCACCAAAGAACAAACTAATCCGTGTGTATTCCAGTCAAAATTTGCAGAATTAAAGGATAATTGCAATGACTACCTTGAGAGACTACCATGAAAGAGCTCTTTGCAAAAGTAAATTCTAACAAAGGTCTTAGAATTTTTAAAAGAGATTAGCATGTATTCGCATGTATAGATTACCATTAATTCTAGCGTTTTGGTGTATTCAAGATTTTATCTTACACTGACTTTTAATCAGTAAAGTATAAAGTTATCAGGAATGACACAATATGATCCGCAATAGATCGATGTTGTCGTTAAACCAATAAAGAACTAGCATTCTAACATGAAGGGTTGGAAAACTGATGTCGATACGAATTCCGGTTTTTCTAAAATGCAATCCGTTTTTATTGAACAATGAATGGAAAACAATTGCAATAACATTAATACTTAACTGAAGAAACGAAAACGAACGAAAACAAAACAGATATGTAAGGAAATAAGGACGTAAATGAACAAACAAACAAAATGTAATGCATGTGGATTTTGAGGTAATATCTAATTTTAGAATCCAGGCCCACTCAAGTGACACACCTGCTAGGGGATGTTCGCAGTGACATCGGTACTCGGCGTTTCCGTGGCCTGTGTGTACGTGTATGGGGTGGGTGTACCAGATTGACCCGAGTTTCTGAAATCAAAACATAGATATAATAAGCTAAGAAACAGTCTGCTTCTTGACTGCCGACGCACGCATGGAATAAGACGTGTCTCTATAACACTATACTATACTGTTACTGGTATACAGTGAGAACAGTGAGAATTGCGGTGAGTACTTCTACTACTGCTACAACAAGCTTCTACCACAACTACTACACCAACTACTTCTACTTCTACTACTACTACTACTACTTGCTACTACTACTACTACTAATGGGGCTATAACTCATATTCCCGCTTCTTATACGCCTCCTCCTGCCTCTGCTACTTCTACTACTGCGTTTATTTCTGTTGGTATTGATGTTGTTGCATCTACTGCTGCAGCTACTACTATCATTGCGACTTCCACCACACCATCGGGGTTGTGTTATTTAATGAGTCATTACCACTTTAATAGAATACCAAATATTGATACGTTTCCTTTTTTGATAAATGGTTCTATTTAGAGCGGCTGTAATGAAAAAAAAGTGAGAGAAGTACTTGCCTTGAACGCCTCAAAGATGAAAATGAGTGAAATAAGAACAGCAAAGCTTTCCTCCGTGAAGCGCGTGATGTAGGCCACCAAGGCGGACAGATCGAGGGCCACCACCAGCAGTAATATCAGGAAGATCCACGCTCCCACATAAAAGCGGAATTTCAGGTATTCCATTCCAAAATCCCTGGGTATTCAAAGTATTAAGTATCGTAAAAATTAGGGAGAAAATCAGGTAGCTTTTCGCTACGGAATGATCCAAATTATTGCAAAAATTTACTTTCTTTTTTTACAAAAAGTGGTTATTTCGCCTCTGCAATAAATAGCATATACTAGATGCCAATAGACGATATTGCTTGCACAGGTACAAAATAACCGAAGATTTAGTTAATAGCAACAGACCACGTTTTATCGGGAGATTACTGATACAGAGGTTCTACCCTGTGACTTCTACCCTGTGTATGCTACCTTGTGTATTCAACCATGTGTCTCCCACCCTCAGTATTCTACCCTGTGTATTCAACCACGTGTCTTCTGCTCTGTGTATTCTACCCTGTGTATTCTACACTGGGTATTCTACCTGTGTATTCTACACTGGGTATTCTACCTGTGCATTGTACCCTGTGTAATTTACTCTGTGTATTCTACCCTTCGTATTTCACAGCTGTTCTTGAAAATAGATTGGCACTGCTATTTCCAAATATAATTTGATAGAAATTCCGATTTTAGGTTGAAGGTAAACAAGAACTACTTTATTTGGGCAGATATTGCCGAATGATATCACAATATTGGGGAGGGGTGGGTGGGGGTGGTCGAATGCCTGAGTTCTTTACTTGCAAACAACGTAGAGTATCCCTTCAAATATCAACAAAGGACCGGTGGCGCCAACGATGCATAGCGGCTGACCCGAGAACACATGCCACAACAGCCCGCATATGCAACCAGCCAGCATGGTTTCCATGGTTCCCTGAACAAAAGAAATATTTAAATTCAACATCATTATTTGAATTCAACACACAGCTTAAAACTCAAGAAGTTCAAGAAGGCTTATACCTGAGCAATTGGTAGCTTGGCTAAATTAGCTCGTTACAAGAAACATTGTTAGTTCTGCTGTTGCTGCTGCTGCTGGTGATTATCATGATGATGATAATGATGATGATGATGATGATGATGATGATGATGATGATGACGGTGATGATAACGATGATGATGAGGATGATCATAATGATGATAATGATGATGCCGATACTGACTAATTTACGCCTTTCTTAGATAAAACAGCTGTACATTACTTATTAAAGCTCAACTTTGTAAAGATTTTTAGTATTCCTGACACTATAATTTAAATTAAGATGGTGAAGGTATTTTTAGATTTATCAGTTTAAGGGAATGTGCAAATTTCATTGATATTGCGAACTATTTTACTTATTTTCGAATGGTTTTAGCCTTGTGTTTCGGTAGTCGTAGTTTTACTGACCATGTAATTGTCAGTCGCTTGGCCAAGCAGGCCGCCAAAGGTCACGATAGGTGTCACACAGGCGAAGTAAAGGAATATGATTGAGGCCAGGCACTGTATGTGAAGGCCGTCCTTGATGTCTGTCCAGTACTGAGGGTATCTTCTCTTCATATCGCTCCACAGCCCTCCAAACAGTCTACAACATGTGTGTTTTATGCTGGAAATGGACATGTATCAGTATCTTCCAATGGCCAAGTTCTCATGTTGGACCGGAAATTAATCAAGTTAATATTTTGTCAAACTGAAGTAGCCCTAAGTATCCCTAAGTTTTCAATTCAGTAACTGTCTATGACGTCACTCACCTCCCAGTTCGTTTCAATGTTGGGTCAGTTCCGGCACTCTCCGTGAAATGAAAGGCTTCTTCGCCAGGAGCGTGGCGTGATGACGTCATCAAGCGACGTCGTATCTTCTCCTTTTGTACAGAACATAAAGTTTCCGTTTATTTTGTTTTTAAATTAAAAGTTGTTGCTATTATATATCTATAAATATTCATGAGCTCCCGTCAAACAAGAAGGCAGGAATCAGCTTCACTGATTGGTCACTAGCTATTTCTCAGTTTTTAAGCAGTGGTTGAAGAACTCGTATTTGACAATCTCAGTGACATCTGAATAATTTTCTGTATTTTAATATGGACGGGAGACTTAAGCAGTCACAGCCTAAATATTTTGTCATCACTTCATAGATTTATCATGGAATTCTCTGAGTAAACTAGAAATACAGAGCTACAAAAAAAAAAAACAACAAAACATTGAAAAACCAAACAAACAACAAAAAATAAATAAATAAAATATAAAGTAAAAATACCAAAAGCAAACAATAAAGCAAACGATTAATTATTAATTATTTAATTAATTCAAAGTGAGGTTTAAGAATTACTATGATAGTTACCATGGATATCGTTTCAGGTGGAGGCTCCAGTCTGTTGGAAGGATCCCATATGCTAGGTGGCAGCACCGTCAAGTCATCAATAAATTCATCCATTCCGTCAAGTAGATCCTGGCGCGTACTCGCTTTGTACGCAACTTCGCAAAATACCTACACATTAAAAAGAAGACCCTGCATATCTGAACAACATGTCTTAAATACAAAGAAGAAAAGATGCTTAAAAAAGCGGTCGAAGTTACGTGAAAACCTGTCAAATAGCAAATATCAACTAGAAGCTCATTCCGCTTGCGAAATGTTAAACACTTGACAAAAATAAAAAACGCAAAAATACTTCCTTCAATGGGTTATTTCTTGAATAATATATTGCAAACAACACAGTTTGAATGCGTCTTATAAGCTGAGTGTTCGGTTGTTGTTGACTTAAAGTTTTATTGACTGATCACGCATACGCCTTGTTATCTATTTACGCAGTGACAGCTCGCACAAAGCTCACTGAGCAAATGTGTATTCTGTGCTGTCGTTAAATGCTACGCATTTATTTGCAAAAAATACACTCTTTTCACATGACGTTTTAACAAAGAAAACGAAATCAAAGACGAAAGTAAAAAATGACATGCACATGTCCAGATCAAGCTCTTCATAAGTCCCAAGTTTCATGGTCGTAGGGCCCATAGTGTCAGAGAAGAAGAAGACACAAAAAATCGGAAAAACTGTCAAGAAGAAAAAAAGGACGAATTTTGCTCGCACAAATTCATATAACCCTTGCAAGCCAAAGGCTTGTCAAGTGTTAAATACACTCTTTTCACATGGAGTTTTAACAAAGAAAACGAAATCAAGGACGAAAATAAAAAATGACATGCACATGTTCAGATCAAGCTCTTCATAAGTCCCAAGTTTCATGGTCGTAGGGCCCATAGTGTCAGAGAGGAAGAAACAAAAAATCGGAAAAACTGTCAAGAAGAAAAAAGGACGAATTTTGCTCGCACAAATTCATATAACCCTTGCAAGCCAAAGCCTTGTCAAGTGTTAATTAAGATGTTTTGAGAAAATACAGTACAATTGGACATAGGGATTGGCGCACTTCGCAAGCAGGACCATCTCGGAAATGGTCATTTTTTCACAGAATCGAAAATTACTTTCTCTCATAAAAGAACTGTACATATTGGACCACATCGGTAAATCTCCCTTGGGTGGCACTTTTTCCGAGGTTCCACTGTAAGTTGTTTTCACTAAGCCTTTTTTGATGGACTACGTACAGCTGTCTCAGGGCAAAGTTCGCAACAATTTGCATGCACATTCATCAAATCTATCCTGTTTTTGGTTTAATGTGTGCTTGTATGTGTAATGTGTACGTGCACGTGTACTGTGTACGTGCATGTGTAATGTGTACTTGCACGTGTAATGTGCACGTGTATGTGTAATATGTACGTGCACGTGTACTGTGTACGTGCATGTGTAATGTGGACTTGCACGTGTAATGTGCACGTGTATTTGTAATATGTGTGCGTGTATGTGTAATGTGTACGTGCATGTGTACTGTGTACGTGCATGTGTAATGTGTACTTGCACGTGTAATGTGGACTTGCACGTGTAATGTGCACGTGTATGTGTAATATGTGTGCGTGTAATGTGTACGTGCATGTGTACTGTTTCCGTGCATGTGTAATGTGTACTTGCACGTGTAATGTGCACGTGTATGTGTAATATGTGTGCGTGTACGTGTAATGTGTACGTGCACGTGTACTGTGTACGTGCATGTGTAATGTGGACTTGCACGTGTAATGTGCACGTGTATTTGTAATATGTGTGCGTACATGTGTAATGTGTACGTGTACGTGTACGTGTAATTGTGATGCGTGCATGTGTAATGCTCTTCGTTTTGCTTATAGGCGACAGAATCTATACCCTGTCTGAGAACAAGGCTGCAGCAGCTCGTCCCACTTCCTCATACTCCCATATCGCCGTCGCTTCCGGCGGCCCAAGGACCAGGAAAATGAATCGGGTGGGAACCGCTACTTCGGTCAAATCACCAAGCACCGAGGAATTGCGTAAGCGGATGAAGGCCATCAGAGGCTCAGCGAGGAAATCCACTTGTCCGATCATTATATTCGCTGCCTCGGATCCTCCCGGAATTTTACGCATCAGTCTTTTGTTCGGCTGAAATAAATGAAGAACCGGCCGAATGTGTTAAATGGAGTAAACTATTAATAACGTTTAAGTTATATTTTCTTGATATGAATTCTTTACCGAAATTTTTATTGAAATAAAAGAAATTGACAGTATTTCAAGAAAAAAACTTTGCCTTGTGCATTTTGACTGTTGGCTCATCAATAGGAATAGACCTTAAGGACTGTGAGTGATGTGTATGCGTCACATACCTTATGCGGGTTGAGTTCCTCAGGCCTCATACCACTGGGATAACTGTAATGCAAGGCAGAGGTTTCATTTTCCGATTCCGTTTTCTTGATGAATGCCTTTTTCAACTTGGACGGCGAATCCTTTTTCGCTAAATCGCGCAACATACATGTGTATTAATTAGTAATTTTTCCTGGTCTGAAGTCTTAGTTTTTCGAAATGCTTCAGGTTGTAGTTTATGCTAAAGTATAAGCGAATTCATTATCGAAATCTTTTACAGAAGTAAACACCTGCTCCGTAGTCGGGATTTTCTAAATGGCAACAGGACGGGGGCTGGGGAGGAGGTGGTCTTGGGACAATATTTTCAAGAAATATTTGCCGGTTACATAAATGTATTCTTACATAGCAACGCTCCTAACTAACACTTCGGAAACTAATTTCGAACCGTATTTATGTCTGTTTAGTCGTAAGCTAACATACTAACATGGGCATTTCTTGGAGTCTGGTGACGTCACACCATTCTCTACGTCATCGCGTTTTATGTGGTCATGCGCGCCATTATTCTCATCCTTTCCCTTATTGGCTGTGCGGTGTTTATGTTTGTGTGGTTTCAGGAGAACCTCAATGATTCTCTTACACTCCTCCTCACTGAGGGGGCGATCTTGTTTGATGACGTGAACGATAAGCTCTGCAACATGACGTAACGCCTGGCTGTGGCACGTGATGTCCGCACAGCAAGCGCACTGGTAAGCCTTGCTGGTACTGTTAGAGCGAGGTAACGAAATAAGAGAGCGCTTGTTGGATTTCAGGGTATCTGCAAGTTAATGAGTAAAAAGCAGAAGGGATATTAACTATAAAGCTCAAGCAAAGACTGAACAGTGGGTCAGTGGCTCGGGGAAGGCAATGTGGAGAGGGGGAGGAACAGGAGACGGGATGGGGTGGGGGATGTGGGGGAGGTGACCTCTACACCTGCCGTAATGATCATGTCTACGAGGAGGGAAATAAAGTAGCTACTCTACGGGGCTTTATTACAGGCTAGCGACTGATCCATTCGCACCTGATCTGCTATGAATATCCGCCATTACTGCATCGTGTGAGACAACGAAGCAGGGGAGGGGGCGGGAGGGGGCGATGGGCTGTCGGTGGTAGTGCCATCTACTCCTACTCAATGACGTCAGTTGCGGTGTGAAGAGTTAGTAAGAAATAACAGTAAGATGGGATTACTTTCAGGGTAGGGGAGGATGGGGAGGAGGGAGCTTTAGCTGTACAAGTGGGCCTACTCCACAGATGCAAAACACATGCCACCATATACTCTTATGTTTTACTTTCTACTTTTTTAACTTTAAGAATTGCATTCTGTACAATAGAAATTATTTTGCTGAGTATGTTCCACCTCTTCATTTTTAAAATTGGCATTGCTGATAAAACATAAACGCAGGAACTGTTTTGGTGTTATCAGTCCCGATGGCTGAGACTTGATGTCGGAGGAGGAAGAGGGAGAGGAGGGAGAGGGAGGAAAAGGCGTGAGAGGGAAGGAGGGAGAGGGAGAGGAGGGAGAGGGAGGGAAAGGCGTGAGAGGGAAGGAGGGAGAGGGAGAGGAGGGAGAGGGAGGAAAAGGGGTGAGAGGGAAGGAGGGAGAGGGAGAGGAGGGAGAGGGAGGAAAAGGGGTGAGAGGGAAGGAGGTAGAGGGAGAGGAGGGAGAGGGAGGAAAAGGCGTGAGAGGGAAGGAGGGAGAGGGAGAGGAGGGAGAAGGGGGAAAAGGGGTGAGAGGGAAGGAGGGAGAGGGAGAGGAGGGAGAGGGAGGAAAAGGCGTGAGAGGGAAGGAGGGAGAGGGAGAGGAGGGAGAGGGAGGAAAAGGGGTGAAAGGAAAGGAGGGAGAGGGAGAGGAGGGAGAGGGAGGAAAAGGCGTGAGAGGGAAGGAGGGAGAAGGAGAGGAGGGAGAAGGGGGAAAAGGGGTGAGAGGGAAGGAGGGAGAGGGAGAGGAGGGAGAGGGAGGAAAAGGCGTGAGAGGGAAGGAGGGAGAGGGAGGAAAAGGCGTGAGAGGGAAGGAGGGAGAAGGAGAGGAGGGAGAAGGGGGAAAAGGGGTGAGAGGGAAGGAGGGAGAAGGAGAGGAGGGAGAAGGGGGAAAAGGGGTGAGAGGGAAGGAGGGAGAGGGAGAGGAGGGAGAGGGAGGAAAAGGCGTGAGAGGGAAGGAGGGAGAGGGAGGAAAAGGCGTGAGAGGGAAGGAGGGAGAGGGAGAAGAGAGAGGGAGGAAAAGGCGTGAGAGGGAAGGACCGAGAGGAGGGAGATGGGGGGACGAGAGGAAGGAGAAGGAAAGGAGAAGGAATTAAGAGAAAAATGGAGAGGGGAAAGAGAGAGAGGAGGGAGAAATGAGAGAAAGGATTCGGCTCCTACGTTTATGCAAAAGTAGACATGTTTTTGGTATCCAGAGCCATAAATTGAGGTTTATAAGACAGCAAGTGCCATCTAATTTTTGTTGCATTTTCATGAAGAGTCAGGTTACAGTAAGATTTCTCACCTTTTACCAATAATTGCTATTAGTAGGTAGTACCATTTTAGGCTGAAATTCTGCTAATAACGAAAAAGAAAGGAGCCATTACGCATGAATTGCAAACCGGTTACTATATTTCACAAACACGCAGATTACAAACGTGCCAGAAACGTATTTTGAATTTTTAGGAGACTTCGGCAATTTCTCGAAACTTCTCTTGTGTCTAACACATTATACTGGTTTTGATTCTTGTGATATGCTGTAATAATGAGTTTACTCTTGATCAGGTTTTCCCATCAATATAAATCTATCATCAGTTATATTCCGGAAATTGCCGAGACATGTTTTTCCTCAACTCGGAAGTCATCGTGTTATAAGCTGTAAAACAAAGTTAACATTTTCCAGAACACAGTGTGTCAGTTTATGTTTTCTGGCAAAGCTTGTCTGGCGGAGTTTTAAGGCAATAAATACCACCACAATAACTACCACCACAATAAATACCACCACAATAAATACCACCACAATAAATACCACCACAATAAATACCACCACAATAAATACCACCACAAAAACTACCACCACAATAAATACCACCACAATATAGGTTTTTTTCTGCTTTAAATTCCTTTAAAGAAGAGCTCTCATAACAGGATAATCAGGTGGACACTTGGTAGAACATTTAATTGCAAATTAAAAGTTTAATGATATTTATTCAATTATTTTTGTTGTTAGACGATGCCGGAATTTGTACTGGTTTTTCATCATGTACAGAACCGACTGATATAAATAATGGAATATGGACACAAACACAGTCATTTTGTTGCTGTGACTATTGTGGACCACTTGTTAAGTACTCCACTCTAAAATGCATAAAGGGATTAAAAACGCGTTATTTATAGGGATTACGATTAAAGGAATGACAATTCGATTCTTCATAACAAGGTTAATTTTTGGAAATCGAGATATCAGAAATCATTTTATGAAGAAAAGAACGCCTTTTGCTTAACACACAAACAAAAAGCCAGAAGTTTACAAAATACAAATATGAGTATTTTTTTTAACATTTCACATGCTATTAAAGAATTTGCGATACCATATATGCAATTGGTGCTATGAGAGATCGAACAGTTATATACAAGTCGATCATTTTTTATTTAAATACTTCGAGAGGAATCTCATTACTGTCAATGTTGATATCAATAAATAACTCCTGACATGAACAAAATCAAATGAAGAATTATTTATAGAAATCATAACAGATATACTAAAAGGATAATGATATTCGCAATCTACTAATTGATTAGTAATCATCCTTTAATATTAATTTGATAGCTATTGGTGTACCGGCCACTTGATGCAGGCATCCATGTGAGGCATCCATATCCAGGATGACGCAGCATGTTTTCTCAGCCACGCACCGGCGCAACTCAAACAACGCGTGCAGGGATGTGGTTGGCACGTGCGGCTTTGACCAGCGATCACCAGCTTCTACTTTTTCTTCATATTTCAACCATCTGTAAAACACATGCAAACATCTGTAAGACACATGTAAACCTTTCAGTCAAGTTAATGGATGACGTGTTTGAATCAAAATAATTTGTTCACCTTGTGTGTCGTAAAAAGTTGAAGTGCTCTTTTACGAGGTGGTCATTTTCAAGGGTTTCACCAGTTGAAAGCCATTAAAAAAAGGAAATTTAGAAAAGTGCTCCTATTTCTAGAGTAGTCTTATTCCGGCCTGCCTTCCCTGGAGGGGGTGGGCTTGGGGGCGTTGTGTGTGTGTCTCTCTGCGTGTGTGTGTGTATGTGTGTGTGTGTGTGTGTGTGTGTGTGTGTGTGTGTGTGTGTGTGTGTGTGTGTGTGTGTGTGTTGGCAGTCTTCACCCGGAAACTTAAGTGATCTCTTTTCTAGCTTTCTGTAACTGAAAAATCAGGAATATTCAGCAATTCTTTAAAGCGATCATTTGAATTTAGCATTTTCCTGGCACCGAGCTTTCCGTTTGAGGCGTGCACTTCGTATTTATCCATACCAATGACCTTCCCACTGCCTCAACCAACAGCCTCTCACCCTCTCCACCGATCTCCTCCCACTCCCTCCACCTACCCTCTCCCACTCCCTCCACGGACCCTCTCCCACCCCTCCACCGACCCGTCCCACCCTCTCCACCGACCGCCTCTCACCCTCTCCACCGATCTCCTCCCACTGCCTCCACCTATCCTCTCCCACTCCCTCCACCTACCCTTTCCCACTCCCTCCACCGACCCGTCCCACCCCTCCACCGACCCGTCCCACCCTCTCCACCGACCGCCTCTCACCCTCTCCACGATCCCCTCCCACTCCCTGTACCGACCCGTCCCTACTCCGTCCACCGATACCCCCCACCCTCTCCACCGATCTCCTCCCACTCCCTCCACTGACGCTCTCCCACTCCCTCCACCGACCCCCTCCCACTCCCTCCACCGACCCCTCCCACCTTCTCCACCGACCGCCTCTCACCCTCTCCACGATCCCCTCCCACTCCCTGTACCGACCCGTTCCCACTGCCTCCACCGACCCCCTCCCACCCTCTCCACGATCCCCTCCCACTCTCTCCACCGACCCCCTCCCATCCTCTCCACCGACCGCCTCTCACCCTCTCCACGATCCCCCCCCCCCCACTTCCTCCAGCGACCCCCTCCACCGAACCTCTCCCATGCCCTCCACCGACATCCTCTCACTCCTTCATCGACTCCCTCACACTCCCCCACATACCCCCTCCCGCCCCTCCACTGACCCTCTCCCATCCCTTCTACTGACCCCCATCCACCCGTCATGCCAACATTTCACTGCATTTTAGTTTTTATGCCTAGTGCAGATGTTTATAAATAAATGCCGTATTTCATGGTCTCTTTAATTTATTGGCCAGAGTGTTATCTCACTCTGAAAGGTTCAAAGCACTGAATAATTTAAAACTGGGATGTTCATATTTATTTAAACGTGTCACGTCTTTAAATTCGCATAACTATACTCAGTATCACTCGTAAATAAAACTGTTTTAAGATTTATTTCCCATATTTTTTCAGAATTAATATTTGTGTCTTGGTAATTGCAGTGTTTCAACCAAACTGATTAAGACACATGAATACGAAATAGGTCATTTCTTCAATTCTTGACAAGCCATTTCTTTTCTTTAATCTCGTCCTTGTTCACGTCACGACACAAGCGATTCCTTGGTGGGCAAGAGTTACAAAGAGACAGGAAATAGCAGCGAATTCCGTTAATTAAAACATAAAACATAATTGCGGTGAATTTGGGACATTTTATTATTTTGGCTTAACCGACTTCTGATAGTCAAAAGTCTAGGTCCTGAGAAATAACCTGTAGTCATGTCCTTTGTGTTTAATGTCTCAGCCCCCCCCCCCTCTCCACACTTTTCAGAGTGGGGGCCATAGTATCCTTCGGCCCCCTCCGTTACAAAGGTTTGCCACCCCCTTGTTATACAAACGTAGCTACGCCAATGCAAACAGAGGTGTTTAGGCCCCGTCTGCACGAGTAGATGTTTTAGGAGAAAATGGACGTCAAATGAAATTTATTTAATTTCTAGAATAACTCGACGTTTTTTCTGCTTGATATACGTCCAGCTTCATGCAATAATATTGGCATTTTATAATTAGAAATTTGATTTGAATTTTTCTTAATTGTACTTTTTGAAATATCAATAAAACTGTGGCCGCTTTTCTGTGCCAAAAACACCAAAAGGTAAGAATGTCCAAAAGTCAAACTTAGCCAAAGGGCGAGAATGCGGATGTCAGAGAGAAATGAGGACAAAACGACTATTCCTGAGCTAAAAAAAGTGCAACTTCTATGTGCAAGCTAAAAATAACCAAAAATAACATGAGAAACAGTCCGCTCTGACGTTTTGTGTGCTGTAGGTTGTTGCTGTTATTTGACGTTTTCTTTGCTCATGTATTAAAACTGTCTGTCAAACATTTCTGGTTGCATAGCGTTTTAAAAACGTTTTACCTGACTTTTTTCAATGTTCGGATAACGTTTTCTGAAGGTTGCATATGTTTATTGAATAACGTTTTTTTCAATCGTTTTCCTAACGTTCGTTTCAAAACGTTTTATACACGCTAGCTCAAAACCATTTTATAGTGTTTTGATAAAAAACGTTTTCTGTGGGTTACTGGCAAACGTTTTTTACGGGTTCGTTTGTAAACGTTTTTATTCAATTTCAATTTTACTTTTCGACCGATTTTAGAATGCTGACCTCATACCAAATACATGCTCACAAAAGGTGCCAAGATTTCCCGGAAACGCGTTGGCAGGGAATATTTGTCTTTAATGTGAAATTAGACTTTGGGTAAATTAAATTTTTAAATTTTTAACTTTTGAATTCTTTTACAACAGAAACGCATTGGAGATCTTTTATTATCACTCACACTGCACACTCGTGCAATACATTATGACATAATACACGCATATGTTTAAAAAACAGATTTTCATACCTGTGAGAGACATGTGGTCAGGGATGTATTATTGATTAAAATATGTAAGTTGTGAAAACATCAACAGACGCTTACTTTCTTCCACTTCCGTGATGTTTTATGTGAGAAAAGTTCTTATGGTTAACGGAATTGTATCACAATTAAGCTTCTTACTTTCCCAGTAAATTCTCATAAACCTCCAGTTTTGAACTAAGTACCAATGTGGAAAACAATGTCAATAAAAGTGCGTGGTGCGAAATACCCTGTTACATGTTCGCACCCCAAGCAGTCATACAGCAGGTGGTCTCATTCAGTGTTAACCTTGGTGACTTTATCTCAACTTTTTTAATACAGTGTATTTGGTTTCTGTGCATGTAGCGGCAGCTGAGGACAAAATGTCTCCTCCACTGGCGTGGCTACTAAAACCACAAATTGTGCATTGGAGGTGAGAGAGCAACCGGTCTGAAAACGGTGAGTATGTAACTGGATGGTTAAGAAATCATTGAACTCCTTCTTGGAGTCAGGGCATTCTTCCTACAAAGCATATACCTACCTGGCTGCCTCCTTCCAGCCCATGACGCCGTCATCAAAGTGGCACAGCACGTCCATCTGGCAGAAGAGCGCGTGCAGTTCTATGTTCAGCATAACGTCCTCCTTGGTGTCTTTCTCAACGCTTGACAGTATGAACCGCACCTGCGAAAATCATAGATATTGTATAAGGGGCCATCCATTAATCCATAAATCTAAATACCTGAGGAGGGAGGGTGAGGGGGAAGGGGTTGTCTACTTTTTGGATGGCCCTTTACTGGTGCACAAACAGATTAATGTAACGGTGTCCTCTGAACATTTTCATATTTTTATGGCAGACTTCTTGGATAAGTATCGCACATATGGTGTTTCGAATAGCTGTCACTGGTTCTGAGATCTTAGTCGGTGTTTTGCATTATTAACCTTTTCGGCAGGACTCTTTTCCGAATCGTCACTGCCGCGCCTCTGTGGCGTCCCAGAAAGTAGGCCAGAGTTCTCGTTCTGACTCTCTTCCTGCTCCCCAACGGCGAAACTGACGGGCTCATCATTGTTAGTACTGCCATCTTTGACTAAGGTATCTGGAGAAAAAAGAACAAGAAAAGAAAACCAATACATTCACTGTTCTCTGTTGTTACGCAACTGGCGTGTGGAAGTTGTCAATAATGATAATAAACTTAATAATAATGATAATAATAATAATAGTAATAATATAAAAGTAAAGACAACAATGATGGTGATGATGATGGTGATGATAATAATAATAATAATATAATAATAATAATAGTAATAACAATAATGATGGTGATGATGATGAAGATAATGACGATAATAATAATAATAATAATAATAATAATAATAATCATCATAATAATCATAATAATCATAATAATCATAATCATAATAGTAATAAAAAATAATGATGGTGATGATGGCGATGACGATGATGATAATAATGATAGTAATAATAATAATATAATAATAATAATAATTTTATAATAGTAATAACAATAATGATGATAATAATAATAATAATAATAATAATAATAATAATAATAATAATAATAATAATAATAATAATAATAATAATAATAACAAAAAATGCATGACTTTACGTTTCGGCCCTGATGCTAAAGCTTCACTACTTCACTAGATAAAATTATTCTCGTGTAATAAATCTTAAATTCCTCGACTTGAAATATTACTTTTTGTAAGCATAAATTACTGTTTTAAGTTATTTATATCGACTATGGCTTTAGGATTAATGGTAATGGCAGTGGTACCTTTAACGTGCTTCAGGTTACAGAAAAAATCCGAAGATGTGACATATAAAATGTGTCGTTGGTGGCGCCAAAGCGGTGCTGGAAATGGAATTCACTGGGTTACCTCTCCGTCGTAGAGACATGCCATGTCCGTATTACTCGGTGGAGGGCGGGGTGGGATGAGGGCGGGGGGGGGGAGTTGGTGGCTCCCAGGATGGGGTGGGTGAGAGGGGTGGGTGTGCAATAATCAGAATAAAACCAAAGAAAATATATTGTGCCTAAAAATAATAAGAAAAATCATAAACTGCATGCATATGTGTATGAAGGTTTGGGCGAGGGCCAGGGCCACGGCTACATCTCTGTTTAAATGACGAAGTTACGTCACAGGTTATCCGTATGGAGGAAGAGCTGCTGCCAAACCTTGCCCCATCGAGGGATAGTTCCGGGCAGCATTTCATTTGCGCAGAAAAGACAAACTGACATTATCGGAGATTATATATTGAAATAAATTATTTTTTTTAGTTTTTCCTTTGTCTGTTGCTTTTATCTCCAAAACATTTAATGAGGGTAGACATTGTCTGCAGAACTTAAAGTTGATAGCTCGGTATCTTTTTACCCGCATCCAGTCATTTGTTTATGAACTTACATTATGTTAAATATAACTCTAGTTGAAACTATATTTAGAAATCAGATCAGGTAATGGAGGAACCTGGTCCTGTACCACAAGTAAACGTGTCTCATCCAAATTATTTTAAATTATCTGATTTAGGAAATATCGATGCAGCTTGTTATGAAATACCATTTTCACATTTATTAGGCAATAATTGATATCAAGAATTAATTTTTGATCTCAAAAATGGATTTTTTGATACCAAGAATTAATTTTTGATCTCAAAAATTCATTTTTTATATCAAGAATTAATGTTTGCTTTCTGTAATTACCTTTTTGATGTCTCGAAGTGTGTCCTTGATCTCAAAAAAATATTCTTGATATCAATAAATATTTAGAGAGCTTAAAAATGTTTATTCATATCAAAAATGACTTATTGGTCTCTAAAATTGATTTTAGATCAAAAGTTCAATTCTTCAAAGCAAAAATGAAATATTTCATAGCAAAATCACACTTTTTAACTCAATAATTTATTTTCTTTTTAGTGAAATCAAGAATATCTTTTAGATAACATTATTTCACAAAGAGACTTCTTTAATTTATGTTTTGGAATCTGCAAATGAATTTTGATCTCAAAAATTAATTTTTGATGTTAAAAAATCAGTTTATTTTTTACATATAAAATTCAGAAGTAAGCACCAGCGAATGAAATAATGCCCCTGTATACAAAATCTTTCTTTGCATTTTTTACTGCACACAAAAAAGAAGCAATTCTTGAGCTGAAAAATTATGTTATTATAATTTAAATCAATAATTCAGTTTTTCATGTCCAAACTTTAATTGACGATTCGTTAAATTTTTATAACCATATGTCTCCTTTAAGAATTTTGAGGTTTGTAAAATTGATTTTTTGATCTCAAAAATAAATTATGCCAATTAAAATACAATTATTGATAGCAAAATAGAAATTGAAGAGATCCATTGATTTATTGATATCTTTAATAATATTTTGATATCACAAATTAGCATTAAATGTTAAAACAGCATTCCAAATTTTATTTTTTGATATTT
The DNA here is from genome assembly GCA_949752745.1 of Protula sp. h YS-2021. NCBI lineage: Eukaryota > Metazoa > Annelida > Polychaeta > Sabellida > Serpulidae > Protula > Protula sp. h YS-2021. The sequence goes on along the minus strand of OX457031.1, from coordinate 14,500,469 downwards.
CACTTCCAGAGCCTTTGATATTTCGCTTCCATAGCTTTTGATATTTCGCTGCCATAGCTTTTGCTATTTCACTTCCAGAGCCTTTGCTATTTCACTTTCAGAGCCTTTGATATTTCGCTGCCATAGCTTTTGCTATTTCACTTCCAGAGCCTTTGATATTTCGCTTCCATAGCTTTTGCTACTTCACTTCCAGAGCCTTTGATATTTCACTTCCAGAGCCTTTGCTATTTCACTTTCAGAGCCTTTGATATTTCGCTTCCATAGCTTTTGCTACTTCACTTCCAGAGCCTTTGATATTTCATTTCCATGGCTTTTGATTCGATTTCGTGTATAGAGCACCAAGTCCTTGTAGAATAGTGAAATGTGTAAAGGAAAAGGCTGAAACCTTGTGGCGTCAGAGTGAGGATCCTTCACGCCTGATATTAAAAAACAGAGTCAACCTGAGAAAAAAATTTCTCAAAACTGAAATAGAAAAAAACGCTAAATGGTGCGATTTTTGGAATTTCCGTTTCCAAAGGAAACAAAACGTTATTTTTCACAGAATAACACCTGTGAAATCTTGGTAACAAATTCACAACCAGCACTCAGTTCAAAACCCCAAGAACAGAAACATTGCAAGGAATATTTTTAATTCCTTAAAGATGCTGCTAATAACTGTAAGCCACGGCTACGTTGGACGCACCTGCGAGATAATTTAATAATATTTGAAAGAAGCTTGAAGAAGGAGGAGACGCATGTGCGAGCATTTATTGTGTCCCTTCAAGAAAAGTACCTGTTACATATACAAAACTACCAGGGAAATAGTCATGTTAAATTTGAAAGTATTCAAATCGAAATTCTAGAAGGAGCAGGAAATAGAATAAAAAAATTGCCAACAGTTTTTACTTACAGCTGTATGTGAAATGTAGTGCGGCATTGCAGCTCATTCAGTAACCGCAGATAACCGCAAATGAAGAGCTATAAGAGAGATATGGTTTGGCAAGACGGAAGAACGGAAAGACAAACGAAAAAGCTCACCTTAAATGCTTCACGGGGCATAAATAAAATGATAAAGCGCAGAAAGAAAAAATTTTTAGCATAAATCTCAGTAGTCATGCTGAAATTTTTAGCTCTTGTTTACCAAAAAGTTTAAGTAATCTTTGCATTGTTGTTTGGAGCGATATGCACCACGTGACCATGCCATCTCGCCATGCAACACTATCGACGCTAGTACAACCATCTGGATACTTTCTGTAAAGGCTCAAAAAAGATCAAACTGCAGCCAAATGCAAACGAAGAAATTGCTGATCATTATATATATATATAAATATATATATATATATATCTGTATGTGTGTCTCTGTGCGTGTGTGTGTGTTTCTTGTATTATTTCTCACATTCGAGGACTCAAAACACATTAAGAAAACACATTAGGATCACATACAGATCTTCTTAACGTTACATTAATCTCGGTCTTATTACATTTGTGTGATGTCTCCATCTTTTTGTCCTAATTGTTTTTTCCTTTTGATTTGAATTTTCTTTTTTGCTCTTGAATTTCAAGATCCATTGTCGATGATTTTAACTTCGAAGAGCGAAAGACGCTTCTTTTCAAATTTGTATTGTTCTGTGACGAAGAGGTCATCTGTACCTATTTGATGTTTACATGTGTTACAACATGGTAAAAACGATATCTGCATGTGTTGCAACATGGTAAAAACGATATCTACATGTGTTACAATAAAGTAAAACGATGTCCACATATGTTATAAACAAGGTAAAAACGATGTCCACATGTATTGCAACAACACTTTTAGTCTATTCTCCCACCCATCCATCCCACGTCAAGCCTAAGTAACCACCTTTCGGGACATGAAGGGAATGGCCTATGTCATCAATGACGTCATACCAGAGAATACCCTCATTCTCACTGATCGGCGGATGGATGGCGGGATAGGACTGTTCTAACTGCAAAAAAAGTTTGTTTCTCTTGCGCGGAAGTCTACCACCGGGGGGAAACCCAACAAAACGTTAGAAACCCAATAAAACGTTAGAATTATGTTGCAGTGTCAGCACAAATAACTGTTTCCCTCGGCACGTGCTACACTGCACATTACCAAGTGAAAACAAAACGATCTTGGCGTCTGTCCAGTCCGTACTATGGCGTGAGATACAGTGAGATCCAGATTAAGGATCTTCCAAAAATGTAACTACTGAAACTGACCAAACTGTACCACTTTCTACAATCCCGGCCATGTTGTTCTCCATTAAAACGAGCCCCGGGAAAATGAACACTCCAGAAACAGGAGCCATTTCAGCTGAGTTCTCCTGTCCTGTTTCCTGGACACTGGTGCCCTTGATGACTGCATGACGGGGTCATTCACCCGAAGCAATTTTGAATATATGCGACAGTTTCTGGATAAAGGTTTAATTGAGGTGTTTGTTCGCGAACGTAACACCGGTGTCATATCAATGCCCGGTGTTTTTCCTGACGAATCGCTTAAGTGCATTTAGATCACCGTAACATTATATTCAAATCCTGGAAGCTTTCTTTGTGATGTCATATCAATGTTGGCCATAGTGATATGATAATTCTTCAGTATCATATGGTAACACATGGAATTTGGTTTTTCTCTATATTTATTTCTTATGTGATATTTTGTAACTAGATAATTTACCTCTTTTGAAGCTCCATAACCTTGCTGAACCGAGGAAAGTTTTACACTCCGGTGTGCTCTGTGTCCTCTTCTTTCGCCCCATTCTTAATGGGTTTTTAAGATTCTATAAAATAGTCCCTGCAGTGAAGAGTTCACGATGTGTAACTCAATACCCGGGTTACGCAACCGGTTCTGGGTTATCCAATACTATGCCTTCTCTGCACTTATCAATCTATTTCGGTTTTTATCTTTCTAACTTTAACACCACTAACCGGCTATTAACTTCTTGCACTGTTTTTTACGATGTTAAGCTATAGCACATAATGATCTATCAACATTTTTATATTTCTCTTGTTCTGCCTTTAAAACCTCCCAGGCGTCACTTTTCATTCTAATATCTTTTTTGGTGCTTCTGAATCCGTCATATAAAGTTGCGAGAAGCATGAAATAACTGCAGAAAAGCATGAAGAAAGTTTTTCTCCTGATTATATCAAGTGAGTTCGTAAATTCCTGTCGCTTAAGGCTGCCTCTTTCTAAAGTCATATATTCCGCTACAAAAGAACTATGCAAAAACAAAATCTTCTGTTAAGGAGAGCATATCTGTCTCTTTTCTTTTAAGCCACTGGATTCTTTTCAACTTTAAAGCACAAGTTTGCATAAAAAGAATCCGGTGAAACATCGATCCTGTGAATACTCTAATTCTAGATTCTGCGAGCAGTTCTTTAAATCTTTGTGACATAGGTCTCAGCAGATTTGGCACGAGAAGCGACATTAGCATGAGAAAGTTTGGCATCAATTGCGCATAATTCTTTATTTTATTTCACAAAAGAGTATCACTGCGTGTTTTTTTTCATTGTTTTTTCTTCTGTATAAAATAAAACAACAGAATTAATACAGGTGATTAAAGGACTCTGTATGAGATAACAAAACGTACTTGAAAATAGCGAAAGATATGCAAAAATATCCCTTGCTTCCCCCCCCCCCTCTCCCACAAATAAAGTCATTATCCATAAATGAGGTGAAGATCATAGAGGAGTTGTTATGAGAATGAGAGACGTAAAGCAAAGAAATTTTCCGACAGGAAAATGTGTGAGATATTTATGGATTTTTTCACTTCTTTTGTTTTATTTTAATCTTTCATCTGCATATGAAATCAATGAAATATTAGTGACCGCCTTAGGAGTTAGCACCTGTTTGCAAGTATCTACACAGTAATTATTGCGACGTTGCATCAGAGTTGGATAGGCGTCGCACATCACGTCGGATCAAAATCAGGTTTTTGTTGTTTATGGAAGTTGAAAAAAAAACCCTGCCTTTAAATATAGGTGGATTATCATACGTCTAATCAGCGTTGCGAATATGTAACGAATGGATGTCGAAACAACATCCGTCCCCCGACGTTGTATAGACGGCGAGGAAGCGGCGTTATGTAGACTTCGGGAAATATCAATCAAGAACCTTGGTCAAGACAGCGACAATCATAGTGCGCTCGCCCTCAGTCACAGTACCCCCACCCTTGGGTATTCTGTCTTTCAGGACACGTATGCAGTCGATTTCCATGGATATTTTTCAAAAATAGCTGGGAAAAAAACTGGTGAAATTCTGATCTTTCGCATCCTCGTTTCGGTGTACTTTTAAAGGGGTCTACAATGTTGACCTTTTCCAGTGCGCGATAACATAAGCAGGTCGATTTTTTTTGGTTGTGACTCCAACATCTATGCAACGTCGATTTTTTCACATCTATTCAAATGTATTCAAATCTATTCAAAGCAAAATCTAAAGAAGGTTGCTTGCCCGGTGTCCATGTATCAAAGGCGTTGGTAACTACAAACCAAACTACAACCAGAGTTAATGTTGTAGTTTGATCGGATCGACATCTCAACCTCAAATCCACGCTGTCGACCTTAGAATGCTTGCTGGGCTGTAACTTCTAACACTGTCGTACTCGTGCTTTCTACAGGAAAAGACCTTTTTCAGGAACAAGTCCAGATACGATCAAACAAAAACATCTGGCCTTGTTATTTCTGAGTTTCTTGCAAACAAAGCAAAAAAAAAAAAAATACTAAATGATCTATTCTTTGTCAGGATGTGTTGAATGTCTTTGCTCTGTTCCATTGTTTTTAATGTGCATGTACAGGGCTGGAAATTAGTTGTGGCTCAGTGGCCCGAGAGAAACTTATTTCGGCTCGGCAGGTCTCAGGCTCTGGGGCCCGGAAACCACCAGAAAATTTTCCTGACTATATGTATATAACATCGTATTATTTTAATTGAGAAAACACACATTTTGTTGTGTTAGTCTCGAACAAACTGCCTATGAACGGAATATCACAGAAATCGAAAATTTTAAATTTCTAATAACGAAGAGCGAAAAATTGGTTAACACTGCAAATTCATATTTGGTTATATTTCAAAGTGTCGGTAGTTCAGTGTTGAACATCCACCAATGTTTAAATTTTCTATTTTTATTCCTAAGAGAAAAAAAAACAGAATGAATTGTTTATAAAGTTTACAGCCTAATAAAATGAAATATTAAAAAACGTCTCGATAACTACGATATTCGATTTATCGATAGCATTCAAATAATCCTCCAAGACATATGATTTCTTATTTTACAATATTTTGCAATAATACAACGTTATATATATATGTATGTGAGAGAGGAGAGACAGAGAGAGAGAGAGAGAGAGAGAGAGAGAGAGAGAGAGAGAGAGAGAGAGAGAGAGAGAGAGATAGACAGATAGATAGATAGATAGATAGATAGATAGATAGATAGATAGATAGATAGATAGATAGATATATAGATATATAGATATATAGATAGATAGATAGATAGATAGATAGACAGACAGACAGACAGACAGACAGAGAGATAAGAGAGAGAGAGAGAGCGAGAGAGAAAGAGAAAGAGAAGTAGAGAGAGAGTATTTGGGGATGAGAAGAATATGGAGCTAGAAAGAAGAGAGGGGAGACAAGAATCTGGGAAGTTAATCTGCCATACGTGTTGTGATTCAACACTGATCCAAATTGCCGAGCGATACGAAATGAGTTGTGAAAACGGCGTTCCTTTGAATAAGGAACGCACGGAAATCAGGCTTTTGGACACCACCCCTACCGCTCTGTGCACACGAATTTTTGACATAACTAATTCACAAGAAGCGTGGACACGGGAGTTAATCCCACCTCCCCACCCCTTTGCTTACGCACTTTATGGATGACCCCCTAAGCTAGTATTTTTCACCCTATTCACACACCACTATGCAAGATTTGATGCCCTTTGATCAAAACACACACATTAATCTCCAAGAAAATAAAAACAACAACGTACTCTCACAAACAATAAAACCATGTCCATGACACCGTAATACCACTTATTTCTGTTCATACAAAACAACAGATTTTTTCCCATCACTTCTTGAAATTCGAAGAATACGAAGCGTTTAAAACAAATATCATAAGATTCATTAAAACATAGGGAAAAAAGAGGTTTCAGATGTAATCAGCATCTCAGGTGCCACTTATGCCACTGTAACTCAATGCTTTTTCTGGGGGCAAAAGTATTGCTAATTGTTAATGCGATAGAAATAGGAAGACTTTAAAAACTGTTACTGGTGGCAATTACCTGATACAGGCAAGCACGCCCTTTGTGCTTTGAAATACATGTGTAAGTGAAACAGACATCACAGTATACATTCTAAGGTCTATTCACATCGATATGAGGTTGTGATGTCGACCCGACCAACCGCAACATTGGTCGTTGATAGGACGCTACTTTTAGATCGTGACCGAAACGCAACTTTCTTTAATGTCTAATCGTCTTTGTTCAACGTTGAAAAGACGTCGGAAAGATAGACAGAGAGAGAGAGAGAGAGAGAGAGAGAGAGAGGGAGGGAGGGAGGGAGGGAGGGAGGGAGGGAGGGAGGGAGGGAGGGAGGGAGGGAGGGAGGGAGGGAGGGAGGAAGGCAGGGAGGGAGGGAAGGAGGGAGGGAGGGAGGGAGGGAGGGAGGGAGGGAGGGAGGGAGGGAGGGAGGGAGGGAGGGAGGGAGGGAGGGAGGGAGGGAGGGAGGGAGGGAGGAGAGAAGTCACTTTAGCTCAGCCTCACTGGCATTCCTATTTCCGGGGTCCAGATGCTGCAATGGCGTAATGTTTTCTTTTTCTTTTTTTCAGCCAACGTCGATACAGAGAGGAAAATAAGACTGAAGACAAGAAATTCGACTTCTGTTTTTTTTTAAAATTCTGACCTTGATTTGTCACAATTGTTCTAGGTCTAGGAATGGGATGTCCCATGGCCAAGTACTGTGCCTTACAGAGGTCAGGTTGCTTTTACTTCGCTCTGAACTCGCTTATCCTCACTTTTATATGGATTTCTCATTTAATTCTAAGAGAATCAAGCAACACAAAACAAAAATTCTCATAGAGGCTAGAGCAGTCCTCGTCTAATTCTAAACCAATCAGATTCGTTTGCACATTTGTACCAAGCCTAATTCTTGTTTTGCGGGCAGTACCAAACACACAGTTTCTTAGACAAGCACAGAATTTTCTCTCTGCTGTCAGCTAAAAGGTTTTCATCTCTTTTTAACTCTTATTTTTTTGGATAATATGTTTATTTATCTGGGATGGAAGTGTAATTGACTCACCCTGTTTGGAGATTTTAGCTTCTTACGTTCACTTCTGGTAAATCTGAGTTGGCATCACTGTGGTATGCCTTACCCCGACAAGTGCTACTCTTAAATTCTCCACCGTTTTACTGGGGTAGGATATGCTGGCTGACTACTCACTGAGGAGCGCAGGTCTTTTCAGACTGCTGGTTTTTGTCCTGATTTCCAAGCTACTTGCAGAGTCAGAGTCATAGTCAGGTAGTGACCTAGCGGCGTAGTTTGGTGATATCTAGCAGACCTCCTGCAACTGCAGAGAGATCACGTGGCAGTGTCTGGAGTTTCAAGAAGCAGCTTGACCGGCTAGTTCTGATGCCCTGGAACCTTAGATACTCCTGTCACCTCGAATTACTTACCAAGGTTTGGTCTTGCCCCAGTACCGAGTGCTGAGCACACTCCAAAGCTTGTTTCGACTTTGGTACAGGGTACCATCAAGGTACCTCAATCTTGGTTCGCACTCAGTGCTGGGTCACGGCTGCGTTCTCAGCACCGGTCTTGGTCTACATACCAAGTGCCATGCACGCACCCAGGCCTTGTTTCAGGGACCAAGCCTTGGTGCGTCTTTGTCTGTGTTATGTCGTTAATGCGTTCACAGGCTAGGTGCCATCAAGTGCCACTCACTGAAATCCAATTGGCTAGGTTGGATACAGACATTCAGTGCCATTGATATGAGTGTTGGTTCTTTCCTGCTTTGTTTCAGAGATGGCAGAAGTCAGTCTACAACACGGCAAGACCAAGACTCCCTGCAACCATCCTTCCCCAGTGATCAACTGTGATAGGTGCAGCAGAGATATAGACATGCCTCTGTGTGACCCATTACACAACTGTTCCAGGCGTGCACACTTATCCCCACAAGACTGGGATGCTTTGGATAGCAAGAATCAGGAACACTAAGCAAAGAGTTTTCCGTAAAGTACAGTCGCTATCATTAGACACTGGGCGCAATACGAGCTCTCTCACCCTTTGTCAAGTTTCTTCCCCGGTGCACTCTGAGAGGGACACAGAATCAGACACTGATCTACCCATGAAGTTAAAAAAGCCCAAGCCAACAGCGACTTCTGAGACAGCGGCAGTTAGACCAGCTAGGCCAACTAGTGGTGAACCCTCCAGCATTGACAAGACCTGGGCTGCATTACACCAAGATGAGGAGAAAACTGTCCGACCAGGCCGAGTTCATGTCCCCTTTCTCTGTTCCATTGACTAATGACTGTGACTGTGACCGATGCAGAGTCTGGAGCGTGTTTCCCTAGAAACTTAAGGAGTTCGGTATCTGCCACTCCACCCCGGCATTGACATGTCTCCATCACAGGTTTTGAATAGCCCTGGCCTATCCCAAGCAGACTCTCAGAATTTGTCTACGTTCAATGCAGGGACAACTTCAGAGGCATATCCAGGAATTGCAAAAGGCAGTCTCATGAAGGAGAACACACCAAGGCGCAAACACACACTTTCAGCCATGGTGTCACGCCCACCGGATGAGCCACCTGTGCTACCGCTCTCCGTTCCTGTGAGAAAGTCGACCCCACCCTCCAAGCCTAGATATCTTTTTCCAATGACCGAGATCAAGCGCACGTCTGGGGCCATAGTGGCTAGCTGGAGTGAGTCCTCCGGGCTACCCCATCAGATCCAGTCTCTTCATCAGAAAGATGAGGAGTTCGCAACGCTTTCTATGATCACTAAACACAGGGAGACGGCTATTTACACTCCAGCTAGGGGCCTGTACACACAAGTCGAGCTAAGCCCTTCACTGTAGAGCAGCGGAGCTCCGATGATCAGGATTCCGGCTCGGAGGGGGGATTCAGAGGATGACTCGACTGGTGGTTTTTCACCCCAGGACAACTTCCGCTTCGCGAGGTCGACACCAGGAAAAGAGTTTGTGGAAAGATTCGATTCGCCCATCAAAGTATTGCGCCGTTAAACACGACCTGTATCGTTCTGCCGATGACCTAATTCCCTGGGCCCCCCCCCCCCCCCCCGAGTAACGAACCGAATGCACGGTGGATGCCATCCGTTCGCAGCTACACGGATATCCCACTGGTGGAGAGGTACGCCAAGGCGGTAGAGGGCTCGTTTCATGATCGTGCGCTGACAACCCTTGAAGGCGCATTTGGATATCTTACCCGTGACGGACGCGGTGGCTACCAAGCTCTTAGAGTGCCTGGTGTGTGGGCAACTAAAGACGTGGTTAAGCTGGCAACGCACCTTACTACTTCGATGTTTTTCTACCACGCGATGGTTGTTTACAGCAGCGTTAATCAAGTGTGAAAGGCCTTCGCGAGCTCACTCCTATTCACGGTCACGGAAACGGACAGATGTTCAAAGTAGACGCACCAGAACAGGTCTGGGTCCGGCAGCAGGGCAAGGGCCTTTTTTGCCAATAAGGACAGGCTGTCTGGCAACTGCTAGACACCTCCACAAGCCTCGCAGCACAGCAGGTAGCAACTAACTACAATATCTATTGGAGACGAAGGTTTCATTTCTAAGCGATAGTTTTTTTCAAATTCAGGAAGTACAAGAGCTCGCAAGCCCCCAAGCCGTCCTGGCCCGTAGGAGGCAGGCTAGTCAAATTTTCACCAGCTTGGCGAGAGATGGGTGCTCCAAAGGGTTTGCTCACAGAGGGTTACGCACTGACATACCCACAAGGTCACACCCTATCCATACTTCTCCACGACTACGCCCCAGACAACCAAGCTGTCTCCTACCACCAAGGCTTAGAAAAGCACCAAGTACTTCATGATATGGCAGAGGACTTGTTAATCCAGGCAGCTGCAGAGAAAACCAAGAGAGGGTTTTCAGCAGGGCTTTTCTGGTTCCCAAAAAATCAGGGGTTGGCGACTGGTCATCGATCTGCCAACCCTGAATCGATTCATCCACTGGCCTCGTTTTAGATGGACACAAGGATATGTGAGTACATTCCCTTTCTCCCTCCCTCCCCTCCCTCCCTAGCAAAAGTAACCTTTATCAGATCTTGTCACAGAAAAAGTGTTACCAAAGGAAGAAAAATAATAAAGCCTCTTCTCCACCCCACCCCACCCCCCCCCCCCCAAAAAAAAAAAAAGAAGAAAGGGGGGAGAAGTTGATTATGGATTGTCTAGAATAGTCTGCGACATTGTGCAAATTGGGCCTTAGTTTTATAGCAAGATTCTATGGGCATACTCGTCCTGTACAAATTATCGAGAATAACCTGTTTACAAAGTGATACACAATGTACTCATTTAAGAGGGGAAGTCTAACAGAATGTCATGCAATCGAGTATCGAAAGATCGCGACAAAAACTGGCTCCCCATCTCCAAGTCCAGTCACCAGAAATGGTGCCAATCATATGACCTTTTCTTCAACATGGCGTATAAAATAGAGCGGGGTAGCCGAGTCCATGCAAATAAATGGACCTTACTGACCCAATCAACGTGATAACAAGAGTGGGGAGGAAAAGTTCAGACTTAAAACCGATCATGCTAAGTTGGACTTGCTTTTTTCCGTATCAAGCATACCAGAACCTTGGGATTGCCCCATCCTGCAAATCGGACCACCCCACAAATTGGACCACCTCACAAATCCGACCACCCCACAAATCGGATCATCCCGCAAGTCGGACCATCCTGCAAATCACACCGACCGGCATATCAGACCACCATGTAAATCGCAGCACTTTTCATCAGAACCAAAATTCTCCCATTCACTTTTATTATTAAGGAATCCCTCAAATCGGCCCACCCCGTAAATCGAAGAAAGGACGACTTTTGCCAGTCCCAAATTTCATTTTCAACCCCACGCAAATAGGACCGGTCAGAGAACAAACAAAGCGCCCGTGTGAGTTAAATCATCATAAAGTGATCTGAGTAAATCCATCAGGCTTGGGCCTGAGAAGGCGAGAACACATCGCGTATTGTTTAAGCTTCCACACCGGTGGCAGTCTTCACGACATCCGTTAACTCTGATATAAGCGTTCAGGCAGTGGCAGAAACTCCTCCACCCCTCAGCCTCGTCTCATGTTCTTTATGGATGGCCCCCTTAAAAGGAAAGCTTTGATAGACGCAACTTCATTTAACCGAATGGCCAACAGTAAAATACGTCAACAATGATGCTTGACTTTTCAGCCGTTCGTAGCGATTCCTGGACATCCATTAAGATGACAGACCCCACAATTGGCAGAAATTGACTTATTTTGAGTCAACATGCTATTGACTGGTAAGAAAATGTTGACCTTAAGGTCAACATTGTCGTAAATGGTCGATAATACCTTCATGATGACTCGAAATAAATAAATATAATGCTTTATTGCATGACTCAACTGATGTTGTAATGACAAAAAACTGCAATAGCCATCGACAGTTATCGATCGACAGTTATCGATCGGAAGGTTTTCCTGTTCTCGTTTATGAAATTAAGTTGTTTCAGGTACATTTTCGCATACGGTTCTAGGAGTATCAACTCCTCTCCTTCCGCAACCCCCCACCCTCCAAAAAAAAGTAAATAAATAATGCAATACAATGAAAAATAAAGAGGAGAAAAATGGACTACACTCAGAATTTCTTCCTCACACTCATTAAGGGGTATTGAGGAGTACTGACATTGCCGCAATCGCTCAGCCTGAAATGATCATGGGGATCTGCACTGCTTTTTAAACACTGAACCAGGTACGAACGTGGATCTTACCTATGCCGTTTTCTGCTTGTTTTGACTTGGCATCTAGAGCCATCAGTTTGGAGTAGCTGCTCTTCCTCCACCACTTGCCATCATAATAGCTGTCGTCGACTATCTCCTGGCCCTGGGAGTTCACGCGCATCATCCTGTGTCTTGGGGAGGGCTGTGTCATCGCCAACCCCGAGCGCCTCTGTGGCAGGGATGGATCAGGACTTCCCGGACTCACTGTACCATTGGGTCGTGCTGGCGTATGTTGGTTGTAGCCAGGCGGCGGACTGTTGTCAGCCATCACGTACTGTCCTTATTTTATTTTATATTTAAAGTTTTAAGAACACTGTTTCAAAATGTCTCAGTTAAAAATAAATCCACCTCAGTTGACTGTAGGCGTCAGTATTGCCTGAAACAAGATTTTACAGAATGTTATGCTTTATTTAAAACAGTCACTTAATCCACAAGACTTCAATTCCTCGTAATCGTTTGACATGAGGCAGCAAATCACACATGAACCTGTGCTGCCTGAGCGTCCCGAGTGCCAAGCGTCCCTTAGAGGACCCGTTCTCGGCAGTCCTTTATATACCGGATTCTCAAAGTCGCCCCAAGCAAAATTCACAAAAAAAATAAAAAATGCGTGAGAATTTAAAGCTCATTATGAATATTAAAAAGGGTGACAAGGGGCTTTAAATGGGGGTAATCTCACCATGAGGTTTCTTTTTTGGAAACGTTGAGAAAAAGTGGACCAGTCATGCATCGTCAATGCTGTCCTTGAAGTATCAGAAGCTGAGTTCATCAAAACAAATAAAAAATATCCAACAAATGCCATGCTTTGGAACTTATTAACATAAAAAACATGAATTGCTAAATAATTATATTTTCAGAAGCACCCAGTTAAATACCTTAAGAAATTTTCTAGAAATTATTATATATATGGCTATGGGGGCGACCAAAATAAAAAAAATGAAGAAAAAAAAAAAGAATTTGCGTAACTAAAGAATATGTGTTTTATCAATTATATTTAAAGATTGTGATAACCATATGTTAAATCACATATAAAACATGTGTGAGCCATATGTTTCCCCATATGGTTGTTACATACTTTTCGTATTAGCCCTTTGACGCCCCCCCCCCCCCCACCTGCCCCATCCCAACCCAGTTAGAAAAAAAGTAAATTCCCTGGAGGATGGTGTAGTGAAGCCAAAGCACAAAGTAAAGACACCACGAACACACAGGTACAAAAACAAAGAAGCAGATAAAATAACACATCCGAAACATGATAGAAAACCAACAAAGCTATCACCTCACAGCTATCTCCAAATTGGTGTATTCATATCAACTACTTTTTACAAATAATGCCTACAGGCTGTTATGTGACGACGTGCGTGAAAGGGTGTCCTAAGTTTTTCAACCCTCAGTTTAATCCGTCATTTTCGAAATCAATTTCATTGTCAAAATAGAATAAATCATGACAACAACTGCACTTATTTTAATTTTTGATACCGAATAATATCTAATTTAAAAAATCAATTATTAAAATAGTTCAAATATGTTTTATTGCTCAATTTTATAATTTCGCTATTAGTATTCCTATTGATATTTGATATTACTGCATCATCGAAGGCATTGAGACTGCCGCAATAATAACTGGTTTAGAAAGTTAAACTTTTCTTTCAAAAATGTATATCTTTAAAAATTGCATAAAAACTGTTTACCGTTTGAAATTTAATTATGAAACAATAATTTTTGGCAGCATATACCGTGCACAGTGAGATATTAATTCGAGCATACTTTTTAAGTCAAATAAACCCTATTTTTAGGTCAGTTATTTAAATCCCGCAATATTTGATAGCCAGACTGTTTTTTTGTTCTTCTAGCCATAGATTTATTAGAGTATGTTGATATTACAATGTTTATTTAAATCCACCGGGTATCTTATTTGCTTGATCACCAGAAACGACGACAGGTGACACGACCGGTGACTGATGCAAATCATAACCAAGCATAAACCAAGCATAACTAATATCCTCACATAGGGAACTGGTTTAAATTTTTAAAACCACCTTTTTTGAACAGTTAATTCAAATTTAATTAGAAAAAATTACAGCCAATTGCTTATTTGCGTTCTGTCGGTTTTATTTGTATCTTTGAAGGTGCAGATTTGAATGTTGCCTTTGGCGTTCTATCTCGCAAATATTCAAGGAAGCGCATGTACATTTGTGTGTGGTAGAACCTCAGCTTCTTGAGAAATCAGTTTTTTACTAGGAAATATGCTTGTACGGTTTATACCACATGTTCTTTTTTCAAATACTGCATCCTGTATCTATTCAGCTAAGTTAAATTATTTGCAGGTTTAACCGTTTTATTTATTGGACGAATGTTTTATGCGTTAAGTCTGCGTAAAAGTTTCAGACGTTTATGCTCCGTAACTGCTTACAAAACCGGTTGATTTATATCTATGACATTTCGTGCTTTGACTTAAGGTGCCGAGCCGGGCTTTCCCTGGCATACTTTCTTTTCCGTGTGTTTCATTGCCGTATTAAATCATGTTTTGTTTATTTACCCTATGAGGAAAACCCTCTTATTGTAAATAAATAACTTACTGGAGCAGGCCCTAATTATATTCATGTCACTGCTGGACCAGCTCATACCAAGGGTGGGTTAGAATTAAAATCAGATTAACATTTTCAAGTCTAGTCGGGACTATGTATCCGTTTGGGGAAGGGGGGCTGTGTCGTTTGCTTGGGATTTACATCCGTTACGTTTTATGTTTCCAATGTAGCTGAATCGGCCATAGGACACATATTTAATCGAAGAGTGGGGGGGGGGGGGGGGGAGAAGTGAGGGGAGGCAATCCGAGGGGGGGGTGGTGGTAATATTTTATCGGGTGCTTCTGTGTGTCACTTGCCACTTCGTGTTTTGATTGACTGTTAATTGTGAAAGGATCATGTTTTGATAAAAAATGGAACATTTACGCTGCAGCATTATTGCCTGGTCTGTGAGAGAAAATGACATTTCCGCTCCGTAGTGTTAACAACATCCGGGCGTTTGACATGAAAAAGTGCTTCATTTGATAAAATAAAAAACATGTCTTACTTGATAACGAGCAAACATTTTGGAGAAAATAAGATGCAAATAAACTCCCAAGCTATAATTTAAGGTCTGGTGCCGGTTTAAAATAATCAAATTTGTATTTAATTTGATGAAAATACAATTTACTTTAATTCATTGAAATCAAAGAATGAAATGACCCGTCGATCTGAGGTTGCGACGTGGACCCGACCAAACCACATTTTAACTCTGGTTGTGCGGTGTTTGTGACTGACTGCGGTCACAGATCAGCATGTCACCAACATCTTTCACGTTGAATAGACGTTGCTTTTGGTCGCAACCGCAAATGCAACTGTCTCCGACGTCTAATCAACGTCTTTGGAGCAACGTTGAATAGACGTTAAATCGACTTTAGATAGACGTCGAAAAATCGCAGTTGAATAGACTTCGAACTCAAAACAAAAAAAAAAAAAACAAAAAAAACAAAAAAAAAAACATACAAAAACAGTCTCCTTGTGTTATCACTTAGCGGAAATGGTAGCTGTGACAAGTCATTTTGAAAACATACATTAAAAAAATTGATTATTTCAAAGGAATTTATCCTCCCCTTCCCCCCCACCCACACCCCTCCCTTTAGTTGCGAGATTTGTCATTGAGAAGAATGTTTGTCAAATTCCTTTTCCCACCGGGACCAGGACGTGAAGGGGGTGAGGGATGGGATGGGCGTGGGAGGGGAGAAAAATCCATGCCGCTGAAGTAATGGATTTGTTAGGGAGGCACCTCCGGTTTTGTTGACTTCTTCCTCAAGTAGCAGCAGCAAGTCTCATGGACAGGGGGGAGGGGGCGGATGTGGGGTGGGCCAGAACCAGTTTTGATAACCTCCTTTCAACCAATCAGAAACAACCTTCCTATTGTCAGTAAACGAATTATGTTGGGCATATTTTTCTCAACTGTCGTGATCTTGGAGTTCAAGGTCAGCTCTCTCTCTCTTTCTCTCTCTTTCTCTTGAAAGTGATTATTTTTTCTAGTTTATGTCATGCTGATTTTGCTAGAGAATAGATAAATCGGTCTAGTTGTATACGAAGTTTTTGCTGTTTTGAAGCTTAATAGCTTTAATGCAACCTCTCATCGCAATAAAAAATGTTTAAACCTGCTCCAAAAATGTACGGAAGCACTTCTATGACATCCATTATATACACTTATATTTATTTGTTATTAAACTAGCAAGCACAAATCGAACGCCTTTAGGACAGTAGACTGTCAGTTGTTTGTAGAATTACATTCTTTTCAAACAAATCTTAAATCATTTAAATGCTTCCGTAACTTTGAAACGAATATTATAACTTATAATATGCAGTATCGGGAATTAAATGTGCGTATTTCTTATTCACCCGGTAAATTCTTACTCACTGAAGTTGAATCACACAAATCAAACACCAATATTAAGTTTATATTTTTTATGCTAACACAAACACACCTCAAAATTAAAGCAATGTCTTCAAATCCGACTGTTTCAAACAATTCAGACAGGCTCAGAGATTCCCAGTATTAATATTCATGCCTTATTTTGTATATCCGTTCCTTTTTTAACATTAATCCTACATGAACAAGAAAGATATTAAACAGCTTTTAACACTGACTTTTTCAGGTAATTTTTCATGGACCAGATAGCCAATACGCCAGCAGATAATAACCTGAAGTTCTGGTCGGCATCTCTCGGTGAAGTTAACAAGAATGACCAGAAACACTGAGCCCAGCTGAACTTTCTTTAGCACTGAAAGTAAATAAACGCAACGCTACACAAAATAGCTGACTGGCTGACGAAGCCATGGAAGAATGTCTGCTGATGTTCAAATGTTTGATACTTTCGTGTAACTCGGAGGGCCAAGAGCTTCTGCTTAACAAACGTCAAGATAGCGCTTGCAAATTATCTAATAGAATATATAATAACAGTCGAATTGATTTACGTTTTGAAAATCTATACCCTAAAAGACTTATCACAAATTTCAATCAAATTGAAGAGCTCTGGTTTTCGAATTTTTTCTTTGAGATTCCAGAAAGATACAGTCGCTTAAAGGAAGTAATCCACAGGACACCCATGCATGAATATACAAAATTCCTCACCGAAGCGTGAAGGCAAAGGCGTTTATATAAGGTCAACATATAAACAGACGAAAATGAAGAAACTAGCCCAAGCTCGGCGACGTTCAGCTGGCCTATAACGGAAACGAACCACTTGTTTAAATAATTCACACGTAGAACGGAGTTCCGATGAGTTATTGTTTTATTGGAAATTAGGGAAGTTTCTCTTTTTTCCCTTCTTTTTCACGCCTTTCGGTTTCCACACAACTGCTCCGAAACGGCAAGAGCTAATAAAATGAAATTAAGTACTGTTTATAGTTGATCATGATATTTTGTTCCAGCCGAGAAAATATTTGACCTGTAGCGTCATCATCGCAGTCTAATGGCGTCAAAAGCTATCAAACTATCTCGAAAACGGTTGCACTTGCAGCTTCAGAGTGAAATACGTTATGGACGTAGGTCTACTCTTTCGTCATTAGGACATTATTTTGTTTATTTTTGTTATTTGTTGATTTTTATTTTCATTAGATAATGAAAATTTGAAATTACAAGGAATTTAAAATGCATGCCCTGTAAGTTACTAATATTACCCCATGTTCATCCACCAGTTACCCACAGTACCACAAAGTCCCTTACAAAAACAAAACATCACAGAAAACGCTTGTGCATCTATTCAGCATCTTAGATCTTAGATGTTTTTATGGGCATTAAATCTATACAGCCCATGGCGATAATAAAGCCTATATGTAGCTTCTGCTGGCTCAGCATAATGCGCTGTTGTATAACATGTGTGGAACTGTGCCTGAGGTGAGCAAAATGAATCAGGTCTGTTTGTTAGCCAGACAGGAAAAGCAAAAAATGCCAGTTTCTGTGTGCTCCCTCGCATATGCTTTATATCATAATATATATATATCTGGTTGGTCAATATATATATATATATATATATATATATATATATATATATATATATATATATATATATATATATATATATATATCTGGTTATTCAATTTATTAAAGCTTTTAGATCTTGAAATCCTACTATATATAAAGCCCTCCAGGTCTATGATATTACGGTTTGTAACTGATTTTGACCCCCTCCTTCGACCTTACGCCACGGCAACATTGTCTAATTTCATAAACAAACACTTATAGTAAAGCCCATTTGCAGTGATCACTTTCACACGTCCCCATATTCAGGTCTGTTTGTCTGTTTGTAAAATCGCTGCTGCAGTTTTTATCTGGTCGCAGTAAAATTGTGTATATATGTAAAAAATCGGTCTAGTTAGTTGCTGGTTTGAACAAAACTGTAAAGAGTTATCAGTTTTTTCTTCATGCGTAAAATAATAACGACCACTACAAAGCAACAGGACGCCACACATTATTAAGAGGTTACGCATGCTCAGTAACACATGTTAAGTCATGGAATGTTGGTTAAAAATAGACCTGAAACACTTAATGGCATGGGGTTAAAAATACCAGCTGAATGCAACCCAGCATGAAGTAATTGATGTAAGGTTTAAATCAAATGTCCAAATTCTGGCGGATCTCAGATATATCTTAATACCATTAAGCCACATTATCACAAAGCATGAGAAATTATTTAAGCTTACGTGAATAGAAGATCATTTATTTGACCCCCTAAAAATACGTGCGTTGAATGCGGGGTGATGCGGGCGGCAGGTGGGTTTGGATGGGGAGGAAGGTAAGGAATGGGCTGTGGATGAATACACTCCTTTCAGTAAAGACCCTGCTTTGCGCAACTGTTTACACATATATCGTGAGAAAAATATTTCGTTGAATTAATATACTTTAAAATTCAAACCAGTTATGCCCGGTCTCTCGCGAGCTTGTGACTTTGAAGGAACAGGTGAAATTTAGAACTTGGATAGCTAATCTAACCATGCATTGGCTTAGCTAAGGCTATTGGACTGAATGTTAATCCCCTGCTTACCACCCCACTTATAATCGAACCCTGGACTTTGGGATTACCAGATAAACGCTCGAACCAGCCGAGCTAGCTGTCACCCCATCCCACTTAGAATCGAACCCTGGATTTGGGGTTTACCAGACAAATGCTCGAGCCAGCTGTCCCCCACCCCACTTGGAATCGAACTCTTGACCTTAGGATTAAAAGATAAACCCTCGAACCACCCGAGCTAGCTGTCACCCCACTTCCTGTCGTTCGTTTTAATGCTGAACCTTTTGGGGTGACCTACTTTATTCCATGAGAAACAACCGGGAAGGAGTGGGGGGTGGGGTAGAGGGTTGGGAAGCGGCTACTTTTCTGTTATATAAACATTATTCAGTGAATATCTGATGCACTGTGAGCACATTGTTTGAGAGGCCATGTGAGGGTCGTATTCGCATGGCCTGTTATTTCATAAATTTTATGAAGTGAATGACTGATTTCGATGACATCATGATTTTCAGATATACACTAATTTTAAATGAAAAAGTGTTCATTTTTCAGAAGAGTCAAAAGAATATCTCTGATCACATGGTTTCTTATTTACTTGTGAAAAACTTGTTATTAAACTCTGGCTGTGGCTAAATATCATATTTACTGTATAATATGCCGCAATATTGGGCAATAACTTATATAAAACCACTATCACCGTTGGATAACCTACTCATATTAGATTCGAGTGCTAGCATTATGTAACTTCTCGTAGTCACTACTTGTAGATGTCGCTTTGGCTAGATAAATAACACAGCGGTGTGCAGATAAATGCCTCTATGAGCCTAAAGTTTGTCCGGTCTGAATTGAACCTTAGCCTTTTTACAAAGGTGTTTGTATTGCTGGGATAATAAAATTTAGAATGTGTAAACAAACAAGGCGAATCCCGCACAAACACATGTTTTCCGTGTGCGTACGTTATAAAATGGTTTCTAAAATAAAGCTCTCTTAATTACGATCGTTTTGTTGGTCTGAAGAGTGGTCGTAATCCAGAGGTCCAACGGCGCGTGGTCTTCGAATTAAACAGCACCGAAGTGGGGGGGGGGGGGATGGGTTGGGGGGGATGTTGATGCGTTGATAAGCTAAAAACTAGAGCGGCACTTCGCTTCTTCTAAGCACAGTGATACGCTTCGAAACGTGTAAAACTTTCTACATTGTTAACATTTATATAAATCCAAACCGTGAACGGGTAAATGCGAATAATAAGTCAGCGCAATGAAATAAACTAGGGAGGGAGACGTGTTAGTCTTCTAAGCGAGAGGGATGTTCGGGAGGGAGAGGTACTAGTCTTCTAAGCGAGAGGGGTGTTCGGGGGGAGAGGTGTTAGTCTTCTAAGCAAGAGGGATGTTTTGGGGGAGAGGTGTTAGTCTTCTAATCGAGAGGGATGTTCGGGGGGAGAGATGTTAGTCTTCTAAGCGAGAGGGATGTTCGGGAGGGAGAGGTGTTAGTCTTCTAAGCGAGAGGGATGTTCGGCAGGGAGAGGTGTTAGTCTTCTAAGCGAGAGGGATGTTCGGGAGGGAGAGGTGTTAGTCTTCTAAGCGAGGGGGTGTTCGGGGGGGAGAGGTGTTAGTCTTCTAAGCGAGAGGGATGTTCGGGGGGAGAGGTGTTAGTCTTCTAAGCGAGAGGGGTGTTCGGGTGAAGACTGCAAAGAATGTAGACCCCTCCTCCTCCAAAAAAAAAACTGCTTAATTTGGAAACACTGCCCCTATAAAAGTTCAGTTAAGTCAAGCAATTCAAAAAGTTCACTGATTTCTTTTATTTGATGACTACATTCAAACATTCCAAAGGAAGCCAAAAAGAAGAAACCATTTGTAGATAATTATATTGAATTATGTATATTTATATGTTGGTTTGAAAATATCTTTTATGATATTAAATCTATTTCTAATAAAATTCACTGAATTATTTATATAAAGATGTCTTTATATAATGAATAGTACTAAAATGGCACAGCATATTTTGGGCTTATGGTGTAATATGGTATAGGATTTCCTTCAGTATTTTTAGGCTTTAGGATTTCCTTTAATATTATATTGATGAGTTTCCAGAGTTTCACACATGGTCTGCAGTAATAAGAAATCAAATTTATGTTGTGAGAAATGAGGCCTAGTTCGTTAAACTAAATTTAAAAAATGATAATAATAAAATGAATAAATAAAAATAAAATAAATAAATAGAGAAAATACAGCTGTCATCACTGTCAGCTGTTATTATTAAGCACAGCAGTGCCGCTGGTGTAACGTTGCATTTTTGAATATGTATGTCACATGAACATATACAGGCAGAAAGGGAAAAACAAGCAAAAACTACTGTTGCATCCTGGTAAACGCTGTTTACTCGTTTAAACCCAATAATTCAATTTAACAAAGCATGTGATGGCATGCCAACCCCCTCCACATACCCACTCCATCCACCAACACACACCATTTCATTTCCATAATTCAAATACTGATACACCACTTAGCTATCGTGTAATAAATTTCGTGTTTTTTATCAACCCATATGGAAGTTTCAAGTTCTGAATAGAATCAACATTGTTATCTTCAAGTTACTGGGTAACAATTGGTAATTTATAGATAAGAACTCATGAAAAGGAGATATAAGACTCAAAATAGATAAGTTCTACATTACTAAACTTAACTCAAGATATCACCTAAACGCAATGGTGTTTCTCCGCATTCATAATTGTAGACAAGATTTGTGATTATTAAACACAGAAAAAGGAATTATTAAAATTTTAGGTGTCTCTTGTCAGTTTGTTTTCTTTATGGGAAGACCAGCAGTTTATTTTAGGAAACCACATATCAAAATTTCAAGGTTATGACGAGGTTTAGAGAGAATTTTCTTGTGATTCAAATGCCACAACTGTGTGTTCGATAAACAATTAGGTTTGAAATTGAAATTACGAATTATTTCTTTCCATTAGACAGATTTATTTTAAAATGTATAGAAAATGTCCTCGTAATGTTGCTTAGAAAAATATTGTTGCTGTTTCATGAATATGGCAGAACAAGCTCAATTGGTTTCAGGACACCGCCGCTATCGCCAAGTGCGTTGTGTCATGTAATGTGTTTGAAATCAATTAAACTGGCACCTTTTTTACAGTCTTAATATTTACAAAAAAATCTTTATCAGGCGTGTAATAGATATACAAAAACTTCTTGTTTGCGCCATTATATGGATATTAGTGAACGATGGGAAGCCAAATTTTTGGACAACTTGTTTAAAACTTTGACTACAGTTCATGCACTTAGTGGTTGATCAGTAGGTAATCAGTGGGTACTCAGTGGGTACTCAGTGGGTACTCAATGAGAACTCCTGCAATGGTGCCAGTTCTCAATAGTCCCATTCTGGTTCATTTTTAAAAAGATAAAAAAGGACCCCTTTAGTCTAGTGCCCATTTCTGGGGTCTACTTATGCGTAGAGATTTCCATTGACAGATGCCCGAGATGAAGATATATGTAACAATTATATTTCAACGGTTAGGGATTAAGCATAAAAATCGACACGTTTCAAAGTGGGTAACATTTACAATTAAGAACAATGACTTTTCAAAACGGCCACTAAATGCGGAGTGTTAATTTGGCTCACCGCCCGTGTGGCCTCTGGCCGCGAAATCCTACCCTTTCTCCGCGTTTTTGGACACGCACGGTAGCACGTATGATGTCAAGTGCCCATCCTCCAACTCTCGGATTTCGGAGACTATCATCGTTCACTGCAGAGTATCTGGAATATTCTTTTCTAATGCCATAGTGTGGTACACTCAGAAAGTGCTTCGTGGCATCTCCATTTTCCTGGGCAGATACGCATCATGCACAGCTCAAAGGCAACAACTTTTTAAGACATCATTTGCAGGAAAATTAAACACAACACTAGCTGATTATTTTTTTCCTTAGAATTTAATTCATTTCGGTTATACACGACGAATGCCTGATGAAATAGGATCCCTTAATATGTTTGAACAAATTAATAAATAATGCATTGTTGTTGAATATTGCATGACAAAAATATCCTTGACTTAATTACATCAGTATTTCTACGAGAAAACGAACAATTGAACGCAGATCCATTATAATACAGATCATTACCGCGTTCTCCAAGGCATGGGATTTCAAAAGCGCTGGCGTGCAGTTAAAGATAGAGACCTTTTGCAACAGGTTAACGTTTCAAATTTCACCTGTTAGAAGACTTCAGAAATGAGAAGTAAAATCTTTTGGCGAACAATATTTGCAAGAAGTCAAATTTATTGCCAATAAAAAAGAAGTAAATGTTCCACATCTTTTAAAAAAGCAGTGTGAATAAGATTATATTATGTTCACATTCAAATGTGAGATAATTTGAATTAGTTATCCAAATCCTAAATATGAATCGCAGCAGTGTTTTAATCAGTCGAAACGAAGTAGAATCTATAGGTCCAGGACAATTGGCACACGAGCTATTGCCGCATGGAAAATTTCCTACATTTTGTAAAAATACGAACAATCCCCTTACAATTTTAATTTTAAGTATTATAGCACTATTCTACAATATTTTATTCTATTTTGTGTATCTAAAATAATGAATTACTACTATTTTGCTACTTCTTAACTGTCAATATTCAACAGCAAACTGCAGCTGTGAAATTTTATTAATGTCCAACGGAATACTACACTTCCTGGCTCCTGAAATATAAATATCCGATTAATACCCAGTATTAAACTACTCCCTCCAGGCGTAAATCTTACTACTCCGGAAACTTCAAAGCGGTTGTTGTTAATTGCATTTAACTACCAATTGCAATTTTCGTGCATTAGTAGAGTGCACTTAACGATATGTGATCATTCAATATTATAGACATAAAAGAAAATCCACAACACCATTGACCGTTGTAAATTGCATAATCGATGTCATCTAAAAGTTCGTTGATCTTGGAGCATCACAAGCATGAAAGAAAAGGAAAGGAAAACATAAAAGAAAAACATTAAAAGTAGAAATATATATTTTTGACAAAAAGTAGGGAATTGTCCTGTGCGGTAATAGTCCGTGCAACAATTTTCCTGTTTCCAGAATCTATGTCTCTAGGTATACAAATGTGTGAGAGATTTTATACCCTACCTTACAGCTAAATTTTCTGATTCAAATGTTAAAAAAAAACATTTAACATGCATATAAGGTATTCAGGAACATGACCAATTACTCCAATGGGCTAAATGTTCAACTGGTACAAACATTTTATTTGAGAAGCAATGTTTACTTCTGAATTGTGTTTGCTTTTCAAGAAACTTTTATTTTATTATAAAAAGTAGAATGGGGCGCAAATTGAGAAGTTCTTACTTCTCGCAAAAGGTATCTATTATTTATGCAAACCGGTACCAACAAAAACGTGCGAAGTCACAGCTGATACAGCTTGGTAGTTCAAACTTCATTTGACACGACCGGAACTCTGGTAGCCCCACGGAACCCTATCCTAACAGCTGATAAAGCTTGCATAATTCACACTTTATCTGATACGACCGTGGGGTGTATAGGCTCGTATATTTGTAGCTAGTGTGTAGCATTTAGTTTAACACCGCGTGCTTGCTAATCTACCTGCCTGTGTGTGCTTCTAGATGAGTACTAACTAGTTTACCTGGGATAGGTCCTTGCACGCAAGGTCCGACAAGGCGAACCCAAGTAACCTTCCCAGACATACGGGCAACTGCCAACCTCACCTGCGGAGATACTCTGTTCTCTAGGTGCGCCCTGGGTAATGCTAACGAGGCTCTGGCGTGGGTGGTTAACAGCTGTCCAACCGTTGCTTTTGCAAGAGGGGGTTCACTCTGCAGGCCCACCGGGGCGTGGACAAGCCCTGGGGGTGAACCGACTGTTTCCAGGTATGGGACACATAGCCCCGCTGTCGCGCAGGGTTACTTGCTTTCGAGAGTGACTAAGGGAGCTAACCCCTACAGAAAACAACTGCCGCCATGTAGTAAACTTCGGGAGGAGTAATGACTAAGGGAGAACACCCTAACAGAAAACTGCAATCAATCCAGCTCCGAACGTATTAGGCCATACTCTTCTTTGGATTCAAGCTGCCGTGAAGAAAAGAGTACTACGGATTGGTACCTTGAATGTTTGGACAATGTGTTCGGGCATAAACACCGACCTTGACAAAATCCAAGACAGGCTAAATGTGGACATCGCTGCACTTCAGAAAACGAGACTTGCAGAAACAGGCTCATTACGTGAAGCAAACTACACCTTCTACTTATGTCGCAAATCTCAAGATGAACCGGTACGACATGGTGTCGGCTTGGAGTGAAAAACGACCTGCTAGACAAGATCGAGACGCCTGTAGCCATATCTTGCCGCCTCATTCACCTTCGCCTCTCTCTTCAGTAAGGCTCTGTCAACATTCTTTCAGCCTATGCACCAACGCCCATTGCAAGTCCGGACGTCAGAGACGAATTCTACGATGCTCTGTCTGTCGCTATTAATCAAATACCCCAAAGTGAGAAACTCGTTCTCTTAGGCGATTTCAATGCTCATGTCGGATCCGAAAATCAAGCATAGCCGCCATGTCTTGAAAAGCATGGTATTGGCAAAGTAAACGGAAACAACCAGCGTTTATTGGAACGCTGTGCTCCGTTCCGGCTGTGTCTCACCGATACGTACTGTACCGAAAAACACCAGCACAAAGTGCAATGGCGACATCACGCTCTGGCCACAGGCACCAGCTGGACCATATCATCACCACGAGAAAAGAGAACCTACCTGACATTAACCAACCTGCACTTTTCACAGATCATTCACTTGTTTGTAGCAAAATTCAGGCTAGTTCCCAGGAAAATATTAAGTACTAAAAATACCTGTAAATCAAACATTAACGTCAAATATTCCAAGGATACTGAGAAATGTATTCGACTTAACTCTGTCATCGACAAAAAGCTTAACTTTTGCGAATTAAACGGAAATGTTGATGACTGCTGGACGAAGGTTAAAACTACCATAGTTAACTACGTACTAACTAGATGTATTCGGCAAAAAGACAAATAAAAACAAAGACTGGTTCGAAGCTCATACAAACCAATACTGGACTACTCTGCTCAGGTATTCAAAAAGCGTCAGCACCGATAACCTACGGGATATGTACAACGGCATAAAACAAGCAGTCAGACCGTCTGTGAAAAATATAGCAAAGTCCAAAGTCCAAAGAGGATGACATCATCACGGACAAGACCAAACAAATGGAACGGTGGGTTGAACACTATGTCGAACTCTACTCAGACGAGACTGAAATTGCATAGGTCACAATCAACGACATACCACAACTTCCAGCCATGACTGAGCTCGATACCGAGCCAACCGTTGATGCGCAGTGGCAAGGCTCCGGAGAACGACAGTATACCGGTTGAGATACTCAAGTGCTGCAAAACATCATTCATAACCTCCTCCTCAAGTGCTGGACAGAAGGCTCACTGCCGCAGGATATGCCCGACGCCAGTATAGACACATTGAATAAAACGAAGGAGACAAAGGCGACTGCAAGAACTATAGAGGCATTTCGTTACCCAGCAGTACAGGCAAACTATACGCAAGAGTGGTCTTGCGGAGGCTACAGAAGATGACCGACAGAGTATATCCCGAAACGCAATGAGGTTTTCGATAGGGAAGGTCAACGATCGATATGATATTCTCATCGTGACAGCTACAGGAGAAATGCCAAGAGCAGTAGAAATCGCTGTACATGACATTCATCGACCTGACAAAAGCGTTTGACACCGTGAGTAGGTCTGGCTACCGTGAGTAGGTATCCTCGAGAAATTAGGCTGTCCTCTTCTGTTTAGTCAAATTCTTCCATGAAGACATGACAAGTACTGTCAACTTTTACGGCTCAACGTCTGCCAGCTTCGGGATAAAAAGAAGTGTGAAACAAGGGTGTGTTTTAGCAGCCACGCCATTCTGCATCTTTTTCTCTTTGTTACTTAGCTATGCTTTCCAAGGAGTTAAGGATGACATTCACTTATACACTCGAACCGACGGGAAGTTATTCAACCTGCGTCGTCTACAAGCCAAAACAAAACGGCTCAAATTGTCTATCAAAGAATTACTGTTTGCTGACGATGCTTCCCTAGTA
Organism: Protula sp. h YS-2021; assembly: GCA_949752745.1. NCBI lineage: Eukaryota > Metazoa > Annelida > Polychaeta > Sabellida > Serpulidae > Protula > Protula sp. h YS-2021. Next base: position 14,473,359 of record OX457031.1, on the reverse strand, counting down.
GCACACAGTGAGGCAAAGCTGCAGGCCCTAATAGACAAGCTACAAGGTGCTTGCGAGAAATTTTCCCTCACAATCAGTGTAAAGAAAACTTTCGTCATGGCACAAGGGGTCAAGAATCCACCAGTGATAACCCTAAACAATACTCCTCTGGAAATTGTGAGCAGATTCTGCTATCTGGGCTTAACCACAACTGGGAGTGTAGCCCTAGACAAAGAAATCGACGTCAGAATCGGGAAGGTGGTGTCACGGATGTGATCCGGAGTTTTGGGCCAGATGAGCAAATGAGTGGCCGGTAGTCAAAGAAACACAGTGAAAAGGCAGATATTTAAACAACAAGGATTTTATTTACAATAACCACCAATAAATATGACAATCCACCCATTTAGACCACCGTTATCACAGGTCTGCCCACAGTACATGCTAGATAAATAAATAAATGCACAAATAAATAAATAAATAAATAAATAAATAAATAAATAGATACTTAAATAAATAAATACCCACAAAATGTCTCACACCCTGCGGCGTACTTGACACTGTTCCACGGCGAAACTCCCACAAATCGCCTGATACGCACAGTACAGTACCGAAACTTCACGGTAGCAAGGACGTAGCGCCCAACGCGTACAGTACCGTGAAATGCTGATTCACCAGAGAAGAACGCACGCAGCGTCCCAGACACGCACAGTACCTTGACACGCAGGCTCGCGGCACGCTAACTTGTAAGGATCACTCCGCTTGGACAGAGACTGTTCAAAACCGATAGCGCACTGCGATATGCGACGCGTTGTTACTGCTTCAATGCAACTGAAGTATCATCACGAACAGCACGGCGGACGGACGTACAGACCAGAAACTACATCAAGACTCCCACAGCATTGCCTCCACGGCTACCAGGAACACACGGCCAGGTGCTAAAAATATATATTTACCTCACTTTTACCATTCAAATAGCATTTCAATATATATGCATTCAAAACAATTACTCGAAACCGGTTACAGAGAATGGACCATACACAGAAATCCATTCGAAACACCCACATATCGAAAGCCAAACCAATGTTCTCGGACAACTTCTGATAGATTATGTGTTTACGATGTGCCTTTAAACCCATGCCAGGCATTCATGTCTCAATACTCAACACAGAAGGCAATAAATACCTGATATCTTCTTCACAAGAGTTTATATTTACATCCTTTACATCACTTTACATGTCTCGTGATTCCAACGAATAACCCTCACTTTCATTACAAAACCTTTTATTGATCACTTCCTTGAACCTGATTCGCTAAGGTTGCATTTGTTTGCCGTTGTCAAGAATACCACACTGCGACTCTGCGAGGCTGCCGGTAATGTTGCAGGTTCCCATACATCCCGAATCTCCCGGGGATTTAACAAATTAATTAATACTTATAAATTAATATCTTTGTCATATTTGACAGGTGGCCACAACCTTCGGCAGACTCACTAAACGTGCATGGAAGAACCCGAAACTCACAACCAATACAAAGGTGACCATCTACCAGGCATGCATTCTCGGTACGCTTCTGTACGGCAGCGAAATATGGACCAGTTACACCTAGCTGGAACAGAAGCTCAATAGTTTCCATCTCCGCTACCTGTACCGCCTGTTTGACATCAGTTGGAAAGATAAAATCTCAAGCCAAGAAGTTATTAAACGAACTAACCTTCCAACTGTATCTAGGCTTATAAAGCAGCGCCATCTACACTGGTTCGGCCATGTTCGCCTCAAGCAAGACGGCAGGATTTCAAAAGACCTGCTGTACAGGGAGACTGTCGATGCGAAACGTCCCATTGGCCGCCCCAAGCTCCGCTTCAAGGACGTATGCAAGCGTGACCTCCAAGACACGACCGTGACTCTTGTAGCCCGCGGAACCCTGTCCTAACAGCTGAAAAGGTTGGTAATTCACACTTCAATTGACACGACCGTAACTCTGGTAGCCCCGCGAAACGCTGTCCTAACAGCTGATAAAGCTTACATAATTCACACTTCATTTGACACGACCGTGACTCTGGCAGCCCCTAGGAAATCCTTCCTAGCCACAGGATTATTGCTTGCACGTGGAAGGTAACTGAAATCAAGGATGCAGGAGCCTGGAATCATTCTCGGTGTACGGAAGCATGAAATGTCAAAATGGCTGACCACAACCAGCACCACCACCACCACCATAATCACCACCACCATCATCACCACCACCATCAGCATCAGCACAAACACCACCACAACCACACCAACACCAGCACCACCAGCACCACCAGCATGAGCACAAGCACCAGCACCACCACCACCAACATCATCACCACCGCCGCCGATGTCGACGTCACCACTATCAGTACCACCACCACCATCACCATCAGCATCAGCACAAGCACCAGTACCACCACCAACATTATCACCACCGCCGCCGATGTCGACGTCACCACTATCAGTACCACCATCACCATCAGCATCAGCACAAGCACCAGTACCACCATCAACATCATCACCACCGCCGCCGCTGTCGACGTCACCACTATCAGTACCACCACCACCAGCACCACCAGCATCAGCACAAGCACCAGCACCACCACCAACATTATCACCACCGCCGCCGCTGTCGACGTCACCACTATCAGTACCACCATCACCATCAGCATCAGCACAAGCACCAGCACCACCACCAACATCATCACCACCGCCGCCGCTGTCGACGTCACCATTATCAGTGCCACCACCACCAGCACCACCAGCATCAGCACAAGCACCAGCACCACCACCATCATCACCACCGCCGCCGCTGTGGACACCACCACTACCAGCACTACCACCACCACCACCACCACCACCATCAGCATCAACACAAGCACCACCGCCACCACCACCGCCGCCGTCGCCACCACCCCACTACCCCAGCACCCCAGCAGTACCACCACCACTCATCACTACCCCACCACCACCACCAACAACGCCGCCGCCACCATCCTTGCCGCCGTCGCCACTACCCGACTAGCACCTCCGCCACTGCCTTCGACACTACCCCAGCAGCACCACCACCACCAACGTCGCCACCAGCACCACCGCCGCCGTCACTACCACTCCACCAGCACCACCCCATCACCACCAACAGCAACAACATAAAAAATACTAATACTAATAATAATTAAAAATAATAATAACCGAAAATGTTCATTATGCTTGTTTTTCTTTTTACTCTAGTTGAAAAATACCTTTTGGTAAGGTGGGCTTCATAAAGTAAACTCTGCATTCAGGTGCTTTTAGTTTTTGAAGTAAAAGGGTTAATTCAATTACCATAAAACGACATTCTTATCTTATAATCTCTTTCTGCCTCCATAATACTTTTAAACTGCACAATAGACAATAATTTTTTTCACAATGACGCAGCCACATTTATTGGCTCTCTGCAGTTTTCAGTTTTTTTACAGTTTTTTTTTAGCAGACCACGTTTTCATGCACTAAACACTGTACTAAGAAGGCATAATATAAAAACAAATATTTAAATTGATTTTTCTTGAGGGTTTATTTTTCAAACAAAACAAACCAGCAAAGAACAAACAAAGAAACAAAGAAACTAAGGATTAAATATCTGTGGTCTTACAGATGCGGCAGTGTGACAAGGGGAAGTACGATGCACGTTTTATGGCCACAAACTTTTTAGTTGTGAAAAAATTACAGCCTATTACATGATCACAGGCCTCTGCTTCAGAATAATTTTATTTCTTATAAAGGAAATTATTTCTGACAGCTGAGCGGAATTAGTGCTGTTCGGTCCGCGTTCATTTCGTCCTTTCATTATTTCATTTCGAAAGCGAAATGGAAAATACAAAAAAAAAAAAAAAAAATAAATAAATAAATAAAATTTTTAATGTCTTGAATTTTCTCTCACAGCATGCAAGATGAACACTTGAAATCAATGCCTCCTTTGCAGGGACAAACCACAGAGTCTCACCGCTCAAAGCCGATATTTTAAAAGTAAGCTCTGATCCATTCTCTCTTATGTCATTATTTTTCGTGAAGACGAACCACGTCGAAAATGTAATTTTGCGTTTTAAGTAACAGCTAAAATTGAAAATGAATTCAGTTTTTCATTTTGCATTTATAATAGAAAATCAGAAATCGAAATTTGATTTTTTTCAATTTTCCACGTTGCTTTCGAAATGATACAGTGAATGGAAAAGGCCATGTCGTAGACGGTGCCTTTTTTCATCTGTGTGATTGTAAACGGTATTGCATGTTAAGGGATAGCACGTTAAATTTCTTATAAGCCAGAAAATGACGCGAACAACATTACCCTGTAAATGACTCTGCTTTTTGAAAGTAAAAATACGCCAAACGCGGTAAATTCCTGATTTACTTTTCCCAAGCATTAATGTTATCGTGACTGTATTACGTTTGAAAGGTTCAACGTGGTTAGTCCGGACAACGTTAAAGTTGAGGGCAACATTTGTCCGGATAAGCCAGGTGTCCGGATAAGCCAGGTGTCTGGATAAGCCAGGTATCCTGATAAGTCAGGTTTCCGGATAAGTCAGGTATCCTCATAAGTCAGGTGTCCGGATAAGTCAGGTATCCTGATAAGCCAGGTATCCGGATAAGCCAGGGGTCCGGTTAAGCCAGGTGCCCGGATCACTCACGCAATAGGGAGCTGTTTTCACTGGGGCAGATTCTGGTATTCAGAAGTTGAAGGTTTCGCTCCTTACCACATAGGCTACTTTTCTCACAATTTTTCCCCATTGTTTGCCTTTATCAATTTCACTTTTCACCAAGATTTATCAATTTCAATTTTCACCAAAACTTTTCACCAAGATTTAAATGGTTTCTTTTGTCATTACCATTACCATTCAATTAAATTCTCGTTTAGCGATATGGAGCTCGTCAACAGAAGCAGTGTATTTGTTTCGGTAAATTCTGGTTAACATAATGTGTGACGGTTATTGTGTGGTGATCAGTGCTGTGTCGGATCTGCTGCCCCTGGGTGCATTACCACGAGAGGACCAGCATAGCTGGTACAGCAGAGCGGGCATACAATAACCGGCTTGTTGACATATATTACCTGATGGCTGTTGTACGCTAATCTCCGTGAAACAGGCTCTTCAAAGGACTGAGTGATGTATTTGTGCATGGAATGATATTGGAGGTTCAATTCACTGAGATAATGGAGAATTCGTAACTTTCCGAAAAACCCCGTGAAGGCAAACGTCTCTATCCTCTTTTAAAACCAAAACCCCTTTTCCATAGGGACCCATAATAAAGGCACGTTTGCCATCACAGACGTTTGTCTGCATGCAACACCGCATCGCCTGAGTGCACTACCACGAAAGGCTAGCATGTCTGGTACCGCAGAGCGGGCATACAATAACCGACTTGTTTCACGTCCCTTTTGTGTTCGAGCGTGCGACATTTCAAGAGAATGAATGACCCTTTTGGCGGACGTTTCAATGCATACAGTTATTTTTTCGCTCAAGAGTTTATTTGCGTTAGTAAAGAGAAAGATAGACAATAAAGCCTGGTTAATATGGACTCCTTGTGACTGAAAAAATTTGTCCGTATTAGCAAGCTGTCAGGATTTTTCAGGTTGTTCTAACTCTCCCTCTCAATTTGCCACCTCCCTCCCCCGGCTGTTCTAACTCTCCCTCTCAATTTGCCACCTCCCTCCTCCGGCTGTTCTAACTCTCCCTCTCAGTTTCTCAATGTTCTACAGCATATTTTTTTACGTTTAAATGAACTAAATGATGAGTTGCATCGAGTAAAAACTGGTGGATTTCAGTCATCACGAATTGCAAACAGGGAATTATTCCGATATACGGACTTGCTCCTTATATTTGTTGTTAATGGATGTTAAAAAAATGAAGAAAAGTATGTGTAGCCCATTTGTATGTGTAGAAGTTCCCCCCATTATCTGTAACCTTTACATTTCAGGAAAAAACATCTAATTTAGGATATTTTATCTCTCTTTTAGAAACATTAAAACGATTTGTTTGACTTAAAGTACAGTAAAACCTGCCTACACCGGACAACGGGGGGACTGGCGGATTTTGTTCGGTATATAGAGGTGTGCGGTATTTCAGGGGTCATGTAAACCAATGGGGAAAAACGGGACTGAGAATTCTTATCCGGTATTGGCAGTGGTCCGGTATTTCAGGGTTAGTCAAGAATGAGGTTTTACTGTATTTTTCTGGAAGCTAAACATCTTTTGGCTTTTCCTCCTATATACTGTCTAACTGATAAATTTACGAATAAACTTGAACACTGAATTTGGTTATCTGAGCTCTACCCTTTCTCAGGTCACATATTCGAGGCAAATGCCATTTTTTCACACAAAAAAATGCAAATAGGAAATCGAAAAAATTCTAACATTTAATTTTATTCCTTAGTTACAAATTAGTCCCACTGACACATTGCAAACGGCAGTCGGAGATCTCAGAATATCTTGTCCAAAACAGGAGGTTACTTTTAAGTAAAAGCCAGAACTGGTTCTGAAAAATTGCATCCGAAGAATTGTTCATATTACTTAGGATCTTAAGATGTAGAAACTAATCTGAAATTAAAAGCACCTGAAATACAGTAAAACCCTTGATATGGACACCCCTCTATTATGGATTTTGAGTACATTATATTGAACACAGTGCATGTAAAGACAATAGGGCTTATTACAAAAGATGTGTGCTTAAGGGAGAAGCTTTATACTACTAAACCCTATTGACATGTGCTTCGTCTTTTAAAATTCGTATACAAGAACAAGTAATTCATTGTCTTTATACTAAGTTAAGATTTTATACAAGGTGTTAAGTATGAATATTGGTGATGTGAAAAGAAAACGGAAAGAACTTTCGCTAGCTGATAAAGTTAAAATAATCAAAGCTATTGATGGAAAAAAAATGTAAAAAAAATAGCCAAAGGTTTAGTTGTAGTTGTCAAATAGAACAGGAACTCGAAATTAGAGACACCCCGCCATGAGGGACAAAGTGCTTGAGTCACTTTTTGTCCCTAATAGCGGGGTTTCACTGTATATATTTTGTCTGAATTAAGGAGTTCTCCCTTTTTATACAGGTTTGTCCAGAGACATATTTTGCTGTTGCTTCCAAACAAACTCATATCATATGGACAACTATCCCACTCAATCAAAAATTTTCAGTTCCTAATAATTTGTCAATGGTTTTTCGATAGGAAACTGGATAATTCGGAGACCTCCTTCTCCCGGACACCCGACACAATTTTTAGAGTAAATTATAGGTTTTACAGTTTCAATAACCCGTGTAATTCGGACAAGCATTGGCGCGATCCTTCAGCGCTGTTTCTGTTTGCGAACTGTCTGATCCCGCAACAATCGTATTATTCATTCATATTGCCAAAGATATTAACAGAATAATATTGCTAATCGAAACTGAAAATTAAAAGAAAAGGAAAATATTAATGTGTAAATCTTGTTGAAGAATATGTTGAGACATTATGTGGTACTAGGCCCCTCACTTCCCTTGTGTATTATTTTTTCATACAGAGTCTATTGAACTTTCAGTTCGAATACTTTAAATGTGTTGTAAGTTATAAAACAGACGAGATGAGTAGTCACACGAGGGAAAGTGTCATGCGGATGACAGAAGCCTTCTGTCGGAAATAACACACCAAGCCCCTCGCGGCGGAAGTACCACCCACTATCCAAAACCCACCCAGTCCGCTGCGAGGACAGGCGGTGTAAGGCAGGAGTGGTACTGCGAGGACAGTCGGTGTAAGGCAGGAGTGGTACTGCGAGGACAGTCGGTGTAAGACAGGAGTGGTACTGCGAGGACAGTCGGTGTAAGGCAGGAGTGGTACTGCGAGGACAGTCGGTGTAAGGCAGGAGTGGTACTGCGAGGACAGTCGGTGTAAGACAGGAGTGGTACTGCGAGGACAGTCGGTGTAAGGCAGGAGTGGTACTGCGAGGACAGTCGGTGTAAGGCAGGAGTGGTACTGCGAGGACAGTCGGTGTAAGACAGGAGTGGTACTGCGAGGACAGTCGGTGTAAGGCAGGAGTGGTACTGCGAGGACAGTCGGTGTAAGGTAGGAGTGGTACTGCGAGGACAGTCGGTGTAAGGCAGGAGTGGTACTGCGAGGACAGTCGGTGTAAGGCAGGAGTGGTACTGATCTAATCTGCATGTGGAAGTTGAGAAACTCACACCAAAAGAGGAGTGGGCAATATACTAAGCAAATTTCATAAATTGTGTCGTTAGTGTCTCAGAGAGCAGTGTGGACAAGTGGACAGTGCGGGCAATGTGGGCAGTGTGGGCATTGTAGGCAGTGTGGACAGTGTGGACAGTATGGGCAATATGGGTATTTAAGCAGTGTGGGCAATGTGGACAGTGTGGGCAATGTGAGCAGTGTGGGCATTGTAGGCAGTGTGGACAGTATGGGCAATATGGGTATTTAAGCAGTGTGGGCAGTGTGGGAAGTGTGGGAAGTGTGGACAGTGTGGACAGTGTGGGTATTGTGGGCTGGCCAAGAACGAAAGAAAGTGGATAGCGACAAACATCGAACTCATACAGACTACCCATCAGCAACTCCACTGACTCAAGAACTCCGTCAGAAAACACACACAGAAATATATCTGTCATAACTCACACAAACAGTATCACTCCATAGAGCCTTTGGGATGTTTAACTCAAAGATCAACGACAACAAGAGGTTTGATGTTTATTTGAAGCTACAGAAGTAAAAAAAATCAAACATCTAAACAAATCCATGCCCTGGGGTCGAGGGTAACGACAATCCGTCATCAGCCGTGATGTTCCGTCATGAAAGCCTATAGGTGGTGTTTTGATACTCACCTTATACTTGGATTTGACTGCCGTGGGAGCATATTAAACCCTGGTGCGGCTTGTTTGTCTGATTAATGAGCCTTCGGTTATTGAGTTTACGGCATATTGAACGTTCGGAATTTTCAGGTCCGAAAATTTGTTTGCCCTGGGCAAATACACTTGAAAAATGTGTTACGGAGTTTTCAACTGTCGGACAAGTGGAATTTTTCGGAGTCCTGAAATGCGCAAAAATTCAGTGTTTTCACTGCAAACGAATAGGGTAGAAAACATGGAAGACATCTAGGGCAGAATAATTTCACCCAAAATTTGTAATTTCTTCGCATCGAAGAACAGGCTTGTTTTTAACAGACCATATGTTACTTAAAAACTTGTTTCAAGTAAAAAAAAAATAGTTTAAAGTTATAATTAAACATGTGCTCTGAGTAATTTCTTCTATCATTTCTTTAATTTTTTACCATGTCGGTTAACAGTCTTAACTTAAATTTTTGTGCAATTTCTTGAGAACACGCTAAGTGTGATACGGCGAAGTGATCGAAAAGTCAGGCAGCGGAAGCATCTCTGCCGCAAGTCACGTCAAAACACGAAGCCACTTGCTGAATTAGACATTAGACCAGTGGCCAGTTTATATATATATATATATATGTGTTACAGGCAATGTGTGTATTCAGGCAATTCGTGAATTGCCTGAGATTTTCAGGCAATTCGTGAACTGCCTGTAGGGGTCAGGCAATTCGTGAATTGACTAAAATTTTCAGGCAGTTCGTGAATTGCCTGAAATTTAAGGGTTCCATGTTCACAGATTGCCTAAAGGCAATTTGTGTATCAAATTTGTGTATCAAACTATTAACTGCTTAACAGGGCCAAATTTGTTAATTTCTTTCTTCATAATCGAAATATTTGCAATTAAGGCATGTACTTGGGGAAATATAATAGGGGGTCTTAGTATGTGTGTCTTACCTGACCATGTTTCATAATTGCAATTATGGCCACAGTAAAACATTGTCCTATGGGCTCCAATTTCCGGAATAGGTCAACTGCCAATAATGTTTCTCACGGTAGTAGTGAATCAATTAAGTGGGCTATCACTTTCCTTCCTAGGTTTGATATTATAAAAGTAACGACAAGTAAATACCGCCGTTATTTGAAAGCAGGTCTAAAACTGCAGTTTAATTTTTTGTGATTAATTTCAAATTAAAGATTTTAACGGGTTCTGTTATTTCCAAACGGGTGAATTGGACGAAATTAATTCCAAATAAACTTCAATAATTAAATACAATCCAATCTTTTATGGGAGTTTACGGTTTAGCATTGCAATTATAAATTGATGTAGCCGCTATTTAAGTATGGTGTTATGCCTTTTACTTGATACAATTGCAATTAACGGGCATCGGAGTTCAGTTCTATTATGCAACTGAGTGCGTGGTAAAATGCATGCAAACTGATTCTTTAATTTACTATTGATGAAAAGATAAACGCTAATTACTTGTTACAATTGCAATTAACAAGCAGCGGAGTGCTCTTTTATCATGAAACTGAGTGGTAAAGAAGTGAGATATTTTAGTTCAAGTAATCAGCAGATGAATGCAATTTACGATAAAAAATAATAATCAACGGAGTTTCTGATGTACAATTGATATAAATATGAACGTTTAATTCTTCTACATGCAACTATTGCTTTATAATTGCCTATGAAATGTAGCAATAAATAGAAGAAACATAAAAACTTGTTCAAAATCTCTTATAAAACATGTTTCAGGCATTCGAGAACTGACTGGTCCCTAATTTCAGGCAATTCACGAACTGCCTGAAAATTTTAGTCAATTCACGAATTGCCTGAGCCCTACAGACAGTTCACGAATTGCCTGAATACACAAATTGCCTGTAACATATATATATATATATATATATATATATATATATATATATATATATATATATATATATATATATATATATATATATATATATATATATATAAAATCTCGGTATTTGGGAGACATTTCGTATTTAGAAATAGCCCTTAGGGAGACATTATCATTGGGGAGACATTTCAATGTCTCCCTAATGTTAATGGTTATCTTCTGTGAATACAAAAAAGCAAAACCTTTATTTTGCGATTAAAAATAAAATAATATAATTTGTTTCACATTTTTCAGAAGTTTCAACAATATTTGAAAAGTTAAACTTTGTTTGTAAAGCCAATAAAAAATCAGAAATGTTTCCGTCTATATCTCTACCGTATTGTTGATGTTGAAATTTAGACCTTAGGGAGACATACCTTTTTTGCTAAATTTTACCTATTGATGCCATGTATATCTTTCTTAAGAGCTTTTGAAAAAAATATGTACATAAGTAAGTACCTATTCATTCTGTTGTATACAATGTTTATTACTTTATTTTATTAAAATAAAAATGCCAACTTGCGTCGAAAAGAAAAACACATCTTCGGTGGCAATATCATGGCGGGCACTTGCTGTTGCTAGAGAAGCTGGTATGTACAAATTAGCTAGTTTTAGCGATTATTTACCATTAATATCACAGAAAAATAGGATAATACTAGTTATTAATATTCATTTTTCTAAATACTGGTTTCAGCATCAAACGTTTGTGACTTAAATTGTTATAAAAACAACGAATTGTAGTTTGAGCGAAAATATGCAATTCTACGAAGGAAGAAGGGTTCGTTCAGCTCATAATGACTGCATTCTCGTTCAGCGTTACGGATACGTATCCATTCTTATTACAATACGCCTTTAGGTAGATACAAGCATAAAAGGTGTTCGGAATATAAATGTATTCCTGTTTCTGCACGAGCGAGCGATATACGATACGATCGTATATAGCTCTAGCTCCAAGTCAGCTCTTCATTATTTATACTTGGTATATTTATTTACCTGCGCCGAAACCCAGTAGCGGAGGGCTTCTTGGAGCTAATATAGCTCCAGGAAGCGATCGGCGGGGCGAAACACTGATACATTTTGATTTTAAGGTTTAAATTTTCCTACACTTGTTAAACTGTACATGTGATCATGAGTAATAATCGAAAAGCGTTTTTGAATATTTCGCGGTGATGCGTAGTGAAGAGCGTTATACATAACAACCGAAATTTTTAGTTTTACCATGTCATGAAATTTGACAATTTTTAATTTACAAAACAGGATTTGTGTTCGTATTTACTGGATGTGGATATGATCCTCATAATTCTTTTTTGACTCCTAACAATGCATTATACGAAACTTTGGCATATGTACCATTGATGTTAAAATAACATTGTTTAAAAGTTATTGCAATGTCAAATCGTGCATATCTGTGATGAGAAATTTTATATATAAATTATGCAACGTTTGAGTAACTCACGAAATGTAATAATAAAGAATATTCTTCAGACCAGTGTGCAGCACACATCTAACATTTGGAAACATATGTATAAAGAATTATGTGTCAATTATATGTTAATATATATGTATGTATTAGTTAATAATTCTTTGTTTATTCTATGTACAAATGTGGGACTGTATGTAAAGAGTCTGTAAGTAAAAATCATCTATCTGTCTATCAATCTAGACAACTTTTGCCTAGATAGTTGTCTAGATATTTCAACACGATAAGACAAGTAAGGTAAAAAAATACTACAATATAAAGTGCGAAGTGCATTGGTATCTAATACTTGACTAGATCTGTATATAATTGATATACATTTTGATAATTTTTGTTTAACATTCATAACATGATTTTTCCAGGTAAGTTTACTGTCCATATACACTCCTAAAACTTAGTTACGCACACTCGTTCAATTCTCGTTCCATTCATAGACATTACAATTTCATGCGGCACCGTTCTGTTTGACAAAACCATAAAATTCGTCTTTTTAACATTTAACGAAAATTTATTTATTTTGAACCACATATTAAGTTTTTCTATCTCTGAATAAATGCTTTGACACCAAGTCTTTTTCTCCTAACGCAAAAATAATTGAATTGCTGAAGTCCCTCAAAGTACAACGGAAATGACACATAACTTCTGTGCTACGCTTTCTTTAAAAACAAAATACGGAAATGACCACAAATCTCGTGTATTAACTGAAATTGTTCACATCCAGAGAGCAGGGTTTATTATGTGAAATGTGACGATAAATTTTGTAAGGCGTTATAGAAAGGCAAAAATATTCGAACTTTCTATATACTGCATATTGTTAAGAGTGCTGAGGGTGGATCAGATAAGGGTACCTGGACCTCAGGTAAGGCGTTATAGAAAATACGTTTGTACGACAATGTAAAGTACAGATGCAAGTGCATATTGTGCATAGTGTGTATTATTCTCTACGCATGCGCGAAGCAGAAATTGGAGCGATTTTCTAAATGTAATTTTGGGCGGTTTTAGCTCTAAGTCTGACAACATGTGGCCTTGGGTGAAATATGTCAAAAAGGTGAGGCGTTAAAAAAACTGCCATGCAGGCAAAGCTCTAGCGCAACCATATTTAAAGGAACAAGAGATATTATTTAACGCGTGCCCTTCTTTGCGCAGGAGGCAAAAATATTCGAACTTACTACATACTACATATTGTGTAAGGGTGCTGAGGGTGGATCAGATAAGGGGTACCTGGACCTCAGGTAGGGCGTTATAGAAAGTACATTTGTGCAACAATGTACAGTACAGATGCAAGTGCACATTGTGCATAGTGTGTATTATTCACTGCGCATGAGCAAAGTAGAAATTCGAGCGATTTTAGAAATGTAATTTTGAGTTGTTTTAGCTCTCAGTCTGACAACGTGTGGCCTGGGGTGAAATGTATCAAACTGGTCAGGCGTTAAAAAACTGCTATGCAGGCAAAGCTCTAGGGCAACCATGTTTAAAGGAACAAGAGATATTATTTAACGCGTGCCCTTCTTCGCTCAAGAGGCAAAGATATTCGAACTTTTTATATACTGCATCTTGTGTGAGGGTGCTGAGGGTGGATCAGATAAGGGGTACCTGGATCTTGGGTAAAGAGTTATAGAAAGTACATTTGTGCAACAATGTACAATACAGATGCAAGTACACATTGTGCATAGTGTGTATTATTGGCTGTGCATGCGCGAAGTAGAAATTCGAGCGATTTTGGAAATGTAATTTTGATCGATTTTAGCTCTCAGTCTGACAACGTGTGCCTTGGGGTGAATTATGTCGAAAAGGGGAGCCGTGCAAAAAACTGCCATGCAGGCAAAGGTCTATGGCGGCCATATTTAAAGGAACAAGATATTATTTAACGCGTGCGCTTCTTCGCGCAATCGGAAAAGATATAAAAAGCTTTCTTTATAATACAATTTGTGTATGGGACTGAGAGTGGGTCAGATGGGGGGTACCTGGACCTCAGGTAAGGCGTTATAGAAAGTACATTAGTGCAATAATGTACAGTACAGATGCAATTGCACATTGTGCAAAGTGTGAATTATTCGGTGCGGATGCGCGAAGTAGAAATTAGAGCGATTTTCTGAATGTTAGTTTCAGCGATTTTGGCCCTAGTCTGACAATATGTGAAAAACGGACAGACGTTAACAAATCTGGTATGCGGGCAAAGGTTTGTGGCAGTCATATTTAAAGGAGCAAGAGATATTATTTAAAGGGAAATTCGGGTATCTCACCTACAATTCATATTTCCTTCGTACTTTCACAGTTTAATGCTTTGAGAGTATAAATTCAAAAGGGGAGTCACCGATGTTATAAGAGAAATAAAGACTTTTACTTTAGAAACAATTAGGAAAACCAAGAAATTTTAGTCAAAATGCACAATTCACACATAATCACAATTGACAATTGCCTGATCCTTTCCCTGTTTGAAGAACACGTCCTACGAAATGTTTTAAGCAAATAACAAATATGTGTCACCGTATGAATAAGAGAATTATACAATCCTTTTGACAAAATCCCATTGACTCAATGGATAAAAGGTGAAAACAGTGTAATAGGATTTTAGTGGACAATATATCAACACAGGCCCTTCTAGGAACAAAATATCAATACAGACTATTTCACGGACACGACTATATTTGTTTTTGAAAAAAAAATTTCGGTTTAGACGGATTAAGTTGTTATTTATACTATGTAAACATGGAATCAAACTCAGCGATATTCAATGTAATGCGCATTATGATCGCTAGATTATGATTTGGAATTCAACTTACGGGTTGTCCATAAACCTTTCATGAATTGCACTGAAAATTTTCTTATTTTTAGTGACACAACATTCTGCTTAACTTCAAATAAGTAGGTAAGCAACAGCAGGAGCGATTAAATACATGCAATGCTGCATAGCCCCAAAACTGCCTTGCTAAACTATACTAAAGAAAATGCAAAAGACAATTCTCAAACCTAACAGTAAATTGAAATTTGGTATAATGACCTATTGATCATTGTCGGTCCCTCTCAACGGCTACGAAGCAAAAAGCTTGGATATTTTGAGAACACCATAGATGTACACCAGAGGTTTCCCTTATTTTCAAAACAAGTTGTTCCTGACGTCAGAAAAGATTTTTGGAAATTTTATATTTTCCTTCGAGTTCTGTTGTACGACGCAGAGAAACGGAGACTGGATACGAAAAATAGAAGGAAAATAGGTAGAGAGCTGTAAACTTGGTTTCTGTATGAAACTGTTGTACGTTCTCTCTTTCCAAAGTTTCATACAAATTGACAGAAAAACAAAGCTACAGGAAGAGGATTTGTGACATCTCTATGTTAAACGTCCATAGACTAACAGTGGGAAAGTAGTGATTTAAGGACCGACGTGAAAAAATTTTGAAAACTACCTTCTGGTTAACAGATCAATTCCATACTTGGCACATACTAAGACAATGCCTCATACATCTTACCTCGTATCCAACTTTTGGAATTCAACTCACGGGTTGTCCATAAACTTATCATGAATTGCACTGAAAATTAGTTATTTTTAGTGACACAACATTCTGCTTAACTTCAAATAAGTAGGTAAGCAACAGCAGGAGCGATTAAATACATGCAATGCTGCATAGCCCCAAAACTGCCTTGCTAAACTATACTAAAGAAAATGCAACAGACAATTCTCAAACCTAACAGTAACTTGAAATTTGGTATAATGACCTATTGATCATTGTCGGTCACTCTTAGCAGCTACGGAGCAAAAAACTTGGATATTTTGAGAACACCATAGATGTACACCAGAGGTTTCGCTTATTTTCAAAACAAGTTGTTCCTGACGTCAGAAAAGATTTTTGGAAATTTTATATTTTCCTTCGAGTTCTGTTGTACGACGCAGAGAAACGGAGACTGAATACGAAAAATAGAAGGAAAATAGGTAGAGAGCTGTAAATTTGGTTTCTGTATGAAACTGTTGCACGTTCTCTCTTTCCAAAGTTTCATACAAATTGACAGAAAAACAAAGCTACAGGAAGAGGATTTGTGACATCTCTATGTTAAACGTCCATAGACTAACAATGGGAAAGTAGTGATTTAAGGACCGACGTGAAAAAATTTTGAAAACTACCTTCTTGTTAACAGATCAATTCCATACTTGGCACATACTAAGACAATGCCTCATACATCTAACCAGGTATCCAACTTTTGGAATTCAACTTACGGGTTGTCCATAAACTTATCATGAATTGCACTGAAAATTAGTTATTTTTAGTGACACAACATTCTGCGTAACTTCAAATAAGTAGGTAAGCAACAGCAGGAGCGATTAAATACATGCAATGCTGCATAGCCCCAAAACTGCCTTGCTAAACTATACTAAAGAAAATGCAAAAGACAATTCTCAAACCTAACAGTAAATTGAAATTTGGTATAATGACCTATTGATCATTGTCGGTCCCTCTTAACGGCTACGAAGCAAAAAGCTTGGATATTTTGAGAACACCATAGATGTACACTAGAGGTTTCCCTTATTTTCAAAACAAGTTGTTCCTGACATCAGAAAATATTTTTGGAAATTTTATATTTTCCTTCGAGTTCTGTTGTACGACGCAGAGAAACGGAGACTGGATACGAAAAATAGAAGGAAAATAGGTAGAGAGCTGTAAACTTGGTTTCTGTATGAAACTGTTGTACGTTCTCTCTTTCCAAAGTTTCATACAAATTGACAGAAAAACAAAGCTACAGGAAGAGGATTTGTGACATCTCTATGTTAAACGTCCATAGACTAACAGTGGGAAAGTGTTGATTTAAGGACCGACGTGAAAAAATTTTGAAAACTACCTTCTGGTTAACAGATCAATTCCATACTTGGCACATACTAAGACAATGCCTCATACATCTAACCTCGTATCCAACTTTTGGAATTCAACTTACGGGTTGTCCATAAACTTATCATGAATTGCACTGAAAATTAGTTATTTTTAGTGACACAACATTCTGCTTAACTTCAAATAAGTAGGTAAGCAACAGCAGGAGCGATTAAATACATGCAATGCTGCATAGCCCCAAAACTGCCTTGCTAAACTATACTAAAGAAAATGCAAAAGACAATTCTCAAACCTAACGGTAAATTGTAATTTGGTACAATGACCTATTGATCATTGTCGGTTACTCTTAACGGCTACGGAGCAAAAAGCTTGGATATTTTGAGAACACCATAGATGTACACTAGAGGTTTCCCTTATTTTCAAAACAAGTTGTTCCTGACGTCAGAAAAGATTTTTGGAAATTTTATATTTTCCTTCGAGTTCTGTTGTACGACGCAGAGAAACGGAGACTGGATACGAAAAATAGAAGGAAAATAGGTAGAGAGCTGTAAATTTGGTTTCTGTATGAAACTGTTGCACGTTCTCTGTTTCCAAAGTTTCATACAAATTGACAGAAAAACAAAGCTACAGGAAGAGGATTTGTGACATCTCTATGTTAAACGTCCATAGACTAACAATGGGAAAGTAGTGATTTAAGGACCGACGTGAAAAAATTTTGAAAACTACCTTCTGGTTAACAGATCAATTCCATACTTGGCACATACTAAAACAATGCCTCATACATCTAACCAGGTATCCAACTTTTGGAATTCAACTTACGGGTTGTCCATAAACTTATCATGAATTGCACTGAAAATTAGTTATTTTTAATGACACAACATTCTGCTTAACTTCAAATAAGTAGGTAAGCAACAGCAGGAGCGATTAAATACATGCAATGCTGCATAGCCCCAAAACTGCCTTGCTAAACTATACTAAAGAAAATGCAAAAGACAATTCTCAAACCTAACAGTAAATTGAAATTTGGTACAATGACCTATTGATCATTGTCGGTCACTCTTAACGGCTACGGAGCAAAAAGCTTGGATATTTTGAGAACACCATAGATGTACACCAGAGGTTTCCCTTATTTTCAAAACAAGTTGTTCCTGACGTCAGAAAAGATTTTTGAAAATTTTATATTTTTCCTTCGAGTTCTGTTGTACAACGCAGAGAAACATATAAGCAAAACAGGAAGAGAGCTGTAAGCTTGTAGTCTTGCTTCTGAGTGAAATTGGTATACGTTCTCTCTTTCCAAAGTTTCAAAGAAATTGACAGAAAAACAAAGGCACAGGAAAAAGATTTGTGACCTCCCTGTGTTAAAGGAAATGCGGGTATCTCAGCCACAATTGACATTTCCCTTATACTTTCACAGTTTAATCCTTTGACGGTGTACATTCAAAAATTGAAAAGAAATAAGGGGGTCACTGATGCTATGAGAGAAATAAAACACTGAAGGATCGCTTACTTTTACTATAAAAACCTTTGGGAAAACCAAGAAATTTCAATCAAAATGCAAAATTCACACATAATCACAATTGATAATTGCCTCATTTTTCCCTGTTTGAAAAACACGTCATACGAAATGTTTAAGCAAATAAAAATATATGTCACCGTATGAATAAGAGAATTATACAATGGACAATTTATTAACGCAGGCCCTTCTAGGAACAAAATATCAATATAGACCGTTTCTGGACACTGCCCTATTTGTGTTTGAAAAGAATTTTTCGATCTAACGGATTTAGTAGTTATTTATACTGTGTAAATATGGATTCAAATTCAGCGATATTCAATGTAATGCGCATTTCGGTGGCTAGATGGCGCAGAGATACCCGCATTTCCCTTTAACACATGAGCTTCCTTGCGCAATTTGCAAAAATATTCGAACTTTCTGTATACTACGATCTGTGTAAGGGACTGAGGGTGGATCAGATAGAAGGTACCTAGACCTCAGATAAGGCGTTATAGAAACTACATTAGTTCAACAATGTACAGTACAGATGCAAGTGAACATTGTGCATAGTGTGAATAATTCGCTGCGCATGCGCGACGTTGACATTTGAGCGATTTTTGGAATGTTATTTTCAGCGATTTTAGCCCTCAGTTTGACAACGTGTGGCTTGGGGTGAAATATGCCAAAAAGGGCAGGAGTAAAAAAAAACTGCCATGCAACTGAGGCAACCATATTCTTTTCTTGTTAATATGCGGCCATGAACCTATTCTCTAACCGTAATATACAAAGTTGTGCAATGATTTATCATATCATATTTTGTGTCCATTCAAACGTCATGACCCCTGCAGTGTTTTGCACACAGCCAGTTGTGTGCTGTCACCTTCGCCCTTATGTCATATTTGCTGACTTCAGTAAATGTATTCATTAATCTATATTTATTGCGAACACTTTTTCAACAGTAGCAACACAAAGATACCCTGGCAAACATTCTTTGAGCACAGTTTCAAATTACTAGCTCTTCGCACATAGCCATACCATCACCAAATAATATGAATGTTTTATTTTCCAGGTTCTCAGCATAACCGTTTCTTTTCTGTTTGTGTTGGGACCACAAACATGCACATGTAAAGCTCTGCAATGTTTTATCATATCTAATTCTGTGCCCGTTCAAACTTCATCCCCACTTGGCTGTCTTGCACACAGCTACTTGTCTGCTCTTAGCTGCTCCTTTATGTAATATATGCTGTGTTGAAGAAATGTAGCTAGAAATGTATATTTAAGGCGAACACTATTTCAACAGTATTAATACTAGTTTGAGCAAAATTATATAAAAATACCTGTAAAAAATTAATTGAATCCCTTTTACAGTGCTGCTGCACTTACAGTTTTGATCGAACAAATTTAATGTTTTTATTACATAAATGAAATCAGTGGTTAAGAAAATACAAGCAGCTAGGTAGTTCATCAACATTTAACGCTAAGTGCTGTTTGCTATTGTGGGTTCGACTCCCACAGGGTGCTTGCATAGCGATTTCTTATGCAACGAATAAGCGCTCTCTGGTGATAGCACAGCCCGCGTTAAGTATGGCCATTTTGATCTTGTCCAATAACTTTTAATTGATCAAGCTATAATTAACTGTTCTAGTTAATCAAGTTTATGAAGCTTTAGAAGTAACACGCTGTAGCAGTGAAACTAGGGATGCGTATCGCGAAAAATTTTATATCGCAATACGTATCGCGATATAGCATTTCATATAGCGATATATCGCGATATTTCCACTTAATAAAAAAAAGAAAATTATTTGAGTTTTGTAACATTTATTCGAAACTTTTATAACAGTCTTGAGTAAACAAATCTAAGTGACTAAGTAACACAGCTTTCAATCTAACTAATTACTGTGTGATTATCGCGCAAATTTCGTTGTGCATGATATTAAACAGTTGCCCATGAAAAGTATTTACACTTATTCTTATGTCTCGACTTTAAACGGCTTCCAAACAGAATGTATTTAATTATAAAACTAAAAATCTGCCTTGAGGTAAATTATGACCACATTTAAAGTATTCAGTGTCTAATATTTACTGTAAACCACCATTCATGAAAATAATAAACCGCTAATTTTGATATGGTAAAAACGCCACTAAGCAAAATTATTCTCCGTAATTGTTTTCAGAACATTGCAAACTTATCAAGTAAGTCAAAACTAGATCTGAGAATTAGCTGTGCTGAACGTCGCTAAACAAAGCTGTTCTTATAACATATAACATGTTTTTCTTGACAAAGATGAGCATGTCCACTTTGTCCGGAGTGATGCCTTCTCATATGATATCGGAGATTAGAAGTAACCCCAGAATACTATACATCCATTTGGCAATGCTTCCATGCTGCAACATTTCTTTCCGTCACTGGATTTGAGTCCAAAATATTTCCACTATTTTTTTCCATATTTTTTACCCAGTTTATTTGTTATTATCCTTTTTTGAACACAATCTTATTACTTATCCTTATTTGAACACAATGTTATTTAATTATCCTATTGCAATGTCATTATCAATTTGTATTATCCTGTGTATTTATTCGTTTATTTTAAGGATGAACTGTCGACTTCAACCGTTTGTGTACTCGAAACCATTGCAAATGTAAGACTTACAACAGAGACAGTAAAAAACACCCCGGAAAAACCGGTATTTCGAAATTTATATCGCGAATATCGTATCGCGAAAAAATATCGCGATATTTCCCCGTACCGGTTAATATCGGCACCCCTAAGTGAAACCGTTATTTTTATGCTATTTTTAATGATATAGAAAATTTTTCGACCGAAACTTTAGGCGGAGAAGCCTTTATAGACATTTTCTGACGCACATACACTTTTAATAATCAACTCCTTATCCATTCAACACTTTCTTTAGTATGTAGAACTTCCCGTAATACTACTATCATATGCGGAAATTTTGGTCTGTAACTATTATACTGGTAACATGTCCTAGTCTAACACTTATCTTGCTGCGCTATTACCGGAGAGTGCCAGTTGATTGCAAAAAAATCGTTATGCAAGCACTCTGTGGGAGTCGAACCCACAAAAGCAAAAAACGACAAGTGCTGACTAAAACATATATTTATGACCGTTTTCATGTTTCTTTCCCAACATTTTATTCACGACTTACATCCATAAATGGATTCTACTCGTAGCATAAACAAGTCGCCAAGATTATATAAAGCAAATAAGAATTCATAGTTTTCGATATTTGCGAAGCAAGACATTATAGGCAAAGTTCACGGGAATTCTTTATCAATTACAAAGAAAGAAAGAAACTCCAAACGTCATTCCCACTCCACTATTCTGCACGTAACAATTTTTATGCAGTCATATAAGCCGTTAGGTAAAATATGCTGTCTTCAGGAAATGCACGCAAAAATATATATTTAGGGTGAACACTGTATCAACAGTACCATTTCAAAGATTCGCTGGCAAATATTCTTTGACTGGTTCCAAATTTCTAGGTCTTCGCGCACAGCCGCACCGTCAGCAAATAATATGCGTATCAGATTCGCAGCTCAACAGCATAGCCATTTCTTTTGTCTTTGTGTTGGGACCAAAACATGCACATGCAAAGTTCTGCAATGCTTTACCATCCAATTCAGTGCCCATTCAAACTTTATCCCCACTCGACTGTACTGCACGTGGAGATTTATCTGCTCCTAAATACTCGTTTATGAAATATATGCTGTGTTGAAGACTTTATCTAGGAATGTATGTTAACGGCAAATACTATTTCAAAGGTACCGATACAAAGATGCATTGCCAACCCTTCTTTGAGTCTGTTCTGAATTCCTAGCTCTTCGCACAGAGCCACAACGACAGCAAGTGAAATGCATATTATAGACTCAAAGTTCTCTGCTCAACTGCAGAGCCATTTCTTTTCTTCTTAATCTGCGGTTATAAACATGTTTATACAAAGTTACGCAATGCCTTATCATATCAAATTTTGTGTCCATTCAAACTTCATCCGCGCTCGGCTGTTTGGTCTTACCCACTTCTTTATGGAATATATGCTGTGTTGAAGAAATATACCTCGGAATGTATAGTTTAGGCAAATACTATTTCAACGGTACCCAAACAAAGATGGCCTGGCAACCCTTCTCTGAGTACTGGTCTGAATTGTTAGCTCTTCGCACATAGCCACACTGACAGCAAATAACATGCGTATTTTATACTCAAAATTCCCTGCCCAACTATAGAGCCTGTTCTTTTTAATTTGCGGCCAGAAACATGTATTTGCAAAGTTGCGCAATGCTTTACCATATCACATTTTACGTCCATTCAAACTCCATCACCACTGAGGTGTTTTGCACATAGCCATTTGTGTGCTGTCACCTGCTCTCTTATGTAATATATGCTGTCTTCAGGAAATATATACAAAAATGTATTATTTAGGGCAAACACTGTTTCAACGGTACCAATACAAAGATACCCTAGCAACCCTTCTTTGATTGCTGTTCTAAATTCCTAGCTCCTCGCACACAGCCACACCATCAGCAAATAACATCCTAATTTTAGACTTAAGATTCCCTGCTCAACTGCAGAGTCATTTCTTTTCTTTTTAATTTGCGGCCATCAAAGTTGCACAATACTTTACCATATCACATTTTGTGTCCATTCAAACTTCATCACCACTGCGGTGTTTTGCACCTAGCCGTTTGTGTGCGGTCACTTGGGCCTTTATGTATGTATGCTGTCTTGAGTAGATATATACAACAATATATATTTATGGCGAACACTGTTTCAACAGCACCAACCAAAGATACTTTCTTTAAGTAGAGTTCCGAATTTCTAGCTCTTCGCACATAGCCACACCATCAGCAAATAATATGTGTATTTTAGACTCTCAGCTCAACAGCAGAGTTACTTCTTTTCTGTTTATGTTGGGGCCACAAACATGCACATGCAAAATTATCTGACGCACTTATAGTCTTGATCAAACAACTTTGGTGTGATTGCTACATAAATGAAATCAATGGTTAAGAAAATACAAGCATCTAGATAGTTTGATTTACATCTAACGCTTAGTGCTGTTTGCTGTTGTGGGTTCGACTCCCATAGGGTGCTTGCATAACGCTTTCTTATGCAACGAATAAGCGCTCCCCGGTGGTAGCACAGCCCGCGTTAAGAATAGCCATTTATGTCATATCGTTTATCAAGATTTAGAAGCTACACGCAGTAGCAGTGAAAAAACTTTTAGTAACATTTTGATATCTACTGCTATTTTAACGATGTAGAAAATTCTGCAGTTTTCCATGATTCAACTAAAACTATAGGGAGAATAGCTTTTGTAAACATTCTCTGACGCACATACACATTTTTAGCCATCGAGAACTTTTTGTCGTGAGTCCTTATCCATTCAACACTCTTTCGTTAGTATGTAGCACTCCTTTTGATCCTACTGCTATCCTTTGCAGAAATTTTGGTGTGTAATCATTTAACAGGTAACATGGTCTAGCATAATACTTATCTTGCTGTGCTTTCACCGGAGAGTGCGAACTGATTGCATAAAAAATCGTTATGCAGGCACTCTGTGGGAGTTGAACCCACAAAAGCAAGCGACAAGTGCTGACTAAAACATATACTTATGACCGTTTTCATGTTTCTTTCCCAACGATTTTACTCCCAACGATTTATATCCATGGCAGACTTCTGATAGTAGCACAAGATCGCCATGAACCCTGTAATTGTAGAAAAAAACAAGAAAAAACACTTTATTATTTAAAATATGAACATATCAAGCAAATAAGAATTCATATCTTTTTCGATATTTGCGAATCAAGGCACTATAGTCAAAGTTAGTCTTTTCTGGAATAGACTAACTTAGATGAAGGGCAATTCAATTTCTATCATTCTTTATAGATTTCACTTAGACTCTCGAAAAGTCTATTTCGGAATGTATTCACTTTGTCGATAGTACCCAATTTCGCCTGCAAAGAAAATATGCAGATGTTTAGTTACTTGGTGCATTGTTATTTTAAACAATAGTGTGTTTCAATTATAGATTACTTCCCATAGACTAACAGTGGGAAAGTGTTGATTTAAGGACCGACGTGAAAAAATTTTGAAAACTACCTTCTGGTTAACAGATCAATTCCATACTTGGCACATACTAAGACAATGCCTCATACATCTAACCAGGTATCCAACTTTTGGAATTCAACTTACGGGTTGTCCATAAACTTATCATGAATTACACTGAAAATTAGTTATTTTTAGTGACACAACATTCTGCTTAACTTCAAATAAGTAGGTAAGCAACAGCAGGAGCGATTAAATACATGCAATGCTGCATAGCCCCAAAACTGCCTTGCTAAACTATACTAAAGAAAATGCAAAAGACAATTCCCAAACCTAACAGTAAATTGAAATTTGGTACAATGACCTATTGATCATTGTCGGTCACTCTTAACGGCTACGGAGCAAAAAGCTTGGATGTTTGGAGAACACCATAGATGTACACCAGCGGTTTCCCTTATTTTCAAAACAAGTTGTTCCTGACGTCAGAAAAGATTTTTGGAAATTTTATATTTTCCTTCGAGTTCTGTTGTACGACGCAGAGAAACGGAGACTGGATACGAAAAATAGAAGGAAAATAGGTAGAGAGCTGTAAATTTGGTTTCTGTATGAAACTGTTGTACGTTCTCTCTTTCCAAAGTTTCATACAAATTGACAGAAAAACAAAGCTACAGGAAGAGGATTTGTGACATCTCTATGTTAAACGTCCATAGACTAACAGTGGGAAAGTGTTGATTTAAGGACCGACGTGAAAAAATTTTGAAAACTACCTTCTGGTTAACAGATCAATTCCATACTTGGCACATACTAAAACAATGCCTCATACATCTAACCAGGTATCCAACTTTTGGAATTCAACTTACGGGTTGTCCATAAACTTATCATGAATTACACTGAAAATTAGTTATTTTTAGTGACACAACATTCTGCTTAACTTCAAATAAGTAGGTAAGCAACAGCAGGAGCGATTAAATACATGCAATGCTGCATAGCCCCAAAACTGCCTTGCTAAACTATACTAAAGAAAATGCAAAAGACAATTCTCAAACCTAACAGTAAATTGAAATTTGGTACAATGACCTATTGATCATTGTCGGTTACTCTTAACGGCTACGGAGCAAAAAGCTTGGATATTTTGAGAACACCATAGATGTACACTAGAGGTTTCCCTTATTTTCAAAACAAGTTGTTCCTGACGTCAGAAAAGAGTTTTGGAAATTTTATATTTTCCTTCGAGTTCTGTTGTACGACGCAGAGAAACGGAGACTGGATACGAAAAATAGAAGGCAAATAGGTAGAGAGCTGTAAATTTGGTTTCTGTATGAAACTGTTGTACGTTCTCTCTTTCCAAAGTTTCATACAGATTGACAGAAAAACAAAGCTACAGGAAGAGGATTTGTGACATCTCTATGTTAAACGTCCATAGACTAACAGTGGGAAAGTGTTGATTTAAGGACCGACGTGAAAAAAATTTGAAAACTACCTTCTAGTTAACAGATCAATTCCATACTTGGCACATACTAAGACAATGCCTCATACATCTAACCTCGTATCCAACTTTTGGAATTCAACTTACGGGTTGTCCATAAACTTATCATGAATTGCACTGAAAATTAGTTATTTTTAGTGACACAACATTCTGCTTAACTTCAAATAAGTAGATAAGCAACAGCAGGAGCGATTAAATACATGCAATGCTGCATAGCCCCAAAACTGCCTTGCTAAACTATACTAAAGAAAATGCAAAAGACAATTCTCAAACCTAACAGTAAATTGAAATTTGGTACAATGACCTATTGATCATTGTCGGTTACTCTTAACGGCTACGGAGCAAAAAGCTTGATTATTTTGAGAGCACCATAGATGTACACTAGAGGTTTCTCTTATTTTCAAAACAAGTTGTTCCTGACGTCAGAAAAGAGTTTTAGAAATTTTATATTTTCCTTCGAGTTCTGTTGTACAACGCAGAGAAACGGAGACTGGATACGAAAAATAGAAGGAAAATAGGTAGAGAGCTGTAAATTTGGTTTCTGTATGAAACTGTTGCACGTTCTCTCTTTCCAAAGTTTCATACAAATTGACAGAAAAACAAAGCTACAGGAAGAGGATTTGTGACATCTCTATGTTAAACGTCCATAGACTAACAGTGGGAAAGTGTTGATTTAAGGACCGACGTGAAAAAATTTTGAAAACTACCTTCTGGTTAACAGATCAATTCCATACTTGGCACATACTAAGACAATGCCTCATACATCTAACCAGGTATCCAACTTTTGGAATTCAACTTTCGGGTTGTCCATAAACTTATCATGAATTACACTGAAAATTAGTTATTTTTAGTGACACAACATTCTGCTTAACTTCAAATAAGTAGGTAAGCAACAGCAGGAGCGATTAAATACATGCAATGCTGCATAGCCCCAAAACTGCCTTGCTAAACTATACTAAAGAAAATGCAAAAGACAATTCTCAAACCTAACAGTAAATTGAAATTTGGTACAATGACCTATTGATCATTGTCGGTTACTCTTAACGGCTACGGAGCAAAAAGCTTGGATATTTTGAGAACACCATAGATGTACACTAGAGGTTTCCCTTATTTTCAAAACAAGTTGTTCCTGACGTCAGAAAAGATTTTTGGAAATTTTATATTTTCCTTCGAGTTCTGTTGTACGACGCAGAGAAACGGAGACTGGATACGAAAAATAGAAGGAAAATAGGTAGAGAGCTGTAAACTTGGTTTCTGTATGAAACTGTTGTACGTTCTCTCTTTCCAAAGTTTCATACAAATTGACAGAAAAACAAAGCTACAGGAAGAGGATTTGTGACATCTCTATGTTAAACGTCCATAGACTAACAGTGGGAAAGTGTTGATTTAAGGACCGACGTGAAAAAATTTTGAAAACTACCTTCTGGTTAACAGATCAATTCCATACTTGGCACATACTAAGACAATGCCTCATACATCTAACCTCGTATCCAACTTTTGGAATTCAACTTACGGGTTGTCCATAAACTTATCATGAATTGCACTGAAAATTAGTTATTTTTAGTGACACAACATTCTGCTTAACTTCAAATAAGTAGATAAGCAACAGCAGGAGCGATTAAATACATGCAATGCTGCATAGCCCCAAAACTGCCTTGCTAAACTATACTAAAGAAAATGCAAAAGACAATTCTCAAACCTAACAGTAAATTGAAATTTGGTACAATGACCTATTGATCATTGTCGGTTACTCTTAACGGCTACGGAGCAAAAAGCTTGATTATTTTGAGAGCACCATAGATGTACACTAGAGGTTTCTCTTATTTTCAAAACAAGTTGTTCCTGACGTCAGAAAAGAGTTTTAGAAATTTTATATTTTCCTTCGAGTTCTGTTGTACGACGCAGAGAAACGGAGACTGGATACGAAAAATAGAAGGAAAATAGGTAGAGAGCTGTAAATTTGGTTTCTGTATGAAACTGTTGCACGTTCTCTCTTTCCAAAGTTTCATACAAATTGACAGAAAAACAAAGCTACAGGAAGAGGATTTGTGACATCTCTATGTTAAACGTCCATAGACTAACAGTGGGAAAGTGTTGATTTAAGGACCGACGTGAAAAAATTTTGAAAACTACCTTCTGGTTAACAGATCAATTCCATACTTGGCACATACTAAGACAATGCCTCATACATCTAACCAGGTATCCAACTTTTGGAATTCATCTTACGGGTTGTCCATAAACTTATCATGAATTACACTGAAAATTAGTTATTTTTAGTGACACAACATTCTGCTTAACTTCAAATAAGTAGGTAAGCAACAGCAGGAGCGATTAAATACATGCAATGCTGCATAGCCCCAAAACTGCCTTGCTAAACTATACTAAAGAAAATGCAAAAGACAATTCTCAAACCTAACAGTAAATTGAAATTTGGTACAATGACCTATTGATCATTGTCGGTTACTCTTAACGGCTACGGAGCAAAAAGCTTGGATATTTTGAGAACACCATAGATGTACACTAGAGGTTTCCCTTATTTTCAAAACAAGTTGTTCCTGACGTCAGAAAAGAGTTTTAGAAATTTTATATTTTCCTTCGAGTTCTATTGTACGACGCAGAGAAACGGAGACTGGATACGAAAAATAGAAGGCAAATAGGTAGAGAGCTGTAAATTTGGTTTCTGTATGAAACTGTTGTACGTTCTCTCTTTCCAAAGTTTCATACAGATTGACAGAAAAACAAAGCTACAGGAAGAGGATTTGTGACATCTCTATGTTAAACGTCCATAGACTAACAGTGGGAAAGTGTTGATTTAAGGACCGACGTGAAAAAAATTTGAAAACTACCTTCTAGTTAACAGATCAATTCCATACTTGGCACATACTAAGACAATGCCTCATACATCTAACCTCGTATCCAACTTTTGGAATTCAACTTACGGGTTGTCCATAAACTTATCATGAATTGCACTGAAAATTAGTTATTTTTAGTGACACAACATTCTGCTTAACTTCAAATAAGTAGATAAGCAACAGCAGGAGCGATTAAATACATGCAATGCTGCATAGCCCCAAAACTGCCTTGCTAAACTATACTAAAGAAAATGCAAAAGACAATTCTCAAACCTAACAGTAAATTGAAATTTGGTACAATGACCTATTGATCATTGTCGGTTACTCTTAACGGCTACGGAGCAAAAAGCTTGATTATTTTGAGAGCACCATAGATGTACACTAGAGGTTTCTCTTATTTTCAAAACAAGTTGTTCCTGACGTCAGAAAAGAGTTTTAGAAATTTTATATTTTCCTTCGAGTTCTGTTGTACGACGCAGAGAAACGGAGACTGGATACGAAAAATAGAAGGAAAATAGGTAGAGAGCTGTAAATTTGGTTTCTGTATGAAACTGTTGTACGTTCTCTCTTTCCAAAGTTTCATACAAATTGACAGAAAAACAAAGCTACAGGAAGAGGATTTGTGACATCTCTATGTTAAACGTCCATAGACTAACAGTGGGAAAGTGTTGATTTAAGGACCGACGTGAAAAAATTTTGAAAACTACCTTCTGGTTAACAGATCAATTCCATACTTGGCACATACTAAGACAATGCCTCATACATCTAACCTCGTATCCAACTTTTGGAATTCAACTTACGGGTTGTCCATAAACTTATCATGAATTGCACTGAAAATTAGTTATTTTTAGTGACACAACATTCTGCTTAACTTCAAATAAGTAGATAAGCAACAGCAGGAGCGATTAAATACATGCAATGCTGCATAGCCCCAAAACTGCCTTGCTAAACTATACTAAAGAAAATGCAAAAGACAATTCTCAAACCTAACAGTAAATTGAAATTTGGTACAATGACCTATTGATCATTGTCGGTTACTCTTAACGGCTACGGAGCAAAAAGCTTGATTATTTTGAGAGCACCATAGATGTACACTAGAGGTTTCTCTTATTTTCAAAACAAGTTGTTCCTGACGTCAGAAAAGAGTTTTAGAAATTTTATATTTTCCTTCGAGTTCTGTTGTACAACGCAGAGAAACGGAGACTGGATACGAAAAATAGAAGGAAAATAGGTAGAGAGCTGTAAATTTGGTTTCTGTATGAAACTGTTGCACGTTCTCTCTTTCCAAAGTTTCATACAAATTGACAGAAAAACAAAGCTACAGGAAGAGGATTTGTGACATCTCTATGTTAAACGTCCATAGACTAACAGTGGGAAAGTGTTGATTTAAGGACCGACGTGAAAAAATTTTGAAAACTACCTTCTGGTTAACAGATCAATTCCATACTTGGCACATACTAAGACAATGCCTCATACATCTAACCAGGTATCCAACTTTTGGAATTCAACTTTCGGGTTGTCCATAAACTTATCATGAATTACACTGAAAATTAGTTATTTTTAGTGACACAACATTCTGCTTAACTTCAAATAAGTAGGTAAGCAACAGCAGGAGCGATTAAATACATGCAATGCTGCATAGCCCCAAAACTGCCTTGCTAAACTATACTAAAGAAAATGCAAAAGACAATTCTCAAACCTAACAGTAAATTGAAATTTGGTACAATGACCTATTGATCATTGTCGGTTACTCTTAACGGCTACGGAGCAAAAAGCTTGGATATTTTGAGAACACCATAGATGTACACTAGAGGTTTCCCTTATTTTCAAAACAAGTTGTTCCTGACGTCAGAAAAGATTTTTGGAAATTTTATATTTTCCTTCGAGTTCTGTTGTACGACGCAGAGAAACGGAGACTGGATACGAAAAATAGAAGGAAAATAGGTAGAGAGCTGTAAACTTGGTTTCTGTATGAAACTGTTGTACGTTCTCTCTTTCCAAAGTTTCATACAAATTGACAGAAAAACAAAGCTACAGGAAGAGGATTTGTGACATCTCTATGTTAAACGTCCATAGACTAACAGTGGGAAAGTGTTGATTTAAGGACCGACGTGAAAAAATTTTGAAAACTACCTTCTGGTTAACAGATCAATTCCATACTTGGCACATACTAAGACAATGCCTCATACATCTAACCTCGTATCCAACTTTTGGAATTCAACTTACGGGTTGTCCATAAACTTATCATGAATTGCACTGAAAATTAGTTATTTTTAGTGACACAACATTCTGCTTAACTTCAAATAAGTAGATAAGCAACAGCAGGAGCGATTAAATACATGCAATGCTGCATAGCCCCAAAACTGCCTTGCTAAACTATACTAAAGAAAATGCAAAAGACAATTCTCAAACCTAACAGTAAATTGAAATTTGGTACAATGACCTATTGATCATTGTCGGTTACTCTTAACGGCTACGGAGCAAAAAGCTTGATTATTTTGAGAGCACCATAGATGTACACTAGAGGTTTCTCTTATTTTCAAAACAAGTTGTTCCTGACGTCAGAAAAGAGTTTTAGAAATTTTATATTTTCCTTCGAGTTCTGTTGTACGACGCAGAGAAACGGAGACTGGATACGAAAAATAGAAGGAAAATAGGTAGAGAGCTGTAAATTTGGTTTCTGTATGAAACTGTTGCACGTTCTCTCTTTCCAAAGTTTCATACAAATTGACAGAAAAACAAAGCTACAGGAAGAGGATTTGTGACATCTCTATGTTAAACGTCCATAGACTAACAGTGGGAAAGTGTTGATTTAAGGACCGACGTGAAAAAATTTTGAAAACTACCTTCTGGTTAACAGATCAATTCCATACTTGGCACATACTAAGACAATGCCTCATACATCTAACCAGGTATCCAACTTTTGGAATTCATCTTACGGGTTGTCCATAAACTTATCATGAATTACACTGAAAATTAGTTATTTTTAGTGACACAACATTCTGCTTAACTTCAAATAAGTAGGTAAGCAACAGCAGGAGCGATTAAATACATGCAATGCTGCATAGCCCCAAAACTGCCTTGCTAAACTATACTAAAGAAAATGCAAAAGACAATTCTCAAACCTAACAGTAAATTGAAATTTGGTACAATGACCTATTGATCATTGTCGGTTACTCTTAACGGCTACGGAGCAAAAAGCTTGGATATTTTGAGAACACCATAGATGTACACTAGAGGTTTCCCTTATTTTCAAAACAAGTTGTTCCTGACGTCAGAAAAGAGTTTTAGAAATTTTATATTTTCCTTCGAGTTCTATTGTACGACGCAGAGAAACGGAGACTGGATACGAAAAATAGAAGGCAAATAGGTAGAGAGCTGTAAATTTGGTTTCTGTATGAAACTGTTGCACGTTCTCTCTTTCCAAAGTTTCATACAAATTGACAGAAAAACAAAGCTACAGGAAGAGGATTTGTGACATCTCTATGTTAAACGTCCATAGACTAACAGTGGGAAAGTGTTGATTTAAGGACCGACGTGAAAAAAATTTGAAAACTACCTTCTAGTTAACAGATCAATTCCATACTTGGCACATACTAAGACAATGCCTCATACATCTAACCTCGTATCCAACTTTTGGAATTCAACTTACGGGTTGTCCATAAACTTATCATGAATTGCACTGAAAATTAGTTATTTTTAGTGACACAACATTCTGCTTAACTTCAAATAAGTAGATAAGCAACAGCAGGAGCGATTAAATACATGCAATGCTGCATAGCCCCAAAACTGCCTTGCTAAACTATACTAAAGAAAATGCAAAAGACAATTCTCAAACCTAACAGTAAATTGAAATTTGGTACAATGACCTATTGATCATTGTCGGTTACTCTTAACGGCTACGGAGCAAAAAGCTTGATTATTTTGAGAGCACCATAGATGTACACTAGAGGTTTCTCTTATTTTCAAAACAAGTTGTTCCTGACGTCAGAAAAGAGTTTTAGAAATTTTATATTTTCCTTCGAGTTCTGTTGTACGACGCAGAGAAACGGAGACTGGATACGAAAAATAGAAGGAAAATAGGTAGAGAGCTGTAAATTTGGTTTCTGTATGAAACTGTTGCATGTTCTCTCTTTCCAAAGTTTCATACAAATTGACAGAAAAACAAAGCTACAGGAAGAGGATTTGTGACATCTCTTTGTTAAACGTCCATAGACTAACAGTGGGAAAGTGTTGATTTAAGGACCGACGTGAAAAAAATTTGAAAACTACCTTCTAGTTAACAGATCAATTCCATACTTGGCACATACTAAGACAATGCCTCATACATCTAACCTCGTATCCAACTTTTGGAATTCAACTTACGGGTTGTCCATAAACTTATCATGAATTGCACTGAAAATTAGTTATTTTTAGTGACACAACATTCTGCTTAACTTCAAATAAGTAGATAAGCAACAGCAGGAGCGATTAAATACATGCAATGCTGCATAGCCCCAAAACTGCCTTGCTAAACTATACTAAAGAAAATGCAAAAGACAATTCTCAAACCTAACAGTAAATTGAAATTTGGTACAATGACCTATTGATCATTGTCGGTTACTCTTAACGGCTACGGAGCAAAAAGCTTGATTATTTTCAGAACACCATAGATGTACACTAGAGGTTTCTCTTATTTTCAAAACAAGTTGTTCCTGACGTCAGAAAAGAGTTTTAGAAATTTTATATTTTCCTTCGAGTTCTGTTGTACAACGCAGAGAAACATATAAGCAAAACAGGAAGAGAGCTGTAAGCTTGTAGTCTTTCTTCTGAGTGAAATTGGTGCACGTTCTCTCTTTCCAAAGATTCAAAGAAATTGACAGAAAAACAAAGGCACAGGAAAAAGATTTGTGACCTCCCTGTGTTAAAGGGAAATGCGGGTATCTCTGCCACAATTGACATTTCCCTTATACTTTCACAGTTTAATCCTTTGACGGTGTACATTCAAAAATTGAAAAGAAATAATGGGGTCACTGATGCTATGAGAGAAATAAAACACTGAAAGATCGCTTACTTTTACTATAAAAACCTTTGGGAAAACCAAGAAATTTCAATCAAAATGCAAAATTCACACATAATCACAATTGATAATTGCCTCATTTTTCCCTGTTTGAAAAACACGTCACACCAAATGTTTAAGCAAAAAAAATATATGTCACCGTATGAATAAGAGAATTATACAATGGACAATATATTAAGGCAGGCCCTTCTAGGAACAAAATATCAATATAGACCGTTTCTGGACACTGCCCTATTTGTGTTTGAAAAGAATTTTTCGATCTAACGGATTTAGTAGTTATTTATACTGTGTAAATATGGATTCAAATTCAGCGATATTCAATGTAATGCGCATTTCGGTGGCTAGATGGCGCAGAGATACCCGCATTTCCCTTTAACACATGAGCTTCCTTGCGCAATTTGCAAAAATATTCGAACTTTCTGTATACTACGATCTGTGTAAGGGACTGAGGGTGGATCAGATAGAAGGTACCTAGACCTCAGATAAGGCGTTATAGAAACTACATTAGTTCAACAATGTACAGTACAGATGCAAGTGAACATTGTGCATAGTGTGAATAATTCGCTGCGCATGCGCGACGTAGACATTTGAGCGGTTTTTGGAATGTTATTTTCAGCGATTTTAGCCCTCGGTTTGACAACGTGTGGCTTGGGGTGAAATATGCCAAAAAGGGCAGGAGTAAAAAAAAACTGCCATGCAGGCAAAGGTCTGAGGCAACCATATTCTTTTCTTGTTAATATGCGGCCATGAACCTATACCCTAACCGTAATATACAAAGTTGTGCAATGATTTATCATATCATATTTTGTGTCCATTCAAACGTCATGACCCCTGCAGTGTTTTGCACACAGCCAGTTCTGTGCTGTCACCTTCGCCCTTATGTCATATTTGCTGACTTCAGTAAATGTATTCATTAATCTATATTTATTGCGAACACTTTTTCAACAGTAGCAACACAAAGATACCCTGGCAAACATTCTTTGAGCACAGTTTCAAATTACTAGCTCTTCGCACATAGCCATACCATCACCAAATAATATGAATGTTTTATTTTCCAGGTTCTCAGCATAACCGTTTCTTTTCTGTTTGTGTTGGGACCACAAACATGCACATGTAAAGCTCTGCAATGTTTTACCATATCTAATTCTGTGCCCGTTCAAACTTCATCCCCACTTGGCTGTCTTGCACACAGCTACTTGTCTGCTCTTAGCTGCTCCTTTATGTAATATATGCTGTGTTGAAGAAATGTAGCTAGAAATGTATATTTAAGGCGAACACTATTTCAACAGTATTAATACTAGTTTGAGCAAAATTATATAAAAATACCTGTAAAAAATTAATTGAATCCCTTTTACAGTGCTGCTGCACTTACAGTTTTGATCGAACAAATTTAATGTTTTTATTACATAAATGAAATCAGTGGTTAAGAAAATACAAGCAGCTAGGTAGTTCATCAACATTTAACGCTAAGTGCTGTTTGCTATTGTGGGTTCGACTCCCACAGGGTGCTTGCATAGCGATTTCTTATGCAACGAATAAGCGCTCTCTGGTGATAGCACAGCCCGCGTTAAGTATGGCCATTTTGATCTTGTCCAATAATTTTTAATTGATCAAGCTATAATTAACTGTTCTAGTTAATCAAGTTTATGAAGCTTTAGAAGTAACACGCTGTAGCAGTGAAACTAGGGATGCGTATCGCGAAAAATTTTATATCGCAATACGTATCGCGATATAGCATTTCATATCGCGATATATCGCGATATTTCCACTTAATAAAAAAAAGAAAATTATTTGAGTTTTGTAACATTTATTCGAAACTTTTATAACAGTCTTGAGTAAACAAATCTAAGTGACTAAGTAACACAGCTTTCAATCTAACTAATTACTGTGTGATTATCGCGCAAATTTCGTTGTGCATGATATTAAACAGTTGCCCATGGTTCCAAATTTCTAGGTCTTCGCGCACAACCGCACCGTCAGCAAATAATATGCGTATCAGATTCGCAGCTCAACAGCATAGCCATTTCTTTTGTCTTTGTGTTGGGACCAAAACATGCACATGCAAAGTTCTGCAATGCTTTACCATCCAATTCAGTGCCCATTCAAACTTCATCCCCACTCGACTGTACTGCACGTGGAGATTTATCTGCTCCTAAATACTCGTTTATGAAATATATGCTGTGTTGAAGACTTTATCTAGGAATGTATGTTAACGGCAAATACTATTTCAAAGGTACCGATACAAAGATGCATTGCCAACCCTTCTTTGAGTCTGTTCTGAATTCCTAGCTCTTCGCACAGAGCCACAACGACAGCAAGTGAAATGCATATTATAGACTCAAAGTTCTCTGCTCAACTGCAGAGCCATTTCTTTTCTTCTTAATCTGCGGTTATAAACATGTTTATACAAAGTTACGCAATGCCTTATCATATCAAATTTTGTGTCCATTCAAACTTCATCCGCGCTCGGCTGTTTGGTCTTACCCACTTCTTTATGGAATATATGCTGTGTTGAAGAAATATACCTCGGAATGTATAGTTTAGGCAAATACTATTTCAACGGTACCCAAACAAAGATGGCCTGGCAACCCTTCTCTGAGTACTGGTCTGAATTGTTAGCTCTTCGCACATAGCCACACTGACAGCAAATAACATGCGTATTTTATACTCAAAATTCCCTGCCCAACTATAGAGCCTGTTCTTTTTAATTTGCGGCCAGAAACATGTATTTGCAAAGTTGCGCAATGCTTTACCATATCACATTTTACGTCCATTCAAACTCCATCACCACTGAGGTGTTTTGCACATAGCCATTTGTGTGCTGTCACCTGCTCTCTTATGTAATATATGCTGTCTTCAGGAAATATATACAAAAATGTATTATTTAGGGCAAACACTGTTTCAACGGTACCAATACAAAGATACCCTAGCAACCCTTCTTTGATTGCTGTTCTAAATTCCTAGCTCCTCGCACACAGCCACACCATCAGCAAATAACATCCTAATTTTAGACTTAAGATTCCCTGCTCAACTGCAGAGTCATTTCTTTTCTTTTTAATTTGCGGCCATCAAAGTTGCACAATACTTTACCATATCACATTTTGTGTCCATTCAAACTTCATCACCACTGCGGTGTTTTGCACCTAGCCGTTTGTGTGCGGTCACTTGGGCCTTTATGTATGTGTGCTGTCTTGAGTAGATATATACAACAATATATATTTATGGCGAACACTGTTTCAACAGCACCAACCAAAGATACTTTCTTTAAGTAGAGTTCCGAATTTCTAGCTCTTCGCACATAGCCACACCATCAGCAAATAATATGTGTATTTTAGACTCTCAGCTCAACAGCAGAGCTACTTCTTTTCTGTTTATGTTGGGGCCACAAACATGCACATGCAAAATTATCTGACGCACTTATAGTCTTGATCAAACCACTTTGGTGTGATTGCTACATAAATGAAATCAATGGTTAAGAAAATACAAGCATATAGATAGTTTGATTTACATCTAACGCTTAGTGCTGTTTGCTGTTGTGGGTTCGACTCCCATAGGGTGCTTGCATAACGCTTTCTTATGCAACGAATAAGCGCTCCCCGGTGGTAGCACAGCCCGCGTTAAGAATAGCCATTTATGTCATATCGTTTATCAAGATTTAGAAGCTACACGCAGTAGCAGTGAAAAAACTTTTAGTAACATTTTGATATCTACTGCTATTTTAACGATGTAGAAAATTCTGCAGTTTTCCATGATTCAACTAAAACTATAGGGAGAATAGCTTTTGTAAACATTCTCTGACGCACATACACATTTTTAGCCATCGAGAACTTTTTGTCGTGAGTCCTTATCCATTCAACACTCTTTCGTTAGTATGTAGCACTCCTTTTGATCCTACTGCTATCCTTTGCAGAAATTTTGGTGTGTAATCATTTAACAGGTAACATGGTCTAGCATAATACTTATCTTGCTGTGCTTTCACCGGAGAGTGCGAACTGATTGCATAAAAAATCGTTATGCAGGCACTCTGTGGGAGTTGAACCCACAAAAGCAAGCGACAAGTGCTGACTAAAACATATACTTATGACCGTTTTCATGTTTCTTTCCCAACGATTTTACTCACAACGATTTATATCCATGGCAGACTTCTGATAGTAGCACAAGATCGCCATGAACCCTGTAATTGTAGAAAAAAAAACAAGAGAAAACACTTTATTATTTAAAATATGAACATATCAAGCAAATAAGAATTCATATCTTTTTCGATATTTGCGAATCAAGGCACTATAGTCAAAGTTAGTCTTTTCTGGAATAGACTAACTTAGATGAAGGGCAATTCAATTTCTATCATTCTTTATAGATTTCAATTAGACTCTCGAAAAGTCTATTTCGGAATGTATTAACTTTGTCGATAGTACCCAATTTCGCCTGCAAAGAAAATATGCAGATGTTTAGTTACTTGGTGCATTGTTATTTTAAACAATAGTGTGTTTCAATTATAGATTACTAAATGTTGCACCCGAATGTACACAGGATTGCTTCATCAATCACCAAGAAACAAAGAAAGAAACTTCATCCTCACTCGACTGTTCTCCACCTAAACATTTGTGTGCACTCACATCACCCCTTATGTAATATATGCTGACTTCACGAAATACGCACAAAAATATATATTTACGGCTAACACTTGCAACGGTACCAATTTAATGGTACCTTGGCAACTTTACTTGAGCGCAGTTCCAAACTGCTTACCTATTTTGGGTGACTCAAACCCGCTATCTGAAAATAATGGAAAATGATACATTTTGTTTATTGTACTAATGTGTAATTATTGAAAACATATTTGGAGCAAAGCTAGACCCTGCCAATACCTTACTAATACAATAAAATTTTGGGTGGCTCCCCCCTCTCTGGGATTTGAGCGGGAAAGGCCCAATCCCCGTGCACTTATACCACATATATAAGAAAGAAATATGGTAATAACCATTTTATCGTATCGATTTAGTCATTGAAAATTAAACATATTATACACTAGTTAAATACAAATGATCAAATGTAGGAAACAGTGCCGGTCACTTCAAACCTGGGCCATGATAGTCCGTTTTGGGTGGTCCCCCCTGCTATCTGAAAATAAGGAAAAATGACACATCTTCGAGTTTATCTGCTATCTGAAAATAAGGAGAAAAAATGACACATTTTCGGCTTTATCCTGATTATTGTACCGATTTGAAAACTGATATTTGGCACAAAGCTGGACCCTATTACTACTCTCCTAATGCCGCAAACGCTTTGCCGCCGCAACCACTCCTTCGAGCAGCAGCGCGCAAATCCTGACCCCCGGGCTCGTGTATCATACATTTCCCTCCTACTTGCTTAAAGATGTGTTTCAATACTGGGGATCGGCGTGCCGCTTTAATTCCACGCTATATAATCATATAGAATTCAATTGCTCTCGCTTTGAGGCACCTCAGTGATTACCTCTAACTTTACCTGATATATATTATTCAAATATTTACAGAAAGTTCATGCCTAATATACCCTATTTGAAGAACATGCACAATTTTTAAATGGGCTGCATATCTTTTATTTCTTCGCAAAAGTGTAGAAACGTTACTTGCACATTCACCTGTCAAACGTTTTTTTACATTCGGGCCTTTTAATGTCATGTGACCAAATTCAAGTGACTAGAAATTTAAATACAAGCGTGTCCAAAGACATGACCCAGTCGATTTACCAAACAAAGAAAGAGAGAAAAACTCTGAAATGAATACTGTTAGGCCCAAAAAAATGAAGAACTTTGTTTCAGGACGCAACTTTTTCATAATTTTAATACAGAAAAACGAATTTTCAAGAGTGGGAGCTACCCGGAAAGGGATATTGGAGAGGTTGGGTTTTGACGATTCACGTATTTACTGACATTTACACAATTTTACAATTCCACCAGTTCGGCATTTTTTTTTTTTTGTCATTTGCGGAAAAAGCAAAGTCTAGGTGGAGAAGCACCTAAGAAACTTTCGATTAAAATTTTAGAACTATTTGAAAAAGACTGAGACAAATGAATGGTTTGACAATTTAGTTATTACCATTTATTCCAGTTTGTTGCCAAACTTCAAAAGTCCGCCATTTCGGAAGGCGAACCTCTGGGAAACATCCCTGCGTAACATCTAAACGATTGGAGTAAAGCTGGAGTAAAGCTGTATTATGCACTGTTATGCTAGATTTGAGCCTCATGACAATTTGAACCCTATCAGCGGAACAGCGGAAGGGCTGCATCTGCTGCGCGGGATGTGCGGGAATCCCGCGATTCGTGAAACAATCCCGCAAAAGCGACGAGGAGAGTGCGGGCCCGATCACGCGCTTTTCGAAAAAATACCATAAAATTGCAACAGCAGTGGGAGATTTTGAAATTATGAAAACAAATAACGTATTTACATTGCATGTTTCTTTCTGTTTTTTTTTTTAATATTCTTTTCTGCCACACTTACGCATATATGCATTACTTGTTTGCTAAAACTTGGAAGACAAGACGTTGGTTGTTTTACTTTGATAAAATAACAGCTACCTCTCAATTGAGTCTGCTGTATGTATGCCTATACATATGATCCCGCACTCTGATTCCAAATCTCGCGCTTCCTTCAAATAGTTGCAGGATTGCCCACAATTTTACGATTTTGCAGAGAAACAGCCATACACGTAAATGCAAGGAAGAGCTGACTCGAAGCTAATCACTGATGTACCTCGAAGTGAGAGCAACTGAATGTTTATATAGCGGGAAATTGAAGCGGTACCCCGATCCCCAGTACCGAGACACCTTCAAGCCATTCCTCTTCTTTTTTTTCTTTATTATATCTCCCCGACCAAGGGGAGACATATAGTGTATGCACGTTCTTTGCGTGTATGTAAGTACAGTGTCTGTGTTTTGTCACTTATTCAAGTAATAAAGTACGCTCCGTGTGTGCAAGCAAATGACAATTATTGCGGGAGATTAGTAGTTGTTTCCGTATTCTGTTCTTATAAGAAAGAGTGAGACAGAAGTTGTATATCATTACCGTTGTATTTGTGGCCTTTAGCATATGCCAATAAGGACTTGTGGGTTGTCGACTCTAGCACAATGTGGCCGCAGAGCTCCAGTTGGTTTAAATATCCTTATATAGCGAGGAATTGAAGCGGTACGTTGAAACCCTTTTAGCATGCCGCTTCTTGGAGCTACTCATTGATTAGCTCCAAGCGGCCGGCTACTGAGGTTCAGCGTACATACCAAGTAAAAATACTGAAGAGCTGACTTGGAGCTACTCAGTGATATGTAGCTCACTAAAATTTGTGCCTGTTTTCTTTTCGCATGAAATTGCAGTAAATGCACGAATATTAGGTACTGTTAGGCTTCGCAGATTTGACAGAGATATACCAGGTACACGGCTGCATCTGCTGCGCGGGATGTGCGAGAATCCCGCGCTTCCTTAAACAATCCCGCACTGTCCTCGGCTCTTTTCAAAAGCAATCCCGCACAATTGTAACAGCAGAACGAAATTTTGAAATTATGAAAACAAGTAACGTATTTACATTGCATGTTTACTTTCTGCCACAGTTACGTATATATACATTACTTGTTTGTTAAAACTGGGTACACAAGAAGTTGGTTGTTTGGACTTTAATAAAATAACAGCTAAATATCAATTGAGTCTACTGTATATATGTCTATACATTTGATCCCGCATTCTGATTCCAAATTCCGCTCTTCCTTCAACAAAATCGTACCCCAACTATTAATAACAAATTGCAGCGGAAGTTGGACGTGAACCAACTCCATTGTGCACGCAGTTTAGAAGTTTTGTCTTCAAAGAGGAAGGTTATAAGGCACCATAAGATCGAATAGTATATCGCTCTCCTCGTATGCGGTTCGTACAACAGCACAGAAATAGAAATAAACCTAAATTTCGAACATCTTTTATGCATGTATCTACGTAACGGCATATTGCAAAAAGAATGGATATGTACCTGGAAGAGATGACTCGGAGCTATTCAGTGATGTGCCTCATAATTCACACTATGCACAATGTGCACTTGCATCTGTACTGTACATTTTCGTACAAATGGACTTTCTATAACACCTTACCTGAGGTCCAGGTACCCCTAATCTGATCCACCCTCAGCACCCTTACACAATATACAGTATATAGAAAGTTCGAATATTTCTGCCTCTTGCGCGAAGAAGGGCACACGTTAAATAATATCTCTTGCTCCTTTAAATATGGTTGCCCTAGAGCTTTGCCTGCATAGCAGTTTTTTAAACGCCTGACCTTTTCTGACACATTTCACCCCAGGCCACACGTTGTCAGACTGAGAGCTAAAATCGCTCAAAATCACATTTCCAAAATCGCTCGAATTTCTACTTCGCGCATGCGCAGCGAATAATACACACCATGCACAATGTGCACTTGCATCTTTACTGTACATTGTCGTACAAATGGACTTTCTATAACGCCTTACCTGAGGTCCAGGTATCCCTAATCTGATCCACCCTCAGCACCCTTACACAATATACAGTATATAGAAAGTTCGAATATTTCTGCCTCTTGCGCGAAGAACGGCACGCGATAAATAATATCTCTTGTTCCTTTAAATATGGCTGCCCTAGAGCTTTGCCTACATAGCCGTTTTTAAACGCCTGACCTTTTTTACTTTTTTCACCCCAGGCCACACGTTGTCAGACTGAGAGCTAAAATCGCTCAAAATCACATTTCCAAAATCGCTCGAATTTCTACTTCGCGCATGCGCAGCGAATAATACACACCATGCACAGTGTGCATTTGCATCTGTACTGTACATTGTCGTAAAAATGT
Organism: Protula sp. h YS-2021; assembly: GCA_949752745.1. Lineage (NCBI taxonomy): Eukaryota > Metazoa > Annelida > Polychaeta > Sabellida > Serpulidae > Protula > Protula sp. h YS-2021. The sequence goes on along the minus strand of OX457031.1, from coordinate 14,430,561 downwards.
ACTTTCTATAACTCTTTACCCGAGGTCCAGGTACCCCTTATCTGATCCACCCTCAGCACCCTTACACACTATGCAGTATATGGAAAGTTCGAATACTTTCGCCTCTTGCGCGAAGAACGGCAAGCGTTAAATAATATATCTTGTTTCTTTAAATATGGTTGCCCTAGAGCTTTGCCTGCATAGCAGTTTTTTAAACGCCTGACCTTTTCTGACACATTTCACCCCAGGCCACACGTTGTCAGACTGAGAGCTAAAATCGCTCAAAATCACATTTCCAAAATCGCTCGAATTTCTACTTCGCGCATGCGCAGCGAATAATACACACTATCGACAATGTGCACTTGCATCTGTACTTTACATTGTCGTACAAATGGACTTTCCATAACGCCTTACCTGAGGTCCAGGTACCCCTAATCTGATCCACCCTCAGCACCCTTACACAATATACAGTATATAGAAAGTTCGAATATTTCTGCCTCTTGCGCGAAGAACGGCAAGCGTTAAATAATATCTCTTGTTCCTTTAAATATGGTTGCCCTAGAGCTTTGCCTGCATAGCAGTTTTTTAAACGCCTAACCTTTCTTTACTTTTTTCACCCCAGGCCACACGTTGTCAGACAGAGCTAAAATCGCTCAAAATCACATTTCAAAAATCGCTCGAATTTCTACTTCGCGCATGCGCAGCGAATAATACACACCATGCACAATGTGCACTTGAATCTGTACTGTACATTGTCGTACAAATGGACTTTCTATAACGCCTTACCTGAGGACCAGGTACACCTAATCTGATCCACCCTCAGCACCCTTACACAATATACAGTATATAGAAAGTTCGAATATTTCTGCCTCTTGCGCGAAGAAGGGCACACGTTAAATAATATCTCTTGTTTCTTTAAATATGGTTGCCCTAGAGCTTTGCCTGCATAGCAGTTTTTTAAACGCCTGACCTTTTCTGACACATTTCACCCCAGGCCACACGCTGTCAGACTGAGAGCTAAAATCGCTCAAAATAACATTTCCAAAATCGCTCGAATTTCTACTTCGCGCATGCGCAGCGAATAATACACACCATGCACAATGTGCACTTGCATCTTTACTGTACATTGTCGTACAAATGGACTTTCTATAATGCCTTACCTGAGGTCCAGGTACCCATTATCTGATCCACCCTCAGCACCCTTACCCAATGAAAAGTATATAGAAAGTTCGAATATTTCTGCCTCTTGCGCGAAGAACGGCACGCGATAAATAATATCTCTTGTTCCTTTAAATATGGTTGATCCAGAGCTTTGCCTAAATAGCAGTTTTTTAAACGCCTGACCTTTTTTTACTTTTTTCACCCCAGGCCACACGTTGTCAGACTGAGAGCTAAAATCGCTCAAAATCACATTTCCAAAATCGCTCGAATTTCTACTTCGCGCATGCGCAGCGAATAATACACACCATGCACAATGTGCAATTGCATCTGTACTGTACATTGTCGTAAAAATGTACTTTCTATAACTCTTTACCCGAGGTCCAGGTACCCCTTATCTGATCCACCCTCAGCACCCTTACACACTATGCAGTATATAGAAAGTTCGAATATTTCTGCCTCTTGCGCGAAGAACGGCAAGCGTTAAATAATATCTCTTGTTCCTTTAAATATGGTTGCCCTAGAGCTTTGCCTGCATAGCAGTTTTTTAAACGCCTAACCTTTCTTTACTTTTTTCACCCCAGGCCACACGTTGTCAGACAGAGCTAAAATCGCTCAAAATCACATTTCAAAAATCGCTCGAATTTCTACTTCGCGCATGCGCAGCGAATAATACACAACATGCACAATGTGCACTTGAATCTGTACTGTACATTGTCGTACAAATGGACTTTCTATAACGCCTTACCTGAGGACCAGGTACACCTAATCTGATCCACCCTCAGCACCCTTACACAATATACAGTATATAGAAAGTTCGAATATTTCTGCCTCTTGCGCGAAGAACGGCACACGTTAAATAATATCTCTTGTTCCTTTAAATATGGTTGCCCTAGAGTTTTGCCTGCATAGCAGTTTTTTAAACGCCTGACCTTTTCTGACACATTTCACCCCAGGCCACACGTTGTCAGACTGAGAGCTAAAATCGCTCAAAATAACATTTCCAAAATCGCTCGAATTTCTACTTCGCGCATGCGCAGCGAATAATACACACTATGGACAATGTGCACTTGCATCTGTACTTTACATTGTCGTACAAATGGACTCTCCATAACGCCTTACCTGAGGTCCAGGTACCCCTAATCTGATCCACCCTCAGCACCCTTACACAATATACAGTATATAGAAAGTTCGAATATTTCTGCCTCTTGCTCGAAGAACGGCACGCGTTAAATAATATCTCTTGTTCCTTTAAATATGGTTGCCCTAGAGCTTTGCCTGCATAGCAGTTTTTTAAACGCCTGACCTTTTTTTACTTTTTTCACCCCAGGCCACACGTTGTCAGACTGAGAGCTAAAATCGCTCAAAATCACATTTCCAAAATCGCTCGAATTTCTACTTCGCGCATGCGCAGCGAATAATACACACCATGCACAATGTGCAATTGCATCTGTACTGTACATTGTCGTAAAAATGTACTTTCTATAACTCTTTACCCGAGGTCCAGGTACCCCTTATCTGATCCACCCTCAGCACCCTTACACACTATGCAGTTTTTAGAAAGTTCGAATACTTTCGCCTCTTGCGCGAAGAAGGGCACGAGTAAAGTAATATCTCTTGTTCCTTTAAATATGGTTGCACTAGAGCTTTGCCTGCATAGCAGTTTTTTAAACGCCTGACCTTTTCTGACACATTTCACCCCAGGCCACACGTTGTCAGACTGAGAGCTAAAATCGCTCAAAATAACATTTCCAAAATCGCTCGAATTTCTACTTCGCGCATGCGCAGCGAATAATACACACTATGGACAATGTGCACTTGCATCTGTACTTTACATTGTCGTACAAATGTACGTTCTATAATGCCTTACCCGAGGTCCAGGTACCCCTAATCTGATCCACCCTCAGCACCCTTACACAATATACAGTATATAGAAAGTTCGAATATTTCTGCCTCTTGCTCGAAGAACGGCACGCGTTAAATAATATCTCTTGTTCCTTTAAATATGGTTGCCCTAGAGCTTTGCCTGCATAGCAGTTTTTTAAGCGCCTAACCTTTCTTTACTTTTTTCACCCCAGGCCACACGTTGTCAGACTGAGAGCTAAAATCGCTCAAAATCACATTTCCAAAATCGCTCGAATTTCTACTTCGCGCATGCGCAGCGAATAATACACACAATGCACACTGTGCACTTGCATCTGTACTGTACATTGTTGCACAAATGTACGTTCTATAACGCCTTACCCGAGGTCCAGGTACCCCTTATCTGATTCACCCTCAGCACCCTTACGCATTATGCATTATATAGAAAGTTCGAATATTTTTGCTTCTTGCGCGAAGAAGGATTCGCGTTAAATAATATCTCTTGTTCCTTTAAATACGGTTGTCCTAGAGCTTTGCCTGCATAGCAGTTTTTTAACGCCTGACCTTTTTTACTGGGAGAAACAAATAATGAAGAGCTGACTTGGAGTTATCAAATGTGTACGAATTCTCTCAAATCCCACGTAAATCAAGGGACAATGCATATTTATTATCGCTTAAATTGTATATGTGTATATAGTTTTTTTCTCATACGAGGGAGAGGAGAACGAATGGATACAGTAGATCCAAATTGGTGAAATCAAAAAGAACATCTTCCGTGGTTCAAAACAAATTTATTTTGTCAAATATCACAAAATGATGCACATATAAATCGATAAGGTTGCAACACTTCCAGCAGGCTTATTTAGTGGAGTTTGAATTTAGCATTTTCTGTCACCAATTATGATCTACGCTATCCAATTCTATCTCCCCTCCCTCGTATATGTTTGAAAATAAAACAGTGAATCTGAATAACTGGCAGAAACGAGTAATGAAGAGCTGACTTGAAGCTATCAAATGTGTACGAAGAGAACAAACGGTTACACACTGGAAACAGTTTCTAACTCTGTTAAATCCCACGTAAATAAGCGGGAGCTGACTTGGAGCTATCACATGTTTACGAAAAGGAGACCAAACGGTTACAGTAAATTCAAATTGTTGAAATTAAAACAAGCCCCGACACTAAATCACATTATTTACGATTATCGCCCAAGATTGTTACTAGAGTCGTATGATACCACAATTTCATTTTCTCGGTAATAAAGACCTAACTCAAATGATTCCGATTATTTATTTATTTATTCAAACGTCTTCGAATACATACATGCAATTTCATTTACAAAATTTACCATAGAGAAAAAATTAAATTACGAAAACTTTATTATCGCCCAAGACTTGTAAATATTATTCGTGTTGTACGATAGCATAATTTCATTTTCTAAGAAATATAAACCTACAAATACACAAACAATAATAACATATGCAAAATACAATTTAGCCATTTTATGCTTTAAAAACAGGTTTCTATATTTATTAACCTTTACTGGTACCCAAAAAGGTGAAAGGCACAAAAAACAGGTTTCAGTAGCAGGTGTCTCCCTAAGGCTGGAGTTTTATATAAAAAACATTAGGGAGACACACGATTAAACAAAAATGTCTATATCTTTAAATACGTCTTTTTCAGGGAATTTTTTTAATCAATCATAATAAAAAGGCAATACCAAGAAGATTTATGTTAAAAACCAATCAAATTGTGCCCTGATAAGAAAAATATTTAGCAAAATGAAATATGTCTCCCTAAGGTCTATTATTAAATATTGTCTCCCTAAGGTCGGTTTCATATATATATATATATATATATATATATATATATATATATATATATATATATACTGTCTGTAAAAACATGAAAAGTTATATTCGTACTGCATGGTTGTATCGAATGCCGTGTCTGTTGCATCAAGAATGTAGTTTTTGATATTTTGATATTTTAGTTTTTGATATCACTGATTCTTTTATTGGTATCGGCAAATCTGCTTATTTTCTGCTATAAAAAATTAATTTTATCAATAATTCCATGTCTGATTGGTCTTTCTGAATGTGATGTTTTTTTTGTATTCTTTTGTATAGTTGCTGTTTGTATTCCTCAGGAGAATGAAGTAAATAAAATAATAAATAGTATAAAAATATTTTAAAAACTCATGATATAAGTTAATGACTGATATCACAAACTGAAAATTTCATCTGATAAAACTTATGATATCAGTTATTAATTTCTGATATAAAGAATTAACTTTTGGCATCAATGTTTAGATAAATAATATCACTAATTTAACTTTTGACATAAGTAATTATTTATAAATACAAAAAATAAAGGAATGAAGTGCAAATGACATATTGCGCATGGATGGTCCAATGTCAGATAATTAAATTGTTATAGTTTGTAGAACCCTGGAAACTAGTCAGGATAATTTGAAAAGAACGAATAAAATAAATATTTTAAAACTCCATCAAGCGCCGATTTTCTTTTTACCCAACGATAAATGGAAACAGACAATGCATTATATAGATATTCTCAAATTTCAACATAGTTATCAATTCTCATGACAGGTTTCCTCATGTCAATGAGGCAAGCTTACATGTGTCCAGCTGCAAAACATAACTGTAAAACTAAGTCCAGATTGCACAGGAACATAAGTGTGATTCTGAAAGTTTTTTGAGGATCAAGTAAACACAATGAAAGTTCTTAAATCCCGCAATTGTGATAATTAAAGCCAAATGGTGCTAGAATTAATAGCTAATGTATTCCGGAAGTGTGTCATCTTCGCCGCCATCTTGGATATTTTTCAGCCCAGCAGCTGCTCTTTTGCTGTCACCATCTTCCTGCAACTTCTTATTTAGCTGCCACAGATAAACACGGAACCTATTTTTATCTGCTGAATTTTCTTCAGGCGTGAACTGCAGATATTTCCAGTCAGGAATTTGCCCTATTTTTGATGCTCTTTTATCTCCAAACCCTCGTTTTCCTCTTCCCATGAAATAACGTGAGGCAAAAACAGGACCGTAAAATGGAAAAAGGGGGTGATAATAATCGTGACCGTCACGGCTCAGTTCACGTTTATCGCCAAAGCCTCGTTTGCTGGGTGGAAACATGACTGGCGATAACACTATACCGTCCGCCCTTTTATCGCCAAATCCACGCTTATCTCCGAATCCCCTTTTCACCATTTCACCCATTTGTATTTCAGTCTCGCCCCCAACTGAAAGGAAATGATCTTCTTTGGACTTTTCATGGAACTGCGCATTGGTCGGGGTACTCAAAAACGAGCAAACTGTGGCGACACACACACACATAGCAGGCCCATACAGCGTCACCATCCTTGCTCTGAAAGCTGCAACAGAAGAGAGTACAGTAGAACCCAGGAATTACTCATTGGGCACACGTGGTCCGATTTCCAGGTTGTTCCTTTTTGTAGGGTTCTACGAAATGAAAGGCACATACGACAGAACTAATGAACAGTAGTCCTTTTGCGAGGTGCTCCCAGTTTCGTGGTGGGCTTATCCCGGGATTCCCCTGTAATTGGCGTTTAGAAGCCCCCACTTAATACGTGCGTTACTGCACAGCCTACAAACACAAATAAAATACTTCGAAAATCGAATCAAATGCATTGTCTCTAAAACATAGGAAAATACTCAAAGATCTAACACTGATTTTGGGGCAACGATGCCTTTCGGCAAATTTCCAGTTCCGATTGCAAAGATCCGAAAAAACTCTTTGTAAAGGGATAAAATGCGCTTACACACTCAAAGCAAACTGAGGCTTATTCCCCGAAGGCATAACGACGGTTCCTCTTCCTTATGGCCAGATATTACACCAGAATCGCGGGAATTGAGACCACCCCGGAAATAAGAACACCTGAGAAATAAGACCACCTGAGATTAAGGCCACCTGAGAAATAAGACCACCACGTAAATAAGACTATTTATCACTCATATTATTGAGAAACTAGGGAATAAGACCAGCCCGAAATTAAAACCAATTTGAGTCAGTCCCAAAGGTGTCTTATTTTCCTGATTTTAATGAATAAATTGGGGTTTAACGGTTTTTGAAGCAATCCAGAGTAGGCGATATCGTGATGTACCTTAGGTTTTCATTCCATAATCGAGGAGAGGGAGAGGTGGGGATGCTTAATGTTCAGAGATCATTGCAGAGATCATTGAAGTTGATTGATATGCCCCTCCAAACCCGAGCTGCTGGGAGGGGCATAACAAACTAAAAGCCTTGATAGGTAGCAAGCAGCCAGGTAATATCTGAACTCTGTGTTATTTTAAAGCTGGGTGTTAAAATGGTCACCATTTTTCGAGAGTCGCCAATAAAAGTTTCCAAATTTATTTGCAATATGTTTATATTGGAGTGCTTTTTATCACCGAAAGCTGAAAAAAACAGACCGGAAAATGTAAACTCGATTTTATGATTCATATAGAGAACTACGAAAAAGTCCTGTGTCGCAAAATAAATTGATTTGATCCCATAATAGAGAATTTATACAGCTGAGAACGTAGCAGTAGTATAGTGTTCAGCGGTGTGCACCATGCTACGCGCAGCTGGCTGAGCCTTTTAGAAACGATGTGGCACCCATGCGTTATCTTTAAAAGTGTGAATAAAAACATCCAGATTGTGGAAACTGCTCCGAAATCCAGTCTAAGATTAATAAACCGACTTAAAAGAACTAGCTTACAGTGAAAAAGCTTAAATAACATTTTAGTTATATAGTCTCTCAGCTTTAAATATGAATACACTCCTTAATTTATGTTTAAGCAAAAAAGAACAATGCATTATTATTATTATTGTTATTATTATTATTATTATTATTATTATTATTGTTATTATTACTATTATTATTATTATTATTATTATTATTATGAGTCATTTGTTACGCGCTTTTTCGCAGAAAGCCAAAGCCCATTGAGAAAAATGCTGTTTTTCTTACCTTGCTTGCTTTTTTTGTTTTTATGTTTTATCCCAGTATGTGTTGCCAGTGATAAGGGTAAATGAGGGTGAGTTTTAAATGTACAGAAAAAGAGCAGCCTGCTGAAGCTCGCCCGAACTGCTCCTGTCTGCCTCAGTACGGAAACGATCGCACCTTTATAGAGATTGAGAAAACCAACGTGTGTGGAAACGATATCAGAAAGAACGCAGATAATGTGAATAAATCAATCTAATGCTCGGAGACAATAATTAAGGGGATTTTTGCAAAAACATTTGCTCAATTCTCTCTTAATCTAGAGGTCTGCCCACGACCGGCTGTAGCTACACGTAAACTCGCCGTAATGACTTCTTTGCTTAATTAGAAATTCTGCAACTGCGAAGACCGCAATTAGCACTGATTCTTCTGTGTCACCAGACAGGAGTCCACTAATTGAGAGATTACTGAATGCATTTAATTTAAGGCTTACCATTGTCTGCAGTGACGAAAGCTTCTTTGACAGTCTCTGTCATTCAAGTAAATATTGAGACGTCCATGCAACGTCGACCCCGCTAAACCGCAACATTAAATCTGGCTGCAAATTGGTTGTGATTGGTCGTGAACAAAGATCAACGTCTCATCAACGTCTTTTACACAACGTTTGATAAACGTTGGATAATCAAGGTTTATTGGTCACGTGAGTAAAAATCTTGACATAGACGTCAGGTTCAAAACCAAACAACAACCTTATCGTATTATCGCTCTCCGGAAAGGGAAGCCATAACAGGTCGATACCAAAATGAGGACAAAAAATATGCTTTTTTCTTTACAAAATTATTCATGAAAATTGACTTCATACATTTTCTGTGTTACCGGATGATCCATGGGCGGGGGCGCTTTGGCGGAGGGGTGACCACGACACCTTTTGATTGTCACTGTCCATATGATGATACTAGATTAATATTTTTTCAACGTCTATCCAACATCGGGAGACCGGCGTTGTTTCCAGTTCCACTTACAACCTTTTTGCAAAGTTGATTAGACGTTGCATAATCGACATCTATCTAACTTCGGTAGGTAGAAATTGTTTCGACATAAATTATCAACCAAAGACACGACTGTTCCGTTCCGTTTTGTCCCCTGTACCGGAATGTCCGCTAATTACAAACTGTTCCGAAATGTCCGCTAACCCTGTTCCAAAGTGTCCGCTTGTCCCGTTTTGTCCGTTAACCCCGTTCCGTTTTATATGCTGGTGGTGTCCGCTAAATCTTCAATTTTTTTTAATTATCGTTAAGAAACTGACAAAATGCCAATTAAAAATTATTGTCAACTGAATTAATTCAGATAATTGTTGCGTATATATTTTGTTTACTGTGATGTAAGTGCCCCATTACGTTTATGTAATAAAACGTTAAAATGTAATATCACAGAGTTTATATAGTGCAAAACATTACACAACTGTTGTTGTAAAGAGTATCATTTACGTCCTGTCTCCATTCCCAGCCCGGTGTCCCAGGAAATGTGATCGCCGGTAATTTTGATACTATCGGACCAAATTTCCTAGGACTTTTGACCAGTAAGGACCAAGTTTGCTAAGGGTTTTGTTCCTCAGTTGGGATTTTGGGTGTTTTTTTTTTCAAATCATAAAATGGCCCGAACTTGTTCTCGACTATATAGGAACAACTATATAGGAACAACCCACCCCGGAACAAAGCTCTCCTGTTCTGGTAGGAACAACCCCTCTTTTTTAATAGTATCCGGACAGAAGGTCCACGAACAAAACGTCCAGGGACAGAGCATGCACGAACAGGACGTCTACACATGTAAGCTGTAACAGAATGTCCACGAACGTCATAAAGGCAAATAAAGTTAAGGAAACTGTTATAAAACGCCCGGCAAAGGTCTATTTTCTTGACATAAAATAAATTTAAAAGGGTGAAAATTTCCAAATATATCCGTAAACAATCTGATGTCGAGATGACGTCGGTATGACATTGCAACCCAACCAGTTTTACGTCAGATATACGTCAGGATGTTGTTGATTTTGAATTGAAAGTCCGATGTCAGGAGTGGAACGCCGATTCGATGTTGATAGTGCGACGTAGATTCTACGTCGGAACCACGACGTAGAATCGGTATCGGAATAAGAGCATAGAATCGATGTCGAAAGAACGACGTGGATTCTACTTCGGGACTACCAGTCCAACTAGGTTAAGTCTTGACCAACCCATTCCAATTTTTATGTTGCGTCCTGGCGTGTTACAATATTTTTTCAGAGCAAAATTTTCATCGTCGTATCACTTTGCCTGCTGTTTTTGGCTGCCCTTCCCAGTGCGGATCAAGACGGTGTGCTATGGGACCAAGGGCAACGTCCGAGGAGGAATATGAAGTCGTTGTCATCTTGCTTCGTAAGAAAGTTGGAGGTGCAGAGGTGTAGTTGGATAAGGCAACTTCCATGTCTAACTTTCTATTATACTTAGAAAAAATGCAGCCCTCCACCAAAATATGCAGAATTTAGCAAAATTCAAATATATTATCGCTCAATGGCGGCTGTTTCCGGTCTGCGATAATAAGCCCACATTGCCAGACTGAGCATAATATGCGTATATTTTCCCATGCATTTACTAAGCGAAAATTTTCACGCATTATATAAATGTATTTTACATGGGAATGCCCATATGGGAAATCCCACGCAAAATATACGTGTAATATACAAATGACTTCTAATGAAATTTTACGTGGGAATTCAAAAGTATAATATACATGTAATATGCGTTAATTACCCATGCATTTTAGAAGTAGGGAATTCTACGTATATTATACAGGGGAATGCCCACGGTGGGCATTACGCGGGAAAAACCATGCAGTTTACGCGTGTATCTATCCGTGCATTTTATACAAGGGAAAGCCTATGTATATTTTATGTAGAGTTTATACGGAAATCACACCGTGGGAATGTCCACGTATATTACACATGTTTCCTATGTGGTCATGCCAACGTCCTACGTTTCCACGTAAATCCCATCTAAAAACAACGCGTTTTATACTTGCGACGAAAAATGATGCTAACTGGGTATGTAGGAAATGAAAACCACGCTTCAAATAGCACAGTATGCTTAGGTCACGAATATGAAATTCATTACCATTACCTTGAGTCTCTAGATATTGATAAAACAAAAAAGACAAAAATTGGGGTACAGGCCTGAGACCCAGCCCATGCCCATTTGCATTCGGCAGTCAGGAATTCCGACAACAAGGAGTTCTCTTTCAAGGAAACCTTTTGATGTCATTTCTGGCGGACACTGACCAATCGAATTGCTGAGTAAACGGTTTGTGTCAGCTAGGGCTTTTCCTACAACTACACCCAACTGCCCGAAACCTTGCGCTCGCATGTCAATGCAAAGCTAGAGGGCATGGAAACCTTGCTGGGCTACGTCACAATCTTTATCCAAAAACGTAGTCCAATTGAAGAGGGAAAGTGCATATTTCTTGAGAATAACACCCCCCGTCCTCCGAAAAGAATCAAACAAATAAACAAATAAATAAATAAATAAATAATAATAATAATAATAATAATAATGATAATAATAATTCTCCGTAGAAACCGGGGCCACACCGAGACGGGATCACGGAACATGTGCAGTGTAGTCGAAAGTAATGGCGTAGTGTAGACGTAGACGGGGGCGTAGACGTAGTGTAATCGAAAGTAATGGGCTATTCCACTTTTCGGAGTTTTCAATTAGTCTGACGATTGAAAATAGTTTGGTTGATAAGAACTCTATTTTTTAGATTAGGGACTTTGCAAGCCCGAGTTTCACAACTGTAATTCCTTTGTTTTTGGGAAGTGCCATTTTCTGACAAGTAGAATAAAAAAACACGCTCATGTTTGTGACGTTCAGATTGTTTATATTAAGCAAAACAAAATCGGAATTGATCCGCAGATAACAGAGAAAAGAGTATCGAGTGTAACAACAATATACAAGAAAAGTGTCGGGAGAATCCCCTCTCCCCCTCCTCTCCCCTTCCTTCCCCCCTCCCGCCCCCCCGTTCCCCGCCTCCTCTACACCCTGCTCCCCACACCCAACTGCCTTTTAATTCAAAGTGACACACTGTGATCTGAATTTCAGCCAGACATTTTATGTTGTTCCCCAGTACTCTGTGAAGAAGTCTATTTTTGAAAAAAAGAAGACTGGCTGATGCTTATCATCGCGCCATTAAGCCACACTGAGTGTATAATAACAACTTCATTTTAATATTTTTTTTTATTGAAATGATTAATTTTTATTCAGTCTATTTATCTTAAAAGATTAATGCCTAAAATTCAGACCAACTAGCAAACTTTTTACGTATCATTTGAGACCGAGGTGTATGGTTTCTTGATGCACAAATACGTGCTCGTTAATAAAGTGACAGAGCAGGCATCACAAAAGCTAACTACCTACAGGATAGTGACCCCCATGCACTGCTCAAAGCTCCCCCACCCTCACCCCGAAAAAATCATTAAGACACAAAGTGTCTGGGTGGTTGTCATCTTCGCAGTGTGGTTCTGTTGTTAATGGTGATGCGTCCCCGTTATGAAAAACCACTTAAGTTTTCATCCTCTGTGTCAAAGAGGTACGTGTTAGAAGTACGCGTCAGAGGTGTACGTGTCAGAAGAGTACGTGTCAGAGGTGTACGTGTCAGAAGAGTACGTGTCAGAGGGGTACACCTGTGAGGCTAAGGGGAGCTCTGTCATTCTCAGAAGCTTGTATTCATTTTGTATTAGTCAGACGTCAGTTTCAAGTATAACGAGTTCGGAATGGCAATTTTCTATGGAATCCAATCTCTTTCTGTCCAGTATTTCCCAGTGGTCTCGGTTTTCTCTCAGTCGAGTAAGCATGGGCTTGAACGATTCATCCAGCTCCGAAAGTGACTGCAAAAAATAAACAAAACAAAGGGTTATAACTAAAACAGATAAACAGAAAAATAAAAGTGGCGTAATTAATCCAGAAAAAACTTAATTATTTATTTATGTTTTGTTTATTTATTGACGTGATTTAAGAAGCATGGTTGCAAATTGTGAATACAAAATTACTGAAAAAGAAGGAAACGGATTTTCCAGTAGCCTCTGGTTTTCTCGTTTTCAAATAGAATTTTAAAACAGACATTTCTGTTCGTCCAATGGCTGATAACTACAGATCGGATTTATTAAGACATTTTTTAAATAAAAACAGTTACAGCAATAGAACTTAAAAGTAATAAAAAAAAGCGATTTCGAGTTCGTTAGAATAGTTTTTTTAACTGCTGAGGTCGCTCATCTCTGGACACAGTTATTGTTGTGGAGTATTATCTGTGAGGAAGTGTTCTGTCAGAACTTATAGAAATGTTAGTTTGAAGGAACATACATAATTTATGTTACAAACATTGTCAAGAAAGCTTTTTTTTCTCCACCCCTCCTCTTCCCTTCTCTACCCTCCTCCTTTCTTCTCCACCCCTCCTCCTCCCTTCCCCAACCCTCTTCCTCCCTTCTCTACCCTTCTCCTTCCTTCTCCAGCCTCCTCCCCCCTTCTCCATCCTCCTCTTATATTCTCTACCCTCCTCCTTCCTTCTCCACCCTCCTCCTCCCTTCTCTACCCTTTTTCTTCCTTCTCCACCACTCCTCCTCCCTTCTCCACCCTCCTCTTCCCTTCACTACCCTCCTCCTCCCTTCTCCACCCTCCTCCTTCCTTCTCCACCCTCCTCCTCCCTTCTCCATCCTCCTCTTCCCTGCTCCACCCTCCTCCTCCCTTCTCCACCCTCCTCCTTCCTTCTCCACCCTCCTCCTCCCTTCTCCATCCTCCTCTTCCCTGCTCCACCCTCCTCCTCCCTTCTCCACCCTCCTCTTCCCTTCTCCACCCTCCTCTTCCCTTCTCCACCCTTCTCCTCCCTTCTCCACCCTCCTCTTCCCTTCTCCACCCTCCTCCTCCCTTCTCCACCCTCCTCTTCCCTTCTCTACCCTCCTCCTTCCTTCTCCAACCTCCTCCTCCCTTCTCCACCCTCCTCCTTCCTTCTCCACCCTCCCCCTCCCTTCTCTACCCTTTTTCTTCCTTCTCCACCACTCCTCCTCCCTTCTCCACCCTCCTCTTCCCTTCACTACCCTCCTCCTCCCTTCTCCACCCTCCTCCTTCCTTCTCCACCCTCCTCCTCCCTTCTCCATCCTCCTCTTCCCTGCTCCACCCTCCTCCTCCCTTCTCCACCCTCCTCCTTCCTTCTCCACCCTCCTCCTCCCTTCTCCATCCTCCTCTTCCCTGCTCCACCCTCCTCCTCCCTTCTCCACCCTCCTCTTCCCTTCTCCACCCTCCTCTTCCCTTCTCCACCCTTCTCCTCCCTTCTCCACCCTCCTCTTCCCTTCTCCACCCTCCTCCTCCCTTCTCCACCCTCCTCTTCCCTTCTCTACCCTCCTCCTTCCTTCTCCAACCTCCTCCTCCCTTCTCCACCCTCCTCCTTCCTTCTCCACCCTCCTCCTCCCTTCTCCACCCTCCTCTTCCGTGCTCCACACTCCTCCTCCCTTCTCCACCCTCCTCTTCCCTTCTCCTCCCTCCTCCTCCCTTCTCCACCCTCCTCTTCCCTTCTCCACCCTCTTCCTCCCTTCTCCACCCTCCTCTTGCCTTCTCTACCCTCCTCCTTCCTTCTCCACCCCTCCTCCTCCCTTCTTTCCCCCTCTTCACAGAAAAAAAAAACAAACAAATTCTGAACCACCATGCATATTTTGCTTTATCTTGAGCGACGTGACAGATATTCCTGCCTGTATCATTTTAAGCAGCAGCACCGAGAGTTAAGGGCTGGACAGTTACCTACCTTTCGCTGTCGGATGCATGTCTAGCCTACTGCTTATTCAGTTTTATTAATTCACGTGTGTAAATAAGTCTTTAGTGTAATTTTTGTGTGTAGAATTGCATTCATTGTGAACATCAGCTGGTTTAGTCTTGTTGCCATTTCCTTTTTGTTTTTATCACCGTTTGCTAATCACAGGAGAGAGATATTACTAGTAGAGGGGATATTATTAGTGGGGGATATTATTAGTAGGGGATATTTCTATTAGGGGATATTACTAGTAGGGGGATATTTCTAGTAAAGGAATACTATTAGTGGGGGATTTTATTAATAGGGGGATATTACTAATAGGGGGAGATTACTAGTAGGTCGATATTACTGGTAGAGGGAGATTACTAGTAGGGGATATTACTAATAGGAGGATATTACTGGTAGGGGGATATTACTAGTGGAGGATATTATTAATGGGAGGATATTACTAGTAGGTAGATATTTGTGGTGGGGGAGATTGCTAGTAGGGAATATTTATAGTAGCAGGTATTACTAGTAGGGGGATATTACTAATTGGGGGACATTACTATCAGGGGGATATTACTAATAGGGGAATATTACTGGTAGGGGGACATTACTAGTAGGTGGACATTTGTGGTAGGGGGAGATTACTAGTAGGGGATATTTCTAGTAGGAGGTGTTACTAGTAGGGGGATATTACGAATGGGGGATATTTCTAACAGGGGGATTTTACTAGTAGGCTCTTTCATAATCTCTGGCACTTCATCGTCATCATAACACCCCTCTGACAGCCAAATTACAAAGCTTTATGACTTAAAAATTACTTTATACAGTGGGTAGCAAATTCCGTCGATCCACTGTATCTGGAGTTTGGGTAACTCGTCCTGTTTCTCTCTGTCCATCAGCGCTATCGGCTGTAGCTTCAGCAATATCTTCTCCTTATCCCCTTGATTGAAAAACTCCGTCACCACCAAATCAGCCGCCTTTAGTTAGAAACATACTTTTCAGCCAAACATACAAGAAACTGTTGGAATTCACAAGCGATTTTTGTGTTTCGTTTTCTTTTTTCGGTGGGAGGAGAAAGGGGGGGGGGTTCTTTTCGTGATTCAACAGAATTCCAGGCAGTTTTAGTTATTTTTACATCTCTGTTTTTTTTATAGAGTCACTGTGCATGTAATATATTCTTAAATGTCCTATAGTCACGTGTTTTGTGTTTATTTAATAATTTGATGCATACTGATGACCCCAGAGTCACCAAAATTCTACCTTTTCCCGTTTTATGAACTGCAGCACAACCAAAGCTTTTACATGTAGGTAGGAGTGGGCATCGATAACGACGGAATGCATTCATTGAATGATTCTTCTCAAAAATAAATGCCTTGAGTCAAACTCGAAAAAATTCTTATTTTTGACCCAAAATTTCATAATTCCTTTTATTATTTTAATTGTTTCTTCGATTATAATTATAACATAAACACACCTTTCGCTGAATGTGCCACGGCTTGGTTATTGTTGCTATATCACATGACGTCATCATTATGCTAATCAGCAAGTCACGCTGTTCCTTGTCTGACCAATTATACAGCTTCGATTCAACCAGAGGAAAGAATTTCTGTCGTACCCTGGGACGTAAAAATATGTACATGGCATATTTCTTGGCAAAGATGGTATTTATGGAATGCAGGGACCTAGATTGCTTTTACAATGGGTCATACTTCACCCGTCAACTGTTACGGCTACCAGCAGTTGTTAGGCAACAGGAAATTACACCACACCACGGTAGTACAAATCTGTCTCTTAGTATTCTTAACCAACAGGCTGGCGTCTTTAGACGGCAGAGCGACGGCTGTTAGAAGTCAAAATAGGCTCAATACATATATAGGATTTTGTTATTTTTAACTCATTTTCAACCTTTTGGGCCCAGAAGATCTGGAGTTTTGGCAGTCATGGTCAATGTAATAAACCGAAAGCTGACCATTATCCCGAAAGCGGTCAGAGACAGTGAATTTAAACTCATTTGCGACCTTTTGGGCCCAAAGGACAATAAGGTGTTTCTCACAGTCTAACAACGCCAACAGACAACGCTATTTTGCTCTTCCGTTCAAATGTATGTGTGCAAAATGTAAGGGGGGTGGGTTTTTTTTCTGGCCGTGCTGCAGATTTCTGCAGATTTCACAAATGTGTTCATGGCATGCCCCTGACTCTTTTATTGCCTGGAGATCGAAATCAACTATTCAGTTCATGGTTGCTGTAAAGATGTGAATCAAAAACCTTTCCCTTTTGCCATAGCTTTCTCATGGAATTCCTTTTTTGTGCTCAGACAGATCATTTTCATTTACTGGACTTCGTGGAAAATTTGCGACAAAGTACAGCGTTGCCGTTGCTACTGGTATAATGTTAAATACAGAAAAAAACTACCATTTCAAAACACCCTTTCTTTAAATCGAAGGCTCTAAATTTCGTAATGGCACAGCCTCTAAAACCTCGCTCATTTCTTTTGTTCAAGGTATACTTGGCCAGTACTTTGGAACGGAGGGGGGCGTGGGGGGCTGGGGGGTTGGGAGGTTGGATAACACGCTAAAAAAGTTTGCTGAAAGGAAACACCCTAATTTCTCGCATTCAGAGAACAATGAAATCTGGTCATTTTCCCAGAACTTCAAATGCCAAAATCAGAAAATGATTATCTAAAAAAAATAAATAAATCGCCGATTGCATCCTCATTTTTTGTTCAAAACAACCTCATACATAGGCGGTAATACAACACTGAAACGGTTCTACTTTGCATGGGAAACGGCGATGACACAGTTCAAAGACAGGGTGTCAGTTTAACATAGCTATCCACTGATCTAAGTTTTAAGCTTTGTTACACTCACGCATTGCCATGATCTTGATTTTAGAAATTCATGACATTCTGTGCGAAATAAAAAAAAACAAATACTCCCCCCACCCCCGCCATATGTGTTGAGCTATCTGATACCCGAACACTCGCGTAACGTCGGGCCGACGTCGGAACGGTATAAACCAGGTCGGAAAACGTCGGCATCGGCTTCGATGCATCGGTAATGCATCGGTTATAGGGTGGCAATAGTCGAATTTCCATTTTTTTCTCATTCGTCGGAAGTTCATCGGTTACCGACGTTGGCCCGATGATTATTTTCCTCAGTTTAATAGATGTTGGCAATATTCATCGGGCCGACATCTTTTTCCGACGAACTTCCGACCAATTGGGAATTTTTTTTGCTAAAAATATTATATTCATATATTACACGTATTTCTCAATGCATATATTATACATATATTTTTATGCATTGGTTATACGTTGGAAATAGATTAACTTCCGACCAATGGTAAAAAAAAATGAAACGGATATTGCATACGTATATTCGATGTATTTAGTTATACGTACATTATACATATATTTGTATATGTTGGCCCAACGTCTGACATAGACGTACTTCCGACGGAACAAAACTTAATTGTTTTTGAAAAAGATATTACTGATGTATAACCGACGGATTACAATAATCGTATAATATACAAACATATCACTGCATCGGCTATACGTCGGAAATATACCGAATTCCGACGAAAACTAATTTTTTTTATTTGAGATATTACAAGCATGTAATATGCGTATAAAAATATACGTATATTATACATATAGTTATATTTGTCGGTGAAACGTCGGAAATATACCGATTTCCAATGGATCTCTAAATTTGTGTATTTTACGCATAACTTGAAATGAAAACTATATATATATATATATATATATATATTGCGTTGTGTACGAGTGCTCCACATATTCCACAGCGTCGGAAAAAAGATGCCGATATTGCCAACGCGTATTATACGTATTTTTTTAAACGTCTATAAAACGCATATTTTCCTATGTATAAACGACGTCGGAAATGCATCGGAAAAAAGATGCCGATATTGCAATCGTATATTATACGTATTTTTTATACGTCTATAAAACGCATATTTTCCGATGCTTATTCGGCGTCGGAAATTTATCGATTGACGTTTTGTAGGGGACGTTATGAAGAATCAATAGGGGAGCATTATGAATATACTTGAAAATTATCATTTGCCTCGATAAACTAGCCCCAGCCGCCGTGGAGTAGAGGTATGTTCCGCGCCTAGGATGCAAGAGGTCCCCGGTTCAAACCCGAGTAAGTACAAGTGTTCAGTTGCGATATATAGATATGCTATGTTGTATATTGATATGCTATGGTGTATGTATGAATATGTGAATTATGAATGGTTGGTAAAGGTTCAATGGGTCAGTTAAGGTTAGAAACAATTTTTTTACGTATAAAAATCATCGGAAGTTCGTCGGAAATGCATCGGAATATAAACGTATAACCGACGTATAGCCGACGGTTGGTATCCGACGTCGAAGAATTTGTAGGGATATTTCCGACGGTGGCCCGACGTATTAAAGATATATCGGCCCGATGTATATCCGATGTACGAAGCCGCTATATCTATTATGCGTCGGGCCATAGTTAATCCTATGTGCAACCGATACATCGGCCGACGAAGTTGCCGATATTCCCGATCTAGTATAGATGTATTTTAGACGTTACGCGAGTGTTCGGGTATCAGAATGGCGTGTTTGAGGTGGCGGGTGGAGGTGAGGGGGTGAGTAAGGGGTCGGGGTGAGGTGTGGTGGGCTGGATGAGGGTGGGGTGTGAGGGACTGGGTGGGTTGAGGTGTGGTGGGGTTGAGGAGTGAGTCGTGGAGGAGAGAGGGAGGGTACTCACTGGATGTGCTTTGAGATATCTGTGGCCAGAATGGCGTGTTTGGGGTGGCGGGTGTCGGTGAGGGGGTGAGAACTGAGGGTTAGGGTGGGGGTGAGGGGTGGGGATGAGGAACGAGGGTAGGTGGAGGTGAGGCGGTGAGTAAGGGGTCGGGGTGAGGTGTGGTGGCGATGGATGAGGGTGGGGTGTGAGGGACTGGGTGGGTTGAGGTGTGGTGGGGTTGAGGAGTGAGTCGTGGAGGAGAGAGGGAGGGTACTCACTGGATGTGCTTTGAGATATCTGTGGCCAGAATGGCGTGTTTGGGGTGGCGGGTGTCGGTGAGGGGGTGAGAACTGAGGGGTAGGGTGGGGGTGAGGGGTGGGAATGAGGAACGAGGGTGGGTGGAGGTGAGGCGGTGAGGGGTAGGGTGGGGTGAGGGGTGTGGATGAGGAATGAGGGATGGGTTGGGTTGAGGTGTGGTGGGGTTGAGGAGTGAGAGGTAGAGGTGAGGGAGGGTACTCACTGGATGTGTTTTGAGATATCTGTGGCCAAAATGGCGTGCTTGAGAACGTTCATCACCTCGGCATATTCGCCTCGACTCAAGCTGCTGAATATATTATGTCCCTGTGGAAAAAAGTACATTAAAAAGTTGCATTTCTGTTACGTGGATCAAGCTGTTGCACGATAACTGTGGTGTATTAAATTATAGTTCCGGATGGAAGCGCCATAGACTGATGTCTGAAGAGTTTAAAATTGTGTGTTTTCTATATTTATTGGTACTAAGTGACAAATCAACCCCAGGCACTGATAAACATGTCTTTTAAAAAGCTTCATGCTTTATTTATATAAATAAAAAACAGTCGCAGGTTGAAGTTTCCCCGTAAGAGTTGGCAGAGCATGTATGGAGGGAATGGGTGTTTTGTTTTAAATTTTGACCCATCTGGCTAATTTTATATTTTGTAAACGGAAACAACCTCCAAGGGTCTTTTCTTTGAGGTGGGGATGGGGGAGGGGTGGAGTGGTAGAGTGATGGTTTGCAAACCAGCAACATCCTCTGGTTACACCGGAAGTAAAGTTACCTCACTATTGAGGATGATGACGGCGTGATTGAAGTGGTGCTGTTCCAGTGTGGCTTGTGTGCCGTACAGCTGAGCTAACGGGGTGGAGCATCTGAAACACACCAGCCGACACGCTACAACGACGCCGTTCACAAACCACTGCATATACAGGTCAGTGTTACCGCTCATAAAAGCCACCCTTCCAACACGTATTTCTCACAACAAAATTACTGCAAATAGTAGCATATGAGCATGGAGTGAAGATTTGTCTAGAATGTCCATTTTTCCTACTTTTGCTGAAAGGCATTGTTGGTGCCTCGATGGTCGAGATCGTGACAGAGGCAGGCGACGAGCAGAGCAAGGCACTCGAGCATCGACAGCTGTTGTCGCATGCCGCATGTCTGAAACGTCACCCAATAACACTGCCCTACAATTACAGCAACTTAAACCAATCACTCCCAGGATGAAGGCATTGGCTGCCACACTTAATTTTAATATTAAGCCAAGATTAAAAATAGTCTTGTTTCTTGTCGCATTTTTTCATGAAAAAAAAATATATATATAAATTTGCTATTAAAACCTGTTATTGTACTGACATTTTCCTAAATCCATCAAGAGAGAGACTATAAATGGGAGAAAAAGAAAAAAAAGACTATTTTCCCCTATGGCGGATTGTCGGATATCCTTTTTTGACGCCTAGCATAATATCGAAGAAGTTTCTTAATTAACACCGAAATTTCATTTCTTTTTACACAGTGGGTTACCGTAAACATTTGATCAGCGCTTTTTAAGACTGCTTACGTTGAGACAAACAAACATGGCCTGACAGACGTTAAAGGCGTGGCGCCAGTTGTGATAGGCGACATTACGGTAATTCTTCCTCACAGTCAGCAACCATCGCACCAGTGTCTGCAAACACCACAGTGACAGGCAGCAATCACGTATCTGCACAATACCCCGCCGGCAAAGACTGCATAAATCCTACCCCACCATTTACCACACCACAGGCGTATCGTTGTTGGCTCACCCTCACTTCGAAATTGTGTGTGCCATTTTATCGCGTGATATTTTTTATCTTTGTAATCTAAAACTGTTATTTCGAGTGTAGGAAAAAATGGCAACGGAAAATATGGCAAGTGGAAATAATGGCAACGAAAAAAGAGCAAACTGAAAAAATGAAAAAAAAAAAAATGGCAAAATAACAAAATAAAAATGCTATCACATTTGTCAAATTTAACCTTTAGCGTATCACGAGCATGTTGCTCATTCTAGACAACGCCCCTAATAAATGTATTGTTGTGATGGCACCCGAACATCCAAAGGATTAGCATACTGTATACACAGGGTTTAAGTTTTTCCTGATGCAGACCAAATAAATGTTTTGTTACTTTGGCACCCGAGCATCCAAAGGATTAACGGTGAGGCACACAGAGATTACGTTTTGTCATTTTTGCTTGCACCCCAAAAACCCTGACATCAAGTGGCATTAAGTGGTTTTGATTGGACTTTCTTTGATCCTGAGTAGTCAAGGTAGGCGATTTCTTTGTTTCGACTGAACTTCAGTGAAACCTGCAAAATTTGCCATTTTTCCTTTTTCAATTTGCCATTTTTTCGTTGCCATTATTTCCGTTGCCATTTTTTCCGTACCCCATTATTTCTAAAAGAATGAATCTAATTATTTCTGGTGCATGACTGTATTCTGATAAAGTTGCTATGAGAATTTTTTTTGGGGGGAGGGGCTGAAAGAGCAAATCTGAATAATAATAATAATAATAATAATAATAATAACTATAATAACTATAATAATTATAATAATTATAATAATTATAATAATTATAATAATAATACATGGCCACAATGAAAAGAGGGGGTGGGGGTGGGGGTGGTTTAATTTGCTGATTGAATGGCAGCGAATTCTTACACACGCTACAAATGTAACACAAAAAAGTTAGCATCGTATTGATAACCCCGACCCATATAGAACTGAGAAAAGAAACATTTTATGGTCTTTCAAATCATTCACATGTGAGAAGTAAATTGTGTACACAGTGTTTAATATTTAGGCTTGAGACATTAAGACATCTCACCTCATAATCTATCTTAAAATATGCCATGAGTCCACTGTCCTTAAATATACGTATGGCAGCTATCACCATGTCTTCACTTGGCAGCGAGAAGTCGTTGAAGTCCATCTGATCCAGCTTCCACCGTGAGCACTCCGGCACCTGCTTTTCCTGTAAGCAGAACGCTTGGCTGATGCCGTTACAGTTGCTGACCTCTGCAGATGGTATCTGTTACGCACAACCGCAAAGCGGATGGATTTAAGAAAGTAATTCCCATGCTGCACCAAGAGCACTATTTTCGCGAAATTTCTAGTGGATCAACAAAACCAATTTCTAGAATTTATGCTGTTCCGATCTCCAGCGATTCCCATTTTCGGATTTACTGCTTCATACAATTGTGTAAGACTGACCTTGAACTTGAACACGTCTTCCAAGGGGACCGTCGCATGGTAAGCTATCACCTATAGCAACACACATTTCACTTCTCGCCATTTATGTTCTTAAAAACCTTTAATAAATAACGATGATAAACAGCTGTTCGGGATGAATTCAAGATTTGACACAGAAGTACACTTTCATAATGATCTATATGTGAGCATTATGAACTGGTAAAAAGTTCCTATGGTCTCAAAGTGAGAGATTCGAATCCTGCTCGTGATGGCAGGCTGAAGCTGAAACCAATGCAGCAGGCGTGACAAAGATGTCACGGAATATCAAGGCACGCATTCAGACGTTTGAAGCTCTTTACATGAAAAAAGCGCAGTTATATAACGAAATTGACATGACGTAAAGGAGTGACATACTTCTAAAGCCACAGCCTGTCTCGCTGCTGCGTGTGACACCTCGTCGTAGAGGAGACAATTCTTGATACCAAGTCCGCAAAATATACAGAAGGCCTGCCAAAGAGATACATTCGACATTTTCAAAGCGAAAGTTTTCAACATCAAATATCAGACTCCATATGTGTTTAAAAAACTATTTGAAAATTTACATTTAATGCCTCAAAAGTATTGTAAAAACATCCTTGAT
Organism: Protula sp. h YS-2021; assembly: GCA_949752745.1. Classification (NCBI taxonomy): domain Eukaryota; kingdom Metazoa; phylum Annelida; class Polychaeta; order Sabellida; family Serpulidae; genus Protula; species Protula sp. h YS-2021. The sequence continues at coordinate 14,406,898 of OX457031.1, read as the reverse complement.
TGTCCAACGCCACGTTGTCATTATGTACTCATATACTGAAAGCTTGCCTCAAAGAACTGGTTGTCGTGTTCATCAAAATACTCGTCATTCTCTTTGTTGATGAGTTGAGCAATACCTGACAGAGTAAGGCGAAATTAATGTTATTGTGTTGTCTAGAAATCGTAGTGAATACAATTGTGATGCATCTCATTGATGTTGTATGTCATAATTATATTACTAACTCCTTGAGTACGAGTTACGGTAAATTATTATAAGTTAGAGCTTCCTTGTACAGTGTGTCTCAAAAATAAAACAAAAAACTGGTAGAGTGTGTTTCAAAAATGATTCTGTACTCAAATATTGAATTTGAAAATGAAATAATAGTAGGTTTATATTCAGTTGCACAGAGTGCTACAGTTCATGTTCCACAGTGCCATCGTACAAATAAATATTTGAAGAACTGCTTACTTCTAACAAAAAACATTGTTTGTGTCGGAGACGGTTTCCACGTGAAGCCAAACCATTAAGCAAGGATCTAACACTGGTACACTTATATTAAATATTTTGGGATTACGTACCCAAAGTTTTACATTCATTGTCCCTTATTGGCTTGCACAACACATTTGAACGATGAAAGCAATTTTGAGCATCTCTCTGTAATAATATAAATGAATTCATGGTCACTGATCAGAACCAGTTTTTATAAAAAAAGTAAAGAAGTCAGACACAAAAAAGACATGTAAGAAATAAAAGGTTGTGAAAAATTTAATATCTGAGCAGTTGTTAAAACCATGTGTAATATATAGTATAAAATAAACTGCAGTTGAAAGTAGAATAATTTTTTTCATGAAATATCTGTTTCGTTATTTTTATCTACAATTTAGAAATGCATTATAAAGGGTGTCATTACCTGAAAAGTAGAAGCAAGGTTGTTGCCATTTTCTAAGCGGTACTGCTTGAATTCTACATTCTTTGCACTAGCAAAATAAATGCCATTTAATGTGTATTACGAATATAAGGTATACATAGTCGTTTGTATGTGCTAGTGAGACAAATAAGGACGTAATACATTAAAATTAAGATTTGGCAATATTTGAGCAGCTCGGAAAACTTTTTCATTAAAGTGTAAGAATATGATATATTAATCGAAACCAGATTATATATAGTTATTAAACAGACAAAACTTGAAAGCGAGCAAATCGTATATTGCTTACAATTGCAATTACCATCAACTTGATATCAACCAGAATAACACCATGTCTATTGCTCTGCCAAATGAACATTATACTTTATAACATCGCACTTATCCTGTTTAATAACAGGTGGAATCTACTCACTCCTTCTCCATGTTATTCTTAGTAGTTGCTTGCATATCAAATACTCTATTATATTCCTCTTTCTGAAAAAAATGCAGTTTATTATTTCAGAAAATACACTGCGAAACAGCAAAATAAATTAGAAACGAACGAATACAGATGTCATGAGCTGCTACAATTCACAATGTAATAATAATAACAGTGCCGCATCATCAGAAAAATATTTAAAGGAACATTATTAATTGAAAACCCTCTAATAGGTAAGATCATATGAATATTACCTTTATCCATAATTTCCAGTCACAGTTTGATAGCAATGTTTAATAACACAATCAATAATCAATTAACCTAACCATTAAGTGCAATAAATTTCCAGAATCGAATTCTTAATTTACGCGATGAAATCTAAATAGCTTAACTTGTATTGTTAACTTGAATTCCTAAATTATAAATCTTGTGGAGGATGAAAATGGAATTGAAAAGGACGTGGGCTCCCATAGTCATAGTTAAAATATTTTAACTTAGACCCAGAAACCACAGAAAATTAGATAAAAGGAACTGAAGAAGCGGAAGTAAAGCAACCTAAAACCGGATGAGTTTGACCTTACAGGAGGTGATATTTGCAAATACGAAAAAATTATATATATATATATATATATATATATATATATATATATATATATATATATATATATATATATATATATATATATATATATAACACAATTGTAGTTGATCACTTTTCTACATGTGTAGCGCTTTATATATGCTTTTGCCTTTTAATCGACACTGCCTTTGTGAATGTAAACGCTTAGTTAGAATATGATATATACTTGCACCTATGGAAGTAGCGTTTTGTTGGTGAAATATAGTGTCTTACCGTGCTCTGTGGATCACTGTTATCCCGCAGCATTACCACACAGCGTTCACATTTCAGCAGTGATTGAGCACGTCTCATTAACTTTGTAACGATTTTTTCCACTGTAGTTTGTTCTTCAAACAGCTCGTGGACAACCTCCAGGAGTGCCTAATGACAGAGTACTTAATGACAGTGTGTGCCTAATGGCAGATTGCCTAATGAAAAGGTGCTTAATGACAGAGTGCCCAATGACAGAGTGTCTAATGGCAGAGTGCTTGATAACAGAAAGCATAATCCCTATTCAGAAAACAGTCATCCAAAAGAAATAATAGCTTAAATGTGAAAACGCACACCCCCCAAAAAGACTCATTTGTTTCTTTTTGATTAAAATCACGAATTTTCACCATCGACACACGTTTTCCACAGAACAGAAAAAAGAATTGCTACGCATTTAATTTTGAAAGCTGCATTTAACCACGAAACAATGTTACTATGCAGTACCTTATTCCTGTCATATTCTTTAGTATATGCCTCGATAGCTTGTGCATTACTGATTGCAAGACCGCAAAATGCAAGGTACATTTCAAGTAACTGCAACAAGATATACATATTGCACTGTAATTGCAACGAGATATACATACAATGCTAAAACTAAAACAAGATATACATATCATATTGTAAATGCAACAAGATATACATATTATACTGCAAATGCAACCAGATATACGTAAAACACGAAATACATATCAGTTACTTTTTGCTTTTCTTGGAATATAAAACTATTCAATACAGAAAGAATACTGTTGAAGTTTTATCGCTTATTATTTTTAACCAATTTAAATAATATACTTACTTGAATTTCGAGGTTCGGTCCATAAAAGTCTTGCAAGTAAATTATTTATTCTGTTTAACAATTTGTTCTCACAAATATGCCTCCCTCATGACTCAAAACAAGATGCAATGTTTCAGTTTTTGATAATAAAACCGCCACCGAACTAAATTGGTTCCGTCTACATGGCGATACTGTTTGTGGACTTCATAACAGAAGGTATCTAGAACGTATCTACTGAAGAATGGTACTGCTTGTGGGATGATCCCATTTGCAGGAAGGGGTTCCTATCCTGGGTTACACATGTATTTCCTCACTAAAAAGTAGCATGCTTACATTCTGTCGGATTCGTTTGTGTTTCCACTGCGACTTCAACATTTTACCTTTCTTTCATAGTTACAAGGAACGCACCTTCTCATCATCATCAGTGAATCCAGTTTGGTTTTGTTTGTTGACGGTTTGTACCACCCCAATGACGTCATGGTCGGAGTTATAAATAGCCATACACAGTAGCGAATCAACGGCTTCCTCTAACATATTAGCTGAATCAATCTCATGTTGAGCTTCCTGAGAAATATAAGAACAAGTAAGCAGATACATTAACCTATTATTAAAACCTTAAACTCTATCGTTAACAATCAACACTGTTGTCTAAGGTGACTCATTGGAAAAGTTTACAGTGCTTTAAGTTATACACAGAATACAATTCAACAGTTCTTTGCGGATACACATTTACTTAGATGTAAATACGTGTACATGCATATAGATTTACATAAATATGCATCACTATTTCATTTAACAATTGATAGTTTTTGAGAGAACAATTGATTGCCGTGGAATTTATCTTTAATTCCTCTGAAATATTTTGCACTATTTTGTCAACACTGTCTGCGTTGTAACTTCCATTATGCAAGAAAAGCTGTTTTAGTCACACAACCATCCTAAAAGTATTTGAACCTTTTAACCGATTAGAGAAAACACAAATTATGGTAAATTAGCTGAATCAATCTCATGTTGAGCTTCCTGAGAAATATAAGAACAAGTAAGCAGATACATTAACCTATTATTAAAACCTTAAACTCTATCGTTAACAATCAACACTGTTGTCTAAGGCGACTCATTGGAAAAGTTTACAGTGCTTTAAGTTATACACAGAATACAATTCAACAGTTCTTTGCGGATACACATTTACTTAGATGTAAATACGTGTACATGCATATAGATTTACATAAATATGCATCACTATTTCACTTAACAATTGATAGTTTTTGAGAGAACAATTGATTGCCGTGGAATTTATCTTTAATTCCTCTGAAATATTTTGCACTATTTTGTCAACACTGTCTGTGTTGTAACTTCCATTATGCAAGACAAGCTGTTTTAGTCACACAACCATCCTAAAAGTATTTGAACCTTTTAACCGATTAGAGAAAACACAAATTATGGTAATAGGACTCAATCCGCCGGGTCAAAATTGTCGAAGCAAAAACCGCCAGATAAAATTCGCTAGGATAACGCCACACTGGGTCAAAAACTAGCCAGTTGAAATTTGAACAATATCTTTTTTAACTTGAAGTATCAGACGTCGTTTCTGATTTCAAATTCCAATATTTTATTACATAATAGAACTATGCAACTGGCAAAGGCATCAACTAACCAACACACACTGTAATTCTACAAATCTAGGTAAGAGATTAAGACAATCACAAGATCAAATCGCTATCACATTAAACACCTCACAATGAATAGCAGTTAGAATTTTTTATTTAAACCTTCAATTGCAATTTGACATTGAAACTAATACTAGTTATTGCCATTAAGATCATAGACTGAAATAAACTACATGAAGGTTAAGATAAATTGCAAATAATCCAGTTACCATGTCCAGAGTAGACGGGTTTTATATAATCCAGCACAACTTCCACCAATTAAAATTTCCCCTTAGCAAAGATGACACACTGAATATTTTGCGACGTCCTTTCAAAGTTAAACTTTAAAATTACGTATACCAAAAAGTTCTCCTAGGAGTCTATTATGCATCAGCTGTTTATAAATAATGACGTCATTTTCAATCAGTTGAATGCTTTTATAGACACACGTTTTTATTCGCAAATTTAGAGAAGGATTGAGTAAGGTAGAAATAGGCTATGAGAGAAACAATACTACCCTAATGTATAAGCTCTAGTATTAATAAACACATGCCTTTACAAGTTCTTAGGGGTATAATGTGAGTTTATAAAGTGTATGGGTAAGATATTGGTAATCCCTGAGTTCATATCACAAACTGCACTGGCCTGCGTGTGGAAGAAAAGTAATTATGCTAGCGTCTTCTGGTACATTTTAATATCGCAATGTAGCTTTAAGTTATACAGCTTAAAAGTTTATAACGTTGGATCATCTTTCGCACATTGACTAAAAGCTCATTGGTGATTTTAGCGTTTAGAATCTTCAAAAGGTTTTCTTTATGTAAATGATTCGACAGAAGCCATTAATAATTTCATTAAAGGTAATATTTTATACCACATGTTTTAATCTTTCAAAAGAAGACCATGATTTTACAATGCATGGCTTTATTTTTCAGTTTTCTCAACCATTTTGAAGAAGTCCGCTGTAAGAATGTCAATGGTTTATCCATGTTAAACGATCTGCTGAATCTTTTTTTCTCTTTCTCTCCCTTTCACCCCTCTCTCTCTCTCTCTCTCTCTCTCTCTCTCTCTCTCTCTCTCTCTCTCTCTCTCTCTCTCTCACTTTTCCTTACCCTTCATTTCAAATGGCAGATAACCTTCCATTTCAGAGAAGACAAAGGAAATATCAATAAGAAGAACAATTATTTTGCTTGACTGGAGGTGACCTTGGGTGGCAAGTAGTAATTACAGAAACAATTCTCACTTATCGAAGGCTAGCCATGACAGGACAATTTTCTCAGATAAAAACAAGTATATTACTTCCGCTAATTTTAAATTTGGGCCGACAGTTATGTATTGTTGGATTGAAGATTTTGTTGTGGAAATTCCTTTCACTTGTGCTTGAATATGCTTTGATTTCTTCACTTTTCGCACATGGTAACACACAAGAAATCGTGATTTATAGAAACAGAAACGCTATATCAAGAATATAATAAAAGGCTTTGTTCATTTTTACGTAACTTTTAACAACTATGTGTACAACGTATCACAATTGCATACCTTTTATCATAACGTAGTCCAACAATGTAGTAGTCCAGTGCTAATAAAACACCATTTAATATTTAGTTCACCTCAAGTGACCAGGGTATATATGTCAGTAAATAGCTGGCATGGATATGTTATTAGTTATTGTTTAGTTATCGATGTTAAATGATGTCGATATAGTATTTTTATTTGTATAGAACAAAGCAAACACGTACAGCGTTTTCTTATTTTAATGATAATGATTAAATGTGTGTGTGACATACTAAAAGTATTTATGTAACACACGGTATCGTTTTTGCTTCTTGTAAATTAACGCTCATTGCGTTTCGTTTGCTGATTTGTGTCTATATCAAATGCAACCGAATATTAGCCTGAAATATACATTCGTAAATATGCAAGACAAATATTGTATTCAGCCTAATTTTTGCATAAATATACCTAATTTCCAATCAATGTACTGTCGCATAGAAAATAAAGCATTACCCAATTCTAGTTTACAGAAAACATAAATGTAAACTTTTAAAATCCATCGTATAAACAAATCCGCTTGAATGTTTTGCCGTGTCCTGGTTAGTTAGACTGGTATATCAGGGAATATAATTGTCATTTCAACCTAAGTATTTATGGATAACATACGATTCAAACAACTTGACATGAGATCCCATTATCAATACTCAGCAAATAAAATGATATACTGTGTCTCAGGAATGTTATTTCTGTCACTGTCTAATAAGACCTTGCAGCAGAAAAACAGAATAAATAAAATGAAATAATTATGCTCAAATGCAGGGCCTTCATGTAATTCAGTCCTCTTTAAATGTCACAATCATTAGAAGAGATGTCACTTGATGTCATTTCCGAAAGAAATGTGCCCATGGAAAAAGAAATGTAAGTGCTAAGTTTGTTGAAACAAGAACTCAATAAAATGGTGTAAAGTGGGAAAAAAACTTGCTGCCACAAACCTGAGCCGCGGCAGAACACCGGTAGCTACGTTCTTTTTAAACGAAACAAACAAAAATTATTTTGCTCACGATTAGTACTGAAAAAATATAATACAGCGGTGGATCCAGAATTTTCCAGAACAAAAGAGGAGGGGGAGGGGCTATGCATGTGACAATGAAAAAATCCTTTTGTGCCTCTTGTGCTGATTTCATCCTCAAAAATGTATAATTGAAAGTGTTGGTAGAGTAAAAAGTCCTACAGTCACTTCAAAGCACTACACGATTAATTGAGTATCCCTACAAGCTGTTAATGGTGAGAGATTAATACGGAAAAACTACAAGCTGTCGATAGTGATATGATTAATATGGCACCACTACAGGCTTCCATATAGTAACATGATTAATATAGAAGTACTGCATGCAAGGTGTTGGTAGTGCGAACATTAATATACAAAACCTATAAGCAGTTGATAGTGAGAATATTAATATATAAGAAGTAAAAGCTGTTGCTTGTAAAACTACAAATTACTTACAAGGAATTGATTAATGTGGAAGCTCTATAAGTTGTTAATAGTAAGAACATTAATGCGGAAAGTTACAAGCTGTTGATACAAGCTTTACACAGTGAAAGACTGCTATATGCTGTTGATAGGGGCGATATTAATATGGGAAAACGACTGATATGGCGCTGCAAATATCTCAACCAAATGGTGGCTTAAATGAAAAAAATGTTCATTTTTACATAGAAAGAAATTCAAATTAGTTTCAAAACGTTCAAAACTTTTTCAGCTAACCTCTACCTTCAACCATTTATACAATTTTAATGAACTTTGAACTTTGATATGTGTGACTGAGTAACTTTCTTGACAAGTTTAGGTATGCAAATAGTGACACAAACACTCAGCAACACTGCAATAAGCCAGCCATAGCTCGGCGATTTCTAAACAAGATATAGTGACATTTGACAATCCCAAAGTTTATTGGATTAACAAAATGCATTTTGTCTGATTCCTTTATCTTTGTCTACTTGAGGTTGTCTCTTTCATCTCTCTTTATCTTTCTTCACTACATATCTGGGGGTTCTTTAAATGCGTTGATCGACAATGTTTTTATTTGCAACTGAGATAGGTAAGATAAGATTAAACAAACATCCTTCAAGTACGATTAGAAGTTAATATCTCACAAAGCAATACAATCCATTTTTTATTTTCACACATTTATATTATTACAATGTTTTGTAACTCAAGTATGGTTTCGTCTTCGGATGCAAAAAGAATTTTGTTCTTCCAACTCAAAATTTCAATAGCCTCTTAATGTATAATGTCTCACATATTTTTTTGTTGTAAAATAACTATTATTTGTGCAAATGTAGTAGCAAATGTTTTTATGCAAAAACATTATGAACTAAATTGTTAGGCATCAGAAACTGTGCTGGTTGCATCATGGCAAACATAATTAAGTAACTAAATCAGTGATCAGATCTGACAAACTGAGCGGCTTTTGTTGCGCAGCACGGAATTTGAAGTTGTTAGTGGATAAAAACCGAGGATTAATAATGCTTTCAATATAAGCATTAATACATTTATATTTATTTAAAGGAACCTCTGAACCAGAAATAAACATGCCATTACTTTTTTTATCAAGTTAACAACTATGTAAATAGCATTATATTTAAATTTTTGGTTAATTTCGCAACAGGTTAAATCTTGAATATTTTCTTTGCCGAAGAACGATAACTAATATTAACGCGAGTAAAAAAGAACGCTCTATGAAACAGAAATATATAACACTCGATGCTTATGCCAATATATATTTATTTGCCTGGGTGGTTATCTCAAGGATATCTCAACAATAAAATATAAAATTTTCACAAAAGAATAAGGAAATTTGCTTTAGTGAACAATTCAATTAAAGTGTTTCAGTAAATTGAGCAAAGACCACGCGAGAATATTAATCTTTTCAGATGCCAGATCAGACGATATTGTCACGTATTTTCACATCCGTCAAAACATATTTTTCAAAGAGCTAAAAAAATTTAAAAAAAATGAAATTAGATTTTTGCTGTAATCAGCTCTTACGTGATGTTTATATGAATCTTGGTAGTGAATCGAAACGATTAAAGAATGACGTGTACATATACTTTTGGTGACATCGACGGGTAAAGAACGACGTGTACATATACATAGAAGTTTGAAACACAGTACTAATTGTATGATATAAGGAATAAAAAGTGCCCAAAATGTGTGGCATTTCTGTGTTATAAACACGAACCTCTATACCAAATAAAAATACTCCAAAACAAACCACTTGAACATTGCACTATAAATAATGCAGCAATGATTTCTGTGAAAATATTCAATAATTGAATAAATAGGGGTCAATAATTGAATAAGTACAACAATTAAGCAAAACATTTATATTATTGCATTTAAGTCAGATAGATTCTTCTTCCAGCATACAGTAAAATCTGCACATGGTTTATAATACCAATAGTATAAAAAGCTGAAATGTTTCCCATTTAGGTAACGCAGTTGCCCAATTTTTACTACACGTAGTCATGTTCAAATGTTTGCTCCACTGGTTTAATGTTTCTGCAAAAGTAGGTTGCAGTGTATAATTTATGATACCAGGTTGTCAGTCCTAGTGAGCTTACAGTTTACAAGCTACTTAAGTATTTCACCACTGAAAATAAAGCCTTCTCTTAAAACACAATAGATGTGACGTCTTGCAGATGTTAGTAGGATGAAACCATTTCAAAATTGATGTATTTTAAACAAATATTTATTTTTGCGACACGCACTGGGATTTGTGAAGTATCTCTAAAGTCAACCAAGGAGTTTTCTCTGATATCAAATGAACTGCTTATTAAACTGAAGACAATTAAAAACTCTTTGAAATGAAATATTTGAATAAGAGTCGAAAGAACAATTTTTTATGCTTTTGCAGTAAAGGGCATGGTCAGGGCTCTTTTACGCTTTTGCGATTTTCCGATTTTGTTTGTTTTCTTGCTTTGCATAATTGTATATTTTAATATATATAATAAAGGCGGCAGTAGTTTCAGCATATAACGACCAATTTGCAGTTTGCTAAACAAATACTAAGAGCAACGGTCAATATGAAACACGAAGTTATATGTATAGTTAAGGTGATCCCTTTCTTCCCCATTTGAAATGCAGCTGTGGCTGAAAGTTCTCCAGTCTAATTTTTGTGTGGTAGGGCATTGTGACATTAATATTTGGTAATCATTATTCTTGGTAAGAATAGCCGGTAATTCGTTCTTCTTGTCTTCAGAATATTGCCCATGCATGCAAAAGAATGAAAATTTAGCTATTACACTAAATGCTGTTGGCTGCAATAAATTGTATAAAATCGCACCATTTTTCGTTTTCTGACAAACTGCGTTCTCTGTTTTAGTACAGATGCGTGAGAAGAACACTTTTCCTTGCCCTCCTATATGGGAGAAAGATACAATCATCAAATTTTGATCACATGTAACAATACAGTCTATGCTTTTGCATGATATCCACATGTTCTGTGGGTTACTGTATTGACTTAGCTATGAATGGAAAGCCGTGACAAGCAATTTCTCTCCCGATTGACCCTAAATGAAGTAATGTTTAGGTTTCTCGGCAAAGAATGTTTAGACAATGACACGCAAACAACGTTGGTTTAGAAAATTAACTTCAATAAATGTTTTACAAGTTATTTATAGCAATCATTATCTGTTCCAGAGATGTTTGCATACAACCCTTACTAAAAAGTAACACTGTCCAACGCCCATGAGTAAAAAGGTTAACAGGCAAAAAGCTTGGCTTCTGCTGTAAGTTTGGCTTCGATTTCTAGGAGCCTCCTTAGTCGAAATGTGGCAGAAAAAACACTATTCATTGTTTTCAATTACGTATAGCAAAACAAATGTAACTGCAATTATGCGTGTAACCATAACAATTGCAATGGATCAGTTTTATATTTTCTACATTTTCCTTATGTAAATCATTACCCTTTCGTTTTCTAACAATTCAAACACCAGAGCTACTAACATCGTATTTAAAGGACCAGGGTCACTTAAATCGTAGTTAACAGCATTCGGAAATGATCTGTACCGTTTCACTAAAGTCTACAGCAGCATAAAAGTGCATTGAACGTAATGGGTCTGTGCTATTTTATGATAGGCAGAGCATAAAACGCACGCATAACATCGCAGTGCTCAAGTGAGAAATAAATTTATATTTAAATATAGTTGGAGTCATTCAGGTAAAAGCTTTAAATAGTCATCAAAACTGGACAACCTTAAAATTTCCCAACTAATTGCCTGATATACCTTCAATGACAGCACTTCCAGTGATGTGGCGGGTAAATGACAAGAAAATGCAACAATACCAATGTTATTTATTCCTGTCATAAAACAGTATGTCTCCTGCTATCACAGATACCAGTCGTTGTCTATATTACCACATTAATATCGACATGGCTCCCTACAATACAGCAGCTTGTCTGCTGCTACCACAAGCTACAAGTCGTCTATATGATAAGAATAACAACGGTACAGTTAACTGCAGTGCAATAGTGTGTCTCTTACTACCACAGGGTACCAGTCATCTATATAACAATAACAGCGGTATAGTTTCCTGCCCGCTGTTACTACAGAATACCAGTGGTCGTCTTTATGGTAAGACTAACAACGGTGTGGTTTCCTATAACACAAAGTATGTCTCCTGCTACGAAAGGGCACAAGACATCATCTATAACATTACACAGGTCTATAAGTTGAATGCAGCATTCCAAGTGTATTTTTAATTTGTAATGCAATTGATATCACTGGCAATGTTTTACACCACTTCTTCGCTCTACTCGAAATTCCAATACTGCGAGTTTCAAATACATGAAGCTGTTGTCTTAATGAACCGCAATAAAAACAGACGCTTAGCATTTGCATCTTGAAACTGAAACGGAACTGCAAATGTAACTTAAAGCTTTTCGCAGACATGATGTATAATAAATTAATCTCTCATTTCCCAGGTTTTTCAACCCTGCAAATAATACCTATCGGCAATAAGCAGATAAATATAACGCCATGTATCAACTTTCGTGATGTTTATGCTTTAAATATGAGTTGGATAAGAGTAAAAATTGCTCTGGTTACATTAAACCTACTCCATTATCACTTTCCGGAGGAAACAGAGTGAAGAGTACTACTTTTCGCTGGTGATCATTTGAACTGATCGTAAAACAGAGCGGATACTGTGAACGTCCGACATTTAAAAACGTCTAAAAGGAACATAGATGAAAAAAATTGGCAGCGGTAAACTGAACAAACCTCTACTTTGCAAGTAAAAATTTTACAAATTAAAAATGCCTGCAGATTTTTTAACCATATTACATCTATGTCAAATGACAGTGTCGTTTAGGGTGATATTCGCATGCATGTTCCTGTTCACGAGGACTTAGACCGAAGACAACAGCGGAAATTTCATGTTTTTTCAACACTCCCATGGTGTACTCACTCGAATACTCCCATGGTGTACTCACTCGCATACTCCCATGGTGTATTCGTACCAATGAGGGGTTTTTGTGGCAAGGACGATTTAAGAGGGATAACGGACAAGCTCACTTTCATGTCAAAAATATCATACACATCTACTAAGTTTCAAAATACGCTTCATTGTTTATAGGTACTTTCGTGGTTATTTCCTTTGCCTAGACGCCAACGATATGTCACAGGAAAGACAAAAAACAGAACGTCACATGAAAGGAGATAACAAATCGTCACGTGAACGACTCCAATAGAACGTTGCATGACAGGCGCCAACAGAAAGTCACATGAAAGAAACTAATAGAATGTCACATGAAAGTCCCTAACACAATGGCTCATAAAATCCAGCGTTGTAATGAATGTCAGAAATGAGTCTTTTCAAAGATTGTATCTCTAAAACTCTAGACTTGTCTTGTTAACTCTTTTGCATCGTTATATTGACCCAGATTTAAAATAGACCATGCAGTTTGTTTAACAAAAATAATAACCAACTGATCAGTCGAGATCCAACTCCGATTCTGCATTGTGAATTATTTGAAACTTTACCTGGAAGCCAGATAATAGCAAAAACCATAACCAGAAACCCAACGGAGGTTTAATATCTGGAATGAGAGACTGTCTAATGGGGCACATGTTATTTTGAAAAGAGTAGAAAGTCGCTCCAATTATCTATATGGCTCTAAATTGGCAGCTAGGTAGAACAGACGTGGAATTTTCCGAATTATAGCAAGCACTGAGCCACAATACACTGTGAATAAAGAAATAATAGGAAATCACGAAGTACTCAGGTTGCTCATAAAATTAATTTGACAACGAAGGGAATTTCATACAAGCGTAATAGCTATAAGTCAATGCCGATGGGTACTTTGAAAGGAACGATTCCATGCCTTGCGTAACAATCGTCTGAATGTGACACACACGAGACTACACAGTACTAGAAATTATCTAAGAGAGAGGAGGGGTTTTGCCACTCTACTCAGTCTGCGGAATGATTATGTGTGTTTGTTTTTATACATATTCATTTCATGCGTCTCTAGCTGTTGATAACCGAGTTAAAACAGAAAATATATAACGGGTTGGAATAATGTGTTAATTTATTGGTAAATAATTATACCTTTAACATAAAATATCATGAATACTTTAAACAGTCAAAACTCAAACTCCATTCAAGTAGGTTCAGAACATTACATCTCCTTTTTTGCATGAATGTTTTGTAACTTAGGGGTAGCACTTTTGGCGAATAACCAAAGTAAACCGACTTCGAAACCCGCAGCGACAACATATTTTATGAGATTATTTCAGCCATAGCTGTTTACATTTTGGATATGCAAATTACCATAAAAATAATAGTTAAAAATATGCAATGTGTCACAAACATAGTTTGCTTTTTTATACCGGAGTTTCACAGTTTCAGGCGTCAACAGACCCATGGAGCAATGGGTAGTGAGCTGGTTTATCATGCAGGACATCGGAGTTCAAGTCTCGTGCACACTTTTGAGGCATTTTGATCAAAACTGGAGAGACATCCATCCAAACACGACACTGCTGCTTTAGCCTAGGCTCATCGTAATGGAATCGAGAAGTACTTTTATTATGCGATAGATCGATATACACATCCCATCTTTATCAGGTGCGGTGATACTCCGCAGGAGTATGCGAAGCTCGCGCCTTCCTCTTTGAAACGAATGTCCGTTGTAATCCTGCTCTGTTAGCCCTAAATCGACATCCACGAATTTGGTGCCGCAACGAATAATCAGCATCATTGCGACTGTATTCCTTTACGTGAAGACAAAAGGGGGTTCTCATTGTCCCACCGAATGTATGCACGGTGTTGATCCGTCCCTGAAAAATGGCACATTGTTCTGAATGCAGAGTAAGAGTACTATGAGGATTGAGTCAAAGAAAAACATAGTTTAGTGTATTTCACATCAATTAATTCTCCCTCGGTTGAAGCAGAATAATTCATGTTTGCAAAGGTCTTTGTGACAGTCATGTTTGTCAGTAACGTTGATTTGTGAGAACAACAGACAAGAGAAACGATGCATCTGTATAAAGCATTTCTGGAATGAATCTGTCACATTCAAGATCTTGCGTATGCGGGCGACGATTTCCACCCTAACTAGCGTTGTTGTTCCGGCGCTATTCCTTTGAGGTGAGATATTTCTTTCAGAGTTATGCTGATTAAGCAGTAGTCTATTGTAGGTCCTGATTACATAATTCGAGGTGAAGCACCTAAAAACGAAGATATGAGTCGCGGCGTATGTATGATGACTAAATGTATGTGATAAATACAGCACACCTGTATGCGATCAACTCACGGCGCAATAATGCTTCTTGTTGAATCAGCAGGCGCATAAGTTAGGCGACATATGAGGCAAAATTGAATATTGAGCCCTGTATGGAAGCATATACAGTCCATGAATTGAATCAATGGATTGTGTACAGCGCAAACAACTAACCAGCTAAAATGCCGGTAGCGTGAACTGCGGTCGTGCTATCACTGATTAATATTACTGCAGGCACCATGTAATGGCTAGGGCAGAAGAGGATAGCTCTTTTATATTTAGATGCGCTTTTACAAGTATTGGAGACTTTCCCAGTGCTTGTGAAACGAATCACTCAGATAAGGTTGAATGTGTCATGACGTGTGCAGCTTCGAGCTTCTCTGTCCTCAGGAAAAAGAATCTTACTATTGAAGAGTATGCGATTGTGTTTAATATAATTTGGAAGATGAAAGTTAATTTCTCAGTGCGGTAGACACATTTTCCTTATTCTAAAGTCTAGTTGCCGCAAAAATAAAAGAAATCTATCTATAGCACTTTTACATTCTTCGTAGGTTGATACAGCGATAAATAAGCGGTCGCGCAGTCAAATACTGACAGCAGTACTGCATCTTCAAGCCATGCCAACAAGTCTTTGTGGCACGCCCTTACCCTCGTATAAAGACACGTCAAACGGTCGAGTGTGTCGACCTTGTCAATATACTGTTTATACCCCTTGAAACGTCACTTCATTTCTGTGGCTCTTCGCGAATAAATGCTAATTGGTTCATATCTGTAGGAACTCTCAAGGTCTACTTTTCTTTATCCGCAAGATTAACTGCAGTATCAACCATTACGAATGTGTGCTTCTGATTAACATAATCGTTCATACTAGAACCATCCGGTTCTGAACAATTACCACGCCATCTTCTTCAGGCACACAGGAAAGATGTGTTACCTTTGGTTTATGCTTTAATTTAACAATTCGACCAAGCTCTAATTATTTGCGGATTTGTTTTTCAACATCGATGCGCTACGTTATTTCGGAGTTCTTGACTGTTTGGTAGCTCAGGTATTACAAGAGGCTATAATATCGAAGCCGAGTCCATTAATAAAAAGTCGGATTCAGTTTCATGTTCACTTGCCATGTAACCACTTATCTGCAGTCAGTGCGCTTACACTGGACGATGTTTGGTAGCCGTTGTCCTCGAGTTCTTGGATCTTTTTTGGCTTTTTTTCGTGGAAGGATTTTCCACCTGTAGTCCTAGCGATACTATGGAGAGGTATTTTAGACTACGGCAGGCAGTACTCTTGGTTCAAGAGCATAACTTTCTCCCATTCATACGTTTGAAAATGCTCAATTTGAACGGGGTGCGTAAGGTAACCATCTAGCGAGCAAAGAATTTTAATTTTAACGCAGAGGTAGAGAGCTAAATTATGATATGTTTTTGAAAGTTGTGAAAACTCGAGTGAGTGAAAGGCATAGTATCTTAGCGAATGAAGTCATCCAATGAAGGGGAGATACTGCCCAGCTTGCTGATGGACGCCTAGCTATTGCGGCTTATTGCAGTGTGTTTGGTGATACATAAAAGTGAAATCTGCATCACCTTTGCGTCTGGCTAGACAATAAAGGAGGCAAAAAACAGATGGGCGAACATAATATTGCCAACATATTTGCACAGCTGGGCTGAAGTTTGTCTTAATTTTATAAACAAAAATAGTGATAATCTGGGTGTGTTGGACTTGATATTAGATTCCAGCACTTGTGAAAGTAGAATGAACTCACCAATGTGCGGGCCATTCCCAGATTTTCCTGGTACAGGTCCATCTACCTCAGCAGTAAAAACACTTTTTCGATTGTCTCTTTCTAGCTCATTCGTACATAAAGACGTTTTAATTTATAAACAAGCGTCTTGTTTCCGTTTTTTACTTTAAAGATAGATTATTATCCACTTTTTTGCTTTACATTCACAAGTCTTATTTTCCGTGTTTTACTTTTTTACTTGTTGCTTCGCATATACACGTTGCATTTTGTATTTTTACTTTAGATACAAATGTTTTATTTTCTGTTATTTTACTAGACATACACATGTCTTATATTTTGCTTTTTATACTTTACATAAACACGTCTTATCTTTTGCTTGTATTTAACATACACATGTGTAATCCTCCATTTTAGTGTACATTTTTTCTTCTGTTTTTACTTTAGACACAAATATTCCGATTTCAGTATAGATGCACATGTTTCAGATTTTTCATTGGTATATTGTTAATGAAGTATGTTGTAAGTCTGAAGAAAGGTTTAACATCAGTGGATGCTCTGGTTAGAAAAACAATCAAGCTAAATATATGACTTGATAAATAGCAAAGAGCCTGGAGGTAACCTTGAGAACTAACTTAATGAAACATGATATAAAACTGGAATGTGAGGGCGTAGAAGGCCACGATTTTCTTTACAGTTTTTTCCTGTCCTTTTTCCGCTATTAATGTCTTGAATTCCGCTCACAGACAGTATGATTCCTTTGCGGCTTAAGCTTACCTCGGCAAGGCAAATTAAAGATTATACTCTGTACATTTCAGCACATTTTCAAAGAGACCATATGTTTCTTTAACGATGCCCTGGAGCGTTTGCAAATCATTGCTTCAATTTATCGTGTTCTAACACCGCATTCCATTAGATAATTGCCTACCCCGTGTTTATACATCAAGCACGTTTCTCCCTATAAGTTACCTTTTAATTTTCTTCTCATCTGTATAACTGATTGAGATGTGTTAACTCAATATTTCCAACTTCAATTGCTTTTATATGCATTAAATCAATAGAGACATACCCCAAACATTTCAAAGCTAATAAAGTGACCCCAAGTATAAAGTGACCTACAAAACAGAATACGTATATTATACGTATTTAATATCTAAAATGCATGGGCGAAATGGGCATCTTTTCTCGGACGCATAATAAGTGTATAAATTACGTATAAAAATATCCGCATTTCTGCAACCATATATTATACGTATAAAATGCGTAGGAAAAAAGATGCTCATATTGAATCCGCATATTATACGTGTATTTCCCCACTTATATGCGCATATCAAGGAACGTTTATTACACATATAAAATATGCGTATTTTATGCGCATTATCGATGACAAAATGGCCAAAATACACGTATATTACACCTAACTTTCCCATTTTGCCCACGTATTTTACACGTATAATATCTGTATAAAATTTTGTCAGATTGATTCGTGCATCGGAATCAATCTTGACGTGCGTCACTTGTAGTATGTGCGTCATTTTAACAGCTGTGTGTGTCGTGGACTGAAACAAGAGGAGTAATAAAGTAACAGTAAAACAGGACAATGGTAAGAGAAATGCTTTATTTGCTTCTTGGTCTCTCTTTCAAACTGAGATGAAAGAATACATTTGCAAGTAGTACTCTTTAGCTGATCAGGAAGGTTTTATTTTACGCATGCAATTATCGATGGTGCAAGCAGACCAACTACTATCGTGACACAGGCTTTCCTGGTATGCTTTAGTGCTGTTAAGGAAGCCGGATGCTATGTAAAAGAGGCAGGATATGATTGATCACCAGAAACTGCTGGTCTAGGCTGCATGGTAAAATGTTTGTCCCTGTTGTACAGAGAAGAAATATAGTCCAATAGATTTAACAAAGCACTAGGGTACGCAGATCTGAATGAACTCAATTTTTAAATTGTACTGGACGATCCTGACTTTGCCTTAGAGTGTATTTCGATCATTCGTTGGTCTCTGCCCACTGGAAATTAGCTCCATTCTGTTCCATTCCATATGTATATTTTCAGCATTAAAGTACATTTTTTCCAATAATCCATGGCGATTTTAATCCTAGAAAATACTCTCTGAGCAACTACATCTCAAGACTGTCTAAGCATGAAGGACTGAAAATAAGATTTTGCAATAGCATTTCCCAGATATATCCATTTCTCATAGAAGAAAAATACATATTTAACGGCAAAGCGCATTTTGTGTCGTCGAGAAATTTGACTGCTTACTACGAGTTGATCAATCTGCAATTGTCTCCAGACAAAATTAAATGTTGATTTTTAAATTCCGTGTTTGTTCGACTGTTCATCACATATGCCTCAAAGCTTGTACGATTCAATTTCTACGTTTTTGTGGATTTCTAACGTATACATCAGCATAATAGCATACAGGAAGGGTTTTTTTAGATGTGAATCATGTTGCTTCCAGGGAAGTGGGGGGCGGAGGAGGGTATTTAGGTATGAGTCGCATTGCTTCCAGGGAAGTAGGAGGTGGGGAGGGGTATTTAGGTATGAGTCGCTTTGTTTCCAGGGAAGTAGGAGGTGGGAGGGGTATTTAGGTATGAGTCGCTTTGCTTCCAGGGAAGTAGGAGGTGGGGAGGGGTATTTAGGTATGAGTCGCTTTGTTTCCAAGGAAGTAGGAGGTGGGGAGGGATCTTTATAGGTATGAGTCGCTTTGCTTCCATTGAAGTAGGAGGTGGGGAGAGGTATTTAGGTATGAGTCGCTTTGTATCCAGGGAAGCGGAAGGTGGAGGAGAGTATTTAGGTATGAGTCGCTTTGCTTCCAGGGAAGTGGGAGGCGGAGGAGGGTATTTAGGTATGAGTCGTATTGCTTCCAAGGAAGCAGGAGGTGGGGGGAGGTATTTAGGTATTATTCCTATTGCTTCAAAGAAAATAGGAGGCGGGGGTATTTAGATTCTTCCATGAAAGTAGGAGGTGGGCAGGAGTGTGCCTCTCCTGCCCAATGGAAATTAACTCCATTCTGTTCCATTCCACATGTATATTTTCCAGAACACCAGGAAGGTCAATGTGCTGTGAAATGACCTAGAATAGTTAAGGGGCAGTGAACCCCTTTTGGTAATTGCTAATTGTAGTAAAAGGAGCTTTTAAGTGCGCTTGCATGACCGTGTACTGCCCCTCCGCATAATTGAGATCCCAAGCTGAACATTTATTAACGGATTTAGAACTAATTTTGACAGCTTCAACTCACAAGTGTTTAACGAAGGGCCTAGCTAAGGAATTTGCACATCGGTGTAACGTACATTGTTACTTCACACCACACTGGGTAATGTTCTTGTTTCATGTAAATATTGCAGTTCTATCAAATAACATTCATATAAAAGCATTTCAAAAAAGAAGTGGCCAGCTCTTTTCTTTTACATAATCAACAACCTAGTGTGATTAAGTGACCTCTCGAATTTGTACATTGCTGCTTAAATACTAGACAATATAAACAACAATAGCGTGATGTGCCCATACGACCATATGTAAAATAGGTCAATCTTGTTTTGAATGAAACCAGGTGGCTTCACATTGCAGCAAATCATTTAATGGCTTTTTGCTTCAAAGCTTCAAAGGAATGAATTTAACACAAGAAGAGTGGTATGATGGGCGGTTTATTCGTGGATGGTTTTATGAAGGTACTGCTATAAATAATTAGTATGAGGCAAGATCACGGTGCTGGGTGAGTTGTATTGTACTCGGACACCTGTAAGGCTTGTAATTGCGGCTGGGTACTTGTCAGGGTATGTGATGCTTGGGTGAACTCCCCATACACTATGGAGAACGAAGGCTACTATTGGGTCTCGAATAACGATGCTTAAATCGTTAAAAAGGGGCAATTTTCATTCAGTCTTAACGTTTCCCACGAACATGGGGTTCTTTAGGAACTGTCCTGCAAAGAAAAACTGCTACACAGAAATTTGTACATATACACTTCAGAATGTAAGTTTTTTTATCAGTTTTGGTTGTATGATTAGGGTAACGTGCGTTCTACCTGCGTCTGTACCGATGTCATTTTGAGAATAGGGCTGTTTGTTTATTATGTTTGAACGTGATTTGTGAAAATGTACTTATCAATTCTTTATACATTGGTACATTACCATTCGGTGCCTGTTATAATACAATATAAATGTTTTCATTGGCAAATAGCCAACAGTCTGTTTCAGGAATTGTGTAAAAATATTTCCAGTCTGCTCAGTAATTGTAAGACAAAGTTTCTACTTCAATCAACTTTAATTGAACTGAGCATCTAGCAAGCTTCTAAAATCTCCTTGGTATTGCTAACTGGATGCCAGATTTGATGAGCTGTGACGCAGAGGACTTCTAAAGCATTTACAGAAGCATGTTTTTTCATTAGCAAAACGAATGCTGTGTTCAGGTGTAACGGATGTGCATGCAAAATAAGTGAACACAATACCATTAACTGACTTGGGAGTAACACCAAAACATAACATCATATGGCTTATGTTTGTCTATATCAAATGATTTCCCTTCTTAATCTTAATATGCTAATTTCCTTTGGATGAGGGCATGATTGCCAAGAAGCCATAAAATATTATATAGAACAATAATCATTTAGCAAATGTTTGTTACACTCTACCACTCAGCTATATACAGTAGTTGGATTTTACCTGTTTCGGAAGGGGAGAAGGGTAGTGGTGGTGCGGGTGGTATGCCTTGGGCTCAAGGAAACCTTTTCTGTGCAAATAAAAGACAAAGGATTATTTGGAGTAAATGATAGCCTACTCACTTTTGAGATGTTGACAGTTTCGCCTGACTTGGCCACGTGGTTGATGACCGCTTGATCCCAAGGCTTGTTTTCTCCCTTTGTTTCTTGATTATCTGCAAAGTAGAAGTGATTGATGTCAAATGACAACTAAAGACAGATACGAAGTGCCGGAACCTGGTTCGTTTGCCATATTTAAAAGGAGTGCCCACTTGGTACTTTGTGCATGAATATATACTATTATACACTTTCTACGTTTACACTTGCCGCTACTGCTTTTTATTTTTACTGTTACTACCACTACTAAATAAACGTTTTTGTAAATTTGTCAAGTGACAACGAGGCTCTATTAGGCTACTGGCCATGCATTTCACACATGAACTGAAATTCACTACCACTGCTTTTGTATTTAAAGACATTAAGAACATTAGAAACAAGAACATGTGGCAGTCATTTTGGTAGCTTCAGTTGATTTTGATAATATCACAATGATTGGTCAATTATTGTATAGTTGAGCTAATTACCATGTTATTCACTTATACCAGTGTAAGTCCACCCGTGTTATTAAGCGCTTTCCTTATTGACTTCTCGGCGTGGCATGAATACCCTTTGGCTTTCCCACATAGCTAGTTATAAAACCTTAAGCACTTTGTTTCAGCCACAGTTGCTGAATAATTTTGGAAATAATAATTGTGAAGTCAGCTGTGAGCAGTACGAGTGTTTCACGAGAAGGTAACACATTATTGCCCTGAACAATTACTATCGACTGTGCTATCTATTGACAAGAGAAAAGCAGGAAAAGAAAAACAGGGACACTTCTCACCAAAGCCATATCAGATCAAGGTATACGTTTTACTACTGATGTCAAATTCCCTTGGCTACCATTGGCTAGTTTTAAAAGTTTTAAAAGCCTAATTTTAACATTATTTATTTAAAGAAGGCGTTAAAAAATTATGTATGCCATATTATTTTCACCCCTTTATCACTGGTTATAGTAACATATGAATTACAGTTAGCTCTTATTATTTTACCATTTACACGCACATGCCAATATTCATATGCATTCAATAAGTATTTTAATCAATGTGTATTAATTGCAATAAAATCACAGCCACTCTTACCCACTGAACCGATAGAAGTACTCATAGCCACAAAGCATAGTCACCGAAAATCCAATAAAGGGTCAAGAAAAACTAATTAAATCAGTGGAATACGCTTTCCTAGATGTATTTTTCTGCCGGTTTCTCCCATATTCCTATATTAAGATCTGCGAGTTCAGAAACACTAAGGCATTGATCTTGAGCTTCTTCTCGGAACAACCAATCGCAAAATAAGGTGCAGATTTTATATCAAAGCAATCATCAAGAGCCTATTTTGTTTTGGTAGATTCTATTTTGGGTTCCCGAAATCAATACTTAACATTGCGTAATGAAGGACCAAGAAAAATTTAGCTTTTTCGGAAGTATTAATCCGATCGCATGTTGAAGGAAGTACAGAAAAGACTTGAAGGACAGCAAAGTTTACAAATAAAAGTTTTTCTAGCCTTTTATTTGTAAACTTCGCAGTCCTTCTAGCAAAGATAACAAAGAAGGGACTAGAAGGACTGTAAAAGACTGCAGCGAAAGGTTGAGAAATTATTAAAGAGGCTGCAAAGATGACATAGGAAGGAATAGAAGAACTTGAAAGATGACACAGGAAGGAATAGAAGGACTGCAAAGACTGCACAGAAAGGACTAAAAGTACTGCAAAGATTACAAAAATGATAAAAAGACTGCAAAAATTACATAGACAGGACTAGAAGGACTGCAAAGACTACACAGAAAGAACTAAAAGTACTGCAAATATTACAAAAATGATTAAAAAGACTACAAAAATTACATAGACAGGGCTAGAAGGACTGCAACGATTACACAGAAAGGACTAGAAGGACCGCAAGAATAAAATAGAAAGGACTAGAATGACTTCAAAGACTGCATACAAAGGACTAGAAGGATTGAAAAGAACTATAAATACACAATTACTATGACTGATTATAACTGTCTCTTAATGAATGTAAAGTTTGCTTTGATCTGAAGTATATGAGCACACTAGATAAATCTAGGAACATTTCTACAAAGAATGCTTAAATAAAATTGTCAGAACTCTTAAAACTCAGTCACTGGTTGATAATGAGAAACGAGTGACTGGTGAACTGGTGACACCATTGTTATGGCCACAAGTCGTCGCTGTATCCTTTGACATATGTAGGATACATCTCATTGACAAGATGCTTGTGTCTAGTGTTTGGTATGACACTATGACACTTTAAATTTCATTGGCAAAGCACTAAATTTAGAAAATTATCCAGTGTTCACTAGAAATTATAAATAAACCACCAAGCTTGATACAGACAGAAGCTGTGAATTCTTGACAGATACATGACTGAGGTTTTTGCATGCATGGAAATTTTCTCTACCTAATATAAGCATGAATACACCGTCAATATTATAGTGCAATACTGTGGTTTGTATGCTTGCATTTGAATACATGATATAAGTACAGTTAACTTTAGTAACACGTGATATTGACTGAACCACATGGTGAATAGTGCAGGTGTCATAATTATCAGTGGCTAATGATGCTAACTTGTGATGCTTACAGTTGAGTAGCAGACCTTTCAAATCGCGTGTCTTATGTTACTAGATAATGACATACCTCGCCGTCAAGAAGAAGTAATGAACTAATCATAAGGGATATATAGAGTATATGCTCTTGCCTCAGCAGTTTTCTTGCTTCCCTAGAACTTCATTACATATTGTTAGTATTGCGAAGATGCTGATTGTTAGCACAGATCAGAAACGAAAGGTCTCTAAAACACTTGACTTGAGAAATATGGCTAAACACGCATAACACCGTCTATATCCTGTCTCTACCTATGGTATCGTGACAGTTGATTTCTTCATGAAATATCTAGACTGGGTGAACTGAGGTCTCACGTTGTCCTGTGCTGTCCTTGGAGATACTGTATTTTCAATGTCCACCGGCGACCCCGTTGCTCCTGCTCGCCTGGTTGCCTTCCGTTTTCGTATTAAGTCAATTATGTATTGAATTACATCTGTGAGGGATCAACAAATAAACGTTCATAGGGAATATATTATGCTTGGAGAACCTAGCCTAGATTTTTAACTTGCTTTTCGTTTTCGTTGCACGCCTCAGTGATTATCATTACTTAAAACCGATAATAAACACTGTTATCAATGGATAACTTTGTTTTCTAACAAGCTTATTATGGGTGCACTATCTGTGACAAATGATGGCTGTGATGAAATTGTGCAATAAAATACTGACATTTACTAATGCATCAAAAATAATTATTTAACAAATAACAATTAGCTGATATTGACTTGTTTGAGTAAACGTTTATCAACAATCGCTAACTGCTGTTCCGAAAATAGAACATAATCGTGATTATGTTTTCTGAATGCACTCCTATGAGCCATTGCTTCAATGGTCTGTATTCATTTCAACTTAGATGCATATTATGTTAAACTCTATTTCAATCTTCCAGTCCCACAGTCCATCGATTTACCTCAGGGTGGAGCCATTGCATACGATGTTTGATTTATGAATAAACAGTACGCCCTTTTAGAAAGCGACGTAATTCATACTTCAAAAATTATCGGCAGCATTTTAGCACAGCACAGCATTAAAAGTCATTAACAGTTACAGTAATAGTAAACATGACTTAGACTTTGTAAAATCCACAAAGTGTTAAGACAATATATTCATAAACCATCATGAGAATATAGACAAGAAAATTTTCGAATGAAAATCATTTTAATTTTATTTTATTGCAGATTGAATTTGAACCTTTGGACATTTTTAGAGCCTGTGGAAAGCATATTTGCTACTTAGGTTAACATAGTTATATTCGTCCTTCTTGCATCCCCAAAAGTGTATCTAAAGGAGAAGTAATTGGGTGTGAACTGTTGTGACAAAGCATTTTTATGGTGCATTATAACTTTCTTATAACTAAGGTATATCAAAATATATTTACTTGACATATTCCACTCAAACATGTATATTGAACTTTGATAAATATTTGAGAAAAAGTTGAAACTACGTGGAAGATTTGAACAACTAAAAATGGAGTTTCATATTTCAGTTCCATAATAAGGACAGCAAACCGAAACTGCGCATTTAAAGAGCTCCCACTGAGAAATCAGCATACTACAATGCCTAAAGACTACTGGATATTGTTACCTTCAATTTGATGCTGCATTTGTGTGCAGCTAATGCCAATATGTATCCAATGCATTTCAATATAAGTATATGTATAAAAAGGAATTAATTTCAAAACAATGAAAAGGAGGATCAGCATTTAAAATATTGATAAATGTTTGTTAAAATATATAAACGTAATTAAAGTATTTATGTATTACTGAACTGTAAAAGAATCATTTCTTAATATATATTATACATTACAGTAAATAAAAAGTTTTCAAAATGGATATGTACATTTCAAAAGAATTTTCGAGTTTAGTATCCTTATGTTATCGGTTCTGGTTCATAGATACAGTGACAGAGAGAATTTGCCCTTGTAAACTTTTTATTCTTGGGCTGTACAACTTAGTGCCACATAAGAACAAATATCGAATTAGCTCTTCAATCGAAGAACTGGGGTAATGTGATCGTATTTTTCAATAATAGTCACACGGTTATAGTTAGAATATTGAGCCTTTTGTGCAGAATCAGTCTCGCTGCAGACCAATCTTCATCAATACTGGTAATTTAAATATCTTCGTGGTGCTGACAGGATGATAAATAATTGTCAAAATGAATTGCATTGGCTATACAATGAGGTTTTCTACTGAATGATGTAAATTTAAAACTGAAGAGAAGGGGCCTGTTATTCTATGTTCTGTCAGAGCACGAACAAACACTTAACGTCAAGCCAGTATTTTAATTTAAGCGTGACAACCAAGCCCTAAAGAAGATCCCCTGAGACGAAAGACAAGACGAATGCAAGAGAGGCTACAGATGTTACAAATTCACGCACACTGGATAATAAACTTGAAATGTTATTCTCACAGTTTCCCAAAAGACTTTTTTTCTAACAACCTAGAAATAGCACACAGATCTACAGTTTTTGTGGTATTGTGGTATTTCCTCCAAATGGTGTCAGAACAGCGGAATACCTTAGTAATCGTAGCACTGCAACACTCAGTGGGCCGCTACTTTTGCTTTGGTTACGGCACAAAAATAAATTTACATCGCAAGAAATATGCTAACCACTATAACCAACTATAATGCCGTTTATAAGCTGTCTTACAGATGAAAAATTATATACTGTGTGAATATCTGAAATATGCCTGGTTATTGCTTAAGTCGTTTTAGATATCAATAATTTATTTGTGAAACTTTTGTATTTTTTATTTCATAATTTGATATGTATCAACAAAACTTCATCATGCTATTTTATACGATATATTTTTCTTCAGACAATATTGCCCGAATAAGATACCGATACATAACAGCCTTGAGTATTTGGATTCTACACACAAACAAAGACTAAATGGTATTAGTACTCAAAGTTTACATGTTTACTTGTACAGCTTATCAACATTTTATAGGAGTTCGTTAAAACCAAATACGAAGAGCACAGTTATGATTCATAATGAATACAGCGGTGTAATCTTGTGCAGTCACGTGCAGTGGTTTCGATGCAGCAGGGAATTAACCTTGGAGTCAGCATTGATGACCGTGCCGGATTTGATTTGATACAATGCCGAAAGAACGCGGCATGCTCCTCCCCTCTCTCCAACGCGCGCTGCTTTTATGCAGGCTAGGTATCTTCGTTCTGACAGTTTTAATGCCGAATACGTTGTATTCTTTACAAATAACGAATTACGTACTCTGCGAAACATCCAAGTATATTTTGATGCAATATCATGAAGTAAAGAATAACACTATTTCCACGATCCAAAATAAAGGCAAGAGGAAGATTCTGCGTGGTTTTACAGATTTTACTCAATTCTACTGTGAATTCAGTTATACATCCCAATTCACTTTTGTTCTCGTGGACACCCTTTATTCCAGCATACTAAGTAAATATTGGAGAGAAATATTTCAAAAGAGTCCTAGCCACACAGCTTTCGATGATAATTTTCTCTTATTAGCTTCATCACTTTCACCAGTCAGCACCTGTCTATGGTAAATTAGCCAGCTTGATACTCTAGTATTGGTATTACGGGGTTGCCTTTGAAATATGGAGGAAGAAATAAAATAAGTCAAGTTATTGGTAATTTAAGATAACATGGTAGGTTTTAAAATAACTAAATCAAAAGTAGAAAACACAACAACAGATCTGAGATCAGGGATGAATACATAACTCGGCTGACAGCAACTTCGTACTCAATTCTACTGGCGTAACTAAGTTTTGCTAACCTTTGTGAATTAAGTTAACCAAGTTAATCTTTGGAACAGCTAAATAAAATCGCTATGTGAATGCACCGTCGTGTGTTGAATAGATCCCTTGATCTATTTATGGATAGAAAAAGGGATTTTTCTTCGCATGACCACTATTTTTGCGGGCCAGAAATATCTCTAAAATGATGTTTTCAGCAAATTTACCTCTCTTGATGTATTCCCTTTATGCTTTGTAAAGAACATCGTAATAAGAAATTTCTTTACCTCAGAGAAAATTAAAGAAAGTCTAAGCAAATTCACAGGTAAAACAAGAGTATTAGATGTGAACTAAAGCTCACCCTCATTTTAATTGTTTTCTGCATCCAGGAGCAATTGAGCTTTCAACATCCAATATACTATTTCCTGATTTTTCTTGAAGTAAAAATAGTTTCGGTTGCCATTGCTTTTATGCCTAGAGTAAAAACTATTTTTGATACAATTCTTCTATCAATTTTTAAATATTTTCATCCGGTGAGTGAATAGGCTTTTAAGACATTTATCGTTTCAAAAGCCCAATAATCTCTTCCCCGTAGTCAATGTTATCGATTTGAGACTTGTCAGTACCTCCAGTGTTTTTGTCGGTTTGAGACTTGTCAGTATCTCCACCTGTTTTTGTTGGATTACTCGACGTTAATCTAACGTTCCGAATAGGTTGGAAACGGAAATGAAAAACGTTCATAGACGAGGTTTTCACGTCATGATGACGCAAATTTTCTAACGTCTGTTCAGCGTATGAACATTCATTACTCGTCGCAGAAAGTAGTGGCTTAGTTGTGAGCAAAATGTCTAATCAACAAAGACGTGGATTGAACGTCGTTAATCTGTGATTGGGTCGATGTCGTAACCAGAAATACCCACTATCTTTACTCCCGAATGTTTACTAGGACACAAGATGTCTGATGCGTGGGTTTGAAGTGGGACTGGCATCGTGACACTACTGTCGACGCAGGTCTCTGAGGACTTCTTAATTTTTAAGTCTTCAGTTTCATACTTTTTAGGTGGCGAATATGATTTAGTTAAATTCGTCAAAACGCAACAGTGAAAAAAAGCAGCCAGTATTTATGTACGGGTGTTGTGGCAAGAAAATTAATGTATGCTATCGGTGGCAAGGCAGGAATGCAGAATGATAGGTTCTGTGTACTAGTAATTAGGTGCCTTAATATCAGTTTCAAGGGTAGAATCGTCGGAAACATGGAGACCTTTAGCTGGTTGGTTAGTTTCTCTAACCGTATATAATTTTGACAGCCGTTATGGTCCTCCGAGTGTGCTGCATTGCATTTGCTGGGTCTAGGCGGTCTCCCCCCCCGGCGGACTCCCCCCTAACAACTCCCCCCTGGCGATCTCCCCCCGTAGGCTGACTCCCCCCCCCCCCCCGTCTTTCTCACCCCCCCCCCCATGGCAGATTTTTTTTTAGTTAGTAAAACTTAAGTCAGCAAAACTTGTACATTTCATTCCTTTTTTAATTTTCAACTCACCTTTCATCTACTTTTACATAATTATCACTAGGAAATTAATCTGCTTTAAAATCCAATTACGAAATTACAATCAAACACTTACTGTAAACTGATTTTTCAAATGCGATCACGAAATTTAATTTACAGATCATCAGCTTTACTTTGTCACCACCTTACTGCTTTCCTCGTATAGTGGTAATGAAGGCCATCTTGATGTGATAATTTGGCTACTTTTTCGTGAGGTTTTATACAACCATCTACGTTCTCCGGACGTAAATCTGATATCAATAAATAAACCAAACTACTCCGGAAAACATCATCATCAGTAGCCTACTCTGGCGGTGATGGCTAAGAAACAATTGCAATTCTTGTGCATGCAATGAGCATAACACTAGATCCGACGTTTCATTGATTAGGTCAAAAATTCATTATATCAATCACTTAATTGAACAGATTAAAGAAACATCAATAACCCTTTGGTCTTCATACATCAATAAGGAAAGCAAGTTTGAGGGGGGAGAAGGAAAAAAAGGAGTGAAATATATAAGTTTTGCTGATGTAAGAAACATCAATAACCCTTTGGTCTTCATACATCAATAAGGAAAGCAAGTTTGAGGGGGGAGAAGGAAAAAAGGAGTGAAATATATAAGTTTTGCTGATGTAAGTTTTAAAAAAAATCTGCCGTGGGGGGGGGGGGGGGGAGAAGGACAGGGGGGAGACCGCCTAGGGGGGGGGGGAGACCGCCAGGGGGGAAACCGCCGGGGGGGGGGGGAAGCGCCAGGGGGGAGACCGCCTGTTCCCCATTTGCTCGCCGGTTCCTAACTCCTTCGCTCTCCCTCATCTCATTGACTCGGTTCAAGATATTTCAATATGATTCATCCGCAGATTTTTTCAGATAAAAGAAATCAGTGAACTTTTTGAATTGCAAAACTTAAGTGATCGTTTAATTTAGTCTTCAGTCGACCATCCCTATCGCGTGAATACTGAGAGCCCCTCCCCCTCCCCAGTTTCGTTAATTGCGCCGACTCATCATTCGCATTAATAGGTTAAAGGTTTTGATTTATGTAGATGTTAACAAATGTAGAAAGCTTTATACGTTTCCAAGTGTATCACTTCGCTTAGAAGAAGCGAAGTGCCGCTCTAGTTTTATACTGTAGCTGTGAATACTGGTGCTAATTGCATTGGAGAGTAGCGGGCAAAACATTTTAAGTTGTTGATGTCGACTTAATGCGTGTTCTATTACGGAGCCATTCGGGACCCACTAAGATTTAATGGCGTTTTTCGCGTTTGGCAGTTGAAGCCCAAGTATGATAATTAAACAGGGGAGGAATTCATTTAGTATTCCATGCACGCATTAATAAATGTGGTCAGGACGTGACGGTTTTTCTCTGCACGTCTCTACACTCAATTTAAAGAAATGTGTTTTTATTACGCTGGTGTAACCCAGGTTCTATCAAATTTCCGATGCGAAAAACAAGCGTTTTCCCGAGGAGATAGTATTTCCGAAAGTAGGAGGTAATAACTAACTGACTAAATGAAATTTTTACGTCATCTAAAACAGGAAACAAATGGAGGGGTCGGTGAAGGGTGAAACCCTGCTGAACCAGCTAATGGGTCTGGCTGGCTTGCCATACATTTTAACATTACCATACTTCTGCCAAGCCATTTTGAACAAAAAATATAGTTTAAACGACAGTTTAATAATATCACGCATCACTTCATATGTGGTGCTCGATATTATTAATGTATGAATACAAAAAATTACAAAACATTAGGTGGGGTTACCTGGAACGACGCGAGGCGCGGTGGACACCGGCGTACGCTTTCCTCGCGGCCCTTCAACAAAGAAGAGCGAGCTCTTTTCCGCTTCCATGAGTATGGTTATGTTTAACAAAATCATCCTGGTAAGCGACTTGATATCTAAGTCGTGTGAGATATCCTTCACAATCTCCAGGAAGAAATCCTTCTCGCTTGTTTGACGCAGGTCTCTTTTATAGAACTCGTCTTTGCTGGCATAGCGCGGTAAGCTCACATTTGATTGGATGAGAAGACTGAGCATCGTACCGGAAGTACTCGGCAGTGACGTACACTGGCGCATGTATTTCAAGCTATTACGTCTCTCTGCCAGTTTATTGGCGTGCTCTGAGTCAGTGGATGGCTCATACGTGCGAAAAATACTCTTAGATTTTGAGCGCGCAAAATCAGAACGAAGGTGTTTTCTTGAACCGGGACGGCTGTGAAACGAGCCATTGCGATCAAGGAAAGAAAACGTACCCTGCTTAGTGACACTTAGGAGGTTGGGTGGTTCTGTACTGTTTTGACGCTGTCTGACCGGTACTTGCTGCAGATCGGGTCTACCGCTTTTTGTTCTTCTCAGATCTGGTGTCCGTGATCTGCGGGAGTTTACCTCTGTCGACTGCCAATCAGCACAAAGTTGGGAGCAGCTTCTGGAGGACAGCTGTGATTGAGCAAGCTTATCAGTGATCGCGCTATATCCGTTTTGAAGAAGCCATTTATTAACCCAAGTCAGGGTGGCGTGCTTAAGAAAGTAAGATTCTGCATACCCTTGATTGGAATCTAAATAATTCTGAACATCCACGTCTGAAATCGTCATGGTGATATTATCCAGGTAATCTACGGTCCTTTATTAAGGAAGGCATGTGCTGTAATATAAATGAACCCTTTCACAATTCTGGACTCCTTATACTGCCCGTATGCTTTTCATCCTTCACATTTTTTATTCTAATATCATTACCAGACGCACAGATACTATTTTC
This sequence comes from Protula sp. h YS-2021, assembly GCA_949752745.1. Lineage (NCBI taxonomy): Eukaryota > Metazoa > Annelida > Polychaeta > Sabellida > Serpulidae > Protula > Protula sp. h YS-2021. The sequence goes on along the minus strand of OX457031.1, from coordinate 14,374,804 downwards.
TGCACTTCCCCTTAAAGCATCGGTGCTTAACTTGCAATGCAAAAAACTACGCAGGCAGTTTTCTAATCAATTTCCAATAATCTCTTTGATTTATTGTGATTTCCTCATGATACAGCACACATTCTGCAATTAATTAGATTTATTTGCGCTTACTGTTCTAGCTTGACGTAAAAGAGCTATACTTAGAACAAGATCATTACAAAAAACCGCGTCAGACCCGATTGGGCCCTTGGTGGTTTTATTTTTATTAACCTTTTTGTATTTATAATCCAATTACATTGGAAGCGAGTCAGAAATGCAAATGTTTATCCAAATAACCTTCATTTAAAGAAGTAATCTGACATATTTCACGGTTATTTTCAGTCTTAATAATGTCCTGTTCACGTATGAGTCAGTAACTCATTCAGTTCAGTTAAAAAACTAAATATTTAGTCAATTTTTGAAAATATTTAGAAATTGTTGCAAAACTGGGAAATTGCCCCGGACTTGATAACGTGATTGATTAATCTCTTGTCACAGAGCATAAGGAATTTTGATTGAAGTAATATTGGACTTGACGAGATTTTGCCCATCGCTTTTATCCAGCAATTTACCCTCACACACGAGCGATGTTATGGGGCCTACCAATAGCTGTTTGGTGGGGTCGTCACAGAACGGCAATGTGAACACGACGCTTTTTTTCATTTTTAAAGGGAAGACTGAGAAATTCGGTGGATGCTTATTCTTAAATCCATGTATAGGGGATCTAATCCACTGTCTAAATACAACTGCTACAGACACGTTTTCTGGTACTGGAGCTCGGGGTGGAGTGGAGGGTGGGGGGAGAGCGGGCGGGGGGGGGGGCACTTGGCAGGTATATGTGGTACAGTGGCCACCAAACAATAGAAAAGAAATCGAGATAATTTTAGGGTATATGCGATGTGTGCAGAGTGCCAATTTCATTTTTAAAAAGTGTAATGTTCATCTAGTACTCCTGATTTCACACAAAAAAGGAAAAAAATGTAGGGAGGAGGGGGGGGGGGGGGTTCTGCACTCTTTGTCGAAATAAAAGGAGGGTGAACAAAATTGATGCGCACACACTTATCAGTATATATGTCTGTCTTGTATTCTATGGCTGATACAACATGCGTTGTAGATGTGCCCCTGGGGGTCACTCACCTACACACTGGGTATCATGTGTGTCCGTGACTTTTCAAAACCACCTCAATCGCGGAGTGCTAATTTTGAAAAATACCCCTTTATTAACCAAACATGGAGTGAATTTCCGAAAGAATTCTTTTGTGAGAAACGCAGAGTACTGATTGAAACTTACCCCCTCCCCCCCCCCCTTTTAACGAAATTGGTCACTCCGCCCAGACCCCAAGGATCTGGGCCTCAAATTAACCCCCCTTTCCCCATGTCGTTTAGGACACTCATGGTAACACATTTGATATCAAGTGCTCCCCCACCCCACCCCGGATGATGGGAATGCATTCATAAATGCATAATTTTGACAAAACAGGAGTTTTCTTAATTAAATTTAATACTTAAGAGGTGAAATCTACAAAGATTCCTCGTTTGGTTAAAATGGGGCATTTATCAAGCTTCTCACTCCGCGTTCAGGGGTCATTTTAAAAAGTCATTTACGCACATGGCAACCCGTTGGCACGTGCGTACCCCCCCCCCCCCCCCGATTCCTTCTGGGGCTGAAGCACAATTCCCGAGTTTGACCACTGACCTACATTACATGATATGATAGCCTTCCGTTATTCGACCACTCGTGTTGGTTCGAGATGCACTTGTGGTTCATCCTTATGGAGCCATTACACCAGTCGGTCCTCGGAAGTGCACTTCCTGCGCTGGACATCACACCAAGCTTATAACTGACGTCATCTGTTTCTTTGTGTCTGTTTCATATTTACCTACTTGCGGCTTCCTTTGTGCCTCATTAGCAACATTTCACATGCATGCTCTTCTCTGGGGGGTGTGTTCTACTATTCTCGGTCTCTTACCCTTGGGCCATTCATATACGTGAATCTAGGTGGGGAGGGGGGGAGGGGGTAAGGGAGGGTTGAGGCACGGTGTTACTTGGTCAGACCCTCCTTTGGAGACCACTTTAGTTCAGTCCAACTGCTGGTCTTACGTCTGAGTTGCTGTTTTACTTGGACGCTGTTGTAGAAAGTGAGTATTGATCACTATAAAATTCAAGCGTTAGCATTAGATTACATACAACAGGAAAAGATAACTTATACTACTCCACCGCGCAGGCATAAATGTGTTCTAAGAATTCTGACAAAAATTAACAGTCTTTAAGCAAGACTGTTTGCATGACCCTTTCACGATGACGCAGCTCTGACGGTTGTGTTACTGAGAGCCAATTGCTCAAGTTCACCATGCCCTTGGGGGTATGATTCCCAAGATGGCGCATATTTGTGGCAGATGTGCCGTTTTTCCATCAAAACAACCGGTCGCCTATTTCACAGGGCGCTCGTTGCCGTTAGGGTGGGGGTGGAGGGAGTAGGTGGGGGGGGGGCGGGAGTAGGGGCTGTTCAACCATATTTAACTAAGACGCGTTGCCAAGGTAAAATGTTGGCAACAGTTAATTCGCCATAAACATTGCCATTGCTTAAGTAATTTGCTCTCTGGGCATTAATGTATAAACAAGATCTGCCCTTGTGCCCTGCCTGGCCTTAACGTAAAACTATCCAGTTTTACATGAAAACGAAGGGCGTCGTTCCAAATACGAAGGGAACGTTTAAGAAACAAGAGTTGTGGCTTGGTTTATCTTTACTTTTGAACAGGCTTCCTCTGAAAGAAAGAGGTAATCGGAGCCTCATTGGTGTTGGTGAAAAGTGAAAACGAAAGTCAAAAGAACATGTAAAACTATTTAGAGGTCCGGAAAATGCTGTTATACTGAAGTCGCAAGAGTGTCGCTGTACGGACGTCAGGATAATAATATACTAGAGAAGTTTTGCAAGAGCGTATAACGTACAATTGTGCCCAAATTTAATGAGTGTATTTAAGGTAATGTTTTAACGGAAGGGCGGCCATAATGATTTGGGAATATTATTTGCCCATTAATATGTATTAAAACAACACCGCTCACCCTTGTCTATACAGCATCGTTCCCAAAATATAACATTAAAAATGTTGCAGAGACGTTGATGTGAAAACCGAAGCTTATGAATCGTCGTGAGGCGACTTCTACCCGCCGGCGGCCCATGCAACGTTAAATAAACGTAGGATACACGTCGCGACAAGAAGTCGCATCAACATCTGAATTTGGTTCTGCAGGAGCATCGAAACAACGTCTTTGCTCTGAGGCCTATCCAACATCAGATCTTAGTGCATGCAATTTCATTTCGGGAGATAGGCGGTGTTTCGACTTCCGCGTGCAACTTGTGCAAAGTTGATTAGACGTCTGATAATGCGATTCTGATGTTTTAATAATAATTTGTATTTCTGTTCAAAAAAATTATGATGGTTGCTATTTATGATAAGCCTGTTTTTAGTTGTATACCGATGTCTACGAAAAGTCGGGAGGGAAGGGTGGCACATCAATTGTTGCGATTTTCATGAATACCAACTCCCAACCTCTATTCAACGTTGCGGCAAAGATGTTGGATAGACGTTGCAATTGGGTAAAGGCGAGAAACAACCAACTGCAATTTCAGAAAAAAAGGAATTCGTCGATAGAGTTTGTGACCTCAAATAGGCGTCGGATAGATTTTGCAGTGTTTACTAGGGATATTCAATGGCCCGTCTCTAGACCAGTAAATGGCATTTGTATTTCTCATCACGTAGAGAGCCGTTCTATTCAGCGCAAGTGGGACACTTTTTCTTCTATTGCCTGGGCCCCGTTGCTACGACTTTCTTTTACGCAAGTGTTTCTTTCTTGTCTTTTGACAGCTGCTATTTTGCACTGGCGTTTTGAATCAAGAAAATCATAGTTTTTATTTGTAACTGCACTCTATAGCGAATCCTGGAAAAACTCTACAATAACTGTAATAACACACTTAATTTGGAGACGCTTTGTAAGAAAGAAAGAAAAAATATTCGCTAATTTACCATTTAATAACGATTTATTTTTTTCTCTTCCTCTGTATTAAGGCGACAGATTTCTCACGTTTACCGACTGGGCTTAGTCAGTGGCAGCCGCAGACAATACCAGCGTGATTGCTCCATAAATTGGTACAGATTGTCTTGCACTGTTCCACAAGGATACCACGATAGGACTTAGCCAGGGTTTTAGGGATAGCTGAAAGACTCTGGGCGTTAATTTGGGATTCCGTGATAGGTAATCTAACGTTCGCCTAGTTACGGCAATAAGTTCAGGGTTCGAGTAGAGGAAACTCGCAGGATTTCAGTTTGGGAAAAGCATAAAGAAATAAGAAAAATACCCTAAAAGTTGATTTTCTTTACCACTGCGAAAGGTGTCTTTACCACATCTAAGATGTCAAAACTTTAGTGGAATGTGGGAAAAATTATTGGGTTTCCAATACAAAAAGAGCGCTATAACTATTTCAAAGTGATTTTAATATATTTCTCTATCGATTCTATGATTTTAAAGTGTCTCTGCTTCTATGTTTATTCCCCATGGTCTAGAGTCGTGTTTTTTTGGGCAAATTGCGCAGAAGAAACTGTGAATCGGCTTATTGGAGCCGGTCCCCCACTTACCACCGAGCGAGCTCCGATCCCCCACTTACCACCCGTCATCAACCAAATTGCAATCGATCTTCAGCGGGCTTTGGAGAGATATAAGATTTGCGTGATGTAAGTACAGCGGACTCACATCCTCTCCTTTTAGCCTATATTCAATGCAAAACTGCTGAAGTTAGAGCTTTTATGACATGATGTTAACTCAGTCTTGTCATTTACCACAACGGTTAGGGCTGGCTTTTAGGTCAATTTTGTCCCAGCCAATAATCTCAAAGGAATATGTGTAAATACATCATGTTTTAAATATTCAAATAAACTCTTATGTATAAACGAGAACCTGCTTATCAAAGGCGAAATATTAAGCACTTGGCCAAAAAATAATATTTTTGAAATCATTTTCAGGTAGAATTTCAGAAACATTTTTGCCTAGTTTTTGTTTGCTTTTCCTTTGCAGACAGACCAATCTTTCTTTCATATTCTGAAATCTTTTAAAGAAACGTTTTGCCAGTTCGAAACCTTTAAAAGCAGTTTTGTTATTTGCTCCATGAAACGACATCCCTCCGCCATCCCCTTCCAGACCCCGTGACCTTCGTCAAGAAGTATGCGTAACGAAAGCTAGTAGCTAGCTAGTATGAACATTTACTGTATTTAACACCACCGGATTTTGGATTTAATGCTCAGTCTGGCTGTTGTCAGATGTTTGTCCAAATATTGCTGCAGTCCTTGCGCGTTGCCTTTGGTGATAAACGAGCACCTATTTTTCATAGACGAAATATTAAACATTTGGCCAAGAAAAATTCAAAACTTTTCAGTCTGATTTTGGTTTGGTTTTCCTCACAGACAGGACAATGTTTTTTCAGGTTCCGAAACCTTTCTAAGAAACTTTTTTGCCAGATCGAATCTTTTCTAGAAAAAAAACATAGCTTTGCTACTCACTTCATGAAACGGCATCCACCTTCGCCCAGCCGCTCACCGTGAAGAGAGCGTAACTGAAGCTGATAATTTATATGAACATTCCATGTAATGATCAGGTAAGATTCTTTTTTACGACACAAGCGTTTTACAGTGGTCACCGTATTTGGCGTATGCAAATAAGAAGACATCATTTATGTAATGCACAGTGTGGCTATTGACAGATGCGAGAGGCTTGTGCAAATGATGCTGCAACCTCTACGCGTTACATTTCTTCACCAAAATTACTGTTGTTTTGTATGGTTGGGCAGTTGACTGAGGGGGGGGGGGGGGGGCAGTTGGCCGAGGAAGGGGGGGGGGCAGATGACCGTTTACACACACACACAGATATATATTATATACGTACATGCATACATAAGTACTCACACCCATATATATACACACACACTTATACATATATATATATCTATGTGTGTGTGTATGTGTGTGAGTACTTATGTATGCATGTACGTATATAGTATCTAGTATATATATATATATATATATATATATATATATATATATATATATATATATATATATATATATATATGTGTGTGTGTGTGTGTGTGTGTGTATGTGTGTGTGTGTAAGTGTGTGAGTACTTGTGTATGCATGTACGTATATAATTGAATCCGGGACAGAAGGGCCCTGGACAAAAGGGCCTTGGACATAAGGGCCTTTCCATATACGGCCTTTTTCAAAAGGGCCTTTCCCAAAACGGCCCTAAATGAAAAGTTGGACAAAATGGCCTTGAGAAATTTTTTTCGGAAATGGTTCTCAAAATTATTTTTATTATTTGTGTAATAAAATAACAACTCCAAAAACAAAGTTTATTGATGTTATTGCCTGATTCATCCATTGCTTGTCACAGTTCAAAAAAAGACCTCAAATTCAGCACTTGTATATCGGCAAGACACTGACACGCCAACATCATCCGGCTTAGCGCATGTGTTTAAACAGCACATTGCAGAGGAACGAAACAAAGGATAGATATTATCTTTTGTGGCACAACTACTCCGAAATCTGGCATCTAAAGACAGTTATGGGAAGTAATTGAAAGAGTCTTTACAATGAGTAAAATATCAAGGCAGTGATTGGTACAAACAGGGATTATCCTGTGGCACCGTGCTTCGGAAATCTCAAGAGAGTGATGCGGAGTAATTGAAACAAAACATCAATGCAGTTATCTTTAAAAACACAATGAAGTTTGTTTTTTTACTTGTTATTTATTACATATTTTATTAAATAATTAAAACTCAAAATCCTAGAAAAAATTCTCAAGGCCCTTTTGTCCAACTTTTCATTTAGGGCCGTTTTGCGATAGGCCTTTTTGGGAAAGGCCGTTTTGGGAAAGGCCCTTATGTCCAAGGCCCTTTTGTCCAAGGTACTTCTGTCTGGATACCATATAATTCACTGTCACAGTTTTCGTATTCAGTGAACACTCCGATCTCAATGCAACGTCGATTGAGTTTGCGCCGCCTGTCCGACAAAACCATACCAGGGGTTTCCGAAAAAAGCCCAGGGCTTCTATTTGGAAACTGGCCAATTCCAGGCGCTCATTTAGAAAACAAATAGAAGCCCCAGGGCTTCTATTAGGAAAAAGTTTCCTAATTACAGCCCCTTGGCTTCTATTTTTCAGATAGGGGGGGAAGGTTGTTGATAAGTTTTGTTGAAAAAAAAGAAAAAAATACCATCAGTCTTTTATTAAACGCTATACAGGCTGCGTATATCAGCACAAAAAATAACAAAACACACAAAAACAGCAGTAACTAAAAGTCTGGTAAAGTCTGGTAAAGTGTTCTGTGTAAAACACGAAGCACAGGATTAAGCAACGACGCAGAACGTGTCTGTTGGTTTGCCTCACATCAAAGGATTAAATGCACCGTGTCTGCATTGCGAATAAACACGAGTTCTAAAAAGACTTACAGTGAAGGAGGGGCAATATCATGCCGCCCATTTCAGTAATCAGCCTGTTATATTTCCAGTAATACTGCGTAGTAAGGTGGCAGTGGTGAGGGGGATGTCTGTTCGCTTTGTGCGAAGCACAGAATCAAGCAACGACGCAGAACATGTCTAGAGGCTGCCTCATATCTAAGGATTAAGTGCACCGTGTCTGCATTGCGAGTAAACACGAGTTGTAAGAAGACTTGCAGGGAAGGAGGGGACTTTTATGAGGAAAAGATTTTTTCAGGTCTTTTTTTTAAACCCAGATAGAAGCCCTGGGTCTTCTATTATGAAACAGTTTCCTAATAAGAGCCCCGGCGTCCTAGGATATCTTAGACCCCATATATCTTGGCCCCCGGATAACATATCCTAGGATATCTTGGCCCCCGGGGACCAAGATATCCTAGTATATCTTGGCCCCCTCTAGGATATCATGGTCCTCCCCCTAGGGCGGCCAAGATATACTAGGATATCTTGGCCCCTCTTAAATAATTTTACATGAAAACTTCACTTGAAAGAAATGTCAGTTAGTGTTTCATGTTTGATTGATGTATGTGTGATCAATCAATCAATAGTCTTTTAAGAATGAGTAGCTTTTTAATTGCATTGGACCTCATCTTCGAATCCACATCCAGTCTAAACAGCGTTCGTCTTGATTGCAATTCTGTCGATGACATACCCCATGTCAATAGTTGAAAGAAATGTGAATTACTGTTTCATGTTTGATTTATGTATGTATGATCAATAAAGCAATAGTCTTTCGAGAATGAATAGCGTTTTAATTGCATTTGACCTCATCCTTAAGTCCACATCCAATCCAAACAACGTTTGCCTTGATTACAATTCTGTCGAATAGATACGCCAGGTGAATAGTTTCGCTGTCCTGTGTGGGATTATTCTTGCTTTTGATTCATGCTTCTGTTTTGGAGCCTCCATCTTCCACTCTCTAGCGATTTATATATTCTTTTGGTACGATGCTTGTCACATTTGGTGCAAAGTTTAGTGTTTAGAAATAAAATACATAAATAAGCATTCTTTTTTATTTTTCTGTTATCTGGTAGCCAAGATATACTAGGAAAACTTGGCTTCCAAGGGGGGGGGGCAAGATATCCTAAAGGGGGCCAAGATATCCTAAGATATCGACTTGAACTGGGTAATCAACGTTGTTTAGGCGTCGCTTTTGGTCTCCACTAAAACATATTTCTTCGATGACTAAACAGCGTCTTCGACGTAACATTGAAAAGAGTAAGAAAATCGACGTGGCATAGACGTCAAAATATAGCGTGGTATAGGTGTCGTGATCACAACCAAAACTGACCAAGATTAGGAAACAAAATATGAGAGGTTTTTACCCACTTTTGTTTAAAAAATATTCACGACAATTGACTTCATACATATCCTGCATTACCGGGAGACTAGAGAGGGACGGTATTTGACGGAGGGATGAACACGACACCTTGTGATTGTCACTGCCCAGATGGTGATTCTAGATTAATATTATCCCTACGTCTATTCAACGTCGCTTTCTCAACGTCTGCAAAACACCAGGAGATAGATGTTGTTTCGACTGCTATTTGCAACCTATTCACAACGTTGATTAGGCACAGGATATTCGACCTCTATCCAAACGTCGGGCGTTGGACATTGTTTCGACTATCATAATCAACTAAATCCGGCTGTGGATCTGAGTGGGGTATGGCATCTTTCCAATTTTGATCCAAGGTCAAAATGTTGACTTGGTAATTGTGAAATCCATTGAAAACATGAAACAATTAAATAAGTCAGAGGTGGACTTACCGACCTTTACTTCAATCAAATTTTAAACAGAATACACACTACTTGATATGTCCTCCACCAATCCGCTACAAAACGCCTCGCAACATAACGCCTCGCGACATAACGCCTCGCGATAAAACGCCTCGCGACATAAGGCCTCGCGACAAAACGCCTCAAAATGTAAAGGGCGACAAAACGCCTCACTTTTTTATGTATGTTTTTACTGCTTCAACCTGAAAAAGTCGAATAATCAGAATTAGTAAGAACGTTGGGTTTATTTATTTCAAATAATTGCAGTTATTTACTTTGTAATTCTACACCTAAGTTATACCTGTCAACATTTTTTGAGTAACTAAATTTAGTAAAACAATGTCCTTATGTTTGCTGTGGATCCATTATTAAATATTTCAATATGAAATTCTCATGCTTCTTTTCCAGAAATTAAGCCAGTGATTTATTTAAAGTTATTACCTCATCCGGTCGTTTTAATAAATCCTTTAGAAGCTATATTTCGCCAAACACAAGACCACGTTATGAACCTTCGTTCATTTTTCTTGTTGTACATATATCCGTTATGCACGACTTTTGGCTTGTCTTTATTACTGGTAATTATCTCCATTGTAGTTTTAAAATACTCTGACTTACCTTCTGAAATCCACCAGCATTTATACTACTAAAACGTCTGGGGATTAATTGTTATCTACAGCTTTGGATTAAGACGTTTGCATTTGACTTGTTTTTCAGCCAGTCTGGCGACTTTCGAGGATTAGATGCCATGCAATACTCCGATATCTCTGACATTCAGTGACTCTGATCGGACTACTCTTTCAATGCAAGGCCAGCAAAAGAAGCATTTCTTTGTTTTTGCTCTTCTCCCTTTGTAGAATAAAATATATAACAAACATCTTGACGTAGAAAAAAAATGAGCAAAAATGTCAGAAAAAATGGAAAAACAGTACGAGCAAAAATTCAGAAACAAGTTCAATGAAAAATGTGTAATAGGCGAACAATGAATGTTCGATAAAAAGCAAGAAAAATGGGGGAGAATAGGGAGTTTATACGAGTGAGGCGTTTTCTCTTACTGTCTCATAGAAAGTGCTGTAATGCAGAAAGTCGGTAAGATATTATCATGTACGTACAATTTAGTCGTTTTTAATCATTCACAAAGCCGTGGTGTTTCATTTATTAACTTTCGCATCTCAGAATGCAGCCAGACAACTGCATTTCTGGCACACTTGTGGTACGTCAGACCGTCCTGGTTGACAGAAACAACCAGTCATCATATAGCACTGCTTTCTTTCATTCGGTACTCATATAGGCTATCAAGTATACAGCACGCACTCTTCCAGACTATATTTTAAGACTATATAACAATGAGTGGCTTTGGTATATCTAAAGGCAACAACGACTTGACCATTTTAGTGCTACAGCATAGATCCCTATTGGATCTTGATCTTTCGGGAATAGCATCAATACAAAACATATGACTTGAGACAGGTCATGATGTTTTGTGCCATACAGGTATTTTATAACTATTTGAAACACGAAAAAGGCTATTTCATTTGTTTCCGTTGTGATCTTAAGTGTGTATGTGTGCGTCCTGTTCCTGTCTGGACGTTCAATAGGGATGTGCTTTTTTTGACTTTGCGGCTCTAAAATGCAACGACTGATTTTAGTGAATCTCGATGAAGTGCAGAAATGAGAATGGATTCCTGTACCTCAGTTTTTACTTTTGGTCTATGATATATCACTCTATGTCCTCAAAAGAATGTTGTTTTCTTTGTTTTTGTTTTTGGTATTGTTTTTCTTTTCCCTTTTCCTATTTTTGGCATTTAAAATTAAATAGCCAGTGAAGATAACCGAAACCGTTTTGTTACACACATTTTTCGGCAATGTCTTATTGTAATTTTCTTATAATTTATAATCATAAGCTTTGCAAGTTTGAATCGTGTTGGCATAAATCAAGCAAAATGTAACAACCAGCCTGCGTGAATATAAATGCTTTTATAATTTACTAAAATACTAGCTATTGTTCAATCAAGCACAAAAATAAATAAATAAATAAAAAAGTTTCTGAGCAACTTGTAAAAATAATTTTTCCTCAATTATGTTTTTTCGCTGATTGAAAACATGTTTTTGATCTTTTTAAAGAATCTGTTTAAGAGTTTTTAAATCAACTGTTTATTTGATACAAACCATGTCAAAATATACAATTGAGTTACAGGTAAATAATAAAAGATAAGCACTCTTGCAGTTTGAAATATCCATAGCCAGAACTGGTCTCTGATAGACCACACCGATGTTTGTCTTCTTTGCTACTTTTAAACTAAAATGGAAGTTCTCAAAAGACAGACTTTGCTATTACGTCATCGGTTTTCTTCAATGACAATAAATATATATAAATAAAAAATAAATAATACAACAGCAGATAACAAACTAAACATCTGAATCCCTTGTCATAATCTGAAAATACTTTATTGTAAGAATATCACGAAGGCATTCTGAAAATTATATATGAAATTAAAACATAACTGTATGCACTTGGTATAAATCTGTTTAACTTTTAAATTCGCCATGTTCGTTTTGCCAGAATTAATTGAGCTCTTTATTCTATGTATACCGAAAGGGGGTGCAGGATATTTGACTCCCGATCAACTGACCATAATAAAAATAACTGCTGGTCATTTGACCACCAGCAAAATAAAAAAAAACAATCACCACTTCAATTTATTGTCATCATCGACCACACTCTACATAACAGCACTGTTGCTATGTCTACAAATCAAGTCCAACATAAAATGTTCCTAATTACTGTCCTCCTCCACGCCGTCTCCAAAACTTCCGTGCTTCCGTTTTGTTTACGCAGAACGGTCTCCATCTCTCTCCAATCTCCCTCCCCTCAAGAAAAAGACTGACTCCAAGTTCCGCTGCCAAATGGACATATGACTGGTGGTCATTTGTTCGGTGGACAATTGATCTGTGATTATTGGGTAATCAGCTGCTTGTTTTCCTGCTACGGTTGCTTTGCGCATGATTGCTGAGCTTTCACGTAAAAAGTTTTTTAGAAATAAGATCAGTTGTCGTTAAAACAATTGCGCCAGAGCACTTGTGGCTTGATTAATTGTCGTTAGATCAGTTGTCCCTTATCCATTGCAGTAAGATCAATTTTAGGTCGATCAACTGTCGTGGATTTATTCCGAAAAGTTCCTTTTGCACGTAGCCACATAGAGGGAATGTTCTTACTTTGTAATCTTTTTCGTTCTTTAAACAACAATAACATTGAAACATAAATTGTCATTGACCCCGTTCATTGATTGAAGTAATTAAGATAAAGAGTGTTTCAAATGTTTCAAAACAATCTGGGCCAAATGTCACACTCTTTACTTCTGGTCTAAATGCCTTTTGGCCAAATGTCGGTTGCCAAAATATATGTTTCTGGGCCAAATGTCATTGAATCGTTTTTGCAGCATCAGACTGTTCCTCAAAATTTATCAATATATAATACATTGGTTCCAGTGATTGATATGTAATTAGCTTCCAATGTAAGTTTGAATACCTACGTATAAACGTTTTCAAAGCAAAGAAACTTTAGGTATGTCTATTTCTTTCTCGCATAGAGACCATGTTGAAGAATAAGGTTGCATGAATGTAACTGTGACCTGTAAAAACTCACCAGACTCTTCACACCCTTCAAACATTCTATACTATTCAGTATTGCATTTTTATGAAATTTATTCCATAATTTGATATATTTTACTTCCTCACGTTCAATTTCGCTCTTCGTTGTTTAACGAGCAATGCTTTCCATACTTTGCTGCATTTATAATGTTTAGTTTTATATACAGTAAAACCTACCTGCAGAAAAACCTGTATAATAAAGACAACTCCCTAACTCGGACAGAATATTTAAATCCACTTTAATTTTCCATTATTTTGTATAAAATAAGAACGTAATAACCTGCCTATTCACGACAGCAGACACCATTTTTCAGATCCAGTTGTATTCTTTTTTCTCTACGCAACCCGTGTAATTCGGATAAACAATGGCGTGATCTTTCGGTGCAGTTTGTATGTCAGCAAATAATGGAAAAGACTGTACCGCAACAAGCTACCTCTGTTTACGAACTGTCTAATTCAGCAACGATTGTCTTGTTAAGTTCTAAGTGGGTTGTATGTTTAGGTGTCTGCTACTGTTCATTCAAATTATCAAGGAATATAACTGAATAATATTATTCATCAAAATTGAAAACGGAAAGAAAACGGGAAACATCATTTTTTTAATCTTGTTGAACGATATGTTGGGAAATTTCTATTCAAGTGATTTTCAATTTTCAAATAACTGGATAATTCTCAAGATTTTCAAGAAATTTCAATTCAAGTGATTTTTAATTTTCAAATAACTGCATAATTCTCAATTTTTAACTACAGCAACAGCAACTGATTATTCAATGCAATTGAATCTAAAATATTATCTGATAGGATTGAATGATTGTCTCATAAAATGCTGAGAAACTTCGGAGTGGGAAATTTTTATTTCCTAGGCAAACTTGAGGGAAAACACAGAGGTAGCATTATGGAAAAGGATTACGCACAGTACCAACTAGGATTCATTTAGCAGAGAAGCCATTATTGCATAACCGAAGTAATCTAGAAACCTTGCTAACTGGTGTCTTTGTCTTCACTTTGTCCGGATTAACCAGCTTTGACTGTATTTCTTGTTCAACTGCATGCAAATTTGATCTAATACTATTAATAATGTATCAAAAGTTTTTAAGGTATATTGTACGTTTTTGTGTGTAGAAAACTGAACCGACAACTAGATCACATCTGCTGCTCATGATTAGGCCATTAATAAGCGAAAGGCGGAAAGTTGAAAAATGTACAGTGTAAGTTTTGTAAGCGGACAGACTTTCTGAGCCCCACTTAATTTCCACAGACTTGTATATTAACGAAACCTTGGAAAAGCGGACACTTCGAAATTTCGAATACCGGACAACATTTTCAGTCCCAAATTGAGGTTTTGCTGTATAAAAATATTCAAAATACCGGACTGTCCTAATAAGGGGTGAATATTTATCTTAGGAACCCAGCATGTTTATCTATTGTATAATATGCAGTTTGGCAAATTGCGAGATGTGCCTCTGTGTTTATCATCACTATTGACAAAAAGTGTCAAGAAATAATCCTTAAGCCACTGAGTACCGCACTTGGAGGGAGAGCGAATCGGCATGTACTTTATCTTTTGATGCTCTTGGCTAATTCTTTGCCCGCTGTAATCCTTTTGCCACTGGATACTGCACTAGGGGCGGGTGGGGACGACTCGGCATCTACTTAATCTCTTGATACTCCACTGTCTCAGCCTTAGTATATACTCATGTGGATACTCATGTGCAAAGAACTTGCTAGAAATGACAGAACTCTTGTATTCCTTAAGATATGGTTTATATCAGACAGACATGAATTTAAAGGAAAAACAGACTTCAATTAAACACTTCCTTACTGAAATCCCATGCATATCTGTGCATTAATGTATTCAACATGTCACTGCTTGAATTCAGTTTGTCAGGGGGTGAACATTATTCTCGCTCCCCACCCCCTACACACACGTGCATTTTGTAATTGAATGATTTGTCGTGTTGTGTTCATTCGTCGGTTCTTAGCAATCACCCGAGTATATAAACCGCGGTTTTCGCACCATTCGGCATTCAGCCGCGGACAGTCCATAATTTTGTACCTGTGCTGTTTTACTGTTTGTTCATGTTCATGTTTAGCCGTTAAAATTGGAATAGAATAAACAACGTTATAAAATGGATTGGTCGAATTATTTCTTGGATTTCGATTCCTTACATTTAGTACAAAATTATTTAAAATTGTAAATTATGGTGGCAGACTGAAAGCTGAAAATGGATATCGGAAAAATGAACATTGCACAGCGAAAAAACGGACTAGCCGAAAAGGGTTTGCCAACGAAAGGTAACAAGGTGGAGCTTGTAAAGCGGCTACAAAATTATTATGAACACGTAGGAGTTCCGGAGGGTGCGGCTGCTAAATTCTCGGAGCCATCACAGAAGGCAAGTGGCGTTAAATCTGAGGTACGATCTAAGAAACAGTCCCCTCTTGAAGATACGGGAAAGCCAAGTGACAGTGCTTCCCAGGCTGGTTCCACAAGCAGTGTTCGTTCTGCTAGTGCCCGTACAGCTGCTAAAAACATTGCAGCCCTGGCAAAGCTCAAGTGGTAGGAGGAAGAGGAACGTTTGGCAGCTCAGTTGAAAAGGCACCAAATCAAGTCCGAGATAGCTGCTGTTGAAGCAGAAGAACAGGTCCTCGCAATGTATGACGAAAATCCTGATCACGACATATTTCAAATCGCGTTTCCAAACCCAGTTATGCTTAATCCAGCAGCTTAAACATTTAAGCCGCAATTAGCACCTTGTGCAAACGCCATTCCTTTCACGCAGCAGCAAATGAACTTCTACATGTTTATGAACTGTTTCCACAGCAGTATAGATTCTACTGAAATGAGTGATGTTTCTAAACTGAACGAGCTTTTTTGGAATTATGCAAGGGCAGGGCACTGAACGTCATAAAACCATGCGCGTGTATGCTGCCTGGAGTTGGCTATCGAAAGGCCAAAGAGCTGTTGATAGAGCGGTTTGGAAATGATTATGTGATATCTGAAGCATGATATCTCAGGCCCTCCGTGAGGTGATCCTTCGATCAAGTCCGATAATGTGTAGGTACTGCAAGATTTTTTAGATGACGTTCGTAGCTGTACTGAAACGCTACGAGCTATGGGGCACCCGAACGCGGTCGATGCACGAGTCCACGAGTTAAGCTGGTGAAGAGACTGCCAAACTATCCTCAAAGTCGCTCTAGGAATAAAGCCGTTTAGCATCATGAAGCCCGTGGACAATATCCAGGTATTAATGCATTTTTGGATTTCCTTACCCCTGTGATCCGCGAAGTGAGTGATCCAGTTTTTGGCATAGGCGCTGAACAAAAACGCGAGAAAGGCAAATTGCAACCAAACAGGTTCTTGAATTTTCAAGTCGGTGCAAACAAGGCCAAGGCACCCGCTCAGCCAAGTCGAAAGTGCTTCATGTGTGGCGACTAACATTATCTGAGCCACTGTGAGAAGTTTAAGAAATTGCAAGCTTCGGAGAGACTGAAGTAGGTTAGAGAAAAGAAAATCTATTTAAATTATTTGAATGGTTCTCGGCGCGTTTCAAAGGAACGCAGGTTCTCCAAGACGTGTGGCATAGATGGCTGTTCTAGGAAGCACTCATGCCTGCTTCATAGTGCGTTGACGAAAGACAACGCGCAAGGAGAATCGCCTGCGAGTTCGACGCTGACTGCAGCCGGTGAGTCAACTTCAATCCGTGATGCACTAAATAACTCTAGCTGTGAACCCATATCTTTCACCAAGCAGGCACCAGAGAAGGCTAGGTGTCTCTTCCTGTTGTTCCTGTATACTTTCGGGCACAAGGTCAAAGGAGTGAAGACGTTTGCCTTGCTGGAAACCGGAAGTCACCGCACATTCTGCTCCACAAAGCTGCAACAACAATTGGGTGCAGAAGTTAAACCGACCAGAATAATGCTTTCTACATTGAACAATGGCAAAGAAGTTGTTGTAGAAGAAGTTTTATGACTGCATCAAACACGCAGAAGAACCGCAGTGGTAATGACACAGTTACTCTGGCTAAAGTGTGTGTGATGAACGATTTCCCGTCGCTTGTGTCAAGTGTGTTTTGCAAAGATGACATTAGTCAATTTAGTTATTTGAATGACTTACCGATATGCAGTTCTAGCAGTGAAGGTGTGTCGTTGTTGATTGTGCAAGACAATCCAGATGGTTTAGTTCCACTTGATGTGCTTCGAGGTGAGCCCGGCGAACCGTACGCAGTAAGAACACTACTCGGTTTGATAGTTAACGGATCTGTACGAAGTCAAGAGGAATCCTCAGGTGCGTGCTTTCATGATGACTGTTGTGCAAATGTCGATCGCGAGTTGAACAGTTAAGTCGAGAAATTCTGGAAAGTTGCTAGTTTTGGAACAATAGATGAATGCAGTGAAGTGCCTTTGGACGATAGGCGAGTCGTGACGCTGTGGGATACTTCAGTATCCATTGATAATAATCACTATCAACTTGACATACCATTCAAGCAGGACAAATCGAATTTACCCGATAATCGAATCCTCGCAGAAAAACGCCTTGGATATCTAGGCCGGTGTTTGAGGAAATATGATGTGATGTGTGTATTCTAAGTATACTGCAGGCATCCACAATTTTCTGGAGAAGGGGTATGCTGAAAAGATGGAGGAAGGTGAGTCGACAACTCCAGGCCGAACTTGGTATATATAGCGTCATCCCGTATTTAACCCTAAAAAGCCAGAGAAGCTAGGAATTGTGTTTGACTGTTCAGCGTCATTCCAAAACACTCCCTCAATAAAGAAGTGTTTCAAGGCCCAGATCTGACGAACATTTTAATCGGTGTACTGCTGAGGTTCCGCGAAAACCAGATCGGTGTTATGGCGGACATCGAAGAGATGTTTCACCAAGTTAAAGTTCCACCAGAACACAGAGATGCCTTACAATTCCTATGGTGGAGCAGAGATGATCCAGACGCAGCTGTCGATACTTACCAAATGACAGTCCATCTCTTTGGTGGTGTGTTTAGTCCAAGCGTGTGCATCTAAAGCGAACTGTGGAAGATATCCGGTCTCAGTTTGACTCAGTGATGAACAGCTTCTACATTGACGACCTGCTGCATTCTATTGAATCAGATAGCGAAGGAAAAGCATTGGCAACTGAGCTTCGACGCTTGTTATCACTGCGCGAATTCAATTTGACCAAGTGGGTAAGCAGCAGCAGTGAAGTTCTAGATTTGATTTCAGTCGAAAGCAGAGCAAAGCAAATTTATAATCTGGATCTGCAAAGTGATGTCCTACCTGTTCAGCGTGCACTCGGAGTCGACTGGTTCAGCATACGCTACGTCTTCCGTATCAAGATGACGCCGAGAGAGCCAGTCCTCACGATGAAGTCTGCTCAGTGTAGTAAGTTCAGTATATGACCCACTAGAATTTGTTTGTCCATTTCTATTGATCGCAAAGAAATTGTTTCAGACTGACTGTAAGCTCCAAAAGGGCTGGGATGTGCACTCGAAGAAAACACAGTGAAGAAGTTCACCAGACGGTTGAAGTCGCCGCCGCTGCTGCTGTAGGAAATTGAAGTGCCTAGATGTGTGGTCAATGTCAGTAAGCAGGATATCAAAGTGATACAGTTGCATCATTTCTGTGACGCAAGTGAAGAGGAGTACGGCACTGTGACATATCTGCGCATCGTTGATACTAGAGGTGAGGTTTGTTGCTCATTTCTCTTCGGCAAATCACGATTGGCATCACTGATACAAATCCGAGGCTTGAACTGTGAACAGCATGATGCAGTGTGAATTAAAGCTATGAATGCAGGAAGTATTCTTCTGGACCGAGAGTAGTATTGTTCTGTACTATATCAAAAATGCTACTGGTAGATTTCAGACATTTGCAGCCAACCGACTTAAAGTGATCCATGACGGTTCGAGAAGCGATCAGTGGAGACATGTCAGCTCGTGTAACAACCCCGCCGATGAGGCCTCTCGAGGTCTTCCGCCAAGTGAAATCAGCAAAAGATGGCTGACTGGACCTGCATTTCTGCAGGTGGACGAATCTGACTGGCCAGAATCGAAGATCGATTTGTCGAAGATCAAGGATTCTGACATCGAGGTAAAACATGCAACTGCTATCTGTGTTGTTGAATCGAAGCAAACAACAGATGTCATTGAAAAACTTATTAATCGCTATTCTGACTGGATCGACTAAAGAAAGCAGTAGCATGGATATTACTATTCATGCATTGGCTGAAAAACAAAACAAACGTTGCTAATGTGCTGTCACCAAATGAGCTGAAACTAAGAAAACCGCATTGTGTTGTATGTCCAGATGAAGTGTTTCAGGCAGGAAATGAACGATCTGTTGTCGCAACGCAGTGTCAAAGGAAGCAGTACACTGTACTACCTTGGACCCTTTGTGGATGAAGAAGGGTAACTGTGCGTCGGAGGTTGCCTACGAAACGCCGTGATTGCTGTCGAGATGAAGCATCACCTGATTCTGCCGTGAGATTGGCACCTGTCGTTACTAATAATCAGGTATTATCATGAAGTTGAAGCCAGGCATAGCGGCACCGAATGCATCCTGTCGATGCTTCGCACAAAATTCTGGACAACTAAAGTCAGGCAACTCATTCGCAAAGTGATTCGCAATTGTGTGGCGATTGCAATTGCAAACGGCTGTATGGCAAGCCGATGCATCAGCGAATGTCAGACCTGCCAAGCGAAAGAGTTACACCAAATAAGCCTCCTTTTGCCCATGTGGTAAGCGATTGCTTTTGGCCATTTCACCGCGCTCAGGTGAAAAGATATGGCTGTATTTTTACGTGCCTTGTTATTCGCGCGATCCACGTCGAAGTTTTGCATTCGCCTGATGCAGATTCGTTTGTGAATGCACTGCAACGATTCACTTCTAGAAGAGGAATACCTGAAATCATCAGCACAGATAAGGCCACAAACTTTGTAGCTCCGAAGAGCTGTTCGAGGCCATGCATCGATAGAATACCAGCCATAGTCTGCATAAACATTTGCAACACAAAGAGATTCAGTGGATATTCAATCCCCCTTGCGCGTCACACATGGGCGGCGTCTGGGAAGGCCAGATACGAACAGTGCGCAAGGTACTAAATGCTATTATTCGCAACATAGTCCTTGATGATGAACGCCTGTCAACAAGTGGAGTCAATTGTAAACAACCTACCAATAACCAGATGCCCCGAAAATCTGCAAAATGCGACACCCCTAACGCCAAATCATCTGCTTCTGCTGCTCGGCAACGAAAAACTGCTGGCTGATTTTTTTGACAGACATCATGTCTACCGCCGACGCTGGCAGCATGTGCAGTATCTCGCAAACAGATTTTGGAACCGATGGATACGCGACCATCGGCCGACAATTCGACAGCGCCAAAAGTGAATTACGCGAAAATGACATTGTACTGGTGTTTGATGAGCAAACGCCACGAATTATCTGTCCAATTGCCTGAGTGTTACAAGTCAACAGAAGCAGAGATGGTTTGGCTAGATCAACTGTTGTGAAAACAAAATCATCGAATCTGAACCTTTTCATACATAAACTTTGTTTACTAGAAGCTTGTATAATTGATTAATTATTGTGTACAAGTGATTAAGATTTTCGTAAATTTAAGAATATTGTAATATACACTTACTTCTGTAACATGCTATGCATCTTACAGTCAGCTGAGATGATATCCACATACACGATTGAACATTTATTTTATTGTACAATGTCCAATTATGGCCGTAGCTTTTATTAATAAGTTCACTGTGTAAAATGTTTCTTTATTATCCTATTAATATATCTTTTCATTACGGAATTCTATAAATTAATTTCATTTTTCATCTCTTTCGTAACACGTGAAAAAAGCTAATTTCAGTTCCAAACGCATTTTTCAAAGTTCACTTTCAAAGTTCTTTTCAAAGTTCACTCAATAAATGGCACAGTGCATTGGGTAAACGCCCAATGTCAGTACACAGCTATTGCCCACGTGTGTTGGTGAAACACGTGGTCAGTTACTGTAAATCACACCACTTCAATACCTATAGGCTATGCTGCACTGGTATGGTTTACTTGTGTATTCACACGTATCACTGGCTTCCGCCAAACAAACTTCCGGCGCAAAAGTTCTATGAAAAACTTTATTTTTACCTAGCCACAGAAATAAAATAAAATGTGTGTTTGTTTCAAGTCGTTTTGTGGGGCTTCATGCTTGCCTCACGCTTGTTGTATCATGTTCGGCAATGTCGGGGGGAATTATTGTGTTCAGATCTATCCCGTCCTCACAGTGTTATAGTTTGGATTATTGAACCGCTTTGCTGCATGAATTGTGTGAATCTTTGTCCCTCGTGGTGAATGTCGAGCATTCATGGAGCCGCTGTAAGAAATGTCACTGCTTGAATTCAGTTCAGCATGTTTGTCACGGGGTGAACATTATTTTCGTCCCCCACTCCCTACACACACGTGCCTTTTGTAATTGAATGATTTGTCGTGTTGTGTTCATTCGTCCGTGCTTAGCAATCATCCGAGTATACAAACCGCGGTTTTCGCACCATTCGGCATTCGTCCGCGGAAAGCCAATAATTCTGTACCTGTGTTATATTACTGTTTGTTCATGTTCACGTTTAGCCGTTAAAAATTGGAAGAAAATAAGCAACGTTACAAAATGGATTGGCCGAATCGTTTTTTGGATTTCGATTCCTTACACGACAGTAGAGTTATTAGATATATATGACACTGATTCAAGTTTACCAATAAATTTATTGATCCAGGGTTACACGTATTTTAATTTTACAGAATCACAAACTGAGTTAAAAATACAAATACTCGAAAATCCAGACAACTCGAAATACCGGACAAATATTGCCAGTCCCACCGCTATCTGGTTTTCCTAGGTTCTACTTTATTTCGATTTCCATTCATATCAGAACCGGCATTTAGTCAAGGTGAGATGTTAAAATACAACAAAGACTCAAGAGTCTAGCACAAAAGATTTGGGTGGGGGTGCATTTCAGTACGAAAATGAGTTCAGTTCGGTCATATATTTAATAAACAACATCCTGGCCATATATTGCAGAGAAAATAGAAGTTAGGGCCTTTTGTGTAAGGTTATTTATCCTAATGCCCGAGGGAAATATGCAGGTTGCATATTTTTGCCCTTAAACAAAAAAATGTGACTTACAGCTAGTAAACAAATGCAGTTCTAGTCATTCATAATCATAGCATTATTAAGTAAACATTGACTTAAATGTACGTTAAAAAGAAATACATGTCTAGCAGCAGTATGCAGACGTTGAGCATCAGGGTGCTGACCTGATAAACTTGGTAGAAACCTGGTATAAACCTATTATAGACATGGCAGAGACCTGGCGAAAACTTAGTATAGATCTGTTTTAGGTCTACTGCAGGTATGGTGGAGACTTGGTATAAATTTTATATAAACCTGGTGTAGACTTGTTTTTGACCTGTGTAAGCATCTCGTATACACTTGGAATGCGTATCTGACCGGTGATCCATTCGGGATATCACGGTTACCGTTTCGCTGAACTGGTCCTGAAACGCACCACGTGATAAATTCTCAAATAAAATAATGTTCGAGAAAATCATTTCCTTGTGGTCACATGCAAATGCTGGATAAACGCCCTTACGTCTGCTGAAAATATGCAAGTTGAATGAAGGCATTTCTTAAATTAGCAAATCAAAATCTTGAATTTTTGAATTGCAATTATATTAAAGAATTGCTGCAGAAATTCAGGGTGTGTGTGTGTTCAACAAATGGCAAGGATATCCCAAAGTTATAAAACCAAAACAAAAAGGAAAAATTGTCTTCTAGCAATTAAAAAATTTAAATTTCAACGATAGCACAATAAATAATTTCATATCTTAAAGCTGATTTTGGGATTAATCAGACCACTTTCTATTCCGTAGGAAATTATAATTGCATCCAAAATCTCGAAATAAAAATAAAACCTAAACTCGCGTTTTGACTGATGTGAAAACTGCGAGTCAGCCTTGCGCACTGTTCACGCTGGTCTTTCAGGCCCGTGCTGGTGGCATCTTGATACCAGTATTGCAGACTCTGGCAGGGGGTTTCGGATCAGATCACCAAATAATGTGATTTTACCATTGTGCTATATTTTAAGAGATGAGAACTATTGCAGTGTGGCAGCGGTAAGGGCTCTGTTATGGCTTTAACACGCATTGGATCCCTCTATGTAGAGTAAGGGCAAAATTCTAAAATAAGCAGGGGTTTTAATAGAGCTAGCGAAAGGTAGTAAGCAATGAGCAAAGTACGTGATAGTGCCATGAACCACCAACAGCCTGTAAAACAAAACCTTTAAATAAATTCATTAGGGCTGAAACGTCTAGTGAATAGTTTCTAAACATCATTATTGAGCCTACGAATTTGGTAAAAAACGACTAAAATTTCCAATTTTCTTTCGTAGCAGCCTTCATTTAAAAATATTTTACTAGGTCAATTTAAAATACATACATTAATGTTTCTAACAGAAAAATCGAACGAGATATTGTGATTAAGCGGGAATGTGGTAGATCGGGCAGATATATATTGTCTGAAAATGCTATGTCTTTATACAAGGAAATGTTGCACTTCTCTACAAGAAATGTTACATTTCTCAACGCTTTAATGCCTTTTTTTCAAAAATGCGTGAATATGTTATATTTATAGACAATATAATTTTTTCGTGTAAAATTGCTCATAAAACTGCTTCATCTTTTAGAGATGTTTTAAAATATTTATATCCAAAAATTTCACGCGTAAATGAATGAGGTTGTGATTTTGAAAGAATTAAAATGGTATCGATTGATTCTGTCATTTTAAAAGATTTAAAATGGTATCGATTAGATTAAATTATAAAGAAATGGTACAGAATAAACGCAAATATTTTATTTTCTTTCCACAATTCGCTAACAATTGAGTGAGGCCATCTGGGTTAAAACAGTATTTTATCCTTAGTAGTTTTCTTGTTGAAATGTTTCTAATAAAATAGACTAATACGTCTAAAACATCAAAACTATTTAGGCACAAATCAAAGTAAGAATCCACTTATGAATCAGAGATGTTAATAAAAAATGGCCACGAAATGGAACATGCTAAAATGCGTTATAAGTAGGTTTCTTATCTCATATTACAGAAATGCATTACGTTTATGTTGTGTTGATACTTAGGTGTCTTAAAGAACGCAGTACGCTTTAGTTATGCAGATACTTAAGTGTCTCAAAGAACGCATTAAGCTTAAATTGTGTAAATGCTCCAGTCTCTTAAAGAACTCACTTTCCTTAAGTTATGTAGATACTCATGTTCGAGAGACTATGTTAAAACCTAGTATAATGTATACATTATTGCATATAGTGTATTATTGAATGCTAGTACGTCAGTAAATAAGGAATGGTGCTTAAATACGATGGCATTGTTTACTCAGCTTTATAAGAACAACAGGGAAAAAGATTATATGGAAATCAAAGTAAGTAAGATGCAATTGCTTTTGCTGTAACTGTGGTCACGATTTTATCGTAAGAAACAGATTATTGCGTCATTATGATGATGTGCGTAGGAAAGGAACTGGGTGCATTCTCAAGTTCGATGATTTACACTCAATGATATGGATAATATATTTCAATTATTTCAGCAATTATCGAAAAGGGGATAATGCAAACATATCATGACATAGTTCCACTTCGTTTTATTAAGACTTTCCCCTCGATTGACTTTGATAAGGTTGGAGCCATGAGCCTGAAGTTAATTGATATTGATTTAGCACATGGGTTCCTTACCTTCATTAACACAAGGCATACTGAGGCTTGTATTTCATTCACTCCCTTACTTTATACATTAAACTTATCAGCTCTTCACAAGGCTGTCAGTTAAGCACAAAATATTACAGTTACTGCGATAGTGTAATATTTAAATAAAATTCACATATGAAAGATCACCAAAGAACTAAGAATTGAACTCTTTCGTTGCTTTCCAACAATAATTTATAGTTATAATGTGCAAGCTAAAGATATAACCATGCAATGTTTGCTGCTGGGAATATTCAACAAAAGCTTAATATAAAGAGTGCTTTAAATATATCATTTTTATGTATGCTTATTATTTTAGAGCATGACATATAAATAGTCAGATAAGGTAGTCATGAGTTAATTATGAATGACATTTCAAAGTAGTCAGTTAAAGAAATCATGGGTTTAGTTTTAATGACGTATCAAAGTAGTCAGGTAAAGTAGTCATGGGTTAATCTTGAATGTTATCGCAAAGTAGTCAGTTCAAGCACTTATGGGTTAATCCTGAATGATATCTCAGAGCAGTCAGATAAAGTATTCATTCGTTAATCCTGAATGATATGTCAAAGTAATCCATTGAAGTAATCAACCAAAGTAATTATAGGTTAATAAAGTAGTTAGTTAAAGTAGGCATGCGTTAACCTTGAATGACATCTCAAAGTAATCAATTAAAGTAGTCAGTTAGAGTAGCCATGGGTTAATCCTGAACGATATTCTTTTCTTGAAAGCAATTGCTTTATCATTTAGGTAAGATGATCGATACTTTACATTTTCCTTAAATTATTTTGGTTTAATTAACTACCGTAAGCAATATGTAAACCCTACCCGTCCACAAAAAATATGGAACCAAACAACATTAAAAGTTTAAAGCACAACACCAACTCCAGCAGGCCATACCCGTGGTTTTCGCTTATATTTGGCTTTTTCTGATGTGAGACCACATATACATTCACTTTGCATTCAAGTCCACTCGATGGATGATTAGTGCAAACTGCTTACACTTTTATCGGCAAATTTTCAGTGAATAATTCAAAATGAAGCCAACCGGAAAGAATATTAAATAGTTGCTAAGCTGAATGCATCATCTGGTTTCTAGGGAAAAAATAATAAGCGGTATTAAGCGTTCTCACGATTAGACGCCACATAATAATAATGCAGTTTAAATTATATTGGCATTCTAGACTGATTGAAAAACCAGGCTAATATGAATTTTGTTAGTATGTTCCATAGCTGCGTCATAATTCATATGTTCAAACATATCTATGGTTCACGATATATGTCAATGCAAGTGTTAGATAAATGGACAATTTTCTTTCTTCCTTACTGCGAAATGCTCAGATGGATCTTATAAACTGAAAACTTGTTGATGACCTAGAATATGGTTCTCTGTGGCTACCCACAAACATTGTAGCCTAATTAGATGTGCGTGAATAAATCACGTGCAATTCTTCATAGTAATTATCACATGAAGCAATTAGGATACCATGTCCATGTCAACAATTCCAAACGCGTCGTCTTTTTATTTAATAGTTTTGGTAATTAGTTTCAATTAGTCAAAGACTTTGCAAGGACAGCGGTCTATTGGTAAGTGATATATTGTTTTGCTGCAGCTATACCAGTATACTGTTTGTGCTTAGGCATAAAGGCAACTGTTTACAAGAGGCTGTTTACAAGAGGCTATTATTTTTAGGCCAGAAGGAAATCAAGCCAAGTTTCTAATCTAACTATTAAAACATTTTCACCCAGTCGACCAGTGTTAATACATTTTCTAAAAACTTAAGACCAATGTAGGGAGACACAAGGTTTATCTTTAATTTTGGTGTTCGAACTTTGATTAAGATTCAAATATAGTTAAATGCTTTGATAAAAAAGCATTTTCAGCACTTTTCTGACTTTACGTAAATAGTTTTTAGATTAAAATCTTATACACAAGGCCAGCCAACCTTTTCTGTTTTACTTGAATTGTTTTCCCACCTTCCTGGTCACTCGTTTCCTTATCTATTTGCGGTTTTTGTAACCGCTTAGGAGAATTGAAGAAAGGTTATTCTTTATTCACCCTAAACGTTGAATATTACGCAAATATTGTATATTGTACCAAGAATCATTCTGACGAGTTTGAAACTTACTTTTAGAATTAACAAACATAGCTGTTGCCACAAATTAGGTGCCAGCTAAAAATGTTCCGTAAGTACTAAAAAGCATTTCAAGCTGTCTGTACTATCGCATATATGGATATAGAGGAGATAGGAACTGTAGTTCTGCTTTGAACCTTTGTCAAATTTTGTTTATAAAAAGATTTGATTTTATTAGACGTTCCACTAATACAAAACAAATTGCCAATTACTAACTAAATGTCTGTATTCGAAGACAACATGGAATTCCATTTTGTGCCTCAGTTTTCATAAATTATTGAGGAAGCTGCGCACTATCTGAGAGTGTGCATTCAAGACGTTATGCAAGTGATATCGGATGAAATTTCTTTCATCGCCTTTTTTGTATGATTTTGATGATTTTTTCTGTGAAAGAAACACTCATAAAAGCAAAACTTGCAACGTCCACAACTCAAATTGCTCGCTGAAATGCTCATCAATCGCAAAGCAAAGAACTGCGACGAGTAAAGTATTGAGTGTCTTTATTTGGAAGAACGGAATGGAACAAAAACAGGGGCATGACAAGTTCAGATATTCCTAAGAAAAGCGCTAAAGCTAAACCATAACCCGGTTTCTTGACGGGTGCTTATATTTTTCCAATATAATGTAGTAATGTTGACGTTGCATGATCCAAGTTAAGTGGATACACGTGTGCCTTCACGTGCTGATGTATTAAACATATTAAGTAGTACGCAAGTGGACTACACCGCACAATAATGTGCTGGAAAATCGCAGCTGGTGCTTATATTGAACATTGTCTTAAAATATAAAACTGCGTGAATAACTAATTAAACTCTTACTTTTTGGCATGCAATTAGTCCTTTATTTCGACTTCATAAAAATAAAACAATGAAAATGATTTGTTTGTAAAAAAAGATTGTTGTGTAATAGACTCCATATGATGTTCTATTTCCAAAGATTTATTATTCATATGTTGCAATCAGTATTTTTATGAGCAACGGGAATAGCTGTTATTCCCAAAACAACTGTGTTATTTATGACTTTCCGCTTATTGGTCATATACAATTGCAAGTCAGACTATTTTATCAGCTAAATTGTGTAAAGAAACAGTTTTCGTCACGATTAGGTGATGAGAATGATTTGCATATAACACCAGCGTAACTCCACGTTACTGTGCACAGAATTCATTGCATCAATGTAGATGGAAATAGAGCCGCAATTGAAAGCGAATAAAACATTGTTAACATTTACTTAAAGGAACATATTTATTTCAGTGAAATAAACTAAACCCGTGATGGATGGTGGTAGTGGGAGGGGAGCGGCTGACGGTCTTCAAAAGGATAGGGATGGTCCGACTGTAGGTAAAATATGTCCTTCCAAAAAACTGCTTAATTCGGAAAGACCGCTCCTTAAAATTCCATTTTTTGAAATGATGTTCCAGGAGAACAAACCTAGGAGGGAGGCACATTTATAAATTATAGAGATTTTTACTTAATAGGGAAGATGCTTAATTACAAAGGCTGCTCCTAAAAAGATGATAATTCGAAAGGATATTCGGGAAATACAACTCTAAAAGGCCACCAAGATAGCAATTCTAAATTTTCTGGTTGCTTTCAGCCTTTTTTTCAGATCAAAAAGTCTTTTCTCTGACCAAATATATTCACGAACGAAGTCAAAAGGAGAAGGGATGTTAAAAATCAGTTAGAAAATGTATCACAATGGGCTATTACAGGATTTCAATTAAAACTGTGTAATAAACCAAATAATTAACTTTTGCGATGCTTTTACCTGTGAAAATAAAATTAAAGTGCATAATCGCCAGTGCACAAAACATGCCCTTTTAAACTATTCCAGCTAGACTTCTAGCTAGAGTTTTTAAAGAGTTGTGCTGAATCAATTTGAAGAGAGAAAAAAGAAAAGGAATGCCCATGCGAATTTAGTTTAAATAATGTAAAAATACAAACCTTCTTAACTTATGTACTTGATGAGGCATTAAAGAAGTACACTTAATTCAAGAAAGGAGATAGATAAAATATTGTAATCATTTATATCATGTGCCAGATTTATATTTCAATAAAATACTATCTTTTTCTGAGGTAGATTTAACAATGCTTAGGTAGAAGTAGACAAATGCATTTAAAGCGTTTATTTCCAAACTGCTAAGGGTTTACTGTTACGAAATAATGTAACATGTAAAGCGGCATAAATGGCTGATTGCAAAGTCATAATTTTCTATATCAAATACACTAATCATGAATATGTTTCCTAAACGTCTCAGAAGTACTGGTAACATGAAGCAACCTATGACATACACATAAATACATCCATATATACATGCAGTAAACTATCATATGTGCACAAATATACCTGTACATGCAGTGAGTTATCATATACACAGAGTTATACCTTTATACACATGTAGTAACGTATCATATGCATGCAAATATACCTCTATGCAATATAGTAATCTATCATATACACAAAAATATACCTGTATATGCATGAAGTGACCTATCATATATACAGAAATATATCTGTATATATATGCGGTGACCTATCATATACACATAGATATACCTGTGTGTACTACCGCACGCCTGTGCATCCTATTGCCCCAATTCCTAAGCCAGTGAAGACAGAAAAGTTTTGCGCTACACGATTCTTTTCAAGAGTCTTTACGGAAAAAAGGAGACACCTAAAAACGTTTGAAAATTAAGTATTCATTTGCTCATCGGGTATTGATACAAGTTCAGATAAGTGCTCTGCCAGTAAGCCTCATGTCAGAATGCAATTATAAAATTCATGCTGTTTGTATATCCTTGATATTTAAAAATTTGTAAGCACACGGAAAGATGACAGTCTGATCGCTTTCTAGATATACAAAATTTTTCCAACATGTAATGCGCATGCAGATGTCAGGGTGAGATTGACGAGGAATTGAGCTGCTTCAAAATGAAGCGTGTTTTTTACACTACTTAAGAAATAACCCTTAAATTGAACTCTGATTTTAATCAACTTCAAATGGGCTTACGTAGAATAGCAATGCCACTGGTGTGTGTAATTTATTTTACATTTTACATTTATTTATTTACATTTCGAAAAAGATCATTGTAAGCAAGCGGTCCTCCCATCAAAGATTCGATTGATTAGCCCACAAAGATAAGAGCAACTATTACATATAGAGAGCGCTGCCTGCGTAATTGCTGTACTTGATCTGTTTTATGCAAAGACAGCAGTTGTGGGCAATCAAACACTCCTTCAATAGAGCGTTCTTTCACAAATATTTGTCCAGGACGCTGTTTCTAATCAAAAAGATGAATATTTTGTAAAGGTGTTGTTAGAGTTGGTAATTACGCCAATGTAAACATAAAAACTGTATTTATGTAATTAATTCCTGCTTGTGAAAGCGGAAAGCACATGTTTTGCTCGTCTGTATGTGCTTTACTTGGGTTTTGGATACACTTTTTGCAAAGTAACAAAAACATAATAATTTGGAGCACATTTCAAAACTTTTTGTTTACGTGTTAATCATATTAAGAATGAATAAATTTTAAGGAAACATTTCCTTATGTTGACATTGAAAAAATATTTTATTGTTATCAAAGTTATCATTGTAGGGTTTGGTAAAATTTTGAAGAGACCTGACTTTATCCGCGTCCCGTTGTAAAGTTCTCTGTACATGTACTCTGTTTCTCTCTCCCTCTCCCTCTCTCTCTCTCTCTCTCTCTCTCTCTCTCTCTCTCTCTCTCTCTCTCTGCAATATTTGCCTTGGGAGAAATGCTCGCATGGAAGCTAGTCGTTTTGTTCCCACATCGTGGTCTGAGGCTTGGGCGTGGGAAGCTGTTTGCCTGCTATATATGTAAGCCGATCAAGTGAAGGCTTTAAGCAATGTCCCAGGTGACTTCAAAGGCTCTTATGCCTCGCCATATAATTGCACTCTCTTTCGCTTATAGATTTATATACATAAAGCACTGACGCAATTCAGAATGAATAGCTAAGAATAAAAGGGACAGACTTCTTTCTTGAAAACATCATCGTCAACTTTATGAAGCAACTTTATGAAGCACGGAGTTTCAAAGCAATATAATGTTAGAAGATACATAATATTTACATAGTAAGCTAGTTCAGTCTTGATAAACTGCATATAGCTTTGCTACAGTAGATCGTGCACTTAATAAATAAAATAACGTTAAGAAAAGAAAACAATAAGACAGGAAAAAGGACACATAAATGAAGAAAATGGAAGCACACTCATATGTTATTATGTTCACATTTTTCTGTATATGCAATACATTCTGTCAGTTAGCAACAGCTTTTGATAACTCTGCATATTGTGAAAGACAGTGCCGGGGAGGAATGGGTGGAAACTTGTGTAAATGCAGTGCGATGCATTTTACAGGAAAGCGAACATTTTCAAACAGAGAATTACAAAGTGATATTGAAAATTTTATTAAACCAAATGAAAATACCAAGGAAGAAGTTGATTTGGAAACAAAGGAGAGAGAAGCAAAGTTGATTGACAGCCTGTACACATTACTCGAGAGACTACATCAAAATCAGCAAGCTCCTCAACCATCATCATTTGAGTCAAAATTACGTCAATTTCAAGAACGGTGGCCTGGGCTTCAAGATGGCTCCGCCATGTTTGGTACTAATCAAGAATCAGCAGCCGACGACAAGGAAAACTGGGGAAGAAAACTTTTTGACAGGTATTTTATTCAGAATATGTAGTGTTATCTAAATAATAAACTTCTTTTGGTTGAGCTTTCGCTACACTCACCTGTTATATGAAACCCACTGCAATTTCCTAACAATTCAAACCGTACAAGTTTGGCTTATAACATTTTGTATAGCAAAAGGCGAAAACCGTAAAAATCTATGTGCACAGTATAAATTGCATAATATATATAATTGCATTCCATACTTATATATCAATTCCATTATGAATAAAAGCACATTACTTTGAAACATGAAAATTTTTTGATATTTTGTCGTCAAAAGCGTTTAAATGGCGACAGATTAATGCACATACTTTCTACTTCTTGCTCAATGGTCAGTCTGATTTGCTTGAATGTATTACTTCAACTTTGTTCAGACTGCTTGAGTTAATTAATGATGTGTTTTATAATTAAATCTTTCAGGATAGATAAAAGATAAATGAGTTTTGTGTTGGCCTTTAACTTAATACCTTATCATACAAATCAAATCAATGAAGAATTTGTTGCAGTTTCTGAAAAAGTTAAGTGAAGGTTAGATTTAATCAAGATTTATTCGTAGCTTGCATGATTTTGCGGTGTATTTGAACATATATTCGAATGAAGTATTTTACATGTTTTAGCTGTACAGGTGACCATTTTTTGAAAAAACATATTTCAATTTACTCATTTTAATTTGTAATTACAAAGTTGTAGTCATTGACAAAAATAAAAATAGAATTCTACTGAAAGGTAGTAATGAAGATGTGTCTGTTTCCTTGCAATATTTCTAAAAGAGCAAGGCGAGCGTCAAAATAATTTTCGTGAATTTTATCCGAAATCGCGATATGAGGCAGGCGTCTGCTATATTTGTTCTTAAATAACAAAATTCCGTGTGAAAAAAAATTATGTAGATATTTTGCATATTTAACTATATCTTGGACTACTTTGGTTCTACACATTAAGACTCTTCGAACATTTTTGACTCTAAGATCAAACTAGATAATTCAGACTCTGAAAGTTGGGGAATTGGTTCAGAAAATATATCAGCTCATAAGATATTACAGTTTTGACAATATAGCAAATAATTGTTTTCTATATTGGTTAATAAATAAAAGCATCATATACACAAAAGTGAATAAACATGCACAATTTCATTGTTTTGCTTATATTTTCCCGTAAATTGTCAAAGTGTGAAGTGGCTGGGTTGAGATACAGGAACAGCTGTTAAGCTCTCTTTGTTTTGTTGTTTTAGAGACTTCGCGTTTATATGAATTTGTGTGCATTAATTAATTGCCAGAACGAGGACTGGAAAAGAAATTACTGTTCTTCTTCTCTTCTCATTTTTATATCTTCTCTTCTCTCTTTTTATATTTTTAAAGAGAGTGAAATTCACTCTCGTGGTATAACTGTATGTTGCTTAATATGATTCAACATCTGTTTATAGCATCACCTATTTGATGTAAAAGAAAACAAAACTTTTGATATTAACTTTTTTGTTCTTCACATTTTTGTTTTTCGCATTGACATTTGGCAAGTGATGCCTGGTAAGAACTCAAATTGTAACACTTAACTGAAACAAGTACGCTATAACACTACAATATCTTAACTAAATATACATGTTGAAGTGCAAGATCTAAATGTCACATCCTATCAATTAGATGCATGGCTGTCACAGCCCGATGCTTTAAAATGTTTTGACTCTTACAATTAACACTGTGATCATTTTTATGAGGTGACTACAATATTGTTTTATAGGGGTAAGCTATTATTACATTGTTGTGCGCCAAAAATATTGCTTGATCTGATGGTGGTGTTAGAATCAATTTGAAAACTAAGATAAAAGGGCAAAAACTGAAATCATAAATTATATTTATGCAAACTTTTGTGGTGCTAATGTTTGGAGTATACTGAAGAAGAGCCAAAATATTTGCCACTGTAAGATATTACGACATAAACATTTATCAAGCATGGGTCATTGCTTTGTTGTAATTAATAGAAAAGTTATAGTCATATACTATATGCCTAGTAGGGACGTTTGCTAGCTAGTGTGATGGTTACAGCCAAGGCTTTAATATATTTGTTTTGTTCTTGAGTAGAACGCTTCAGCTATAGTAGTATGTTATTGCATTGCTACGTATGTTTGGATGACAGTTTTCAACTGCTCTGTGATGACAATTCAACATAAAACAAATGTTATTTTCTATCTATTTACAATTAAGAAAATAGCTCATTTCTTCAACTTAAACATGTGCTTATTGTTTCTAGGATACTGGAGAGTGCTGACACGGAAAACCTTTGATATGCAGATGGATACATCTAGCACTAAGAGGGTTCAAATCAAACCAAAGCCATACAGTTTGAGACAAAAATTAAATGGATATTGCAACAACATTTGAGTGTGATGCTAATTTGGTCGTAATAAATTATATCTGCTAAAACTCTTCTCTTCCTAAGTAAACATCGTTTATGATAATTTTGAAGTTTTCCAAATAGTTATATTGTATTTTTGTCAAATAAATATAATTTGTTACGTTCAAAAGGTGAACTTTGAAGATGATTGGGTTTGATTCACACACACATTTAATACTTTATGCTGTAGAATAAGACGAAAACACTGGAAATAAAAAACTACCACAAATATGTACTACACACACACAAACCAAAATGAAATGTTATATTTTTAACAAGACGGTCCTTTTTTTTAATTCCTTGTAACACACCATATCACGAATGATAGAATATATATTGAAAAGTCCTCTGACATTCCTTTGACTTGGTAAATACGCGCATTGCTGCCATTCTCTTGTTTCTTATATTTGTATATTTGGGTTATATCAAGAAGTTTATTTGGCTATTACAATGTGCATGTGTTTTGTCAGACATTAAAATACAGCAGAAATCCTGGGATAATTCAAACCAGAACAAAGACTACTCCTGATATAAGTCCAATTTTTACTAAAGATTGTCTCACTTCTGTGGTTCTGGTGTTTTATGTTTCCAGCAGCTTATAAGAACAACGCCTCGCTATTGGCAACTCTTGAAGCACCGGTCAGTGCCATGATGTAAACCAATGATATACACTTGGTCGCAGTATCAAGGTGTCTACCTGGCTGTGAACACCACAAATTTGCCAAATCTGAATCATCTTGTTCTCTATGTCTAAAGCATGAAATTTAGGAGACGTAAATTTATTTTCGAGGGAACTCAAAACAATGGCAGCGTTCACGACGCATCAGTGTATAAAAACCCAGACTGCTATCAAAAGTATTTACTTGTGTTTTTCTCCATTTTGCTCCCGTTGTAAAGAATTCCTGTTATTTTTATGTTTTAACAAGGATATCAAAGCTTACCCCTGACAACAATTAAATATTTTAAAGCCGTTTTGTATCAAAGCAGTATCGGGGGTCATCAAAATAATCCTGCTGATAGCTTTCCTTTATCAGGCTACGGAGTCTTTAATGATCGATTTCCTTAAGGTATATTAATGTTGTGCTGTGCAGTCTCACTATAGATCCCCCCAATATTTTAAATTAATTAATGCAAATACCAATCTAAAAACAAGACTTTGTCTAGACATTACCATTTAAGCATTTACACAAATAATTACTTTAAGCATTTGAAGTTGGATGTCAAGTATGTGGGCTGTTCATCATGCAACCTGCTTCTTTCTTTCCCTTAACTTAAATGACAAACGTATACTTTGGATGTCAGTTGCAAGGACAACACAATGAACAAATATGTGATGTTTTACTTTTTGTTTTTATTACAGGTAGGCATGATTATTATCAGAATGTCAAAGACACAATATTTTATGAACTAATACCTCAGTATCTGGATTGTTGATAAAATTAAAACGTACTTGTCTTACTTCGATTGCAAATTTTTTACCTTTTTCTTAATATTTAAATATGTATCATAACCGGGAGCGGTAGCCACTTCGAGAAGTTCCCTAGTTTTAGCCTTCGACTGGCTGATAGAAGGAGATATTTAAATTAAACGCTTATATTTTTATTTATACATGTTTATTTTTGACCAAAAAATGGATTGTATTTACAAAAACCAAGAAAATGGCATTGTGTAAAGATTAGTTATTAAATATCAATTGCTTTCCTATTCGATTCTTAGAATCCCTTCAAATATTTTAAAAGTTGGGGGCACGTTCGACTACAGTAACTAACACTGACCGGTGCTATAACCCAATGGTGGCAGTTTTGAACAGTTTTCTTCTGGAGACATTTGCTTTATATTTTAAGGCGAGTACAAAATCACGACAGGCTTGGTATCAGAATCGGTTTTATCAGAATCGTTGGTACTCTAGCACGAAGCCTCTTTTGAGTTTTGCTTCACTGTGCCAACCACGCCCAAATTAAAAAGGCTGGAAGGGTGGTAAGCTACGATAAATGTATAGAACGCGAAATACGAAATGAAATAATCACCCTTATGTATTGACTCTTCCACAAACATGATCGTGGTACCAAGACCACGTAACTGAAACCAGTGACCAAACACTATGTCACTCTGTACACCGCTTGGTCACTTACAATAATTAACCAACTAAATACTTGAGGGTGACCAAGAAATGATTTGTACCTTAACGCAGCTCAGGAAATGCAGCTTGGTTATTCACACTCACAACTAAGCCAAGCCTAAAAATCATAATACTGATGAACTTAGGTTGCATAAAATATCGACAATGAGATAAGGCACTCATATGAGACAGATGAACGTAGTACAACTTGCTCGCCCATTAACCAACCGAGTACTCACTGAATGCCCAAGGCAGAGTTTGGTACCTAATCTTTAACAGACTAAATCTACTGGCCAAATGGGCAAAGTCGAGTGATATGTACGGACGAAGTGTACATACACACCCTCTCTTTAAGAGGAAAGAATGGAGACATGTCACTGAACCACAACTATGGCACGCAATGCACCAAGCTAAAAACTTTCACAGACGCACACGCAGAGTTCTCTTGACAGCAAACAACCAGCGACCTTGGTTCTGGCCATTCTTTGATTTTCCAGAACCGTTCCAAGAGTGCCGAAGGAAAGTGTCTTTCTGTTTGGCCTTGCCCTTACCCTTGATAATCTGCCCACTGCAACAGATAAGGATTAGTTAGAGACTCCTGACTCAGCTGAACCAATAGGAGAAGATTTTGTTTTGGAATGCGTGATTGCGTGAGTTACATGAGAAACCCGTATAAAAGCGAATTCAAGCTTTTGCGAAGTAAAAATTTAATATTAAACCAGTCATAGTTATTATATAAACTAGACCGAATTTCGCTACACGTAGCGAAATGACACCCACTTGCAATGGCACAATCTATCTGGTCAAAGACACATTTTTCAGTCTTTCCACATAATTGTCACCTTCAGAATTATTATCATGAACAAGGACATCGAAGTAAATATAATGTAATCTCAAATAATCAAATTCAGTTTTCTTACCATTTTTCAGACAATGGACAACTTCCGGTTCTTGACCTTGACCATGATGGAGGAGGTAAAGGTCACCGAGGTACCTCTTATATATCGTCTTTTAGGCCCAAAGGTTCAGCTGAGTCAGGAGTCTCTAACTAATCCTTATCTGTTGCAGTGGGCAGATTATCAAGGGTAAGGGCAAGGCCAAACAGAAAGACACTTTCCTTCGGCACTCTTGGAACGGTTCTGGAAAATCGCTCTATCTCTAACCGTTTTCGAGATAATGGTCAACTTTCGGTTTTTGACCTTGACCTTGACGGAGGAGATCAAGGTCACCGAGGTACCTCTTATATAACGTCTTTTAGGCCCAAAGGGTCGAAAATAACCTCAAAGTCGCTCTATCTCTAACCGTTTTCGAGATAATGGTCAACTTTCGGTTTTTGACCTTGACCTTGACGGAGGAGATCAAGGTCACCGAGGTACCTCTTATATAACGTCTTTTAGGCCCAAAGGGTCGAAAATAACCTCAAAATCGCCCTATCTCTAACCGTTTTCGAGATAATGGTCAACTTCCGGTTTTTGACCTTGACCTTGACGGAGGAGGTCAAGGTAACTGAGGTACCTCTTATGTAACGTCTTTTAGGCCCAAAGGGTCGAAAATAAGCTCAAAATCGCTCTATCTCTAACCGTTTTCGAAATAATGATCAACTTCCGGTTTTTGACCTTGACCTTGACGGAGAAGGTCAAGGTCATCGAGGTGATTCTTATGTAACGTCTTTTAGGCCCAAAGTGTCGAAAATAAGCTCAAAATTGCTCTATCTCTAACCGTTTTCGAAATAATGGTCAGCATTCGGTTTTTGACCTTGACCTTGACGGAGGAGGTCAAGGTCACCGAGGTACCTCTTATATAACGTCTTTTAGGCCCAAAGGGTCGAAAATAACCTCAAAATCGCCCTATCTCTAACCGTTTTCGAGATAATGGACAATTTTTCTCTAACTGAATTCAATATACAAAAGTCACATGACCTTGACCTTGACACTGAATGTCGAGACTCCATCCATGATGTTACAGCCTACTAACACCGTACACGGGTTGAAACAAGGATTTGAGCGCTATTTGCAGCAATTTTTCGTGATTGAAGAGGTTTTTGAAAAAATATTTGACCTCAATTTGACCTTGATCTTGAAGGTCAAGGTCAAATATTTTTGCGGATTTCACGACATCTCATCACCCTCTATCTCTGTGCCAAATTTCATCGTCCTACGTCAAATAGCGTAGGAGGAGTTTTCTGGAAACCTCCGTGACGGAAAAAAAACAAAACAAAAAAAAAAAAAAAAAAAAAAGGAAGGAATAAACGCCGGAATTCTTAGCAAACCATACCCATTTGCAAACTATGTTTGCAAGTGGGAATTAAACCAGATCTCATAGCCGTCCCCTTTGACGAAACGAAACAACGCGAATTGTGTAGAGCAGCCCTGCCTGCTCTTTCAGGTAATTTAGAGAAATTATCCATATTTTATCCATATTATGGTCTATAAATGCAGCACCTTCCCAGCGGATAATTAGACAAGTATCGACGTCAGAGCTACGTCTTTCTAACGTCGCGACCTTCTATCGACGTCGTTCGACATCGGAAATCCACCACTTGTCTGCTGGGTTACTTCCTTAAAACATGAGCCGAGAGATTGATAATATTGCTAAAATTAACATATTTGGAGACAATGTAACAAGTTACTTATAAATCTAATCCTATCAAAGATTTGTTCACATACAATAATAACATTGATATTAATGTGACATGTGCATAATACAGATTTATCAACCATTTAAGTTATATCTATAATAGCATTATTTATAATGGAATATTTCAATAATTATGCGTAAACAGTTTTAGAATTTAGTTTGTGACTGACAGAGAATTAAATATTTTAAATTACTGACACATTCTCACAAAATCTCAACTTTCATGCCTTATTAATTCCGACACTGCACAGGTTTCAATCTAAAAGTCGACATTTATAGCGAACACATTCTGTGACATATTTCTTCTCACAAAGAAATTTTTAATGAAAGATACTGATTTTTGTTTCGATAATCTCTTCTACGATTTTGTGCATGTGACAAGGCTTTACAATAATCAGGTTCACAGTGGTATTAACAATTTCGCCCTCCCCTTTCAATTCCTGCTCCAAAAACCTGAATTATGCAAACCTTTTTATCTTGCATAGTATTAATTTCTTGATTTGCATATATTAGCGTGTAGTTGGATATATTCTGCGAATTTGCATATATTATCGTATGTTGCATATATCCCCCGCCCCAGCTGTGATTAACGCTTTACGAACAAAGGTTCAGAATACAGATGAAGAAACAAACAAACAAACACAATTGTTTCAGGACTTGGATAAACGCTGCAATTTCGAAATCAATAATTTTTCAATGTTCACCAGAACGCAAAAGTATGTGGATATTGTAATTATTGGTTGTCAAACGATAGCTGAGTCATGTAACCAAAAACATATATTGACTTAATTCTGGAAAGCTCTAAAATGGTCTTGTGAGAAGAGTTAATTGTCAGCCCGATCGGTTGTCCAATTAGAAATACGCTCTCTTGTTTTAACTGAGTTATTTTTTGACCTACGAGAAGGTCATCCAAAGTATATCGACTAAGACAACAAACATTTTTATTATTCTCTGCTATTGTTGTGATGTTTCTCCGACCTTAACACATTGTATTTCAGATCATTTCTTGCCTT
Source organism: Protula sp. h YS-2021 (assembly GCA_949752745.1). Taxonomy (NCBI): domain Eukaryota; kingdom Metazoa; phylum Annelida; class Polychaeta; order Sabellida; family Serpulidae; genus Protula; species Protula sp. h YS-2021. Next base: position 14,335,042 of record OX457031.1, on the reverse strand, counting down.
TGTATGTTTTCCAATGATTTTGCTCTTGTTTTCTTTTTTATAACCTTCTGGACAAATAAATTTCTTAATAATTCTATTATCGTGACGACTGTGGTATATGCACAATATTTCCATGGTCTGTTTGTCAAAACTTTAATATTCAAAGTAAAAAATGTTCATGCTTTGAGTGTGAATACAGTAAAACCTTGTTAATCTGTGCAGAGTTGGAACTTAAATAATTTGTCCTTAGTAGCAAGGTGTCTGGATTACTCAGGTTATGCTTTAATGGTCTGATTTGATTATAAATGAGCCCCTGTTGGCAATCCAGCCTGTTATTTCCCAACGTATTCTGTTTCACAAGTGCAAGTGGCAAAGATCATCAAGCGTTTTACAGCATTCTGTAATGCTTTCACTTCATTCCACCACAGAATGTATTTTTGATTACTTGAAAAGTGTGATAAATGTGTGATCAATCGCACCGAGAGAAAACTGAGGAGGATTTAAGTGAAGAGATTTCCTTTCTTGTCCTGTTTCCAAATTCGATTATTAATATCATTCAGTTAATGTCTCCGGCAATTTAAATGAACCAAATCAGGTGCCCACTTATGCATATAACACACTTGGCACCTGACACGCTTTATGGGCTTAAGTTCGCAAGTAGAAGCAGCCATACTTACTGCGGTTCGTTAACACTTGACAAGCCTTGCAAGTGTTAACGAACACTTGACAAGCCTTGCAAGGGTTATATGAATTTGTGCGACAATTCAAGACCGCACCATGGTCTTGTCCGAATTCGATGGGCCATCCATGCAGTAAAACCTGCAATTGGGACTGATAATTATGCACCGTGTCCAGAATATAGAGGTGTCCGAATTATCAGGTTTCATAGTTTCTTAAATACGAAGTTTTACTAAATACTTGATTTTTACATTAAAAGTGAAATAAAAGATTAACTAACTGAAGCTGAAAATAAACAGCAAGTCAATGAACAGTAAGTAAACTAACACTATAAAAATATAAACTTTCAGTTTCGTAGAGCACAGCTTTTTAATTAGTGAAAACATGACAGGGATTTCCGCATGGCCAAAGAGTTCGTAAAATTCCTTTAACATACCGCTTTTCTCATCAGAGAATTTACCCAGTTAGCATAATTTTTCGTCCCACGTATAAAGCGCGTTGTTTTTAGGTGGGATTTACGTGAGAACGTGGGACGTTGGCATAGCCACATAGAAAAAATGTGTAATATACGTGGACATTCCCACGGTGGGATTTTCGTATAAACTCTACATATAATATACATAGGCTTTCCCACGTATAAAATGCACGGGTAGATACACGCGTAAACTGCATGGTTTTTCCCGCGTAATGCCCACCGTGGGCATTCCACTGCATAATATACGTAGAATTCCCCACTTCTAAAATGCATGGGTAATTAACGCATATTATATGTTTTTTATACTTTTGAATTCCCACATAAAATTTCATTAGAAGTCATTTGTATATTACACGTATATTTTACGTGGGATTTCCCATATGGGCATTCCCATGTAAAATACACGTATATTATGCGCATTCTGGCAATGTGGGCTTATTATCGCACACCGGAAACAGCCGCCATTGAGCGATAATATATTTAAATTTTGCTACATTCTGCATATTTTGGTGGAGGGCTGCCTTTTTTCTAAGTATAATAGAAAGTTAGACATGGAAATACCAATTTCACTAAAATTTTTATGCGTAAAATTCTTTTAAGGAATACTTTATAACTGCACTATAGTTATAAAGGTTCATGTCTGTGTATTCGATGGAGTTATCGTGTGTGGCCGGGGTGGGTCGTCCCTTTAAAATTCCATGCTTAATATGCGTGGGAATTCCCACAAATAAAATGCATGGAAATATATGCGTATAAAATGCATGGGTTCACATGCGCATAATACACATCGGAAAGAGTCTCAAATTCTCCTAAATCCCACGTAACTTCGTGGGAATTCCCCCAAAAATACACATTATTTATGCGTGGGTACGTGGGAATACCCACATATATTATGCATAGTCCCCATGTGGGACTGCTATCTGGGTAAACCATGAATATAATTATAATTTCACTTATCTATTCACTTATAATTACTGTTCAGCGCGATTATTATTGTACAGCGCGATGAACAATTCCATTGATATTACGCTATATAAGCAAACATTTATTATTATTATTATTATTATTATTATTATTATTATTATTATTATATTTTAAAAATCTGAACAGATGCACAAAGATACACTTCTGCAGCTGGCAGCTGGCAATCTCATTCCTTCTAGCAGCAGCTGGTCAATCCCAAAAAAGAATAAAAATTAAAAAAGGCCAGGAACTAAATGAAAAGAATGCTGAAAACGCGATGTTGAGAGTTATTTCAAATCTAAACCTACCTGAAGACTATAAATTTTCATAACAACGAATCGCATTATGTTTCAAAAGAAGCTCATGCAGCCAGTCTTTGTAGGAGCACATAAATTCTGTCCAATAAGAAGCTCATGTAGCTGGTCATCTGTAGGAGCACATTATATCTCACAAGAACTTCATGTAGCCAGTCATTTGTAGGAGCAAGCTGTGAGTCCGACCGCTGACCAGTACCACAAAGAAGGGGATTAGAATTTTTTTGAAATGAGATCCATCTTTTTAAATGTGTGTCCGGAACTGGCACAGGTTTTCAGTATCACAGTGTGCAATTGCCTGACTGCAGATAACATAAAAATGAGAGCAAATATTATCTGCATGACAATTCAGCTTTGAATTGATTTCGTTTTCTCAATAAATTGATAACTGTTTCAAAGGAGACAGGTGATGTTTTTCTGTGTTATTTTGAGCTGTTGCGAATGTAAACCTAGCTCCCTACTGTAGAGTCAGGTTGATATGAACTACGCAACTGATATCGGTATTTTCAGACCTTTTCAACTGATACGTTCAACTGAGGTCAAAGCAGATAGCACTAATGGGTGAGAACACGTTCTTTTGCCCATTAACGATTCTTGCTGCATGAAATCTTTCAGTTTTTTAATCCGAACATTAAACATTTTCTTTTACAGCAAAATGTATCTAATTGGAGGTTAGAAGTTGTGAAATATCAAATGATTGGCTTCTTTCATGAATAACAAACAAAAAACAAACAAAACAAAAAAAAAAAAAAACAAAAAAAAAAAAAAACGAATGGGCAAAATGACAGTAAACAATAACTTTCTTTTTCGTTTTGACGTAAGCAAAGCATTTCTAAATGTGGAGGCGACTTTCCAGAAGCACATTGGTACGTCGTGTTTCTATGTCGCTGTTGTGATGTGTGCTTTTAAGGAGGTGGCAAAAATTATATCTCTCTCCCTCTCTCTTTCTCTATCTGTCTGTCTCTCCCCGTCTCCCAGTACCACTCTCTTTCTGTGCCTGACTCTCTCACTCCCCCCTCTCGCTCTATCTGCCGTCTCTCTCTCTCTCTCTCTCTCTCTCTCTCTCTCTCTCTCTCTCCGTGTCTCTCTGTCACTCTTTCTTCTTCTGTCACTCTCTCTCTCCCTCTCTGCCGTCTCTCTGTCTGTCTGTCTCTCTCTCCCTCTCTCTCTCCCTCTCTCTCTCTCTCTCTCTCTCTCTCTCTCTCTCTCTCTCTCTCTCTCTGTCTTTCTCCCGGTGTATGTTTCTCTGTCACTACCTTTCTCTAACCCTATCCGTCCCTTTCTGTATCTCTGTCACTCACTCTCTCCCTTTCCTCCCCCTTCCCTCTTTCTCCCAATCTCCACCTCACATACACGCATGTGTCCTTCCCAGCACAAAAAAATGACCAACGAAATCAAATCACACATGTCTATCGATATTTTTAAAACATTTCACAGCTCAAAAGTAGGTGCGGCGAGCGTTAAAAGGATATCAGATTCATAACACACAAAATCAATGAGGTGCAACTTTTATTTGAATGATGAGTGGCAACTTTTATTTGAATAATATCTTCCGAAACAGACAAAAAATGACTTGAAACAGACAGAAAAATAACGCTTATAGTAGTAGGGAAACGACGGTTCTACCACACCCACCCCCACCCCCAGCCCCCATCCCTACCCCCTACCCCCTACCCTCCTACCCAGTTAGCACAAGATTTTCTCCCACGTATAGCCGACGTTGGCATTATGTTGGCTTTAGGTGGGATGTGGGACGTGGGACGTCCTACTTCGGATACACGTGGGCTATATGTGGGATGTCCCAGTTACACTTCGTCCCACCTAATGCCCATGTATAGCCGACATGGGACAGCCCACGTATAGCCCAAGTGATACAGCCAACGTCGGCTATACGTCGGCATCAAGAGGGATGTCCCACTGTCGGGCGTCCCCTCTTACTCGCACGCATAACCTTCGTGGGACAGCCCACGTGTATCCCACGTCGGCTGTCCAACGTCGGCTTCAAGTGGGCATTATGTGGGATGTCCCACTGTCGGATGACCCCTCTTACTCCCACGTATACCGAACGTTTTGCACTGGAGAATTATGAAAAGTCAATATAATTGGATGTTGTGGCAATGGTATAAACTAAATACCATTTTTTGACAAATATCAGATACTATTTATGATTTTAATATGCAACTGCAAAATCAAATGTTGAATTTAGGCATCATTCATTTGATTTTGAATATTTTTATTATATTAGGATATCTAGATGATATTCCATATAAGCAAATACCCAGCATAAAAGCGAACACAACGATTTATGTTAAACAAGTAATTATAAAAGTAAACAGTAAATAGTTAACAAAATGGACAATGTAAAAAATAAACTGCTGAGGACGAGAAGCTTTTGGGGGAAGAATAACATTGATTATTACATGGATCCGCCGTGGCGTAGAGGTAAAGTCGACGCGTAGGATGCTAGAGGTTCCCGGTTCAAACCCAGGTAAGTACGATTCGACAGTTGCTAAACAAAATCAGAATGGTGAGTTGTAGTGTAGGTTGAAAGATTAGTGGTCAATGGTTAAAGTAATGGTCAGGCGATATGTTAAATGGGATGTTACGAATTGTTACAAATTTATTTTGGAACGTTGGCTGTTCCAAGCACAGCCAACGTGGGTCAGCCCACGTGGGCTATACGTCGGAACGTGTTTCAAAATCGCCAAACGCCCACGCAATTTCGTGGGACATCCCACCTAAAACCCACGTTGCCTATACGTAGGCCAGTCAATGTATTGCCAACGTGGAACAGCCTATGTATAGCCAACGTCGGACAGCCCACGTGGGGTATACGTCGGAACGTGTTTCAAAATCGCCAAGCGCCGACGTAATTACATATGGGACAACCCACGAAAAGCACACGTATTGCCGATGTGGGAACACGGGATGTCCCACGTATAGCCGACGTGGGGTATATGTGGAGGTGCTAAGTGGGTACCCCCTACCCCCTCTACCCCCTACCCCCTACCCCCTACCCCCCTAGGGGTAAGAAAATTTTGTGATTTCAGCATAGTTATCCGTTTCAGACGATTCTGAGCAACTTTGGTTTTTATGACCCCCCCCCCCCCCTATCATGTAACACTGTGTAGTTGAACAGCCACAGACATCATTCAAAGACGAGAGCAGACCGTTTTGTTCTCCTTGGAAAAACTTCCACCTCGGGACAAACTTTTGGTTTATGTGACAACATGCGACTGTGACATTATGTGACTTTATGTGATCTGTGACATTATGTGACTCTGTGACTTTTTTAAACATAATAGCCATATTTCTATGTCTATTTTCACTATTATTATTATGATAATATTTAATTAGTCATATTTCAATTGTTCTATTATACACACACACAGCACTTAGGAATAAGTACATGAAAGGTCTCAGAGTGTGGGGAAGCCGATCGATAAATTTCAGAGTGCACTTGTTCAGAGCGTGGGAACGATCAATAATTTGAGAAGGAACGTTAAGTCCAATGTTATGTTTTATGTTATAGTAGTTGGAAAATGGTGCTTCTAGACCAACTTTAGCAAATGTAGTTTTTGACCACATATGATATATAAAATAAGTTTTAGCATTTTACCATGCTCCTTATTCAAATGTTCTGAAGTTATAGTGGTGCAGAAATGGTGGTTCTAGATCAGCTTTAACAAATTTAGTTTGTGATAACATATGATGTATAAAATAGGTTTTAGCATTTTACCAAGCTACTTACTTGAATGTTCTAAAGTTATAGTAGTGAAAAAATGGTGGTTCTAGACCAACTTTAAGAAATTTTGTTTTTTGACAACATATTATGTATAAAATAAGTTTGAACATTTTACCATGTTGAAGTAGGGAAAAATCAGGGTTCTAAACCAGCTTTAACAAATTTAGTTTTTCACGTTTCAAACGATTCTACCACTTGGTTGGTTGGTTGATTGTTGGAAAATGGGAAGTGAAAATGTGGATAGTTATGTAGGAAAACTGCGCCCATTCAAACATGTGTTCGAATGGCAAGCCCATTTAAAAGACGTGTTCGAATGGCAAGCACATTCAAAACACGTGTTCGAATAATTTTTGGAAGATATTACGCCGTGGTATTGTTCAACAAATTGTTCAACAAGTTCAACATGTTCAACAAGTTGTTCAACATGTTCAACATGTTCAACAAGTTCAACATGTTCAACATGTTCAACATGTTCAGCATGCTCAACATGTTCAACATGTTCAACAAGTTCAACATGTTCAACATGTTCAACAAGTTCAACAAGTTCAACATGTTCAACATGTTGTTGTTCAATAAGTTGTTGTATATAAAGCTAATTTTGTTTTTTGACAACATGTGATGTATAGAATAAGTTTGAACATTTTACCCTGTTAAAGTAGGGAAAAATCAGGGTTCTTAACCAACTTTAACAAATTTAGTTTTTCACGTTTCAAACGATTCTACCACTTGGTTGGTTGGTTGATTGTTGGAAAATGGGAAGTGAAAATGTAGATAGTTATGTAGGAAAACTGCGCCCATTCAAACATGTGTTCGAATGGCAAGCCCATTCAAAACACGTGTTCGAATAATTTTTGGAAGATATTCAACATGTTCAACATGCTCAACATGTTCAACATGTTCAACAAGTTGTTCAACACGTTCAACATGTTCAACAAGTTCAACATGTTCAACATGTTCAACATGTTCAACAAGTTCAACATGTTCAAGATGTTCAACCAGTTGTTGTTCAACAAGTTGTTGTATATAAAGCTATGTTTAAAGACTTTCTCATCATTTGAATAGTGTAGGTTGAACCGAAAGGATGTATAAATGCAACATTTGTTCAAAATCTTACAATTGGCCACAAAGGCAAACGTGGTAAAGTTATTTCTAAACATATTAAGTCAACTCACTATAAAGTATAAAAGGCAGCCGCCCTCAGACCTCAGGGTAGGGGGTAGGGTGTGGTAAAACTGTCGTTTCCCTACTACTGCTTGTCAGAAACGTTCACTAAAATTCAAATAACTGTCATTGCTTTCCGTTTGCTGTAAATGAGATTGTTAAGTGACTTACAGTGTAAATAAATAACTGTCCTTTTTAACTCGCCCCCCCCCCCCCCCGCCCCTCCTCATACTTCACACCAATTACGAAATAATATTTCTTGCAAACAGTACACTTCCCATGCGAACGATAAAAAGTAAGTAACAAAAAGGCAAAAATGCACAGTGGTACACTTGTCTTCTGTCTTGACTTCTAAACAATGATCTGTTTTCCTGTGTGATCTTCCAGGCTACTCAGCTGCACTCATAGATGGGCCGTAGGACACTAGAGGGCGCAGGGTTGCTCCCTCCCTTAGAACAGCCAGAAAATCCTACCGTATGCCTGATTCAAAGATCCACGTTTAAAACTAGACCGAAATTCGCACAGCGAATTAGACCCCACTTGGAGTGATAAGTTAAAAAGGAAGGTAGATGATATTGCTATTTGTTAACAATTTTCACATGTCTGAATGTAGAATTTCCTCCTAAATACTACCAACTATACCGGTAAGGTCAAGGTCAAAAATTGTTATCAGGTGCAACACTTCAGATACCCGTTCCATACATGTGCCAAGATTGGTTGGTTTAGCTTCATCGGTCTTGGAGGATATGCCTGGAAATGGATTGCTCTATCTCTTACCGTTTTCGAGATAAAGGCCATCTTGCAGTTTGGACCTGGAGGTCAAAGACACCGGATGTTATACCTTACGTATCGTCGTATAGGGGGTGAAGGTCGAAAATGAGATCAAAATTACTCTATCTCGTACTGTTTTCGAGATAAAGGGCAGCTTCCGGTTTGGGGCTTGAAAGTGACCTGGAGGTCAGGGACACCGGAAGTGATACCTTATGTATTGTCGTATAGGGGGTGGAGGTCGAAAAGGAGGTCAAAATTGCTCTTACCGTTTTCGAGATAAATCATTGTTTTTCTTAAATAACGTTTTTCGTGATTAAGGTCCCATTAAGGTCAAGGTCAAAAATTTTTAACATGTGCCTCAGATCACATTGTCCTTTATATGTGTGCCAAGTTTTGCTTTTCTAGCTTCAGCGACCTTGCTGTAGATGTCTGGAAACCGATTGACCTTTTTCGCGATTTGACCTTGACCAGTAAGGTCAAGGTCAAAAATTTTATCAGGTACACCACTTCAGATTACCCTCCATACATGTGTTAAGTTTAGTTGGTCTAGCTTCAGCGGTTTTGGAGGAGATGTGTGGAAGAAAACAAAATTAAAAAGCGAGCAAAAAAATAGGTGAAGAATTAGAGGCAATCCATCCCAATTTGGTATTTTCAATACCAAGTGGGAATAACTGAATCTCATTTAGTGCATCGACTAGCAGGAAACCGCTAACTGGTGTCCGGTAGATTATAAAGTCAAACATGTGATAACGTGACATGTATAAGTACCATAACGCCTCCGTGTCCTAACTGCAATAATGTTATAAGTACCATAACGCCTCCGTGTCCTAACTGCAATAATGTTATAAGTACCATAACGCCTCCGTATCCTAATTGCGATATTGTTATAAGTACCATAACCAAAGACTGTTTCTTCTTAACACCCCCGTATCCTAATTGTATGGACTGCCATTTTAACATTAAATGTTAATTTTTGATAGCAAAGTAAAACTAAAGCTATCAATAAATGAATGTAGATCTCATTAATTTATATTTTTCTATCAATTATTGCGTTTTAGGCGGCAAATATAACGAAATCAACTTTACATGCTTAACAAATCTCAAGGTAGGGACACACTTAAATAAAATTTAACGCATGATCAATTTAGTTTTGGAGGTGAAAACTGAATTACTGATAACAACGACACACAACACAGTTTTTGAGCTCTGGAATTGCTTCTTTTTGTACAGTTAAAAAATAAAAGAAAGATTCTAAATACAGGGGCCAGTCATTCTTTCATTCACAAATGCTTGCTTCCGAATTTTAGATAAAAAATATACTGATATTTTGATATCAAAAATTAATTTTTTAGGTTAAATTATCATTTGCAAATTCCAAAATATAAATGAAAAAAAGTCTTATTCCGAAATAAAGTTATCTAAAATCAATTCTTGATATCAGTAAAAATAAAATAAATTACTGAGCTCAAAATTGAGAAAATACTATCAAATATTTCTTTCTTGCTATCAAGAATTGAATTTTTGATATCTAAAAATGTATTTCGGATGTCATTAAACAATTTTTGATGTCAGTAAATAAATATATATTTATGTCAAGAATTATGTTTTGAGACAAAGAATGCATTTAGAGGTATCAAAAATATAATTACAGATAGCAATAATTAATTCTTGATATCAAGAAATATGTGAGATTCTTGATATAAAAAATCAGCTTTTGAGGTCAAAAATTAATCAATAATTGTCTAATATAGGGAATGCCATTTTAACACTTAATGTCCATGTTTTATTTCGAAATATAATTAAAGATAGCAATAAATCATTGTAGATCTCATTAATTTATATTTTGCTACCAATAATTGAATTTTAAACGGCAAAATTTGATTTCTGAAATAAAAAAAATCAATGTACAAACCTACAAAATCTTAACGGGACACACAGTTATCGTCAATTAATTTTTGAAGATGAAAACGTGAATTATCGATATCGATAATAACAACACAATTTTTGATATCAAGAATTGCTTCATTTTTGTACAGTAAAAAAATAATACAATGATATTGTGTACAAGGACCAGTCATTATTTTATTCACATATATGTGCTACTGAATTTTGTGTGTCAAAAATGGAGTGATATCATAAATTAATTTTTGACATCAAAAAAGCATTTCCAGATTTACACAGCAAAATAAAAAAGTCTCATTTTTATGGAATGCAGTTTTTACATTTATTAGGGAATTATTGATATCAAAAATTAATTTTTGATCTCAAAAATGATTTTGTGATATCAAGAATTAATTTTTAATCTCACAAAAATCCATATTTTGATCTCAAGAATTAATTTTTGCTATCTGTAATTGTATTTTTGATATCTCTCAATGTATTCTTGATCTCAAAAATAAATTTTGACATCAATAAATATTTAGAGATATCAAGAAATATTTATTGATATCAAAAATGATTTAGTGATATCTAAATTGATTTTTTGAGATAAAAAATTCAATTCTTGAGAGCAAAAATGAAATATTTGATAGCAAAATTTGAGCTCAATAATTCATTTTCCTTTTATCGATGTCAAGAATTTATTTCAGATATCATTATTTCAGAATGGAACTATTTTAATTTGTATTTTGAGCTCTGCAAATGATTTTCTGATCTCAAAAACTTATTTTTTATATCAAAATTTCAGTCTATTTCTAAATAAAAAATTCAGAAGCACACATATGTAAAATAATAATGACTGGCCCTTGTATATGGAATCTTTATTTTAATTTTTACTGTACAAAAAGGAGGCAATTCTTGGGATCAGCAATTGTGTCGTTATTATTGATCTCAAGAATTCAAATTTTCATCTCCAAAATTTAATTGACGATTCGTTATATTTTATGTGAATGTGTGTCTCCCGTAAGATTTTTTAGGCATGTAAAATAGATTTTTTGATCTCAAAAATAAATTTTTGCCATCTAAAATTCAATTATTGATAGCAAAATATAAATTAATGAGATCTACATTGATTTATTGATATCTCTAAATATATTTTGACATCAAAAATAAGCATTAAATGTTAAAACGGCATTCCATACATCTAAAATTCAATTATTGATAGCAAAATATAAATTAATGAGATCTACATTGATTTCTTGATATCTTTAATTATATTTTGATATCAAAAATACGCATTAAATGTTAAAACGGCATTCCATACATTCTGAAATAATTATATCTGAAATAAATTATTGATATCAATAAAAAGAAAATAAATTATTGAGCTCAAAACTGATATTTTGCCATCAAATATTTCATTTCTGCTATCAAAAATTTAATTTTTGATCTCATAAAAGCAATTTTAGATATCAGTCAATCATGTTTTATATCACTAAATATTTCTTGATATCTCTAAATATTTATTGAGATCAAGAATTATTTTTTGAGATCAATAATATAATTACAGATATCAAAAATTAATCCGTGATATCAATAATTCCCTAATAAATATGAAAATGGCATGCCATTCTATTAAATGTGAAAATGGCAGTCCATATAATTGCCATAATGTATACAGTATAATAGTTAGAGTACAAAGAAGATATATCTATAAAAACAAAGCGAAGAATACGAGTGTCTTTTTTTTAATACTGCGCTGGGTTCTATGCATACCCTATCACGGCCCATATAAGCCTAGATTTTGTATTCTGCTCTGTGCAGGCCAAACGTTCCGCTCGTTCCGTAATATCCGCTAACCCTGTTCCAAAGTATCCGCTCGTTCCAAAGTGTCCGCTGACCCTGTTCCAAAGTATCCGCTCGTTCCATAATGTCCGCTAACCCTGTTCCAAAGTGTCCGCTCGTCCTGGTTTGTCCGCTAACCCCGTTCCGTTTTATCCGCTGGTAGTGTCCGCTAAATCTTCAATTTTTAACCCAACCTACTTTGTCTTGTGACTTTTTTGTGACTATGTAACATCATGTGACATTATGTGACATTATGTGACTATGTAACATCATGTGACATTATGTGACATTATTTGACTTTATGTGACTCTGTGACATCATGTGACATTATGCGACTTTATGTGACTCTGTGATATTATGTGACATTATGTGACTCTGTGAGATTATGTGACTCTGTTACATCATGTGACATTATGTGACTCTGTGAGATTATGTGACTCTGTGACATTATGTGACTTTATTTGACTCTGTTACATCATGAGACATTATGTGACATCATGTGACTATGTGACATCATATGGCTATATGACTACGTGAGGACTATGTAATTGCTATGTCAGCATAATTAGTCTAACTATGTATGTAATTATCAGACTGTTCAATAGACCAGCTCTGTTAGCTCACTTGGTAGAGCAGAGGACTCGTAAGCTGAAGATCGGTGGTTCGATCCCACCTAGGGGCAAGCACAACTTTTCGTTTTTTGTTTGTTTTCTATTTGGTTTTTGTTTGTTTTTAACATGACCATATTTATATGCCTTTTTTTACTGATAATATTTAATTAGTCATATTTCAGTGGTTCTATTACAGTAAAAACTCGTACACACAAAGCGTAGGAATAAGTATATGAAAGCCCTCAGAGTGTGGGAACGATCAATAAATTTGTGCGCGAAAGACCTCAGAGCGTGAGAGCGATCAATAAATTTGAGAAAATCAAAGACCACAGACCGTGGGAACGATCAATAAATTTGAGAACATCAAAGGCCTAGACCGTGCGAACGATCGATAAATTTGAGAAGGAATGGGATTTTGCCCACGCTAAGTCCAATGTTATGTTTTATGTTATAGTAGTGGGAAAATGGTGGTTCTAAAGCACATTTAACAAATGTAGTTTTAAGAAAACATATGATGCATAAAATAAGTTTGAACATTTTACCATGCTACTAATTCGAATGCTTTGAAGTCATAGTATTGGGAAAACGATGCTTTGAAAGCAACTTTAACAAATTTCGTTTTTTTTGACAACATATGATGTATAAAAAAGTTTGACATAAGACATAAGTTTTTTTTTTGGTGAGAAGAGCACACCATTCAAACATATGTTCGAATGACAAGCCCATTTAAAGACGTGTTCGAATTTTTATTGGAACATATTGCGTCATGGCATTGTTCATCAATTTTATTAAGAAGTTCAACAATTGTTCAACATGTTCAACATGACTTTAGAACATCCGAATAAGTAGCATGCTAAAATGCCAAAACCTATTTTATATATCATATGTTATCAAAAACTAAATTTGTTAAAGTTGGTCTCGAAGCATCGTTTTCCCCCTACTATGTCTTCAAAGCATTCGAATTAGTAGCATGGTAAAATGTTCACACTTATTTTATGCATCATATGTTTTCAAAAAACTACATTTGTTAAATGTGCTTTAGAACCACCATTTTCCCACTACTATAACATAAAACATAACATTAGACTTAGCGTGGGCAAAATCCCATTCCTTCTCAAATTTATCGATCGTTCGCACGGTCTAGGCCTTTGATGTTCTCAAATTTATTGATCGTTCTCACGCTCTGAGGTCTTTCGCGCACAAATTTATTGATCGTTCCCACACTCTGAGGACTTATTCCTACGCTTTGTGTGTATGAGTTTTTACTGTAATAGAACCACTGAAATATGACTAATTAAATATTATCAGTGAAAAAAGGCATAGAAATATGGCCATGTTAAAAACAAAAAAAAAAAAAAAAAAACAAACAGAAAACAAACAAAAAAACGAAAAGTTGTGTTTGCCCCTAGGTGGGATCGAACCACCGATCTTCAGCTTACGAGTCCTCTGCTCTACCAAGTGAGCTAACAGAGCTGGTCTATTGAACAGTCTGATAATTACATACATAGTTAGACTAATTATGCTGACATAGCAATTACATAGTCCTCACGTAGTCATATAGCCATATGATGTCACATAGTCACATGATGTCACATAATGTCTCATGATGTAACAGAGTCATATAAAGTCACATAATCTCACAGAGTCACATAATCTCACAGAGTCACATAATGTCACATGATGTAACAGAGTCACATAATCTCACAGAGTCACATAATGTCACATAATATCACAGAGTCAAATAAAGTCGCATAATGTCACATGATGTCACAGAGTCACATAAAGTCAAATAATGTCACATAATGTCACATGATGTTACATAGTCACATAATGTCACATAATGTCACATGATGTTACATAGTCACAAAAAAGTCACAAGACAAAGTAGGTTGGGTTAAAAATTGAAGATTTAGCGGACACTACCAGCGGATAAAACGGAACGGGGTTAGCGGACAAACCAGGACGAGCGGACACTTTGGAACAGGGTTAGCGGACATTATGGAACGAGCGGATACTTTGGAACAGGATTAGCGGACACTTTGGAACGAGCGTATAGTTTGGGACAGGGTTAGCGGATATTACGGAACGAGCGGATACTTTGGAACGGGGTTAGCGGACATTTTGGAACAGCTTGTAATTAGCGGACATTTCGGTACAGCGGACAAAACAGAACGGAACACCACCACCCCCGCTCTTTCCCCACCCCATGCAAACATGTGTCACAGCACTTGCCAGGCACGGACTTCTACAGAATTTGTAAATGACAAAGGCTACTCAGAATCCTTTCAGTCAAATTTATCTTCACAAGCTATATGAAAAAATCGTGGTAAAAGCTAGTTAATTTGGACTAATAATATGGCGTCCGTTTCAAAGGGTTTGGAACCTGTCGTCTGTTTATTTCCTGATGTGAGAGCTCTCGTCCTGAAGCGGTGTAAGACGCTCGACCATATTAATCCATTAACATGTTTGCTTGCGTTTGCGGGCCATTTTTAGTGTTATACGAGTGTAAAAAATCGTAGGTGCTTCGCAATTAAAGTTTCGGCAATACTTTTCATCAGGTCACACACTCACCATTATCATTACCATGGCAACAAAGGAAGACTTAATGCTTTACTTAGAGAAAATGATCAGTTTCCTGGAACCTTTATTCACCTCGGCACCGTGTTGAATGCCACTTGAATGTCAGTCTCTCGACAACTAGAATTTGCTTGTATTAAGTTATTTTTGGACAGACTTGGATGTAAAGAACAGTTTTGTTCGTTTTCTACTTTTAAAAAAAATTCATTTGTTTCTGTGATCGGTTTCCGGAACACCCTGTACGCCGGCAACACTAAAAGTTATCTCTTAAAAAATTCAGACACAGTGTCAGTAGCTGACATTGTTAACTAATTTAACATAAAAATGGCTGCTTTTTGTTTGGTGGCGGTAGTGACATAGAATATGTCTGGTTCACCTTTCAGGCGTCAAGAGACGCCTGCGCATGGATTCAGGATCACTCTAAAAGCTGGAGCCCAGCCCAGGGAGGCACGGGCTAGTGTTAGGGGGCTCTTTTCTGTATGGTTATGCTGAAATGAAAAACAAAGCTAATTCGATTTTTGAGTATTCGCAAAGTCTGTATGTATGCCACGGCAAATGTACAAGTTTTTTTAGCTATTTTTATTCGCAGCTCTTTGTAAATGATTCTTTTTGTTGAAAATGACAGAAATAAAATCACCCTTTACACGAGGCCATTTTCTGTCGATCCCATGGCGATATTTGAAGGATTTACTAAAGGCGACGGTGGTTGGACGTTTGGGAACGCCGTTGTAGAGCTCAGTAACGATAGTTGTACAGGCATTCGGAAATCGTCATTCCTAAGATAGCACGGCCTCCATTCCATCGTACCAGCGATCGTTTCGGGTCTTAACGCATGTACGAAGTCACTTTTCACGTCTGTTTTCCCAGAGAAGAAGAAAAAAATTGCGGGCCGTCAGATTTTTATGTTTAAATTTTAATTTTGCCTTATATTCCAAAAGATATATCGTGTCTTTCATTTCCGAAGTGCGAAAATGTGATAAGGGTGATTGTGTTTGCAACGATCGAATATGCAACGCTTTCATTTACAACCATATCTCGATGCCCATCCAACGTTACAAAATAATAATAATAATAATAATAATAATAATAATAATAATAATAATAATAATAATAATAATAATAATAATAATAATAATAATAATAATAATAATAATAATAATAATAATAAAAATAACAAACGGCAACTTATTAGAAAGGTTGCAAATTGGCCAATAGACATCGAGACGGCAAATAGGTTTTGAAAAGACGTCGCAATATTTTCTGGGGCTGCGTTATTTGCTGGAGCTGGGACTACAAAGTGTGCTGGGGATATAATGTTTGCTGGAGCTGCAATGTTTGCTTTGACTGTAATATTTGCCACGTTGATCAAGCGAACTGATGAAAAACATGAGGCATGTAGAGCTGAGTGATAACACGTGCTTTCTTGTTATTAACATTTAAAAACACTGAAATTTAGACCTAACATTTCTCATGTCTTTAGATTTGTCCGAAATGTATTGCGATGAGAACTGACTGGACTTTGGAATGTTTACTTTATGGCATTGGGGACGTTTGAATATTTACTGTGTGTCATTGGGGACGTATGACTGTTTACAGCATGGCATAATTGAACATCGAAACGTAAGTGATATCACATGCATAAGCAATTAATTAAAAAATGCTCTAGTTCGTAAGAGAGTAGTGTAACCAAAGCAACGCAATATTCAACGTTATTCATTACGTTTAAAACAACGTTTTGTATCTAAACATTGATCTTCAATCTGATGAAAGGAACGGTGTGTGGAGGCTTAGTTTATTTCTGAGTGCGTGAGTGCGTATGTGTGTCTGTGTGAAAGGGTGTGTGTTGTTGTGTATGTCTGTGCGTGAGAACACGGCGTCTGAGCCAGTGAGCTAGTTAATCTATCCACACAGTTACCCAGGTACCAACTGCTTACCATGCATGCCCACCATGCATGCCCACCATGCATGCCCACTATGCATGCACACCATGCATGTCCACCATGCATGCCCACCATGCATGCCCACCATGCATGCCCACCATGCATGCCCACTATGCATGCACACCATGCATGTCCACCATGCATGCCCACCATGCATGCCCACCATGCATTCCCACCATGCATGCCCACCATGCATGCCCACCATGCATGCCCACCATGCATTCCCACCATGCATGTCCACCATGCATGCCCACCATGCAGGCCCATGGCTTTTAAAACGACTCCTAAACGTGGAATGCTAATTTCTAACCAAATGCGATGCGCAGTTCGGAAAGAACCCCCCTTTTATGGGAAACACGAAGCACAGAATGAAAATTACCCCCCCCCCCAACCCCATCCACCTTTTAACGAAATTGCTACTGCCCGCAAACCGCTTCTGGCCTCAAAAATTACCCCTTTCTTCCCATTTTATTATTTTCCTGGACACGCATGGAAACACATATAATACCAAGTGCCCGCCCCCCCCCCCCCCGGCTTTACACCAGTCCAGTAAAACTCAAACGTTTAAATAGTCAACAATTACATCATGATTGTTCTTTTTCTGATCCGCGGGATTGTAACTAAAAAGTGTACACTATAATTTTGACTTCATATTTTTTGGCATAGCACACTCATTACAAGTTTTCACTCTGTTCGAAAAGATTAAACAAAGTATTCGTTGTTGTCAGCACCGTTACAAGGCTTGGCATGTTCGGCAATGCTGAGGCACGTTTCCACGCTTTTCACGGTTCCATTTGCCATTGGATCGCCATTTTGCATGCTGCGGCCATTAGGATTCGGCGTTTTTAAAATATCCAACATGATCTCTTCTTCAATGTTCAGTGCAGCGAGTTCATTCACTGCGTGTTGACTTCGCCTGATATGAGGTGTAATTTCCACTGGCAAAGGCGACTCATGCATGTCCACTCGGCAAAATAATGCCATGAAGTTCTTGCGAAATACGTAGTTGAAAGTACAGTAAAGAACAAAGTTAACGGCACTATTTACAAGCAAAAGTAGATCCGTAATTTCGCGGATGGCTCGCACGAGGTAATTGGCTTCCACATATCCGTAACCAAATATGGTAGATATAATGGCATCGGGTGTGACACATAATATGAATACAACGATGACCGATATCAACATTATTGTAATTCGATGCATGGAATTCCTGCGCGAACCCGTTCTTGCACTACTTTTTCTCAACGCCCTGATGATAAAGTAGTTCATTGTACTGACAACTACGATAGGCACTAGGGTTCGAATAGAATTATGAATCCAGGTGTATGTTAAGGCAAACGTGTTATTTTGCCACAGGCTAGTTAAAACAACCTTGACCACTCCCTTTCCCCCACACCATCGGCGGACTGATTTATAGCGAATCCCAAGCGGAAATGTGAGTAAAGCGGTTACAACAAAGGTTCCTATACAAAGTCTTCTGGCACTTTTAAAGTTACACACATCTTTGGCACGGGCCGGTTTGCACACTAGCATGTATCGCTCCGAGGCAACGCTAACCGTAAGCCAAGCTGAACAACATGCAGACATGTTAAATAAATAGTGCGCGTATGGATACAGCTGCGCGTACAAATTGCTTCCAGTAGCAGGATCAATTTTCCAAAGCAATATACTGATGAAATAAAGTACGTCATTGATCAGTTTGATTGAATCCGATATCGCAAGACTAATAAGATAAATGTTTGTTGGAGTTCTCATTTTCTTTTGTGAAAGTACAATTATGCTTAAAATGTTTCCGCTCAATCCAAAAATGCAAAATATCGGGTAAAATATCAAGCCGGTTATGAACTGGGCTTTGAGATACAAACCGCTGTACTTTTCCGTGCTTGTTGTGTTATTGCCAACCGGATCAATTAAACCGAAATATACTTTTTCGTCCTGTTCTGAAAATGAAACATTTTGGCACTGCGCGGTGATATGTGCCTCCATTGCGCATGCGCGTTAGCCACTGCGATTATACGTTCATCAATCTTGAGGCTCCGATTTTATATTCTCTTAATGAATATGGTTTTTATCCTTCCTTTCCAGGGCTTAACACTTGGTTCACAGAAGTGAGTTCATTTTATTTCATCATATCTATTTCAGTCTAGTTTTTAGCAACGTCCTGATAAATGTATCTCTTCCATAATCCAAAAAGTAGTTCCAAAGAAGTGAAAATCCATAGAAAAAGATTCCATGAAAAAATAGAAATACCACAGTTTTATGTCTTTTAATTCCAGTGTAAAAAAGATAGCTTCAAAAGAATCTTGGTATTTCTTTTTTTCTTATTTATTCTGCTGAGTCATTGTGAAGAGCGTGCGTTTTTCGTGAAATAATAGAGGTATTTATAATCGATTTAAGAACGAGTGCAGTGTCCTCCCGTTTGTGTTGCTCTTCATTGTACGAATAAGTCATTTGAACACGTTTTTGTAAGATGCATGGAAACTTGAGAGCACATTTAACACTGCACCAGATGCTATGGACATATTCGCCACGCTTCAGTAAGATGGCCTGTGATGCATTTCTTCTCCTCTGTTATCTGAAATGCATAAGATATGCAGAATATACAATACAAGTTTTCAAAACGAATAAAACTATTAAACAACAACAAATAAAACAAAGAACAAAACCAGAACCTTATGGATACCATTTTTCATTTTTAGGGAATCATTGATATCAAGAATTTGTTTTTGCTATATACGATTATATTTTTGATATCTCTGAAAGTATTTCAAAAATTACTTTTTTATATCAATAAAAACTTAACGATATAAAAAATATTGATCAACATAAAAATGATTTCATAGTCTCTAAAATTGATTTTTAGAGATCAAAAGCTTAATTCTTGATAATAAAAATGAAATATTTGAATGCAAAATCTCAGTTTTAACTCAATGATTTCACTTTCTTTCTATTGATATGAAGAATTTATTTGAGATAGAGTTTTTCTTTATATTTTGAAATCTGCAAATGATATTTTTTATTTCAAAAACTAATTTTTAATAGCAAAATATCAGTCTATTTTTTATATCTAAAATTCAGAAGCAAACATCTGGGAATGAAATAATAACTGGACCATGTGTTCAGAATCTCCCTTAGAATTCTTCACTGCACAAAAGAAGCAATTCATGAGCTCAAAAATTGCATTGTTGTTGCTGATATCAACATTTCAGTTTTTTATCTCTATAATTTTTAATTGATGATTCGTTAAATTTTATATCAGTGTGTGAGTCCCTTAACGTTTTCAAGTTTGTAAAATTGATGTTTTGATCTCAAAAATAATTTTTTTTGTCATCTAAAATAAAAGAATTAACATCAAAATATAAATTAATGAGATCTTTATTGATTTATTGATATCTTTAATCATATTTTGAGGACAACAAATAGCATTGAATGTTAGATGGCATTCCATAGAGGCCTTGTTTTTTGGTGTCTCAGTGACATTCACATAGGAAAAAAAACATTCTGTTCATTGAGGAGACTCATTTCAAGAAAGCAGAGTGTTTATTAAAATGACTGCCTGTTTTTGCGCAACAAAACCTCAAGTTCTAGCCATAAATAGCTATGCTTTGATAGATGGCAGGTGGATCGGCGCTAAAGTTCTCTATGCGTGGAAATCAATTATCGGTGGCCATGACAATTGTCTTCAACACACAGGTAATACATAAATATGCGTGGTTGTGTGAGAGTTTGTAAACTCCCCCATTTTCAACCTGATCGGTTGCCCAAACCCCCAGGGGGGCCACTTGTTCGTATCACATGTGTCACCATTGGTGTCCAAAAAAAAAGCGCGGGGAAAGGAGGATAATTTTTAGGTCAGACGCGGTACGCGTGAAGTGTCAGTTTCGTTAAAAAGCGGGTACAATTTTCATTTAGTAATCCACATTACCCAAAAAAGGAGTTTCTTTTAGAATTCTACTCCGAGTTTGGTTAAAAGGGGGTATTATTTCTAGCTTAGCACTCATGTCACAGACACCCATGGTAACCAGTTGGTACCTGAGTGGCACCCCCTGGAACCCAACCATTCTAATATGTTAACTAAAACGTGTGCCAGAAAGGGAGGGGGAGTAGCAGACCATCGGCATTCACAGCTGTCGTATCAACAATTGGAATGTTTGCTTATGTGTATGGTCGAAATACTCATTGACCTTGACCGCGAAAAATGTTACAAGGCCTGTGAATGGCTGGTGGTAAAAGTTGCTTTGTTAAGACAGCGGTGTTAGGTGAAACAACATTTCCTTCAGATCTGAGGCCCTTCGCTTTGGATTCAGTAATCCACCTTCACAAAGTACCTTAACCTTAGCTTTAATCTAAGGCTTGAGACTACGAGAGCAGGTCTCTGGCAAGAAATAAATTTATGTCCAAAATGAAACAAAGGTAAATATTAAAAGAGAAACTAATTCATTTAAAAGCATTAACTAAACAAAGGAAAATCTCGATAAAAGCTACAGGTACAAGGGGAAATGTGGTGTTTTCACTGCTATTCCCAGTAGGTAATGACAACTCGACTCACCAACCTTCTGCTGTCGAAATCGCCATGCTACTTACTACTTAAACTTATGACGGGGGACAGGAAAGATGCCACCAGGTGAGATGCCACCAGGTGAGATGCCCCCGGGTGAGATACCACCGGGTGAGATGCCACCTGGTGAGATGCCACCGGGTGAGATGCCACCTGGTGAGATGCCACCTGGTGAGATACCACCGGGTGAGATGCCACCTGGTGAGATGCCATCGGGTGAGATGCCACCTGGTGGGATGCCACCTGGTGAGATACCACCGGGTGAGATGCCACCTGGTGAGATACCACCGGGTGAGATGCCACCTGGCGAGATGCCACCTGGTGAGATGCCACCTGGTGAGATACCAGCGGGTGAGATACCACTGGGTGAGATGCCACCTGGTGAGATGCCATCGGGTGAGATGCCACCTGGTGAGCTGTCACCTGGCGAGATGCCACCTGGTGAGATGCCACCGGGTGAGATGCCACCGGGTGAGCTGCCATCTGGTGAGCTGCCACCTGGTGATATGCCACCTGGTGAGATGCCACCTGGTGAGATGCCACTGGGTGAGATGCCACCGGGTGAGATGCCGCCGGGTGAGCTGCCACTTTATGAGATGCCACCTGGTGAGATACCAGCGGGTGAGATACCACCAGGTGAGATGCCACCGGGTGAGATGCCACCTGGTGAGATGCCACCTGGTGAGATACCACCGGGTGAGATGCCACCGGGTGAGATGCCACCGGGTGAGATGCCACCTGGTGAGATGCCACCTGGTTAGATACCACCGGGTGAGATACCACCGGGTGGGATGCCACCGGGTGAGATGCCACCGGGTGAGATGCCACCGGGTGAGATGCCACCGGGTGAGATGCCACCTGGTGAGATGCCACCTGGTTAGATACCACCGGGTGAGATACCACCGGGTGGGATGCCACCGGGTGAGATGCCACCGGGTGAGATGCCACCTGGTGAGATGCCACCGGGTGAGATGCCACCGGGTGAGATGCCACCTTGTGAGATGCCACCTGGTGAGATACCACCGGGTGAGATACCACCGGGGTAGATACCACCGGGTGAGATGCCACCGGGTGAGATGCCACCGGATTAGATGCCACGGGGGAGTTGTTACCTGGTGAGATGCCACCTAGGGGTTTTACCACCCGGGGATTTGCCAAGCAAAATTTAGATTCTGTTTAGTTTTCTTTTAATAAATCATATGTATAACTGAACGAATATTTTATTTTCAAAACGTCTAACTAAACAGAAGTTTATAAAACAAATTGCGATTAAAATTAAAACTCGCTCTAGCCATCAAACTTAAATACAATGAATAGGGTGACTTTTGTCGTATAAATACAGAAACAAATCTAGTCATCAAACTTAATAACAATCAACAGAGCGCCTTTTGTCGTACAATTAAAGGGTTTTTTATCGATTAATCAAAGAACTAAATATAACTATATATATATATAAATATATATATATATAAATATATATATATATATATATATATATATGTATATATATATATATATATATATATATATATATATATATATATATATATATATATATATATATATATATATATATATATATATATATATATATATATATGTATATATGTATATATATATATATGTATATGTATAAGCAATGACGTGTGGCGAAACCCCTGGGTGGCATCGCACCAGGTGGCAACTCCCCGGTACCAACTCACCAGTTGGCATCTCCCCTAGACCCGTTATGGCAGTATTTTCATCCAAAACATCAAAAGATGCACGCTGTACATTTTGTTTTCTCACTGTCAATCAAAATGATAGCAGCAATTTCTTATGTCTCCCAACTTCATATTTTGCAAATTTTAATTGCTGTTTATTCACCTTCTTTTACTTCACTACATTTTTTTGCCCGAAAGAAATTAACTAAACGCCTGTGTTTGTAATCATGCGATTTATCAGGAGTTTGTAAAATCTCATCTGATTGACGGATACGGCATCCATTCAAATGAGATTTCTTAATTTTGGAACGCGAAAAACCTGTTGCAGCAGGAATGCTGTGAATTTTTTTTACAGAATTATTCTCTTTGCTGATGTGTGGATTTAAATCATAATAACATCGTAAGTACGTGACAGTGATCATCGCAAAGGAGAGCAAAATATGTGCGACTGATAAAAAACCCTCGTGTTACCAGTGCTACAGGGTACGGGAGAGTTTTCCTGACCATTTCACCGGTCGTGTGGTTCAGGCTCGTTCTGCCAGTGCCACAGGGTACGGGAGAGTTTTCCGGATCATTTCACTGCTCGTGTGGTTTTATCATTAGATGCAGTGGATGACACTGCCCTCTGCCCTGTACTTTGGGCCACTTCCCAATTGATTTATTTTAAAAAATCCCCACTTATTGGCTGTCCACCATGAAGAAATCCACAAATAGGTACACATTATTCCAGTCCCGCTGGAAGGGCTTTATCCGGGGTTGTACTGTATCTGGTGAATAAGCCCGTAAAGTCGGTTTCTGAGTAATTTAAACAGATTGACGTCATGGCAGCAAACGATGACGCCACTGAAAAATTTAACAGAAAAAAGACAGGCTCCACAGCTAAAAGTGTTAAACTACAAGACCGGTCGCCAGTTACTTTTTCACTCAAATATGATTGTAAGCAATGTATTTCTAGCTTTCTTAGCTATGATTGTAATGAAAACTAGAACCTTATTTCGCTAGCGAAATGTTAAACACTTGACAAAAATTAAAACGCAAAAATACTTCCTTCAGTGGGTTATTTCTTGAATAATATATTGCAAACAACACAGCTTGAATACGTCTTATAAGCCGAGTAGTGTTTGGTTGTTGTTGACTTAAAGTTTTATTGACTGATCAGGCATACGCCTTGTTATCTATTTACGCAGTGAGAGCTCGCACAAAGCTCACTGAGCAAATGTGTATTCTGTGCTGTCCTTAAATGCTACGCATTTACTTGCAAAAAATACACTCTTTTCACATGGCGTT
This sequence comes from Protula sp. h YS-2021, assembly GCA_949752745.1. NCBI lineage: Eukaryota > Metazoa > Annelida > Polychaeta > Sabellida > Serpulidae > Protula > Protula sp. h YS-2021. Next base: position 14,310,557 of record OX457031.1, on the reverse strand, counting down.
TTAACAAAGAAAACGAAATCAAAGACGAAAATAAAAAGTGACATGCACATGTTTAGATCAAACTCTTCATAAGTCCCAAGTTTCATGGTCGTAGGGCCCATGGTGTCAGAAAAGAAAAAGACACAAAAAATCGGAAAAACTGTCAGGAAGAAAAAAAAGGACGAATTTTGCTCGCACAAATTCATATAACCCTTGCAAGCCAAAGGCTTGTCAAGTGTTAACTAGATGCGCATTCCGCTAGCGAAATTTTAAACACTTGACAAAAATTAAAACGCAAAAATACCTCCTTCAGTGGGTTATTTCTTGACTAATATATTGCAAACAACACAGCTTGAATGCGTCTTTTGCTCGCACAAATTCATATAACCCTTGCAAGCCAAAGGCTTGTCAAGTGTTAATAAGACCTGATCAGATTGAATGTGGACAGTTAAGATGTTTCGCAAACAGTGACATATTTTCTTGTAATACACTCTTCACCCCTCAGTAATGGGCGACTTTATAAATAAAGATGTGCGAAAAAAAAAACAATCCACAAACCATGACATATATAGATGGAGCCAACAGGCTTGTACTAAACATGCCAGCAGTTTTGCTTGTTTCACAGCGTTTTACTTAATCTTTAAGCTCGTAAAACCCTTGTAAATTCCTGTCATCAAGGGCACGGAGAGCGTAAATACATCCGTATTTATGGCGTCAAACACTGACGTCATGGGGAGCCACTCATGCTGATGTCATCATCCTGCGTTCGATGTAATAACTGTCCTCTGCAAAGCATTACATTTTTTCGGTGATATGCCGTTTTTGAATTTGAATTTGTTTCCTACTTCATGTTTTTTAAACAAAGTGGGCGAGTACAAAAAATAGCTGTTCGATTTTTTCCCTGCAGAAAATTGTACTGTCATTTAAAAGTATATTAAAAATTGATATGAAATCTAAAATTGCTGAGAGAAAAACATTATTGGAAAACCTATTCTGTTTAAAATATTTTTGTATCAATCCAAACACTAAAAAAAAATATATATTTCATATACCAAACGAAACGTGTGTAAAAACCTAAGCTAAATTATTCTTAAGTGTAAAAAGCAAGTATTTTTGGCTCAAAGTTTGTTTTTAAAACAAGTTCAAGTTTTTAAAGACACTATAGAAATAAAACTTTAAAGGTATTAGTAGTAGGGAAATTGCGGTTATGGAACAGGAAGTGACGTCATCAGTCTCGTAACCATGGTGATAAGGACCCCCCCCCCCCCCCCAGGCGGCAGATGGACCAAAACAGCCCCTAAGCGGCAGACGGACTAAAACAGCTCCTAAGCGGCAGACAGACTAAAATAGCCCCTAAGCGGCAGACTAAAATAGCTCCTAAGCGGCAGACGCACAAACCTACCCCCCCAGGACATACTATGTACCGACCCCCCCCCCTAGGACATACTATGTACCGATCCCCCCTAGAACATACTTTGTACCGACGCCCCCCCCCTCTAGGATATTCTATGTACCGACCACCCTCCTATGATGGTGATATGGCTAACTTCAAGAGTATATAACTTTAAAACTACTTGACCGATTTGCATGAAAATTTCACGTTTTGATTCAGTTTTATGTAAAGTTTTGCTCTAAAGTAATTACAGGCTATTTGCGCAGCTGGATGTATGCATAATTGTAACATGCCGCCATTTTAACATTGTAAAAAGTGGGAAAAGTGAGATAACTTTCGCTATGCTTGGTCGATTTGCATAAAAATTCACTGCTTGATTCAGTTTTATGTAAAGTTTTGATACAAAGTAGTCACAAGCTATTTGCGCAGGTGGTTGTATGCATAATTGTGACATACCGCCATTTTAACTTTGTAAAAAGGGAAAAATGAGATAACTTTCGCTATATTTGGTCGATTTGCATGAACATTTCACTGTTTGATTCAGGTTTATGAAACGTTTTGACATGAAGTGATTACTGGCTATTTGTGCAGGTGGCTGTATGCATAATTTCACTGTTTGATTCAGTTTTGTTCTAGTTTACAGTGGTCATAGGGCTATTTGCACAGGTGGCTGTATGCATAATTGATTCACCTTAAAATTGAGATAACTTCCGTCATGGTTAACCGATTTGAATGAAAATTTCACCATTTGATTTAGTTTTATGCCTAGTTTATAGTGATTATAGGACTATTTGCATAGGTGGTTGTAAGCATTTTGGTTGGAGCACACCCCCATTCAAAGATGGTGTTCGAATGGCAAGCGCCTCCCATTCAAACATGTGTTCGAATGACAAGCCTTTCTCTTCCAAAGACGGTGTTCGAATGGCAAGCGCCCCCACTCAAACATGTTTCCGAATTATTATTATTTTTTTTTTTGGAACATATTACATCATAGTATTGTTCAACAAGTTGTTTAACAATTGTGTAACAAGTTGTTGCACAACAAGTGTTGAACAAGTTATTGTTCAACATGTTAAACATGTTGTACATGTTGTTCAACATGTTCAACAAGTTCAATATGTTGTTGAACAAGTTGACGTTGTTCAACATGTTCAACATGTTGTTGACTAGGTTGAACATGTTCAACATGTTGCTCAAGAAGTTGTTGTTCAACATGTTGGTTACCATTCAACATGTTGGTTACCATTTTGTTCAACAAGTTTTTCAACATGTTGTTCAACAGGTTGTTGTTCAACATGTTGTACTTCAAGCAATTGATGCAGCAATAGCAGCCAGTTCAGAAAAAAAACAAGACATATGTTGAATAGTTTTATTAATAAACTTAAATACACACAGCTTAAATCTATAACAATATTACAACATTTGTTGATTTACAAAGTCTTCATTATAAAGTTTAGTCAAATAAGTCTATTTTTCGTCATCTGCTTCACTCTTTTCCATCTCACTGTCCTCATCCATATCACTTTCTTCGTCGCTGCTTTCATCTTCCTCCTCCTCATCTAGAAGATCTTCAAAGAATGCATCGTTTCTTCTTATAGCCGCCTTTAGTGCCTTTGCATACTCGTAATGTTTTTCATCAACAAAGTAATTAAAGTCTTTTAAAATGATTTGATAATGTTCGTTTTGTTCTAGACGTTGAGTATATTTGAATAGTCTCATAAACAGTTGTTTAAGTCCACGCTTATAAATGGGTCGAAAGTCATCACTTGCTATATCACGAGCATCTTCAAGCCCTTGTTCTTCATATTCTGAAACTTTTTCTTAAATGTTGGTATCATATTCATCGTAGACTTCCTGAACCATATCATACCAAACACAGTCTGTTTCTGACTCACTTTCAGAGTCTGCTTCTGACTCACTTTCAGAGCTGCTGTCATCATCACACTCACCACAATGTTGTATATGTTTGAACAAAGCTTCTTGGCTGTTGTATAACGCACCACATTCTTTGCAAGCATGTGCATTCTTTTCAGTCATGTTGACACTTTGACTTTCCATAGAAGACTCATCTAAAGTTTCAGTGATAGGTGGTTTCACAGGGTTTTCCATATCTATCTCCAATTCTTCTTCTGAAGTGTTCTTCAACATATGTCTTGTTGTTCTCTGAACTGGCTGCTATTGTTGCATCAATTGAACTACAACATGTTGAATAGCAGCTTGTTGAACACTTGTTGTACAACAACTTGTTGCACAATTGTTAAACAACTTGGTGAACAATACTGTGACGTAATATGTTCCAAAATATAAAAAACAATTCAATCACGTGTTTGAATAGGGGCGCTTGCCATTCGAACACCGTCTTTGGAAGAGAAAGGCTTGTCATTCGAACACATGTTTGAATGGGAGGCGCTTGCCATTCGAACACCATCTTTGAATGGGGGTGTGCTCCAACCAAAGTATTTACAACCACCTATGCAAATAGCCCTATAATCACTGTAAACTAGGCATAAAACTAAATCAAATGGTGAAATTTTCATTCAAATGGATGAACCATGACGGAAGTTATCTCAATTTTAAGTTAAAATTTTAAGGTGAATCAATTATGCATACAGCCATCTGTGCCAATATCCCTATAACCACTGTGAACTAGACATAGAACTGAATCAAACAGTGAAATTTTCATGCAAATTGACCAAGCATAGCGAAAGTTATCTCATTTTTTCACTTTTTACAAAGTTAAAATGGCGGCATGTCACAATTATGCATACAGTCAGCTGTGCAAACAGCCAGTTATTACTTTATAACAAACGTTACATAAAACTGAATCAAGCAGTGAAATGGGTCAAGTAGTTTTAAAGTTATACACTCTTGAAGTTAGCCATATCACTATCATGGGGGGGGGGGGGGTGGGGTCGATACGTAGTATGTCCTATGGGGGAGTGGGGGTGTTCGGTACAGAGTATGTCCTTGGAGGGGGGGTCGGCAGATAGTATGTCCTAGGTTGGTCCGTCTGCCGCCTAGGGGCCGTTTTAGTCCGTCTGCCGCTTAGGGTCTATTTAAGTCCGTCTGCTGCTTAGGGGCTGCTTTAGCCCGTCCGCTGCTTAGGGGCCGTTTTAGGCCGTCTGCAGCTTAGGGGCTATTTTAGTCCGTCTGTTGCTTTGGGGCTGTTTTAGTCCATCCGCTGCTTAGGAGCTGCTTTAGTTCGTCTGCCGCTTAGGGGCTGTTTTAGTCCGTCTGCCGCTTAGTGCCTGTTTTAGTCCGATTGCCGCCCAAGGGGGAGGTCTTTATCACCATGGTTACGAGACTGATGATGTCACTTCCGCCATTTCCCTACTACTGGCATAACACGTTAAAATATTGGATAAAAATTGCGTATTTTTGGTGAGTTTTTTAGTTAAGGTATAAGGAGGTTTATTTATAGGACTTCATTAGACCCTCATCATCCAGGTTTTACTGGAAGATCCTTACTTAACGCAAACAGGGGAAATACGAGCTAAATTAACTGGCATGTTAACCCTGTGGTGCTTATCGTCGCGCAGATTGTACCCCGTCTGCTGTATTGTCGCGCACGTGGCACCTCGTCTGCTGTATGGTCGCGCAGGTGGCTCCCTGCCTGCTGTATGGTCACGCAGGAGGCACCGGCCTGCTGTACGGTGGCACACGTGGCACCCCGTCTGCTGTATGGTGGCGCAGGTGGCACCCCGTCTGCTGTATGGTGTCGCAGGTGGCTGCTGTATGGCGACGCAGGTGGCACCCCGTCTGCTGTATGGTGGCACAGATGGGACCCCGTCTGCTGTATGGTGGCGCAGGTGGCACCCGTCTCCTGTATCGCGCAGGTGGCACCCGGTGTGCTGTATGTTCGCGCAGGTGCCACGCCGACTAATGTATTTTCGCGCAGATGGCACCCGTGTGCTGTATGGTGGCGCAGGTAGCACACTGACTGCTGTATCTGCGCACAGTCACTACTGACGAGTTTTCATTGCAGTAGATATTAATAGAAAATTTGCAGTGAATTGTGATCTCGTTTTCACAAATGCACAATCATTTATCAACGCTTCCCGTTGTTGTCAGATTGCTGGAGTATATTTTGTTCTTTATTGTTTTTGTACAGGCGTAAATAATAGACAGTTGATAAATGCAAGCAGCACTACATGGGCCCTCTCTGTAGGCGAAGGCGTGAGTCTTATTTAATATATGGATAAAGCAGTGACATTTCATAATCATTTAAAGTACAAAAACAGACTAGTGACGTGTCAAAAACGAACCGGATGAGGAACGGGGGTCAAATTCTCCTTGCATATTTGACTCATCACTTCTGACTAGTCTCCACAATAGTCACCACCCTGGCTAGTCTCCACACTAGTCATTAACTCTAGCTAGTCTCCACACTAGTCATAACTTCTGACTAGTCTCCACAATAGTAATCACCGCTGGCTAGCCTCCACACTAGTCATCACTTCTGGCTAGTCTCCACAATAGTAATCACCTCTAACTAGTCTCCACACTATTCATCACTCCCTGGCTAGTCTCCACATTAGTCATTAACTCTAGCTAGTGTTCTCTAGGTACGGCTTCTGGCTAGTCTCCATGCAAGTCGTCCATTAGTAATCACCTCTGACTAGTCTCCACACTATTCATCATCCCCTGGCTAGTCTCCACATTAGTCATTAACTCTAACTAGTGTGCACTCTAGGTACGACTTCTGGCTAGTCTCCACACAAGTCGTCACCTCTGGTGAGTCTCCACACAAGTCATCACCTCTGGCTAGTCTCCACACTAGTCATCACCTCTAGCTAGTCTCACAATAGACATCACCCTGGTAGGTCTCTACACTAGTCATTACCTCTGGCTAGTCTCTACATTAGTCATTACTTCTGGCCAGTCTCCACACTGCCTTGGTAGGAGGCCTTAATTTGCACAAACAATCTACTTAAAGAGCAATCCAAGCCTTTTAATTTAACTGTACAGTTTAACTGTATTTATTTTGTCTTCACCAAATCAAAGACTATAAACTACTAAGATATGACACTCTCTATACAGCCTATAGTATCCAGCTGATTGTAGCGCCCTTAGGGGAAGAGTTGCAACTGAGAAAAAAGCTGTCAAAACACTTTATAGTATTGGTGTTAAGCTCAGTATTTGAATGAATTTTTGGGGATTTAAATTAATTTATTTGAACAGGAGCTGAACAATAGAAGTAAGAACGATAAAATTTGCCATTTTATTGGCACAGCCAGCTTTTATTTAACAAATCTGATCAGAAAATGATCACCCCCCCCCCGTCAAAGATAACAATAAAAAATGTTAATTACCGCTGTCACATTGTTAATTACCGCTGTCACATTAACACACGAATAAGCTTTGGTTTTTTAATTGGTAACCAAAGTGTAAGTTCCTCAGAGTCTGTTACTAATTTAGGGGCTATTTTTGACCAGAATTTCACTATGACAAAGTTTGTCAACCAAAAGTTTCAACAGGTATGTGTTACTTGAAAACTATCGGTAAAATACGCAAATATCTTACAAGAGATGCTACACAAGCATTAGTACAGTCTATGGTTATTTCACGATTAGACTACTGTAATTCTTTGCTAGTAGGAATTTCAAAAGAAAATCTAAGGAAACTCAGTACAATTCAAAAATATGCTGCAAAGCTTATATACAGATTTGATTACAGACAGAATAGCCTTCCTTTATTTTATCAATTGCACTGGTTACCGATCGAGTACCGCATTAAGTTTAAACTTCTGGTTTTAGTTTTCAACTGATTAAAAGGCAATGCACCATCGTACATTTCTGAGCTTATCAGTGTTAGGAAATGCAGTCGCACTCTAAGGTCATCATCAAAACTTTTGTTAGATGCGCTTAAATGTCGAACTTGTTATGGCTCAAAAAGCGTTTAACAGTCAAGGACCTTCCCTATGGAATCAGCTTCCAGAAAGTATACAAAATGCTGCAACCATTATTAATTTTAGGAAGAAGCTTAAAACTTATTTTTTCACCAAGGCATTCAATTGTTGATTTATTTCAGTATTAGTGATTTTATTTCATTTTTTTAAGAATGTTTAATTCTAGTCACACTTTAGTAATGTTTTAAATCAATTTTAACTATTATGTGATTGTTATATATTGTACAGCCCTTCGAACTAATATTGATGAACGGGCTGTATAAATGTTTCTATAATAATAATAATAATAATAATAATAATAATAATAATAATAATAATAATAATAATAATAATAATAAAACTTTTCTGTTTCTTTTACCACTCGAGGATCTAATTGAAGAAAAATTTTCAAAGAGAGATGAATTCGCATCTTCATAAACAATCTCGCAACGCTTTTCATCTTTTTGACACACGCAGTATTTGTACATTCAATGGCATTTTTCCCCACACCTCTGGCATTGCAAACGAGTCTTGTGTGAAGTTTTGTCATGTGCTGCACCATTGGAAAAACGGTGACAAAAAGAGAGTCCAGATCTTTCACAAATAACCCAATTTTTTCGGATGGTATAAATAATTCACCTTCTTTACTGAAATATTTTTCTCTAATACATATAGTACAGCCTATTTTCTTTAAAAATTTTAACATATTTTGAAAAAATGTTACATTTGTTTGTCCATTGGAAATCGAAAGAAGGAAAGGTTGCAGTTGTAGTAGTCATTATCGCATCCAGCTGCTGCACAAGGTCGTCCTCTCCTTGTAGTAGCAATACTCTTATTCTTTACTAATCATTATCCAGGCGACAAAATGTTTTTATAAACTTTAAGATCGAAAAAGTGATGAAAAGTTAAAAAAACACTGAACTTTACAGGTGACCTCAATGTTTTGACAGTTCCATTTGCAATCTTATACCAGGCGGCGTCATTGCTGTCTGGATGCGCGAAAATGGCTGAGTGTCATATCTTAGTAGTAAACAGTCTTTGACCAAATAAATGTGTCAATTAATTGAATAATAGTTTGCATGGAATGCTATTTTTATTATTTATTAGGGAATTTCGATCTGAAAAAATCCATGTTTTGATATCAAGAATTAATTTTTGCTATCTGTAACTATATTTTTAATATCTCTAATTTTTGATATCAATAAATATTTAGAGATATCAAAAATGGTTTAATGATATCTAAAATTGATTTTTTTTACATCAAAAATTAGATTATTGATAGCATAAATGAAATATTTTACAGCAATATCTCAATTTTCAGCTCAATAATTCATTTTCCTTTTACTGATATCAAGAATTTATTTCAGATATCACTATTTCAGAATACGACTTTTTAAATTTGTATTTTGAAATCTGCAAATCAGAAACACACATTTGTAAATAAATAATGACACCTCCTCGTATACAGAATCTTACTTTAATTTTTTACTGTACAAAAGAAAGTAATTCTTGAGATAAAAAGTTGTGTTATTATTATCGATCTCAATAACTCCAGCTTTCATCTCTAAAATTTAACTGACGATTCGTTAAATTTTATGTAAATTTGTAAGAATTGTTAAGTTTGTTAAATTTATTTTCTGATCTCAACATTTTTTTATCTCAAAAATAAATTTTTGCCATCTAAAATTCAATTTTTGATAGCAAATATAAACTATTGAGATCTTTATTGATTTTTTGATATCTTGAATTATATTTTGATATCAAAAATAAGCATTAAATGTTAAAACGGCATTCCATAATTTTGCGTCTCTGTTGTAGGACTATGGTGCATCAGATAGGAAAGTGATTACGGTTTGCCCTGTTTACGGATCAAATATTTCCTAAATTAAGGCAAGTACCACCTATTACCGCCACCGCAGTCCCTAATCCTTATGAGATTTATTGCAACGATCTCACCAGAGTATTTGCATATGGTCTGTTACGCTGTCGGATACGCGTTCCATTGGAGTTAGACATTGATAGATCGTGCAGAAAACAGCAGTTTGTAAGGAACAGTTGACCCCTCACTGCTCTCGAAAAGAGAAACTGGTAAATTTCATCATTTTCACACAGAACTGTTGTAGTCATGTCTCCATTCGTAAAATAAAATAATAAATTTCAGCTCGTAGTACTGACATAGAAAGACCCTACAGAACAAGAAATATTCATTTTGATTTGATTGAAGGAGTATTTTAAAATGTTATTTTAATAAATTGCACTAGTTTAAGAGGCTAGTGGCGATGATGATGTCTGACTTATGATGATTTAGAAGGCTAGTCGTGATACGGGAACCATACTTACAACTGTACTTCATCGTTAAGCTTTAGGCCGGAGAACCAATCAAGGACCAAAGTTTTAGGCAGCAACATACCATAAATTTTCTTAGGTTCCGTGAAAATGTTTCTTCTGACTTTAGAATCAAAGCTATTTTAGACGTACTTGTGTTCTCAGACAGAACATATTAGTCTGCGAATCCATTCCGAAATTACTGTCATTTGATCTGCAGTAAAGATCATTAAAATGGCAACAGAAAAGACATAAGCTTGGGTTTCCAAAGATAGGTCACAAAAATATTCTTTTGTTTGTGTGACATCAGCAAGCAGTCAAAAACAGAAGAAATGATTCCTTCTCAAGGCGCAAGATCTTGTAAATATCAGCTAAGGAATCTCAAGTCGTAGGATCACGAAAGTACTAGCTAAGGAGTGTGAAGGGCCGGGATCATGTAAGTACTGGCTAAGGAGTGTCAAGAACCCGGATCAAGTAATTACTAGCTAAGGAGTGTCAAGGTGCAGGATCATGTAAGTACTAGCTAGTGAGTGTGAAGGCGCAGGATCATGTAAGTACTAGCTAAGGAGTGTCAAGGCATAGAATCGTGTAAGTAATTTCTAAAGAACATGCAAAAGCCCGGGCTTATGTTAGTACTTAGCATTGGAGCATGTCAAGGTGCAGGATCATGTTGGTACTTGTTATGGAGCATATCAAGGCGCGGGGTCATGTCAGTACTAGCTATGGAGCATGCTTAGAATATAATTATGGGCCGTTATTAAAGGAATATTCGTGTATGAAAAAGCACTTTTTATCAAAACTTTAAATTTAAAATATTAAGCAAAGAATGAATGATGACTTTTAATGTGTATGTTCATTCACATGTAGACGATTTGTAAACAAACATAAGGGACAAAGAATTATTTTTTCTTTTCATATCCTAGTAGAATCTTTTGTAGAGTAACACAAATGTTATTGTGCATTTCCATAGTGTGTTTGTATTTTTGAAGTCTTGTTGCAATGGCCTTGTCTCACTTGTTTCTCTCACAATACAAGCTAGTTCGCACGCATTTGACGTTATAGTATAGTGCACATTGTAGTACACATTGCCTGCAAACAGAAAACGTAGGACTAGAAACAGGGGTTAATATTGTAAGGGATCTCAAGAGTATCTAAAGATGACCTCTAGAATAGAAAAGTATTTAAAAGTATTTTTGAATGAAATGATGTAATTGCATTTGAAATTCTCTCAAATGTCATTTTACAACATTCATATACTGGGTTTTTATTTTACTATTGCTCGAAATACTGGGAATGTTGTTCTTTCATTTGGTTATCTTGGCAGTATCGGTACGCACAATAGTAAGCATTTATATTAGAGCAGCTAGGAAAACACATATGTACTTCACATGTACATATACACTTACGACCTATCATTTCATTTACCACATCTCACAAAAGGTCTCTTCAGTGAGCAATTAGTCTTGCTTTTTCTTTCCACCAAGAAGACACCTTTCAGCTTTCATACCGATAAAATCGTAAAATATATGTTTATGTGAAAAACCTTAAGCGCTTCTGTGCCAAAATTACTATCTAAACGAAACTAATTAATAAACACTAAAAGTTTGCAAATCTAACTGGAATATATCTATCAATTACAGTGCAAAATAGCACTGTGTTTTGATACTCTAATTCTAAGATCCTGAAAAAACTATTTCACTCCTTTATATTAATTGAAAGAAAAAATATGTTTTTGTCGCAAAGAACACGTGCTCTATAAAATCCCTCCAATGATAGAGCAGGCGACAGCTTTACACTTTCAGTCATCTAACAAGGCATTTTTTTCGGTGGAAAAATAGAATCTAATTCAGCAAGTTAATTAAAGTATTGCCATTCATTAACACATTGCATTTGTGCCATTTAGTTATCTGTTGTCAGCAAGTTAATTAAAGTATTGCCATTCATTAACACATAGCATTTGTGCCATTTAGTTATCTGTTGTCAGTAATGCGCATCATAATTCTTGCAATTCAGAATAAATGGATTTAAAACAATATAAAAATTTCCACACTATGAAAACATTTTAGCTTATTATATTTTACAGGATCTTTCTTTTGAAAGATATTTTATAATTTTACCTGAGCATTGTTCTGTTTAATTTTCTTTAAATTTGTTTGAGATGTTTTAGAAAAATGATGCTGTGAACAATTTATTTACTCATACACTGGCACTAATGAAGTAATTAAATTTTAGATTAGCGAAAAATCTGATATAAAATATGAGAATTTTTTCCGCCATCAAGATGAGAGCGATCTGTAACAAAGCACAGTGCTTTTGTAGAGAATCGCCAGTCATTAATGCTACAGACTGCGTTGTTCATGAATACCACAAACATGTCGTATTTTGATCATATTTTTTCTCTAGAGTCGCTAAAAGATTTTCAAGGGAGGAAATACTTTCTTAACCGGCTTCAAAGTAGTAACATGTACATATATGTCCATATATCAGAACATGTCCTTAATATTGATAGTCTCTGAGCAAATAGCCTCTGACACAGCTCAAAGAAAATAGCATTGCGATAAAGGTAGGGTTTCTGTCAAAACACTAAAACAGCAGGTAATATTAAAATCTGCACATTATCACTCTCTGCAGGCGACTCATATTTTTATTCTCTGCTGGCAACTCACAATTTAACTCTCTGTAGGCTAGCCATGACTTAAAGTTCACATGAAAAGAGGAGTACTGAAGCAATCCCGGACTACAAAAACGTCTTATGTTAGGCGGAGAACTATGCGTCGAGCATTACCCGTATGGTGAAAGAATCATCTAATGTTTCGTAGAGCTAAATATCTATAATGTGCTAAAACTTCAAATTTAGCATCTTTTATTCAAATAATTTCATAAACTTATGAAAATTTAACAGGACTGTTGTTCACTCTGTAACGTGCTTTCTAGTTGTGTCTATAACTTTGGGAAATCTGTGTTTCATTAAATTTGATACTTTGTGTTTAAAAGATAAAATTAATTTGTGTGTAGTTGAAAAGAGAGACTACTTAAAGTTTAGGGGTTCTAAAACATTATGGACACTGTATGTAACCAATTTGTACTTGAGTGTCCCTCCCCCTTGCGGGTGCTTTAGCATCCTGTGTTGGTGCAAAATCAGCATGCTGCATTCACAGACGCACCATACATAATCAGTATGCTTTGATTTCAGCCTCATGCACCATGCAAAATCAGCATGATTCCACCTCAACCACATGCACCATGCAGAATCAGCATGCTGCGTTCACAGAAAGATACACCACACAACAGCAGTAACCTGTGTTTACAGAGGCATGCACCATACAACATCAGCATGCTGCATTCGCAGACGCACCATACAAAATCAGCATGCTTCGATCTCAACCACATGCACCATGCAAAATCAACATGCTTCGCTCAGAGATGCATGCTCCCCACAACAAAAGCATGCTGTGTTAATAGCCGCATGTCATGCACAATCAGCATTTTGTATTCATAGACACAAGTATCGTGCAGAACGAGGCTTCAAACATTCGCCAGTAAAAGGGTGTTACATTTATGCAGCATTCTCAAGCCATGCCTGTCTGACTGATACTTCTTTTGTTTAGTTTTACAGTATCATATGTGTAGCCTGCTTTTAATGAAGGCTGTTTGAAGGAATGGCATTCTTCCAGAGGGAAATAATGGGAATTTTGCCTATGAAGAGAGTTTATCTGAAGAAACAAAAGTATCAGCAATTCTCAAAGATTTGTTTAAAAAGAACACTACCACTTCACGAATGAGGAAATGAAACAATCTAAGATCCCCATGTGCAAATGAAGAGTTTGTTATCCGCTTTGGTTGACTTTCTCAATGTTTTTTTGAATTTATCTAGAAACAGACGATTTCCCGGTTGAGAAACTAAGAATCACTTCGTTTGATTCTCCGCAGGGAACCATATTTTCGTGAAGTTATCAGTTTTAAGCCTTCATTCCACTAGAATATATATTCTGTGCATAAAAGGTCCAATTTTGCGGACTACAATCTTGTGCTTCAGTAAACAGCTTAGCCAATAGCCAATGAACATTAATTGCTCTAATGATGAAGTGTTGAAATGAGAAAACTATTATGACGACGAAAAGGGGCGCAGGTATAACAACTCATGTTCGAAGTGGGACGAAAATTGTAGCACTATTTGAGCTTTGCACTGGATTTTGGGATAGTTTGGGCTATTTCTGTCTTGCTGAAACACTGAGTGTGCTTAGCTGTCTTTGCCGGAATCAAGTTGGCTTTTTCCCTGATCTTACTATTTCGAATTCAAGAGTAAAAACGAAACTGTCCATAGGAAATTCATTGGTGATGTCTAATATCCTAATATTCTATATTTCCTACTTCACACATTAAAATAACTATTTACCGCTATAAAATCTGTTGCAATTGAAGAAAGAATCCAGTACAAAATCATCATAATTTGGATTTTTGAATTCAGAAAATCAGTCACGGATCTCTTTAATTAGGACTTGAGAGTAATCCCTTGAATTTTGAATCCTTGCGAATAATAATTGCGAATAATTCCAAATAACTAACTCATCCGGAGAGGGAGGAAGATGATTACCAACAGTGATGGTCAATCACATTTCCGTGCAATTTTAAAGGGTTACCTTGCCTTCGTTCCACAGTTTTCTTTTGGTCATGATTTCAGCGTACAATTTTGCTCATTTATTAACGCTTATTCCTTTTTCCTTGTGCCACCTGTGTGTGAGAAATACGTGGATACTTTAACAAATGCGCATGTATTACGTTTATGGAGCAGATTCTATATGCTTGTTCCCCTCATCCGTTGTTATTTAACTGCTAGCACCTGGAGAGGTGAATCTGTTGTGTATAACCGCAGTGCAGATAGATTTAAAAACAATTTTTGCTTTCAGTACGTGCACATTTTGTGGTATCCGCCTTACAGAGCTGTAAAAAATGTTGAACAGCAACTCTTCGTCCAGTGCTGATAACTGTTGTAGCTGAGACGGAGGTTACGCCAAAGAAAGAAACGAAATGTGACTAGGAGCTATTTAACTGCTACTTCTTCATTAATAATACTATGATGGAGAAAACAGGCAACTTAATACCGATGATAACACAGTCCAGCATACCGAGCGCTTCAGAAAAACAGAAACAGCTATAACCACCTATATTCCTGTAGAACTTCAGCGCTCTCGGTTAAGAACCAAGATCAATCAAAAAAGTACCAGAATGTTCTCCATAGTTCAATCATGGCTTTTGTCGAGTTTTCGCTAGAAAATTTAGAATAAAAGATTTTTACTATTGGACAAACCCCAGAGAAAACAATATCGAGAGTCCAGTTGGGATGTCTTAAAATAAATCGACTGGACCGGGTCACCGCGATCTCAGTGAAAATCATAGGAATTTCGGTCCAATTTTGCCTGGAACTCAAATAAACGAAACAGTCAGAGTCATGTTGAACCTGTGGGATACAAATAGGAGAGACTAATCTTTCACCCAGTTCTTACCAAATATATTTGAACTTCCTTCCCCCAATTACCTGAAAAGTACTCAGGATCTGGAAATTCAAATACTTGACAGATATTGCACGTTTGTTGATGGCAACTTGACGCCGACATTAAAAGAAACTATGAAACTAGAATTTAATTATGATCTGTTATAAAAACTTTGAATGTTAGAAATTAAGTCATGCGTAAAATCCAGTCACGCCGACATTAAAAGAAACTATGAAACAAGAATTTTATCGTAATCTGTTATAAAAACTTTGAATGTTAGAAAGTCATGCGTAAAATCCACTCAGAAGGAACGACTTCCAAATGGATATTCTAGTGAAATATATCAAGAAAAGAGTTCCCGTTATAATGCAAGAGAAGACTGATGAACCAACAATTTTACGTTAATCAAATTTCAAATGGTTTGAATGTATCTGTGCAGAGAAAGCAACACAGAAAATAGTTTGACACGGATCCTTTCTTCCATATCTAGCTCAGCGTGACTAACTACCTAAACTACCTATGGGACATTTTAAATGTGATTTGTGGATTGACATCCCATGCAAACTTAGTAATAGCTTTACGAGATTAGAAAGTACGTGGAAACAAATCTGTTCTTCTCTGCGTGTAAACGTTTCAAACATTTTAAGCAGTAAAAAGTACACGCTTAACTCGGAATAGTTAGCAGAAACAACCCCATTGCTTGCAAACTTGTCAAAAGTTTACAATGTGCTATTCACACACTAATTTTCCTGTCTCACAATATATTCTTTTGTGTTTGTACACAGTCATAATGTACGGGTTCTCACTGATTTTATAAACATCTCAAAGTGACTTCCAAAACTACATTATTTCTGTACTGCACTCACCTTCTCAAAGTATCTGTTATTTAAAATTATGCAATCCTGGCTTGTATAATTTACAATTTACACTGCACAACTTAACTCTTGTCAATTCTTTTAATTTTGTACGTTACAGTTTTACGTTCTTTCACTAATCGAATGATACGGTAAAAGGATCAAATTTTCCCCGGCCGAGTTGTGCCCTCTGGCCACTCCCCTTAACCACAGAAACCTGCACGCTAGGGTTAAGCATCTAGGGCCAATCCCCCTTCGATGTCCAGCACTACCCAATAAAACAAAAGTTTACCCTTTAAAGGCTAGGAATAAAATGGATGAGAGCTGTTTTGCGGGGACTGGGGGATCTGTGCCAGTGCTATTCCATCGGGTAGGTAGAAAACGAGGCAAAAGCGTGTGCTATTCTGTATTATAAAAAAGGTCAATCCAAATAATGAAGCCCTCCAGGGAAGGTTGTTAGGAGCCGCAGTATCCATGATGAATCTATTTTCAGCCTTGGGCGTTTTGCTGTATCTAAGGATGAGTTTAAACCAAAAAGTCTAACACAGAGATGATTTATCATTTTCAGAAACAACCTGTTTGCTCCACATATCGTTACCTGCAAACCATGCATATCAGAAGATAAATTAGTTTGCGGCTTTGACAAGTACTCTTGTTTTCATTTTATATTTTCTCTTTGACAGAGAGCCAATAACTACAACTGTAAAGTGTATTTTAGGGTAATACCTTTATTTCTTATCGTTAACACTGACTTTACCTTTTTGCGTGTTTCGACGCTTCTAGTAGATCTGTTAGATGTTAGGATTACTAGTACTTTCAGGTTGAATGAGTCAAAATCTTTGGGATCTCGTTTGAATATGCGCATTTTCCACTAATTTTGGAAATCAGGCTCAGATGGGTTCAGAGTTCGGCCTTAGTTTTCGTTAAAAAATACCACCGGACAGGACATAGATTCCTTCGAGGGGCATACGTAGAAATCATAATGGTACTTTTCCCATGGTCCATACGCAAAATATGAATAATAGATTTTTATGAGTCGTTTCGCTCTGCGTTAAGACTTTATAATGTTTGGTTCTGACAGCCCCCTCTTTAGGCGACGGTATGCTTCATTTTTAAACCGCAGACCGGTTGCAAACCTTACAGTACAATGCTGGAAAATGTTAGTGTTTCGGAGTGAAGTTTGAAAAGCTCAATTTACCGCCCTTGAATTACTGTAAGATAAACATTTTTTGTTGGCCAGTCATACTTGCTGACACAAGTCAACATATGATTTGTTACATGACTTAACTGGGTTTTGAATACACACATTTGCAATATCCACTGACTTTAGCTCTTTGATCAACATTGAAAAATTATTAACTTAGGAATTGATCAGTAAAACTGCAGCATTTTTCATCGTTGCGTTTGTAAATAAAACTCATTTCTGATTCTTAGGGTGATGTTAAACAAATCCGACTGTGACACAGTTAACAAAAAGAACTATTACGTGGTCCTGCTTCCGCATTTTTTATTGCAAATGGAGTCGAAAATGACGTGTTAGGTCAATAAAAAGTTTTAAAAAGTGCCATAAATGTTCTTTCAAACTTATTATTATGTGGTTTCGTTCAGCATCACATATCTTTAGAATTATTACAAATCGTTACGAATTGCAGAGTTGCTTTTAACCTTCGCTATTGGTATCCCAACAAAATAATAATTAAAATAAAAAACAACCTGCGGATAGTATTGCTTGCAACGCATGAACGGTTTCTAGCGACGTTTGTAAGTACTCAAGACCATGACTAAAGCCAATGAGATAGTCTGCGTCGCATCAGCAGAGTACTGGATGATTGACAAGATGGCAAAAATTCATTAATGTTACCTGTTGTTGCTGTAAAAATGCAATAAAGCAATTATGATGTAGTTAGGAGGGTGACATGCAGTTTTATTAACCCTCGCGATGGAATACGGCTTGAAGCATTCCACAACTCGAGTGAACAAAATTATATGTCATCACACTAACTACATTGCATTACATGACTTGGATTTCAGACTCTTATATTCCTAAATCAATTATTTTGCTATTGGCAATCAGCAAGCTATTTATGCCATATAATAAAACTTCACTTATTTTGATTCAACATGAAAATATTATTGACCATTAAAATAATGGTGACTTTTACTGTTCAATAAAACCTCATGCTGACTCAAAACTAGTGAATATCATTGCTATCATTTTTATATGGCCAAGAAACGGTGTTTCAAAGTCCTTGATACAGCATTTAAAATTTTGCTGTTGGAATAAACCATAGTTACAAAAAATAGTATCTTATTTTACTTACTTTTCATGGAAGTTACCACATCATGTAACAGGTCCTTTATGATTTAACACGAATTGTGTTTTCATCCCAATAGGTTTCTAAATATTCTTAATTTTTAGTACGATGTCTTTTTTCCTAAATCCTTTTTTATTGCCACACAGCTATAATGAGCACTTTACCCATTGTGATTTAAGTATTAAAATGTTTTATCTTGGATGTTTTCTTTAGTCTTAAATTTCGATCAATCTCAATTTATTCCTACAGGTTTGTGAATTTCCGCTTATCGAAGTACGATTATACAATTTAATAAATGCAATAAGTTCTCCAGTTTGATTTTAAAACAAGGAAACTGTCCTATATAATTGCTTAACTATAGAGAAAAATTCAAAATTTAAAAATTTAATCCTCCGCTTTTAAATTCGTTATCAAATTTTTCAAAGCGAATCATGAGCGAATATCTGAGGCGGATAGAATTAGCCTTATTAGTATTATCCAAGTTCCTCTGACGGCGATGGTTTGTGTTGCAATGCGCGGTATCTTCGTGAAAGCACACCTTTGTGGTATCATGCAAACAAAGAACACATCTCACTTCCGTCTGACCGCTGTTTTAGCGGTCAGTCCGATAGTCAATTGATTTGATACGAGGGAAAACAACAAACGAGGTGTAATAATTCCTCTTGTGTGGACAGTGACAACATTTGCTTTGGCCCAGGCTTGTGCACAAAAGAAACAATAAAGAGAGGCAATTATATCACTTCCTCCCGGATGCATTTGACCAATTACTGGTGTATTTACGGGAAGACTAGCAACTGTGCTCTGTGCTGCATTAGAGAATGCCTCGATGCTTGTGCCACTGTCATGGTACACACTCCGGACTCAGTAGCTGATGCCTCTTTTGTGTAAGACGTAATTTCTTCAAAAATACCTTAAATGTTTAGCAATATGCTTTTGTGTAATTTACTGTAACATCTGTCATTATATCTACATTAAGCTTTTATTTTTGTTCTGGGATTTTTTATGAATAATAAGCCCAATTTGGGAGAGATCACGCGAGTAAGTTGTAACTCCTTATTGTACAGAATAACGTTGAAAACATAAATCATGCTCTGTAAATCCAGGCCAGTTTAATAACATCAAGGTTTTGTAAATTAGCGTTCGCCCTGAACCACAGTCTTTGAACTGCAATAAAGGAGGCCAAACGATTATTTGCTGCTACTCAAAACATACAGCGTTGTGTATTCGGAAATATTTATGAAGCGTCGGATGAACGACCGTTCCTGTTTCAAGGACGCCCAAGCGGAGTATTGCAAAAATATCAGTCATGTGGAAAAGACAGGAAAGGATACGCACTGTTGCGTTACTAAATGTCATTTATTTAGAATGACAAAGCAGACTGACATATTTTATAAAATTTTAAATTATAAAAGGTGCAAGAAGTGCCAGAAAAAATCAATGCCACCACGCTTGCAGTCAGACCTCTAGATACCGTTTCCATGGTAAGACCTCTAGGCACCGTTTCTGTTGTAACACCTCTAGGCACCGTTTCTTTTGTCAGACCTTTAGACATCGTGTCTGTTTTCAGATGTACGATTCATGCAATTTCAAATATATTCTGTGCAGGGGTATTAGATTCTAACTTGAATTAAAAGAAACAGCATGGCCTGGATAGAAATAGAAATTGTGGGGTTAATGAAGGGCGTCGGGACCTGAGGCTTTACTACATATGCAAAACAATTTTACAACCAATGCTTTGTGATCGGTGGAAAGAATTGAATTGCTACAGTTTACACGATGGTCAAGTGTCTCTGGACAATGTATTGACAAGTGCCCTCAGCTATTCATTACGACCAATTCGTCACATGGGTCAGTTGCTCAGGCTAATAATAACCATAAAATTATGGCCGTGCTGATAAGCATTGTTTGAAGGAAAATATCTTCTCCCATGGAACGCAGCATCTTTTTTGATTAAACTGCCAGATAACAACTAATCAAGAGGCCTGAATGATGTCAAAGAAAGATCTCCAATTAAAGTTTATTCTTGCCACCCAGTATATACATAAATACGACGTGGAAAGAATCGTTTTGTGCACCATTTTCATTTCCTACAATGCAAAAATTCCAGCGATTTTTCACCCTTTGAATGTTACGCTAATGCTAGGCGTGTTATTTAGTCATATATGCAAATCACTTTACATTTGGAGACAGACTTTTGTTGAACGACATCGTAACCTAGAGTAGAGGTTGAGTGGGGGTTGTAATGTTTAGTAGGTCACACAATTGACATAGATAAAAAAGACATCTAGCTATCTCACAAGATTTTCCAGACCGTAAAAGCTTCTTTTTAATCTTAAGTTGAGAAACAAAACACAGATAAATCACAGCAATTTTGCTCCGATTAAAACTGATCTTAGTTTTTTTTGATAGATAATGCTAAAATGTTTTAAATGTGTTGCCCTTTTTCCTTCCTAACTGATTGGCTGAATTTTCCATGTCACTTGTTCCTTTCATTGCCCCTGAACGGGCCTGGTTTTAAAACAAGAAAACATCTTTACAGCTGCAAAATTCAATTACAGGTAAGTTGCAAAACAAACCCAGTTCTTAAGGCATAAAAACCCAGTCACATTCAGTTATTTCGGGATGGAATCTTGAATCATTACGAGGCTAAATCAGTACCAGAAATGAACAACAGAACGGCCATGAATTTGAAGAAAAAAAAAAGAAAAAGAGCTGAGCGCCATATAAAAAAGCACAAAATTAGAGCACTTGCTTTATTCTTCTCACCTTCAGAGCCATGGGTATAATCAGAATTATCATGTTTGGTTCACTGTACAGCCATTGAATGGAATACTGCCACAGGCGGCTATGTAATGTCTATTTCTGTGTTGCCTGCCCTCCTCTACTCCCTATACCTCAGCCATCTCCTTCTGTGGCAGCTTTAAGTAAGCTACTGTATGCATGACTAGTAGCTCTAATTACTGTCAAACAACTGTCGAAAGTCCTATCTCCTAAATTTATAGTGTTAAAATTCTGCCTCATGGTAACATGGTAAAATAGCATTAGCAATAAAAGTAATGACAATAATAATAGTGATGATAATCATATAGTAATAATAATTGTAATATGTAGCATTTCCAAATTTACAGATTCTTGTTTTATCCAAAGAGCTGTGCCAAAACGTGAAAATAGCAACATATTAAATGTAGGAAATGGGAAGCAAAAAGGAGCCTCCGGGTGGGAAAGGAGTCCAAACCATGCGCCAAGAGTTAGGCTAACAGGCAGCAATTTAAAGCCCTTACTTTTAGACTATTTTTGAAAATACCATTAGAACCTTTTTGATGATTGCTTGTGACTTAAGCTCACAAGGCTGTAGTGGTTGCTGTGAGTAGGTAGTAATGCCATCACAGGTTGAGGGAGTTGTATAAGAGAAAAAATGACCTTCAGCTTTAAACGTGGGACATTGCTTAACGTTTAATTCTTGAAAGAATGCCGTACTTGTATCAATTCACAACTGTTGCTTGTTCAATTGAATTTAAGTACATTATATGTATTTACATGTGTAATATGGTCAAGTATACATACACATAAATGATACTGGATACAAAACAGTCATTTAATTAAACAGCTATTAAATTATATTTATAAAGCTACCATATTCAACAAGGAATATAATAATGCATGATATAAAATAAACTGTATCCAGAATAAATGTACTGATGGATACAAGCAGCCACAATTGCATATCGATTTTGATTAAATATGTAACGATATCAGGTGCGAATGCAAACGACAATGAAACTAGTCGTAATGGCAATGTGCTGCCAATAGCAGGAGAAATAGTCCAGTAAAATATAGGGCAGAAACGTTTTTCTGGTTCTCATTATGACCTTCTATATATGCAATCCACCTGAAAATAAAGTAGAAACATTCCTAAAATAGCTTCTTGATTACACAAGGCTAACCTGAATATTGGACGGTTTAAGGAGGCCAGGGTGTGTTTTGATGACAATGGAGGCTTACGTCCAGGGATGAGAAAGATATGAAAGGAACCTATCTTTACAGGATTAAGCATATAAGCCGATTTGTACTTTGGGTATTTTCTATGGAGGTACTATTTTAAGTACAAAATTTATTGCAGTTAATTATAAAGAACTGACCAGAAAAATTTTCTTTCAATATGCACAATGTATAATATAAATCAAACTAAACACAGTCACTTGATTTAGTTAATGGTATGACTTATTAAGATTTGCTACATGTTACGCAATGTTGCACATGTTACAAGTAATATGTATTTGCTAGCGGCCATTGTGCTAGCATTACTATGTTAGCAAAAATAGACTAAAATTAGTTTAGATATTCTTCCAACATATATTCAAATATTTGCAAATTTAGAATAATTCTCCAAAGAAAGCATTTTATTGGTCTAAAGCAACTAATTATAAATATTTACAGGACAGTGTTGATTTTTTAAATGTTCAGGTATGGGTAAAAGTGTAATTGAATTTATAGATACATTTTAGACCTAAAAATATTGAATTGTTATATTGGCATCCTGTTTGGCACACCGATTGATACGGACCACAAAATTCACAAGTTAGAGGAGAATGGTATCAGACACCAATAGTATCAATGAAATTTTCTTTACAGAGCTGGTTGCATTCAAATGCACCAATTTCTTTCGGCCAAAATGATTAAGATTTTGCACAAACTTAACAGCGAAAAGGGAAAATTGCAATGCACCCTTTTACATTTCCAGATACCCCAGGGACTACCTGAATCTTACAGATGCTCCGCCGTGATCTTTACAGACACCCCAGGGAACTTTATAGAAAAATACCGTTATTAATTTTGCAAAGTATATTCCATATATATGTGATATGCTATTTGATTGCTTTGGTTACGTATGTCCCATCAGCCATGCTCGTCGGTTATGCTTAGACCTTTGACCACCTGAATCTTACAAATGTTCCGCCGTGATCTTTACTGATTAGCAGTTTTTGTCCATAACAGCGACCTGCCTCTCATAAAAGGTTTGCACATGAAAACTAGCGCTGTCATGCATGGAGCATTACGTATGATACGTAGTTACTATGGCAATACTCTTAAAATATTTCACAATTTAACACAAAAAATTGAATGGCGAAAGCTTATAAGGTTGTTATAAGAAGTGGTGATTTGCAACATTTAGCTTTTTTTAATGTCTATGTGTTAAAAACCTGTTTACGTAGGTTGTCGTGGAGATACAACTGGGTATTTTCCCCAAATATGAAATAAACTGAGTAATAATTAACACCCAAAATGGTAAGGTTCTTATATAAATTATTACCTGTGTCCCTTAACAAAAGCCACCTTTTAAATGTCATTTCATTTGTGTTATTCGTAAACACTTTGTAAATCCACCTGCCGAATGACGTTAGCATAAACTGCTATGGCGAAGCAGGTGCAGAGTTTTGTACCTGTTAATTGTGTAATAATGACTGCACAACAAAATGACCTAAATGAAAAGTGGCTTGCCTTGGTTGAAACGGTCAAACAGCGGTCACTTTTAATGTGAAACAAAAGAGGTGATGGCAACTCCAAAGCTGCTTTACCTGTGTAAATTCTGTGATTCCCAAGTTTTCAATGATGACCGAAACTCAAAAGGTGATACCTTTAGAAATTAATTGTAATCCAGAATAGTTCAGTTGTGCTTTGTGACATTTAATCAGTCTGAGTGATTATTTTGTATACCACAGATTGAAAATGAGCACTTAACGTGCCATATGAAAGTTAAATTAAACAAATATAAAACACGGTTTATAATCTTTATCACTGTAGACCGCACACATTTTGCAGTTACATTATATGCAGTAAAACCTGTAGAACAAAACATCTTTTATGTGAACAGTTCTAAAAGTCGAACTCAGGAGACAATTTATCAGAAAAAGTTGTAGGTTTTACTGTATTTATAACCCGTGTGATTGTCAAATATAACAAAAAAACTTTTGCTAGTTATTTAAAATGAGGAATTACACCAGTCTAAATATGATAAATTCCAGGGAGATTCGGGATGTATGGTAACTTGCCACATTACCTGCAGTATCGCAGAGTCGCACTGTGGCGAATCAGGTCAAAGGAAGTCGTTAAGTGCAGTGGTTATTCGACAGAATCACAAGACATGTAAAGTTACGTGAAGGATGTAGATATAAACTCTTGTAAAGAAGATATCAGGTATATATTGCCTTCTGTGTTGATTAATTTAGCTAGTGTCTGGTTACAGAATGTAAACAAAACATAAGGCAACTTGTGATTTGTCAAGGCAATTCGTTTAAAATGGTTTGTTCGCTAAGCGATTTAGCTTGAAGAAATGCCAATAATGACATATAATTTTGTGAGTCTTGAGAGACATGAATGCCTGGCATGGTTTTAAATTCGCATCACATCGTGAACACATTATCGGTCAGAAACTGTCCGAGAACATCGGTTTGGCTTTCGATGTGTGGGTGTTTCCAATGGATTTCTGTGCTTGGTCCATTCGTTGTAACCGGCTTCTAGTTTTTGTTTTGAATGCCTATATACTGAAATGCTATTTGAATGGTAAAAGTGAAGTAAATGTATATTTGTAGCACCTGGTGTGTTCTTGGTAGCCGTGGTGGCAATGCTGTGGGAGTCTTGATGTAGCTTTCTGGTCTGGACGTCCGTCCCCTGTTCGTGATGATACGTCAGTTGCATTGAAGCAGTAACAACGCGTTGCATATCGCAATGCGCTATCGGTTTTTAACAGTCGCTTTCCAAGCGGAATGATCGTTACAAGCTATCTTGTTACGAATCTGCGTGTCAAGGCACTGTGCGTGTCTGGGACGCTGTGTGCATTCTCTGGTGAATCAGCATTTCACGGTACTGTACGCATTTGGGCGCTACGTCTTTGTCACCGTGAAGTTTAGTATCAAAGTAGTGCGCGTATCGGGCGATTTGTGTTAGTTTCGCCGTGGAACAGTGTTTCAAGTACACCGCAGTGTGAGACATTTTTATTTATTTAATTTTTTATTTATGTATCTATTTATTTATGTAGCATGTACTGTGGGCAGGCCTGTGATAACGTTGGTTTAAAGTGGATGGATTATGTCATATTCATTGGTGTTTATATTATAAATAAAATTCTCGTTGTTTAAATATTTGCCTTTTCACTGTGTTTCTTTGACTACCGACCACTCATTTAATCATCTGGCCAAAAATTCTAAACCGCATTCTCAACAGTAATTAGGACAAGAATGGCGCGATCTTTGTTGTATGTGTGAGTGACCTAAATTGTTCATTCAAATTGCCATAAAAATTATCTGAATAATGTTGTTAATCGCAAAGGAAAAGAAGAACGAAAACGTAATTTTGTAAATATTATTTCGAAGGGCCTGCTGGGAAATTATTTCGTATGTGGCTCCTTACCTTCATGCTTAGCAGTTATTGCTGTCTGTTCTTCTGTCCGTGCGTCTGTCTGTGGCAAACATGGAGCGGTTCACAGTATAACTTTGGCCAGCTTTTCCCAGCACTGGTTAACACTATGAGTCCTTGATCTCAAGGTCAAGGTCACCCCATATCAAGCAGTCAAGTATCTAATGTACCTCTTGTTTCTACGTCTGATTAAACATTCCAAGTAGTCACATTGTAAATATCTTAGATGACTCACTTTTCACCACCTTGATCCCACCATGAAGGCCAGCAGAGATCAAAAGGTCAAACAAAAATTGATCTCTTTTTCCCATATGTCCCTATAAAAATACCGGTGTCCATGCCAGTTAGCCACTCGTCTGCTGACCATCGGACTACTGGTTACCGGACAGATGGTCACCACAAAAATGAAAGTGGCCGATTAAAAAAGTTTTAAAATATAATTTGATACTTTTCAATCACATATATTTTGATTTAAGAATTATAAGGGGTCGTTACAGATAATTTTGGACACAAACGAACAGTACACAAAACTACAATCTTGTTAAACAAACATTTACTGAAGATGAGGTTTTAGAATTATATGCACTGGTTTGGTGCTTGACTAAGTTACAGAATGACATTTTGGAGACTGATTCATAGTCTTTATTTTCTGCCATAGCAAATAACATTTAAAGCGTGAAATTTCGGAGACTTAGTCACAGTTTTTATTTTCTGTCGTAGACAATAACAGTTGCAGTGTGATATTTCGGAGACTGATTCACAGGCTTCATAGACGTTTCGTACTCAAGTCGTTTCGTACCTAACTAGATGGTTCGTACCCAAATTGGTTGGTCGATTCGTATCCACAAAACCGGGTACGAAACGACCCGGTGATTCGTGCCCATATTCTTGAAATCTTCTTCATGCGCAATTAAATTCACAACTGAAATTGAGCCATAAAACGGTATTTAGTTGATATTCACAATTTTTATATTTCAGCAATAACCTAAATTAAACATAATCAGATTAACACATATGACACTGAATAATTCAATTCTTATCTTGCAGTGTTCATTGTGATGAAAGTGCAACACGTGTGAATATGAAAATGTTCAGTTCATTTATAATATTTACTTATGAGGGTGCATAAATCTGTCCCACTGCCTTAAGCAGTTTGTAGTTTGGAGATGGATTTTGACCCATTTCGATATTCCTCCCACAGATCCATGATCTTTCAAGCCACTGCACGGTACTTGCGCTTCTGGTTTTTCTTGAGTTTTCCTTCAGAGGCCAGGCGAAAAGGAATAAACGAGCAATAAAGTACTTTGATGATATGGATTCAGTGGCAATCCTATTGGTAATCTCCCTTATACTAATCAAATTGAGAGATTAGGCTTCATACAGGAGGCGATTTGGCTTAATATTTCAGCTTAACCTGATTAAGAGATATATTATTAATCACGATACGATTAGAAGTTCGAAAGCTGGTTCAAAATAGTAAAATTAAGCAAGCAATCAGACAAAAAAAAACGAAAGTCGGTGTTAATCGAAAAAGTTTTGGGGGAGGAACGAATCGTCTTCACATGCGTACGAATCGACCAACCAATCTGGGTACGAATCATCTAAATTGGGTACGAAACGACTTTTATACGAATCGACCAGACACCATTCACAGTCTTTATTTTCTGTCATAGCAAATACCAGTTACAGCGTAATATTTCGGAGACTGAGTCACATTCTGTATTTTCTGTCGTAGACAATAACAGTTGCAGAGTTATATTTTGGAGACCGTGTCACGGTCGTTATTTTCGGCCGTAGACAATAAGTTACAGCGTAATATTTCGGAGACTGGGTCACATTCTGTATTTTCTGTCGTAGACAACAACAGTTGCAGAGTTATATTTTGGAGACTGGGTTACAGTCATAGTTTTTGGCCGTAGACAATAAAGCCGGTTTGGGATTTTGTGCTGCCGTTTTGCAGTTCTCCAGACTGCTTTGGGACGTTCTTATCGCTGCTGTAATGGAGAGGCAAGAAGATGTCACTTTTTACACCAGTGGGTTAAGTCCCAGCGACGAAGTTCAAAATTGCATTCTTCCAACGACAATTTCTTAAAGTTCTATGACAAATGTGGCCAGCCTAATAGAATATTATAGAAAACAACACAAAAAAAAAATCATACAAAAACAAAACAAAGTAAAAAAACATTATTTTATTTACAATGTAATATAAAATTAAAAATAGTCTGATGCAGACGGTATATAATTCTTTGAAGTTGCATTTTTATTTCAAGCGTGACATTGCCATAGCGACGATATCATTTGATGCGGTCACGCTGTATCCATGCATCACTGACAGTACCAAAGAGTGATCACCAGAATCTATAATTAATCAATCATACAATCAATAAATGATGCTAAGTGTGTTTAGTGTCTGATCAAAACGCCCAACGCTTATACCCAATTACAATAAATAGCAATCTCTCTGATGCTAGCACTCAATCACGTCTGACTTTGATATGGCCTAAAGATTGTATTGGATCTTACATTCAAAGCAAGAAAATCCATTTATTTTATTGACTGTTGGGGAAAAGAACAGCTTTAGATAATATCCGAATTAAATCACTTACAATTTAATTATAGGGTACAAACAAAGATAGGACATAAGGCACCACATATTACAGTTTTTAGATATATTCCAACGGAATTTTTTTTTGAGCAATTGATTAGTTTCACCTTTACATGTAGGTCTGAGGCAACACAATGTACCTTTATACTGTAACTAACCGTTTAATTGAAATTTTGAAACATTTGGTAGGAATTTTGTTGCAACTTTTCACAGGCGATGTGATGTTGTTTACAATATACAACCGTATAAAAGATCATACAAATATTGGAAGTCATTTTTAAGAGGAGAAATGATTTATGAAATAAATCAGCCATGCTTAACGGTTGTCTGTAGAAATATCTGCAAGCACACTCATAGTCTGACAGAATACACAGAAACGAGTACTGTAAGTATGCAAGCTGTCCACAAATGTAATATCGTAACGAACTGAATTCCTCACGCTGCGCACTCGCCGAAGATGTCCTGTCTTTGAGGGAACGGTTTTCTTTGTTTCCTGACACAGGCTACTGGTGGTGCTAAGTGGCTTGCTGCACTTAGAATAACTACATTTTGTCGTTTCTAGGACGCCAGTTTTACAGTAGTTATGGGGGTAGCCGCTTGCACAACTGTGTCTAATTGATGGTTAATGACTACCCACTGAACAATGCTGCAATATCTGTCCAACGTGTACTACCGGATAGACACTGGAATTTTGTTGTATAGGAAAGTCGAAACACCGTCTTTGGATTGACGTCATCTCGTTCATTGTGCAAAAGACCACTGGTCTGTTTTCTTAAATCAGGAAATAAAAACTTTCGCGCACCTCAGGCTTAGATATTTAAATAATAATAAATAAATAGCTGATATGATGATGATGATGACGATGATGATGATGATGATGATGATGATTATTATTATTATTATTATTATTATAATTATTATTATTATTATTATTATTATTATTAATATTTTAGGTACGAAGGAGAAGGACTTTTGAAAATTGTTTAACAGTGAGTTCACACACAAACTCAAAAACACAGCAGATTAGACAGCGGTCAAATTAAGCCCCCTCAATTTCTCATTGTTTGTTGAAAACCGTAGCCCCAAGATCAATTTACAAAAAAAAAATGAGCAAAAATATTTTTTGAGATACTTACATGTGAAATGCTAGTTAGTAAGAAATAAAGCATGAATAAATTAAGATGCAAGATAATGTAAGATGAAAAGAAAAACGATTCGTTTCTACTTTACACCGCTGCCTAAACATCGCAATTTCTTACAGAAGGCGCCGAGTTAGGAGCAGACGTTGCTGCGAAAGCATGGAGGCTAATTGGTCCAATCGTAACAATGACCATCCAGTCCCACAGGGAGGTCATCAAAACAAATCAATCAAACTGAGACACTTCTCGAATACAGCACAATTCTGTGAGATGCTATAAAACGTGAATTACTAAATTTAATAGCACCCCAGAAGCTCGAGATAACAAAACCAAGATTTAAGACCATCCCCGGAAATAAGACCAATAGAGAAACCCGGAAATGAGACCACCCAAGAACATAGATGGCTTTGAGCTGTTCCCACAGTGACCTTATTCACAAAAGTTAACTGATCTGTTTACCACTACGTTGGCTACCAGAACAACCAAAAATAAATTAATAAATTTATCCTGTTTAGCAAACAAAAATCCGCCTAAAATTGTTCACGTTGTGCAGCCAGGTCATCTGGTTTTCGCCCGTAGGAGTATAGTTACCTCCGCATTAGTTTTCTTGTGAATACCGGAGCAGGTGCTCTCATCTCAGGGGTACTCGTGTACTTAGTTATGAACTAAGCGCAGGGCACCAACAATTGCGGTGAACGCTTGAAGTTTTTATCAGTACCACAGTTCTCACACATAAACAAGTCATTTGAGTGAAATTTATTTATGTAATGTCAGAGCTGGTTACTGTAAGAGTTTCAGTCAGCAGATTTTACAATGCGCCTTTGAAAGTTGTCATGTTAAACCTCACCAGAGGTGAATAAGTCCTAAAACATCCCATGGAACACGTAGAAGTTCCTACTTTATTGATTCATAAGAACTTTCCTTAAAAATTTAATACAATTTAGAATTGGTTTAAATATTCGAAATTTTCTTCTCACATTTTAAGTTAATTTGTTCGCAATCACATTTTCTTTCTTATGCTTATTTCAGAGAATTAGCTGGAATTTGGATGACCCTTAATACAAATGTATGCTATGATAGCCTTTACAGAAACGCAGGCAGGGGAAACACAACAATTATAGAATGCCATTTTTACTTTTATTACCGAATTTTAGATAATAATAATTATTTAAAGATGTCTAAAATTGAATTTCAGGTATCTAAAATTCATTTCTTGATGTCAAGAATTAATTGTTGACATAAAAGATTATTTTCGGATATATGAAATTATATTTTGATCTATAAACTGCAGTTTTTACATTTAAATTGATTAAAACATATTTAAAATTTAGAGATCAAAAATTGTTTCCTATCTATTTATGTCTAATATTCAACTAACATGGTTATAAACATTTGATTTTATTTATTTATTAATTTTTTGCAGTGGTTGACTAATTGAGATTGTTTGTCTTTTCTCGAAAAGTCCCTGTGTTCTGCAGCAACTTGCCCGTGGTGAGGCTAGTCTCCCAAGGTTATGACTGGAGAAGGTCCCGGTGTTGGGGAGCTACTTGTCCGTGGTGAGGCCAGGCTCCCAAGGTTATAACTGGAGAAGGTCCCGGTGTTGGGGAGCTACTTGTCCGTGGTGAGGCTAGTCTCCCAAGGTTATGACTGGAGAAGGTCCCGGTGTTGGGGAGCTACTTGTCCGTGGTGAGGCTAGTCTCCCAAGGTTATGACTGGAGAAGGTCCCGGTGTTGGGGAGCTACTTGCCCGTGGTGAGGCCAGGCTCTCAAGGTTATAACTGGAGAAGGTCCCGGTGTTGGGGAGCTACTTGTCCGTGGTGAGGCTAGTCTCCCAAGGTTATGACTGGAGAAGGTCCCGGTGTTGGGAAGCTTCTTGTCCGTGGTGAGGCTAGTCTCCCAAGGTTATGACTGGAGAAGGTCCCGGTGTTGGGGAGCTACTTGCCCGTGGTGAGGCTAGTCTCCCAAGGTTATGATTGGAGAAGGTCCCGGTGTTGGGGAGCTACTTGCCCGTGGTGAGGCTAGTCTCCCAAGGTTATGACTGGAGAAGGTCCCGGTGTTGGGGAGCTACTTGCCCGTGGTGAGGCTAGTCTCCCAAGGTTATGACTGGAGAAGGTCCCGGTGTTGGGGAGCTACTTGCCCGTGGTGAGGCTAGTCTCCCAAGGTTATGACTGGAGAAGGTCCCGGTGTTGGGGAGCTACTTGTCCGTGGTGAGGCTAGTCTCCCAAGGTTATGACTGGAGAAGGTCCCGGTGTTGGGGAGCTACTTGTCCGTGGTGAGGCCAGGCTCCCAAGGTTATAACTGGAGAAGGTCCCGGTGTTGGGGAGCTACTTGTCCGTGGTGAGGCTAGTCTCCCAAGGTTATGACTGGAGAAGGTCCCGGTGTTGGGGAGCTACTTGTCCGTGGTGAGGCTAGTCTCCCAAGGTTATGACTGGAGAAGGTCCCGGTGTTGGGGAGCTACTTGTCCGTGGTGAGGCTAGTCTCCCAAGGTTATGACTGGAGAAGGTCCCGGTGTTGGGGAGCTACTTGTCCGTGGTGAGGCCAGGCTCCCAAGGTTATAACTGGAGAAGGTCCCGGTGTTGGGGAGCTACTTGTCCGTGGTGAGGCTAGTCTCCCAAGGTTATGACTGGAGAAGGTCCCGGTGTTGGGGAGCTACTTGTCCGTGGTGAGGCTAGTCTCCCAAGGTTATGACTGGAGAAGGTCCCGGTGTTGGGGAGCTACTTGTCCGTGGTGAGGCTAGTCTTCCAAGGTTATGACTGGAGAAGGTCCCGGTGTTGGGGAGCTACTTGCCCGTGGTGAGGCTAGTCTCCCAAGGTTATGACTGGAGAAGGTCCCGGTGTTGGGGAGCTACTTGCCCGTGGTGAGGCCAGGCTCCCAAGGTTATGACTGGAGAAGGTCCCGGTGTTGGGGAGCTACTTGCCCGTGGTGAGGCTAATCTCCCAAGGTTATGACTGGAGAAGGTCCCGGTGTTGGGGAGCTACTTGCCCGTGGTGAGGCTAGTCTCCCAAGGTTATGACTGGAGAAGGTCCCGGTGTTGGGGAGCTACTTGTCCGTGGTGAGGCCAGGCTCCCAAGGTTATAACTGGAGAAGGTCCCGGTGTTGGGGAGCTACTTGTCCGTGGTGAGGCTAGTCTCCCAAGGTTATGACTGGAGAAGGTCCCGGTGTTGGGGAGCTACTTGTCCGTGGTGAGGCTAGTCTCCCAAGGTTATGACTGGAGAAGGTCCCGGTGTTGGGGAGCTACTTGCCCGTGGTGAGGCTAGTCTCCCAAGGTTATGACTGGAGAAGGTCCCGGTGTTGGGGAGCTACTTGCCCGTGGTGAGGCCAGGCTCTCAAGCAGTTTAGAGTATTGGTTGATCTTGGAGGCGTCGGCAAGACATAACCTGGAACTCGAAACTTAGAGAGTACTTATATTATGATGATCTAGCATCCCAACAATAACAATTATTACCTTCCCAGTAAACATTGTGTCGTTCCAACACCGTTTGGGAGACGTCGCACCCGACATCGGATCAACATCGGGTTTTGGTTGATTATTGAATTCGAAACAACATCTATCTGTTGACGTTGGAGAGACGACGATTATGTATGGCTGTTAGTTTCTGCACGTGGTTTTTATTATTTAAAAAATAAATGATAGAATGAATTCAATTTATCGCGCCCTATAATTAACTTTTCGCGTTCCAAAATTACGCGTTTTATCACGTAAATTAAATTACGTGATAAAACGCATGGTCAGAAAAACGTTCTTTAAAACAAAAGACATTTATGGTGCGGGATAAAATTATGGCCAAATTAAAGAGCGCGAAATAAATAGTCAAATAACAATGAAATGTAAATGTTGCGCGGCTGAGAAAATTGCCGCGAGGCCATTCAAATGAACGCGAGAAAAATAATATAAACAACATGTGCGTTTTGATTTTTTGTTCAAATACACCGCCATAATTATGTTACGTCTGATCAACTTTACGTAAAGGTTGTAAACATAAGGTCAGGCAGGATGTCTCTGTCGTTTGATACATTTCCATTAGTATTTTTCAAAACTATGGGGAAAAAATTTCGCGCTCTTTAAAATCTCATATTTTTGTCCATGTTTTGGTCTGCTTTCAAAGTGACCTGTCATTGCTCCATTTTCCCTTAGCAGATAACCCAAGGAATTTGTTAATTTTGTTTGCTTGTTTGTTTGTTTTTATTTTTTGGTAGTAAGTTTGACGTCTATAAAACTTCGGTTTTTCGACATCTATTGAAAGTTGCTTTTCCGACTTGGATTCAAAGTTGCATCAGAGACGTTGAATAGACAACAAATACGCGTTTTGGTTGCATCCAAAAGCAACCTCTAAACAACGTTGGTTACACAACGTCTATTCATCGTCGTTTTGGTAAGACCATAGTTAGCGTGCTTTGGGCTTTGGTTTGGCCGACGTTAATCTATGATTAACCTTAAAATGTTTACTGGGTAATTTCTCTTTAACCTTTTGCTTATTTCAAGCTTGACTCAAAACATAGAAGCTACGTGGCACATGACTGGACTGGTGATTACCAGTTAGGAATTGGTCCATACGGCCTGAGCATTCCTCTGTACGACGACAATTCCATTATAATTTTGTACGAAGATCTTCCGGCACGAGAATTTTTCTATCATGACTACGAAACTATCCAGTACTCTTAAAAAGGCTCCTTAAGCGAGTGGCTCAAAGTACAATTCGTCACAAATAACGTCGCAGGGATAGCGACCCCTCCCCCACCCCCAGCCCACCCACGACGTCATCCATTCGAGCTGAACGCGATGATCTTAAGTGATGACAGCATTGCAAGGACGTCACAGCAACGCTGCTTAAGCAGTGAAACTGTGTCGCCTGATATCCAGCCGGCGTCGAGTAATACAAGGTCGAGACTTTTTTAAAGATTCATCAAATGTTTAAATGTTTAATGTTTGGCTATAAAATATAAATTCAAATGATTTTTTATTAAAACGTTTTAGCTCAAGTTTATGAGGCATCTTCAAATAGTTCTCGCTCAATGCTCTGATCTCACATCTAAACTACTGTTCTGAACTGCAATACTGAGTCTTGTAAGTGGATCACTCTTCTACTCACCGCCTTGCTTGTTTTCATGGTTGACGCGTTTCCCTTCGTGTGTCCTTTCCCGCAGTCTTCTTGTTTCATAGCGCGAATCAACATCCACATAGCAGGGTGAGAGAATCCAGTAAGGTGGGAAAATCATTGATTCGACACCCAGCATATGCTGTTGATTAGAAGTTCATCGTTAACCGTTGCTTCGTGGATGCTCCAGACTGGTGGAGAGTATCTCGGGGAGATTCTCCCCGTTCGTGCAGCATTCACATTCAAATGGTGGGCGACGAAATGGCCTATAGGTAGAGCATTGATGTGCATCAATGAGTTCATAATCTGCCGAAATCCGCAAATTTTTAAAAAGAACAATGACAAAAGTAAAGAAGTGAAGATTATATTGAGTAGCTCGTGTCACATCTATGATTAAATTTGGCCATCAAAGCTGTAATTAATATTTTGTTTCAATACATCACACACATATAGCCAATTGCAATCAACAACCTTGTGATGCCTGGTGATCTCATCAATGAAATTAATGCATTTCACCAAAGCTGTAATTAATATTTTCTTGCAAGTCATGGCACACACATACGGAATTGCAATCAACTACCATGTGATTTCGATCTGATCAATGATATTCATTCATTTGATCAAAGGTCTGATTGATATTTTTATATTTTGTCATTTTAGTACCCAATAAAAACATTAATTGGTCAGCTTTAATGTTAAAAGCAAATTTCCTTTAAAACTTATTTTTCTAGGAGAGGCATATTTTGCTAGAGGGGGGACGTATTTTACTAGTAAAAACGCCGCGGGGGAGGGGGGGGGGCGGCATTTATAACTAGTATAAAATGCCCGGAGAGGCACATTTGACTATAATAAATGTCCCCCCTGGGCATTTTTTACGGGGGCATTTTTTACTAGGACACCGGTCACAGAGGACAAGTGGAAATAGTTGACGAGTTTGAAGTAATTTCACACAGATCTTGTGAAATAACAACTTCCGGTCCGTAGTGTAACAAAAGAAAAAAGAAATTCTGTTATAACGTTTTACTTTTATTTTCCTCAAGAATTCCTTAAAAAAGGGTACAAAATCTCGACATTTTGTCGCATTTTCTAGTCTCGCCCTTTTGACACTCGACTTTTCGTTATGGATGCATTCAAACATACGGCCCCGGGACATAACGGTCTCAGACATAAGGGCCCCAGACAAAAAGCCCAGAGACATAACGGTCTCAGACATAAGGGCCCCAGACAAAAGGCCCCGGGACATAACGGTCTCAGACATAAGGGCCCCAGACAAAAGGCCCGGGACATAACGGTCTCAGACATAAGGGCCCCAGACAAAAGGCCCAGGGACACAATTGCCAAGAATAAAGTGTTGGACAAAAGAGCCCTACCAATAATTTGTATCAAATTACATCCAAAGCCCAATTTTTGGCATTACTGTATGAATAACCCGTGTAATTCGGAAAAGCAATGGCGCGATCTTTCAGCGCTGTTTGTGTGTCTCCCAGATAATATGAATAACATTACGCCACCAATACACACGACTGCTTCTGTTATGGCGAGCTGTCAACGACACTACGCCACCAACAAACACGACTGCTTCTGTTATGGCGAGCTGTCAATGACACTACGCCACCAACAAACACGACTGCTTCTGTTATGGCGAGCTGTCAATGACACCACGCCACCAATACATACGACTGCTTCTGTTATGGCGAGCTGTCAATGACATTACGCCACCAATACACACGACTGCTTCTGTTATGGCGAGCTGTCAACGACACTTTGCCACCAATAAACACGACTGTTTCTGTTATGGCGAGCTGTCAATGACACTACGCCACCAATACACACGACTGCTTCTGTTATGGCGAGCTGTCAACGACACTACGCCACCAACAAACACGACTGCTTCTGTTATGGCGAGATGTCAATGACACTACGCCATCAACAAACACGACTGCTTCTGTTATGGCGAGATGTCAATGACACTACGCCACCAACAAACACGACTGCCTCTGTTATGGCGAGCTGTCAACGACACTTCGCCATCAACAAACACGACTGCTTCTGTTATGGAGAGCTGTCAATGACACCACGCCACCAATACACACGACTGCTTCTGTTATGGCGAGCTGTCAATGACACTAAGTAACCAATACACACGACTGCTTCTGTTATGGCGAGCTGTCAACGACACTACGCCATCAACAAACACGACTGCTTCTGTGATGGCGAGCTGTCAATGACACTACGCCATCAACAAACACGACTGCTTCTGTTATGGCGAGCTGTCAATGACACTACACCACCACAAACACGAATGCTTTTGTTATGGCGAGCTGTCAATGACACTATGCCACCAATAAACACGACTGTTTCTGTAATGGCGAGCTGTCAATGACACTACGCCATCAACAAAAACGACTGGTTCTGTTATGGCGAGCTGTCAATGACACTACGCTACCAACAAACACGACTGCTTTTGTTATGGTGAGATGTGAATGACACTACACCACCAACAAACACGACTGATTCTGTTATGGTGAGCTGTCAATGAAACTGAGATATATTTTAAGTCCCTGGTATTGTTTATTCAAATTGTGAGACAAATTCACTGAATAATAGCTAATGATAGTAATCATATTTGAAAATGGATAGAAAAAGGGAAAAACAACGGTGTAAGTCTTGTTGAAGGATTGTTGTTGGGAAATGATGTGGTTCTGGCACCCTCATCCTTACCATTTGTATACCAGTTACCTGCCCGACCTTAATTTTATCACCTTTGCGCCGGTGGTGTTTGGTTGGTGTATTATTATTATTATTATTATTATTATTATTATTATTATTATTATTATTATTATTATTATTATTATTATTATTATTATTATTATTATTATTATTATTTGGAGGTGGCTGAACGAGAAAATTTCGTTCTGTTTTTTTTTCACACAGGACCTATTGAACTTCAAATAAATTTAGCATGCCGTAATTTCCAGAAACCGGGATAAATCTGTTTTTGAATTAAGGTAGACCAATTTCACTCACTGCAATTGTTTGTTCTATTTTTGGTACGGAAGAAATGGTAACGGAAAAGTGGTCATGAATACAACGGGCTCTGATCGAGATTAGGTAAATGAGCAAATGCAAATGGCAGAATGCGTTGTTATGGGAGACTCCCTATGGCATCCCTGGATTCCCGTTGAGATGTAGATCAGGCAGTTGCAATTCTCATTCTCTTATCATCAAATCAGGAATTTTTTCAATAGCTCTGTCTTGGCTGCTAGGCGCGCGTGCTATATTTAGCTCCAGACAACATGTGCGGGCACGCTGCATGACTCAAATCAGACATACATCAGCTTCGGACAGCTCTTCTTATGCCATTTCAACATGTGCTTAGTGGATAGTTTTTTATATGTCTTATATTTTTGTGTGTTTGTGAAGAATAAAAAATCAAAATGACCGTTATTCGTTGTTCGTGGGGACAATGTACAAGTGATATAAGAACGAAGGCAACAAAATCTTTGGATGTTATCGTTTATCATTGGAAAAAGGGAACGTTTAACAAACATAAGTTCTTGTCTGCAATGAGTAAAACATGTAAGCCGGAAGTAAGTATCTATCAGTTCCACAGACCTTATTTTAAGAACAGAAAAATAGATGAAACGCATACTTAAACTGAAAATTGCAAAGCATGGGTAAAAGCCTGTAACCGGCCTCGTACGGGAAATAACAGCCTGAACGTCGAGAAAGTTTCACATTATCATTACATTTGTTCAAAGATAAGTACATTTTTTTGTTTTATTTACAAATGCAAAAATATACTTTAGCGCATACTTTAATAAAGTATTTACGCTATTCTGTTGGCAAAAACAATAATAATAGAATTTTAAAAGTACATAAAATAAAATTGAAATAATATACACAAGAAAGCATCATTGAATATGATACATATCACCTGTGTTCACATGTTCAATTATTAACAACTCATATAAGTATGTACGTAGGGGTGAGTGGGTAGGGGAGGGGACTGATGGAGAGGAAGTGGGGAGGGAAGGGGAGGTGTTCACTGCATAAAGGGGGATAAAAATGTATTTTTCTTACGTCATTTTATTTTGCTGGCTCAGACTAACCATTACTTAAAATAGAGTTAACATTGCAACTTCTTGAATTTGTTTTGTTATTATTCGTATTACTTCTCAGCACAGCATTTCGCAGAAGGCAAACCAACACACGAAAATCCCTATCCACTTACTGCTGACCCATATATCACCAAAACCTACAGCGCTCGAAAACCACCAAAAATCGTCAGGGGGAACATTCTTCGCCTAAATCTAAGAGAGCAAAAATTGATACAGCTTCGGAAGATGATATAGCCGCGGCGCAAATTCTTGTTGATCTCCAAAATTCCAAAAACAGTGAATGTCATGTCAAGGAAAACTCCGTTCTATATGTAACAGAGGAAAAACAACAAACACCTGTTAAAAGTAAACTAGCTCGTCATGTGAAAAATAAAAAGAATGAAACTAGAAATGAGAAGTGCATTCGGATTAGTTGTACTCACTGCCAAAACACATTTGGCAGATATTAATGAAATAGAGATACTAATGAAATTCGGAGGCTAAATTTCATAAAAGAAATTGAAAAAACAGATGATAATTGTATGCGCTACACCGACTTTCCTAACACAGCTTTACTTAAGGGCACATTTGAGTCGTCGAAGGAAATCGCCTCTACTATAAAACTTTGGGATGGTCAGTATAAAACTAATAGTGAGCGAATGGAGGGCAGGCCAAGAACACACCTGACTTTGTACGAGGAATATTTAATGACATTCGTTAAAATACACAGAGGCTATGATATAAGGCATTTGGCATTTTTATTTGGCGTGTCACCAAGCCATGTAACGAGGGCCTTTGTTGCTTGGGTAAATCTGTCGCATCGGTGCATGGATCCATTAATTCAATACCCTTCCAGAGATATTGTTGAAGGAAGTTTACCAAAAACGTTCCGTAGCTATCCCAGAACAAGGATTATAAACGACTGTACTGAGTTCCATGTACAAAAGCCAAACCGCCCAGGTGCACAGAAGGTAACCTGGTCAAGTTACAAGCATAGTAACACACTTAAACTGTTAGTCGGGATTATGCCAACAGGAACGATAACTTTCCGGTCATGTTTATATGGCGGGGCCATATCGGACGTTAACATAGCACGTAAAAGTGGTTTAATTGATTTGATTGAAGAAGGGGATTACATTATGGCGGATAAAGGCTTTACGATAAGGCATCTCCTTCTACCCAAAAAGGCAACGTTAAATATACCTGCCTTCAGCCATAAAGGAAAAAAGCCTGTCTAAAAAAGCCCTAACAAAATCGCGCAGCATTGCCCGTGTCAGAATACACATTGAACGTGCAATATCACGTTTAAAATCGTTTAGGATTTTGTCCGGTGTCATTTCCATAAAGTTAAGATATGTATTAAACCAGATTATTACAATAGCTTGCTGCTTGTGCAGTTTACAAAATATGCGTAAGCACACATATTCATTTATTAAACCGAACATGCGTATTTAGTCTGTTCACTCAGGGGTGAACCTTCGAAATAATAGACCAGGAACATTGTGCACTAATCCTTTTCTGTGATGGTAGCGGTGACCGGCTAAAAACATGTTCCTAGCTTTATTTTCGAATCGTTTTCCAAACTCTATGTGCAATGGCAAATTTTCATCAAGATCACTGCCTCGTAATAATTGTTCAGCAGTGTTGTGCAAGTCTACGGAAGCACACACATCTTTAAATGATGAAGACGTCAAAATTCCTTTTCTCATACTATGCCAATTACGGTTATCAGCCTGTCCCTCTGTGTTCTTGTTGATCTCATTTATATCATTTTCAGAGTATCTAAGATACTCCAGGTACTCATCGCAGCATGTAGATGTACATTTATGTGTGTTGTGACCCAAACAAAATGTATACATCTTGTCAGTTGGTGTGACTAGGTCAAATTTAGGGTTATTTTGTACTTCCGATGCAGACTTGATCCTCCATGCATCAAGCATACATGCATCTGGTCGAGCTGTTGTCACCATAGTTACGAAATCGTCGACTCTTGGCATGTTTGCCATGAGCGGGACGGGGTTGTATAAATCCGGTGTGAGAATGTGGGGAATTTGAGTTTTTGTCAAACTTATTCAATGTCCGTTGCCAATGTGCCATATGTGTTCGTCTTTTTGGGTTTTCGCTTCCAAAGACATGGTCCCGAAGTCACACTTGTAGCATTTGAATCATCCCGGTATTCAATTATTTCGAA
The DNA here is from genome assembly GCA_949752745.1 of Protula sp. h YS-2021. Lineage (NCBI taxonomy): Eukaryota > Metazoa > Annelida > Polychaeta > Sabellida > Serpulidae > Protula > Protula sp. h YS-2021. Next base: position 14,269,769 of record OX457031.1, on the reverse strand, counting down.
AAGTAGAGCAGCTACATGTCTACAGAATCCATCCATTCTGTAAATAAGTTATAAATTGATTATATATAGTTATATCGTATATAACTATTTAACATATATCTATGGGGCCCTTCATTTATTACGTACGCAAAGGGGGGGGGGTCTGAACCAATACCTACGTACTGCTTAGAGGAGGAGGGGGTCTACGCCAAAGCGTACGTACGCAGTCATATATTTCATAAAATCGGGTGCGTTCGCGTACAGGGGACAGGAGGGTATAGGCTTGTTCTTTGCGGTCACGGCAAAATAATTTGAATGCTTGAAATACTGAATAAATGATAAATCTACTGCATTTCCTTCTTGCATCATTCCGTATCCTTCAAGTTTCATGTACTCGCGTAATTTGTCATGGGTATAGTCTTCAGACTGAGCTAGTGATAAGTAGTTATAAAGGTCGAAAATTGAAACTTTGGGTAATATATTTATATCCTGCGAAGATGTGTGCAATGTAAAAGGGTTCGATAAATAACACAGATTACCAATATCCACTTGTCTCTTATTACTTCTTCTCTGTCTTCTATTAAACCATCTGGGTCAATATCAATACATTTTTTGCTAAGTTACAAAGCTCTAAAAGCCCGATTTTTTTGTCCAGTGACAGAAAGACCTCTCGTCTTCAAGTAATTTTGAACCTCTTTCACAGAATAATTACTAAGCGACATATTCGTATTTCAACTTAAAAACATGAAAAAAGAAGCAAATTTCTTTATTTTTTAAAGATGAAGATACACGTTAACGTTTATTTGGACTGTAGTTTGTGACAGAAATGGCCATAGGTTTTGAAGTACAGTTTGTTATCTTTCTCTGAAAAACTGTGGAAAAGTGGAAAAGCAGGGAGGAATAGATGAAAGGTAGTTACGCATGATTAGCAAGATCCAAGGCGAACGAAATAGGAATGAAACGTGCATCAGAGGTAAATAACCTTGACAGAATGTCATTTATCTTCACATTTGCGAGGAAAGAAATTCGGTGTTGTTTTAACTGAATAACCCCTGAAAAGAATGGTCATTTACCAAAAAGAAAAAAGGATCTTGGCATTAACACTGAAAAATAGTGGGATAGAACTTACCGCATCATGCATTTCCCACTGAATTTTCATAAGACAGTATGCGCGAGGAGCATGTGTGTCTCTGAAATTTGGCATTCAAACACAGCTGCTGCTATTTACAGCTCTCCCGGAGCAATTATAAGCGCTTGAAGTTTTTATCAATACCACAGTTCTCACACATATACAAGTCATTTGAGTGAAATTAATTATGTAATGTCAGAGCTGGTTACTATAAGAGTTTCAGTCTGCAGATTTTAATGCGCCTTTGAAAGTTCTCATGTTAAACCTCACCAGAAGTGAATAATTCGTGAAACATTCCATGGAACACGTAGAGGTTCCTACATTATTGATTCATAAGAACTTTCCTAAAAATTTAATACAATTTAGAATTGGTTTAAATATTCGAAATTTTCTTCTCACATTTTGTCGCGTTTTCTAGTCTCGCCCTTTTGACACTCGACTTTTCATTATGGATCCATTCAAACATACGGCCCCGGGACATAACGGTCTTAGACATAAGTTCCCCAGACAAAAGGCCCCGGGATATAATTGCCCCAAATAAAGTGTTGGACAAAAGTGTCGTAGCAATAATTTGTATCAAATTACATAAAAAGCCCAGTTTTTGGCATTACTGCATGAATAACCCGTGTAATTCGGACAAGCAAATGCGCGATCATTCAGCGCTGTTTGTGTTTCTCCCAGTTAATATCAATAACAGTACACAACCAATACACACCACTGCTTCTGTTATGGCGAGCTGTCAATGACACTACGCCTGCAAAAAACACGACTGCTTCTGTTATAACGAGCTGTCAATGACGCTACGCCACCAACAAACACGACTGTTTCTGTTATGGCGAGCTGTCAATGACACTACACCACCAACACACAAATGCTTCTGTTATGGCGAGCTGTCAATGGCACTACGCCACCAATACACACGACTGCTTCTGTTATGGCGAGCTGTCAATAAAACTGAGATATATTTTAAGTCCCTGGTATTGTTAATTCAAATTGTGAGACAAATTCACTGAATAATAGCTAATGATAGTAATCATATTTGAAAATGGATAGAAAAAGGGAAACACAATGGTGTAAGTCTTGTTGAAGGATTGCTGTTGGGAAATGATGTGGTTCTGGCCCCCTCATCCTTACCATTTATACCAGTTACCTGCCCGACTTTAATTTTATTACCTTTGCGCCGGTGGTGTTTGGTTGGTGTATTATTATTATTATTATTATTATTATTATTATTATTATTATTATTATTTTTATTTGGAGGGGGCTGAACGAGAAAACTTCGTTCTGTTTTTTTTCACACAGGACCTATTGAACTTCAAATAAATTTAGCATGCCGTAATTTCCAGAAACCGGGATAAATCTGTTTTTGAATTAAGGTAGACCAATTTCACTCACTGCAATTGTTTGTTCTATTTTTGGTACGGAAGAAATGGTAACGGAAAAGTGGTCACGAATACAACGGGCTCTGATCGAGATTAGGTAAATGAGCAAATGCAAAAGGCAGAATGCGTTGTTATGGGAGACTCCCTATGGCATCCCTGGATTTCCGTTGAGATGTAGATCAGGCAGTTGCAATTCTCATTCTCTTATCATCAAATCAGGAATTTTTTCAATAGCTCTGTCTTGGCTGCTAGGCGCGCGTGCTATATTTAGCTCCAGAAAACATGTGCGTGCACGCTGCATGACTCAAATCAGACATACATCAGCTTCGGACAGCTCTTCTTATGCCATTTCAACATGTGCTTAGTGGATAGTTTTTTATATGTCTTATATTTTTGTGTGTTTGTGAAGAATAAAAAATCAAAATGACCGTTATTCGTTGTTCGTGGGGACAATGTACAAGTGATATAAGAACGAAGGCAACAAAATCTTTGGATGTTATCGTTTATCATTGGAAAAAGGGAACGTTTAACAAACATAAGTTCTTGTCTGCAATGAGTAAAACATGTAAGCCGGAAGTAAGTATCTATCAGTTCCACAGACCTTATTTTAAGAACAGAAAAATAGATGAAACGCATACTTAAACTGAAAATTGCAAAGCATGGGTAAAAGCATGTAACCGGCCTCGTACGGGAAATAACAGCCTGAACGTCGAGAAAGTTTCACATTATCATTACATTTGTTCAAAGATAAGTACATTTTTTTGTTTTATTTACAAATGCAAAAATATACTTTAGCGCATACTTTAATAAAGTATTTACGCTATTCTGTTGGCAAAAACAATAATAATAGAATTTTAAAAGTACATAAAATAAAATTGAAATAATATACACAAGAAAGCATCATTGAATATGATACATATCACCTGTGTTCACATGTTCAATTATTAACAACTCATATAAGTATGTACGTAGGGGTGAGTGGGTAGGGGAGGGGACTGATGGAGAGGAAGTGGGGAGGGAAGGGGAGGTTTTCACTGCATAAAGGGGGATAAAAATGTATTTTTCTTACGTCATTTTATTTTGCTGGCTCAGACTAACCATTACTTAAAATAGAGTTAACATTGCAACTTCTTGAATTTGTTTTGTTATTATTCGTATTACTTCTCAGCACAGCATTTCGCAGAAGGCAAACCAACACATGAAAATCCCTATCCACTTACTGCTGACCCATATGTCACCAAAACCTACAGTGCTCGAAAACCACCAAAAAAATCGTCAGGGGGGACATTCTTCGCCCAAATCTAAGAGAGCAAAAATTGATACAGCTTCGGAAGATGATATAGCCGCGGCGCAAATTCTTGTTGATCTCCAAAATTCCAAAAACAGTGAATGTCATGTCAAGGAAAAACCGTTCCATATGTAACAGAGGAACAACAACAAACAAAAATAAAAAGAATAAAACTAGTAATGAGAAGTGCATTCGGATTAGTTGTACTCACTGCCAAAACACATTTGTTCCTGACAATAGAGATATTAATGAAATTCGGAGGCTAAATTTCATAAAAGAAATTGAAAAAACAGATGATAATTGTATGCGCTACACCGACTTTCCTAACACAGCTTTACTTAAGGGCACATTTGAGTCGTCAAAGGAAATCGCCTCTACTATAAAACTTTGAGATGGTCAGTATAAAACTAATAGTGAGCGAATGGAGGGCAGGCCAAGAACACACCTGACTTTGTACGAGGAATATTTAATGACATTCGTTAAAATACACAGAGGCATTTGGCATTTTTATTTGGCGTGTCACCAAGCCATGTAACGAGGGCCTTTGTTGCTTGGGTAAATCTGTCGCATCGGTGCATGGATCCATTAATTCATTACCCTTCCAGAGATATTGTTGAAGGATGTTTACCAAAAACGTTCCGTAGCTATCCCAGAACAAGGATTATAAACGACTGTACTGAGTTCCATGTACAAAAGCAAAACCGCCCAGGTGCACAGAAGGTAACCTGGTCAAGTTACAAGCATAGTAACACACTTAAACTGTTAGTCGGGATTATGCCAACAGGAATGATAACTTTCCGGTCATGTTTATATGGCGGGGCCATATCGGACGTTAACATAGCACGTAAAAGTGGTTTAATTGATTTGATTGAAGAAGGGGATTACATTATGGCGGATAAAGGCTTTACGATAAGGCATCTCCTTCTACCCAAAAAGGCAACGTTAAATATACCTGCCTTCAGCCATAAAGGAAAAAAGCCTGTCTAAAAAAGCCCTAACAAAATCGCGCAGCATTGCCCGTGTCAGAATACACATTGAACGTGCAATATCACGTTTAAAATCGTTTAGGATTTTGTCCGGTGTCATTTCCATAAAGTTAAGATATGTATTAAACCAGATTATTACAATAGCTTGCTGCTTGTGCAGTTTACAAAATATGCGTAAGCACACATATTCATTTATTAAACCGAACATGCGTATTTAGTCTGGTCACTCAGGGGTGAACCTTCGAAATAATAGACCAGGAACATTGTGCACTAATCCTTTTCTGTGATGGTAGCGGTGACCGGCTAAAAACATGTTCCTAGCTTTATTTTCGAATCGTTTTCCAAACTCTATGTGCAATGGCAAATTTTCATCAAGATCACTGCCTCGTAATAATTGTTCAGCAGTGTTGTGCAAGTCTACGGAAGCACACACATCTTTAAATGATGAAGACGTCAAAATTCCTGTTTTCATACTATGCCAATTTGGGTTATCAGCCTGTCCCTCTGTGTTCTTGTTGATCTCATTTATATCATTTTCAGAGTATCTAAGATACTCCAGGTACTCATCGCAGCATGTAGATGTACATTTATGTGTGTTGTGACCCAAACAAAATGTAAACATCTTGTCAGTTGGTGTGACTAGGTCAAATTTAGGGTTATTTTGTACTTCTGATGCAGACTTGATCCTCCATGCATCAAGCATACATGCATCTGGTCGAGCTGTTGTCACCATAGTTACGAAATCGTCGACTCTTGGCATGTTTGCCATGAGCGGGATAGGGGTGCATAAATCCGGTGTGAGAATGTGGGGAATTTGAGTTTTTGTCAAACTTATTCAATGTCCGTTGCCAATGTGCCATATGTGTTCGTCTTTTTGGGTTTTCGCTTCCAAAGACATGGTCCCGAAGTCACACTTGTAGCATTTGAATCATCCCGGTATTCAATTATTTCGAAAAGTAGAGCAGCTACATGTCTACAGAATCCATCCATTCTGTAAATAAGTTATAAATTGATTATATATAGTTATATCGTATATAACTATTTAACATATATCTATGGGGCCCTTCATTTATTACGTACGCAAAGCGGGGGGGGGGGGGTCTGAACCAATACCTACGTACTGCTTAGAGGGGGAGGGGGTCTACGCCAAAGCGTACGTACGCAGTCATATATTTCATAAAATTCGGTGCGTTCGCGTACAGGGGACAGGAGGGTATAGGCTTGTTCTTTGCGGTCACGGCAAAATAATTTGGATGCTTGAAATACTGAATAAATGATAAATCTACTACATTTCCTTCTTGCATCATTCCGTATCCTTCAAGTTTCATGTACTCGCGTAATTTTTCATGGGTATAGTCTTCAGACTGAGCTAGTGATAAGTAGTTATAAAGGTCGAAAATTGAAACTTTGGGTAATATATTTATATCCTGCGAAGATGTGTGCAATATAAAAGGGTTCGATAAATAACACAGATTACCAATATCCACTTGTCTCTTATTACTTCTTCTCTGTCTTCTATTAAACCATCTGGGTCAATATCAATACCCACATTTTTTGCTAAGTTACAAAGCTCTAAAAGCCCGATTTTTTTGTCCAGTGACAGAAAGACCTCTCGTCTTCAAGTAATTTTGAAGCTCTTTCACAGAATAATTACTAAGCGACATATTCGTATTTCAACTTAAAAACATGAAAAAAGAAGCAAATTTCTTTATTTTTTAAAGATGAAGATACACGTAAACGTTTATTTGGAATGTAGTTTGTGACAGAAATGGCCATAGGTTTTTGAAGTACAGTTTGTTATCTTTCTCTGAAAAACTGTGGAAAAGCAGGGAGGAATAGATGAAAGGTAGTTACGCATGATTAGCAAGATCCAAGGCGAACGAAATAGGAATGAAACGTGCATCAGAGGTAAATAAACTTGACAGAATGTCATTTATCTTCACATTTGCGAGGAAAGAAATTCGGTGTTGTTTTAACTGAATAACCCCTGAAGAGAATGGTCATTTACCAAAAAGAAAAAGGATCTTGGCATTAACACTGAAAAATAGTGGGATAGAACTTACCGCATCATGCATTTCCCACTGAATTTTCATAAGACAGTATGCGCGAGGAGCATGTGTGTCTCTGAAATTTGGCATTCAAACACAGCTGCTGCTATTTATAGCTCTCCCGGAGCAATTATAAGCGCTTGAAGTTTTTATCAATACCACAGTTCTCACACATATACAAGTCATTTTAGTGAAATTAATTATGTAATGTCAGAGCTGGTTACTATAAGAGTTTCAGTCTGCAGATTTTAATGCGCCTTTGAAAGTTCTCATGTTAAACCTCACCAGAAGTGAATAATTCGTGAAACATTCCATGGAACACGTAGAGGTTCCTACATTATTGATTCATAAGAACTTTCCTAAAAATTTAATACAATTTAGAATTGGTTTAAATATTCGAAATTTTCTTCTCACATTTTGTCGCGTTTTCTAGTCTCGCCCTTTTGACACTCGACTTTTCAGTATGGATCCATTCAAACATACGGCCCCGGGACATAACGGTCTCAGACATAAGGGCCCCAGACAAAAAGCCCAGAGACATAATGGTCTCAGACATAAGAGCCCCAGACAAAAGGCCCCGGGACATAACGGTCTCAGACATAAGGGCCCCAGACAAAAGGCCCGGGACATAACGGTCTCAGACATAAGGGCCCCAGACAAAAGGCCCAGGGACATAATTGCCAAGAATAAAGTGTTGGACAAAAGTGTCGTAGCAATAATTTGTATCAAATTACATAAAAAGCCCAGTTTTTGGCATTACTGCATGAATAACCCGTGTAATTCGGACAAGCAATTGCGCGATCTTTCAGCGCTGTTTGTGTTTCTCCCAGATAATGTCAATAACACTACACAACCAATACACACGACTGCTTCTGTTATGGCGAGCTGTCAATGACACAACGCCATCAACAAACACGACTGCTTCTGTTATGGCGAGCTGTCAATGACACTACGCCATCAACAAACACGACTGCTTCTGTTATGGCGAGCTGTCAATGACACTACAACACCAGCGCACACGACTGCTTCTGTCATGGCGAGCTGTCAATGACACAACGCCATCAACAAGCACGACTGCTTCTGTTATGGCGAGCTGTCAATGACACAACGCCACCAACACACACGACTGCTTCTGTAATGGTGAGCTGTGAATAACACTACGCCACCAACACACACGACTGCTTCTGTTACGGCGAGCTGTCAATGACACTACGCCACCAACAAACACGACTGCTTTTGTTATGGCGCGCTATCAATGACACTATGCCACCAACGCACACGACTGCTTCTGTTATGGCGAGCTGTCAATGACACTACGCCACCAACGCACACGACTGGTTCTGTTATGGCGAGATGTCAATCACACTACGCCACCAACAAACACGACTGCTTCTGTTATGGCGAGCTGTCAATGACACTACGCCACTAACAAACACGACTGCTTCTGTTATGGCGAGCTGTCAATGAAACTGAGATATATTTTAAATCCCTGGTATTGTTTATTCAAACTGTGAGACAAATTCACTGAATAATAGCTAATGATAGTAATCATATTTGAAAATGGATAGAAAAAGGGAAACACAATGGTGTAAGTCTTGTTGAAGGATTGTTGTTGGGAAATGATGTGGTTCTGGCCCCCTCATCCTCACCATTTGTATACCAGTTACCTGCCCGACCTTAATTTTATCACCTTTGCGCCGGTGGTGTTTGGTTGGTGTATTATTATTATTATTATTATTATGTTTATTATTATTATTATTATTATTATTATTATTATTATTATTATTATTATTATTATTATTATTATTATTATTATTATTATTATTATTATTATTATTATTATTATTTGAACTTCAAATAAATTTGGCATGCCGTAATTTCCAGAAACCGGGATAAATCTGTTTTTGAATTAGTGTAGACCAATTTCACTCACTGCAATTGTTTTTTCTATTTTTGGTACGGAAGAAATGGTAACGGAAAAGTGGCCACGGATACAACGGGCTCTGATCGAGATAAAGTAAATGCGCAAATGCAAAGCAGAATGCGTTGTTATTGGAGACTCCCTATGGCATCCCAGGATTCCCGTTGAGATGTAGATCAGGAAGTAGCAATTCTCATTCTGTTATCATCAAGTCAGGAATTTTTTTCAATCATCTGCATATTTGCGTGTGTAGGGAGGAGGGGAAACTGATGTTAACCATCCCTCTCCTACCCCTTCCAGCGCAGAGGAGATTTACAGAGTAGGAGATGTACGCCCCCCTCCCCCACCCCCAAGCAATAAACAAGTAGTGTATAGCAATCACATCGCACTCTTCGTATTCTGTTTCTGACTACCGCTAATTTCAGTGTATGGGAATTTCCCTGTATTCATAACCAATGTGTAACTCTTCTCTATTTAATATCTGGCAAGACGAAGTCTTGCAAAGAGTTATATGTTTTGGTATATTAGGGCACCCGTGAGATTTTCATCGTTTTTTTTTCTTTACAGTCGGCCGTCGTTTTGTCATCACAACTCGTCAGAAACTACTTTCGCAGTATATAGAACTGTTGTACGACAGAAGGTCAAGTGTCAAAAGGTCGAAAGTGGCATTTGCGACAAAAAGTGGAGATTAATTTTCAACAAAGAAAAAGAAAGAAATTGGCTACTTTAACAACACTTTTATTACTGAAAGTCAACACAAGTCCCATCACAGCCAAGAAGGTAATGTCATTCACCAAAAAATCTGCACATTTTTATAGTTTGCCTGCTTGCTTACTCCGGATTTTGATGGATTACATATCTCACAGAGGGCTTACTAAAATTTCAAATTTAAACCGGCTCTGGTGTGTGATGGATTAAGTTTGAATGAATTTAACTATGCGCCCCATTGAAATCGAAATGCAATCACAGAGATCAAGACCTGGTTTGGGGTAGGCCTCTGATCGTCGATTTCAAAAAGTATGATTACCATCTACAGTTGAAAACACACTTGCAATTATTTTTTGGCGGGATCATTTCCTGTTTGTGATGGATTATCTTAAAACTTGGGGGTAAGATGCAACGGCTATTGATTCAGGAAACACGATTGCAATAGCTGAAAGTTCTATTAACCTTCCAAAAATGAAAAATTAAAATTCAACCTTCCATGATACCAAAAGAAAAAAAAAAGAAAAGAAAAACGAAATAAAAATATTTCGACCTTTTTTCGCAAATGCCACTTTCGACCCTATGTCACTCGACCTTTTAACGTCGACCTTTTGTCGCTCGACTTTCTTGCGGGATACCTATAGAACTTGAAGCAGACTAGTTCTATCAGTATTTTTAAAGGGTGTTTTCAAGGTCAAATCAATACGCAAAGACAGGATAATTTTTCCTTTCTTCTGCACTGAGCAAAAGGCTGATGCTCGCTGTGCATAGATACACTTGGGGATTTGCCAAAATCCCCTAGTGTATTGAATTTGTACGAAAATTTGTACGAAAACCAGTTGCGGCATGGTTTTTCCGTTTTTTTTTTAGTTTGTCCGTGGAACTAGTCAGAGGCCGTTAGGGCTAGAAAGATTAAATTTGGATATGACAAACTTCAGTATGTCTAGTTGAGCCTCCTGTATTTATTTTAAAAATTCGCTTAATCTTTCACTTAAAAAACGACAAAACAAATTTGCAAAACAGGCGGTAAGAAGCTGAGAGCAGTAATTTAAACGGGCATGATATCAGCCTCGGTGGATTGATCGCCCAACTCTCAATGAAAGCCATGTGTCCGTCCGTCCGTCCGTCCGTCCGTCGGTTAATATTTACCTTGTGAACACGCTCTAGCTTACATTTTTGCCAATCGCTTTGATATTTTAAATATAGCTTGTATATGGGCCAATGAAGATCTCTATTGTTTATGAGCCATATCCGACCACGGTCAATGGCTTAGCTGGACATTTTTATTTTCTTATTTATCAAGTTTGCTTAACATGTGGCTTGTGAACACTCTCTAGCCCACAATTCTTTACCAATTACTGAGATATTTCGGTTATAGCTAATATATGGACCCATAAAGATCCCTATTCTTTATGAGCCAAATCCGACCAAGGACAGTGGCTCAGCTGGACTTTGGTTTTTTATTTCTACCATTATCAAGTGTCATTAACATTTGGATTGTGAACACTCTCTAGCCTACAATTCTTTTGCCAGATATAGCTAGTACAGATGAAATCACTTAATCGCATACCGGTTAAACGCATAAATCGGTTAACTGCATATTATTCGCAAATCCCAAACCATTTCCAATGCTATCTATTGGAATTTTAACCGGATAATTGCATACCGCTTAATCGCATAAACTGGATAAATGCATAGCTTTTTCATGTTAAAATTGGAAGCACACCGGTTAATTGCATAATTCTGGGTGACTATGTATTGTCTTCTGTTTGCTTGACCCATTGTATACATGTACCAACCCCACTCGAGGTTGTCAACAGTCAGTCTCGAACTCTTTATCACCGCACTCTCTCAGCTCTCACTAGATAATGACCTTTATCCTTAATCCCCGCACTGCCTTAGCTGACTCTAGATAATGGCCTGCAGCTCCTAATCCCCGCGCTGCCTGAGCTCTCACTAAATAATTGCCTGAAACCCCTAATCCTTAAATAAAATCGTAGAAGGCAATCGTTATTTTTCTTTTCTGTTGAAAAAATGACATGCGGGGATGAGGAGGTGCACGTCTAATAAGTACCGCAAATGAAAAAAATAGGTACGGCAAGAGTACTCCGGATAAACGCATATATCGGATAAACGCATAACAGGGCTTGGCAAATTGGCTATGCGTTTAACCGGTTTCGTCTGTATATGGACTGATAGAGATCGGTATTGTATAAGTCATATTTGCCCACGGACAGTGGCTCAGCTGGACTTTGAAAAGGACAGTGTCTTATGGTAAATATTTATTTTTCATTTTAAAGCACTGTTTCAGATGCTCTAAGTACTTGATGCATTCTTATCATAGCTTTCATTGCACTGATTGGTCCCCTGCAGTTTTACTGTTTCTTTTTTCGAGTATGTTCCCCATAGATGAGGGTTTTGCATCTCTTATGCCTATTTTTCCCAATTGCTAAAGAGTGATGAAATCTAGCTCACTGATAGAGGGTTATTAGACGCCGTAAAACCAGTATTTTTAACCATAACAATACAGAACGATTGATATCCTCGGCGATGGTAAATGTCAAAAAGCGGAAGTGGACCATCATCAAAACGGTTAAAGATAGAGCGATTTTGAGCTTATTTTCGACCCTTTGGGCCTAAAAGACGATATGTAACGGATCATTGGTGACCTTGACCTCCTCGACTATGGTTAAAGTCAAAAACCGGAAGGGGGCATTGTCTCGAAAAAGACGATATGTAAGAGGTTACGAGTTCAGAATCGTACTTTTTGTGACCCCAAGTGTGATTTCCGCTAGTCGGTAGCGAAAACGGTCCAGCTTGCTATTACTTCACAGCTGAGGCCTGATGTAAACTCAGTGGAGGCTTTAATTAGCGCTTTGCTAAAAATAAGTGCATATGTGTGCATGCAATACAGCTCGAGATCAATTGAAGTTGTGTGCAGCTGAGGACAATAAAAAATTAATAGGCTTTAAATGGAATAGCGTGCATTTCTGTGTGCATCATTTTAATGTATCATTAGCACTTGACAAGCCTTTGGCTTGCAAGGGTTATATGAATTTGTGCGAGCAGCCGTTCGTCCTTTTTTTCTTTAAATCATTAATTGTCATAAAGTTTTCGCTGTAACAGAGTAGTTTTTGGATGCTACTCATCGAATTTCAAGTTAAAACGGACAAAATGAAAACAGAAGCTACGAATGTCTTTAAAAGAAATCACACGCTCGAGAGTGGTTGGATGGAGGGGTGGGACTGCACCAGGCATGCCAAATGCACGCTTAAGTTTAAGCAGGATACATGGTTATGAAAAGTGAATTATCCTTGTAGGGGGGTCGCACTAAATCCGAATTTAAAAAAAAATAGAAATTTTAGGGGTTTTTTAAATTTTAATTTGGGCCAAGTGTTTACCGATTTGACTTTCGTCAAATCGTGTTCCTCGTTATCTATCAAATCATCATCAGGTGGCCAATACAGATTTCCGAGTGTGCGTACCGTTTGTCTGTGAATTCCGTTGATAGGAGTTGATAGGAGTTCAATACGGATTAAATCAATAATGTCAATCACTAATGTTCAATACAGAGCATACAGAGCATTGCGCTCATTTGTTGTTGCTATATTGTAGGAAAACAGAAAGTAGTGATAAAATAATGTGTGAAAGTTGATCATTTTACTCATTTTAATACATAAAGATGGTTGGCCGAAAATCTGCTGTTTCTTTTTGGGTTGAAATGTCCTAAGAGACTTTTACAGGTCATTTATAGCGAAAACGAAAGTGTGCCGTTAGCTCTCGTTTTACCGTATCGACCCTGCAACATATTGAAAGCAAGGGTATATGAAGCCTATAACCAGGTTCAGAAATAACGTGACGGAATTTTGCTGTGTATTCAAAGGCCACGTAATGTCTGGAATCTTTACTGTTATAAAGTGTTGTTATAAAATAGATGAACTATTTTCTATTTTCGCAGAATCACGGCAGAGTAGAAAGGTGTTATACAGAACAGACCCAACCGCTTCTGAGGTTGGCTATAGGGCAGCAACGCTCTTAAATGAAGATACTCTGTTTAAAATTGCTTCTGAATGCATACAAATTACAGAGAATGTAACTGAGAATGTGAATGTGAACGTGAACGTACAGCAGCCATTTTAAAACATAAGTATTAGAAATAAACTGGATTCTAAACATCCAATGTAGTAAGAGGTTAAAAAATCTAATGTTGCATCATATTCAATAGAAAATGAAACTGATAAAAAAATCGATATTTTAACTGGATAACACAAAGAAGCTGACCATGGATAATACAAACTCTGGTAAAGCAGAATGCATGAAGAATTATAAGGACATTATCAGTGAAATTGCACTCGATTTAGGCTTTGAGATGACCTTAATTAAAACGGCAGTTCAAAGCTTAGAAAATAAAGGTATCATATTTTGTCCTTATTAGAGAAACAACTGGTATTTATCAAAACAATAGATACTTGTTAAGTGCGATAGGAGCTGCGGAACAGGGGGGGGTGTTGTCTGACAGCTAACCTCTATGATGGTTGCATATGTTGTGTATTACACCTTTATCACAACCAAAAGAAACAAACCATCGTCGAAGGCGCAGACCCCAACCGGACATCACAAGTCGCCATTTTGACAATTTATGGCCGATTTGAAAAATAACAGGACGTTGCACAACTTCAACATATGTATTTTCACTGTGCAAGGTTGCATGTGTTCTGGGTAATTAGTTTCGGAGAACTCGCGATTTTTTGACCAGTCGCCATTTAGGCAATTTTTAACCAATTTGAAAAATAACTTCAACTTCAATATATATTTTTTCACTGCGCAAGGTAGTATATGCCTAGGGTTAATAGTTTCGGAGATCTCGGAAAGCACCCAGGTCTTACACTGCAGTTATGTCAAGAGATCACAATTCTTGACAAGCCGCCATTTTGGCAATTTTTGGCCGATTTGAAAAATAACACGACGTTGCACAACTTCAATATATATATATATATATATATATATATATATATATATATATATATATATATATATATATATATATATATATATATATATATATATATATATATATAGTCACTGTGCAAGGTTGCATATGCCTAGGGTAAATAACATCCAAAGTGTCACACACGGACGGACAGACAGACGAACAGACGGACAGACAGACGGACGGACGGACAGAGGGCTAAAGAAAAAACATTCTCTTCATGTTGTAGCTCACCGGAAATAACAATCATCTCAGGTAACTTCGTAAACAAACCAAAACAAGAACGCAAAATATGAGATTTTCAGCAGCAACCATTTTTTGCGACCTACTTTTGAACAATATTGATAGAAATCGGCCTCATACATGTCCTGCGATACCGGATAACCCCGGGGTAGGGTAATGTGATGCAGGGTGACCACACTGTCATGACAACGTTTCTTGATTGGTATCCCGGGATCTATATACCGTTGCTTGTCGTCGATACAACAGGGTCTTCCCGGGAGTCTATACATCATCGGGAGACAGACATTGTTTCTACTTCCACTTTCAACTTTAACACAACGTTGATTAAACGTCGAACTGTTGACGTCTATCGAACCCCGGAAGGCAGATTTTATTTCGAGCGCCGTAAGCAACCCAAATCCGACGTTGATCTGACGTCTGGTGTGACGTCTATTTCACGTTGTCCAGCGTCGCAATGTTCACTGGGATAGATCTCACCAGACGACGTCAGCAGTCTCACTTACGAGGGGCGGCGGATTGGGCCAAAACTTCGACATACTCACGCACGTCCGTTACAAGTGGCTCAGAAAGCACAAGTAGACGCATTAAATTCATACTGACAATCAATGAAGAGTTTTAGTTCAAACTGTGTAAATTTAATTGCTAATATTCAATTTTTTTTCAAATAAAGGTAGTACATGCACTGATGATGGTGCTACCCAGCAGTGCAATTTCGTGTCGGATACCCTGGGCAGTTTGATTGGTTTTAAGCTAAAGAAAACAGTACTCATAGAGCAAAGGTGGCAAAGTCCAATATTGGGTATAACCTCCTCCTGCATCGAAAAACGCCTCACAGCGCCGGTGTGAGATCGTTTTTTCACCCCATAGTATTTTCACCGGGGTGGAAATACTATGATAGTATTTTAACCCCCTTATAGAATTTTCATCCGCTATATGTACTTGAGTCGCATGATGTTTTTATTGGCTGTACATGGTTTCCAACTTGTTCTTGAATATTTTTTTTACTCCGAGCTTGCGATAACACGGAGAGGACCGTGCTTTTTGTGACTGTAGTGCAAGGTTCCAGTCACCAAAATGAATTTTGAACACCTCCCCCTGAAATTTCTTTTAGATGTTTTAACATCCTTATGTCCTAAAACCTCCTCTGGCCAGATCTTTTTATTCTCAGGTGACGAAATAAAATTTGATATATCGTGTGTCCCTTTCGCATCCACCGCAGAATCTGATATCAAAACCATGAAATTGGCTGAATTTATATTCAACAAATTAAATATGTTTTGATAAGATCGACTCCGGACATTTTGTGCAATCGAACGCGGTAAAATATAATGGCAATTTTACATAACGAAATGTTTTCAACCAATGCTGTAGCTCGGATTATATATGCATGTACTCCGGACGTGTCCTCCGGTGATAAATTGTAATTTGTAACCTCAGGAGTAGATATGCAATCCACACCGGAGACCAAAGGAGTCTTTGGTGTTAAGACCTAAAAGTCTATTATAAATTGATAATCTTGACTGCAGACCAAAGGTAGCTTTGGTTCAAATATTTTTATTGTAATTTAAAAAAATGTGCAAATAATATTCGAGAGAAATCTCTTATCTAACGATCAATACAAGAAAGGTAAATCCTTCAGTTTTTTTTGTTTGGGGGTAGGGGGGGAGGGGTGGGGGATGAAAATTCGATAAGGGGGGGGGGGGTTAACATTCGATAACCAAATTTCTATCGAATTTTCACCGGGGGGGGGGGGGTGAAAATACGATATCGAATTTTCACCGGGGGTGAGAAATCCATAGGGGTGGAAATACGATGCCACACCGGCACATGCTTCGAATAAGTCTGCGGATTTTCTCTCGTGGAATGTTGTCCCACTCCTCCTGAAGGATGAGTTGCTGTTCAACTGTCGGTAGACTTGGTCCATTTCTAACCGTTATAGCCACCTGGTCCCATAAATACTCAATAGAGTTCAGATCTGGTGAAAATGCAGACAAGGCAGCACGTTGACTGCCTTCGGGTTAAAATTATCCCGTATTAAATGCGAAAGAGTCAAACCGAAGTTATTTTCGAAGAAGCGCACCACGTGATCTTCCAGTACTTCCTCTACGATAATAACAATAATAATAATAATAATAATAATAATAATAATAATAATAATAATAATAATAATAATAATAATAATAATAATGAGGATGGTCGCCTTTATGGTCTTTGTTTTAGGCATACAATATAACGCTGTTCTTCTTCTGGAAGAAATGTTTGCCATTCAAGAAAAGCATGGTGAAGAGGGAGAAACTGGCCCAAATGACAGACGAACTCTGAACCCGGAGGGCACTACGAACACCGTGGTGACACCTGACACGGGCTATATTAGAATGACAACACGCAACACGCGAGATTTCGATCACGGAGCAGGTGCCACGCACGCCTGCAGCAGGGTCGACGAAAACAAACACAGTACAGTGAAACGCGAGGACACGCTGCGTTGTTTGGTGAAACAAACGGAAAAAATGAAAAGAAATATAACCTGTAAAATATGCATGGAGAAAGAAGTTGAAATATTATTTTTACCATGCCGCCATCTTGTTTCTTGCTGCGCATGCGCAGAAAAAATAAGAAGATGTCCACTGTGTAGAGAGAGAATACTAGGTACAATTCTCACCTTTCTTTAAATTTACTGTTCGAGCGAGTAATTACTACGAGATTTGGCAGGCATGGGAAGCGAATTGATTTTAGCCAACATTTAACTTAAGTTTTGTTGTCCCAGACAAGTATGACTTGTCGCACTTGTTGGAGACACACATACACACACACACATACACACACACACACACACACACACACACACACACACACACACACACACACACACACAGATATATATATATATATATATATATATATATATATATATATATATATATATATATATATATATATATATATATATATATATATATATATATATGCTGTTATTTGTTATACAAGTAAGTGGTTTGAAAAATGGATCATCGAAACAAGAAAAAAAACATTTGACGCTATTTTGTCCTGACAGAGGTCAGTGTCGACATCGTTTGTGTATTATAACGCATTCTAATTCTATTTATTTATTTTAGTTTCTTTTCACAGATTTAATCAACATTTAGAAATGCCTTTAACTCATATATGGACTTCTCATATCTCTAACAGAATCAGAGAAACATCTTAGACGGATAAAAATAATTTCAAATCAGGCTTAAGTTTTAATAACATTCTTTCAGTTTGAGACATCTCCCTAAAACTTACATATATTTCTTGCTGAATTTCAGTTGCCTCTAAATTATCTAGATATCTGCAAATTTCCGTAATATGTGTATATAATTCAATTAGAGATATCTGTACTAGAAAAGGAAATATTTAACAATTGTATAATGAAATACTGAACAATTGAATAATGTGAAAAAGCAGCCAATTAAGCTTATGCTCCAGTCCACATTAAGACGTCAATCCAATCTATTTGCGGTTGGGACATCCATCGACCAATTTCTAACCTCCTCCCCCTTCCCAGTTTTGTGTGGCACAATAGGTACGATAGGCGTGCTAGAAAACAAGACAAAACGATACTTTACCCAGTAGGATCTGGGAGGAGGGGGAGGGGGAGGGGGCGCAAGTGTTTCACTTCCTACTTTCGGAAAGTAGACATGAAAAGCAACTCCACACATATTAGTAGAGGAGAAATGGGGTTTCTAGCACATATATAATGGGGTTTCTAAAACAGTGACGTCATTGTTTTAGAAGCCCAATGGGGCTATTAAAACAGTGACGTCATATGGACGTCATATGAACGTCATAATGACGTTATAGGGATAGTGGGCAGCCATTCAAACGGGCAGCCGGGGCAAATGGGCAGCCGGGGCAAATGGGCCTCCGTAAAAAAAGGATCAACCGGGCCATCGTAAAATCAATTAAAAATGAGCAACCAATGTTTCCTTAAGCCAAGCTATTTTTTAACCCCAGAGAGCTCTCTCTCTCTCTCTCTCTCTCTCTCTCTCTCTCTCTCTCTCTCTCTCTCTCTCTCTCTCTCTCTCTCTCTCTCTCTCTCTCTCCACACATTACACCACGGCAGACGTGGGCAGACGGACAGATGGGACACCTCCCCAAACGTACAAGTTCTCCATTTGATAAATAGAGAGCTCATAGCTACATGGTTAGAGCTCACCTATAAGGCCCCCTTAAAGTCAAAGGGGGTATAAAAAGGGGTGTAAACATAGCCCCCTTTTTTTATTTTTTTTTATTTTTATTTTTTTTTTTAATTTTATATATATATATATATGTTTTAGCATTTCCCACACTCTCATGCATACACACACATACTAACACCATGACACGATTAGCGTTTCATTTCGTATCAGTGGTTGGCCCTAAAAAGGGCCGAATGTCTTTTGCTGCTGCCGGACTCAGTAAAGCTCCACTATATCTTGGACTGATCTGCTGCATTGGCTCATCTGTTGGCCGTTGAATGGGAAATAATCACTTCATAAACAGCAAGTGAAGCACCGGATCATGTACTGGTCGTTAAACGCCGTTAGATGTGTCCAAAGAGATGCACAGTATATACACAGTTGGTGTCCGCAGCCTGCCAATACCCGGTCTGGGGAGGGCATACATCAACATCCGATACAGAGTTCCAGACCCTGTTGTAAGAAGAATCTCCCCCAGGCCGGGTAC
Organism: Protula sp. h YS-2021; assembly: GCA_949752745.1. NCBI lineage: Eukaryota > Metazoa > Annelida > Polychaeta > Sabellida > Serpulidae > Protula > Protula sp. h YS-2021. The sequence continues at coordinate 14,250,391 of OX457031.1, read as the reverse complement.
TCTTCTTCTTCTAGGCGGGAGGGAATTGCCCCCCCCCTCCCCAAAATGATGGAGCGGAAAAATGCCTGATCATAGTGTCCAGCTTCAATGTCGCGCAGGCGCTTCCCAAGTGTCACCATCCTGTCGAAAAAACGGGCAGGCATAGGACTGAGCCGTTAGCTAGATCCGGCAGCAGCTGGTAGAAATAGAAGCGGTGTGGCAGTGTGGCTGGGGAGTCACTGGCACGTGCACTTCCCTCACTTGTCTCATGGTGATCGCATCGTTCAGTACAAAGTAACACTCCATGTTCACGGAAGCAGTTGCGAAGCGGTTGTGAGCCTGAACTGAAACGACTAGCAGTTATATACCACCTCAAGTGAGGACCCCCCACCAAGAGATAGAAGCAGACTGACTGCATAGAGTGTGAGGACCTCTCCCCCTCATAGATGCACTCTGTCAGGACCCCTCCTTGCCTGCATATACTGCGAGGATGGCCGCTAGTATGTAGTAGTATATGAATGGGGGTTAAAGGACATATTTCCCAAAACAAGCAGCAAGATGTCTACAACTCGTACAATCACAGTGATGCGAAACGGCAAGGCAGTGACGCTGACAACAGAATGCTTCAAGTGTTGGGTATGGTTAGAATATCCAGAACAACCACACAACTGCCCGGTACACCACAATACACCGCGTCGGTACTGTTGCAAAACCTGCGGCGGTTTGCTATGGTATAAGTTTACGGCAACATTACCTGGACCAGAACCATGTACAGACTGCTGGTGGTGCAGTGCGACGCCGAGAAGCATCAAGTATTATAATTTTCACCCTTTTAAGTGTCCAAGAAGACCTTTCACGATGGAGCAGTTTTATAAATATCAGTGTAGTTGCGGAAACCCGACTTGTTGGTGAAGAGCCAACCTACTAAAATCTTTCGGCCCTTCTAAGGGCCATCCTCTGTTGTGAAATGAAACGCAAATTTTCTCTATGTATGAGTGTGTATAAAAGGGGATGTCTGAGATTACATTTCAACATTTCAGTTTCAGCAGTTGACGTAACAACAACCAGCTAAGATGAAACGTGAAGAGCATGGGAAAGGAGCAAAGAGACGAAAGATGGAAGAAGATGACATTTGGCCATATGGTCCAGTCCTCTGTACGGAATGTAATGTGGAATTTCCATCTATGGATACCTTTGAGGCACATACATGTAGTAAACCTGAGATGAAAACTATAGTGAAAGATGCTCGTGAAGACCATGGGAAAGGAGCAAAGAGACGAAAGATGGAAGAAGATGACATTTGGCCATACAGTCCAGTCCTCTGTACGGAATGCAATGTGGAATTTCCATCTATGGATACTTATGAGACACATACATGTAGTAAACCTGAGATTAAAACTATAGTGAAAAATGCTCGTGCGGAGCATGGGAAAGGAGCAAAGATGGAAGAAGATGATATTTGGCCATACGGTCCAGTCCTCTGTACGGAATGCAATGTAGAATTTCTATCTATGGATGCGTTTGAAGCACATGCATGCATACCAGCTAAGATGGAAAATGTGCCTCATGAAGAACATGTTTCAAAGAAACAAAAGACAGGACAAGTAGGGAGAGGTAGAAGGGTTAGTCTTGGTGAAAACGCGCAGGAAAAACGGTTTGAGTCTGAGGATGGATCGGATTTACTGCTTGAAATGCGAAAGCAAGAGAACCGTATCAAGGCGCATTTGTTGGAGACCTTAAACCATGGCATGAAATGGTATATCGTGGTACATGCACGCTTCAAGAAACTGGCATCAAATGCTGTAGGTGTTATGGTAGAACAAGTGGATAATGCCTTCATCAGCAGTCCAACATATGCTGCATACAATCAAGCGGGTATTGAGCAGGACTTGCCAGAAGCCTATAAAGCCTATAAAGAATTATTTACCAAGTTTGACGAACATGAGGGTGTTGGGTAACATGCTGTACACTGAAGTACATACAGCTACGTTAATGCCTCTAGAAGCAAGCAGTTTTATTCCACTGCCGAAGAAAGTGAAGAAAACAAAGAGTGTGATAAACATTGAGAATGATGACAACAAGTGTTTCTTATGGTCAGTATTAGCTTACCTTCACCCTTCAAAAAGGAACCCAAATTGCGTGAAACTATACAAACCATTTGAGAAGGCATTAAAGGTAGAGGGTATGACATTTCTGACACCAATTACTGACATTCCAAATTTTGAAATGGAGAACGATGTAGCCATCAGAAGATTTGGATATGAACAAGATGTAGTTGTTCCAATACAACTTAGTCGAAACGTCAGTGCGAGAGAAATCTTTCAAAGAAAATTTCAAGAACGCTGTCGATTGCTACATTTGTCATGAGCCTCTAGGAGCAGATCGTGTGAGAGATCATGACCACATCAATGGCAAATATCGCGGAGCTGCACATAGTGAATGCAACATGCAATTCCGACTTAGAAAGGATAAGCAAGGGGATAAAGATTCTTTTATCATTCCTGTGTTTTTCCATAATTTGCGAGGCTATGACAGTCATCTGATCATGGAGGAAATTGGGAAATTTAAAGGTGAAACGATTACAGTCATTCCCAACACGATTGAGAAATATATTGCATTCACCATGAGTAATCTGAAATTTACAGACAGCGTTCAGTTCATGAGTACCTATCAACAGAAGTTGGTATCCAACCTTGCAGCAGAAGGGAAAGATAACTTCTACAACATGACCTCTCACATTCACGATAGTGACCAACAAGATTTGTTACTGAGAAAGGGAGTGTACCCCTACGATTACGTGGATGAGACATCCAAGTTTATTGAAACGCAGCTACCATCAAAGGACAAGTTTTATAGTCAGCTTAGCAAAGAGAACATTAGCGATGAGGATTATGCTCATGCGCAGAAGGTGTGGGATACGTTCAACTGTACCACATTTTGTTTGAAAATTTTCGTCAAGTGTGCCTCAACACGTATGACTTGGATCCTGCTCACTGCTATACAGCACCAGGACTGTCGTGGGATGCAATGTTAAAAGCGACAAAGGTGAAGTTGGAATTGATCAATGACATTGACATGTACCAAATGGTTGAGCAAGGCATACGTGGAGGAATATCTGTGATCACACACAAGTATGCGAAAGCAAATAATCCCTACGTAGCAGATTACAATTCTGAGATACCAAACAACTATCTGATGTACCTCGACGCAAACAACTTGTATGGCTGGGCCATGTCACAAAGCATGCCGCATAGAGGATTTATGTGGGTGAGCGAGCCAGAATCCCTCGACTTCATGGATGTAGCTGAAGATGAGGACATTGGATTTATTTTGGAAGTGGATTTAGAATACCCGCATTCAATCCATGATCGTCATAATCAACAAGTGGCTCCAGAACGGAAATGTGTCAAAGTTGGAGAATTGTCAGAGTACAGTCAGAAGCTGCGGAAAGATCTGAACATGAAAGACAAACCCAGTGAAAAGCTCATTCCTAACTTGTGTGAGAAGAAGAAATATGTACTTCATTACAGGAATTTACAACAGTACGTCTCACTGGGGTTGAAAGTCACCAAAGTACATCGCGCTATCATGTTTGAACAGAGCAAATGGTTAGCAAAATACATTACCTTGAACACGGAAAAGAGAACATTGGCTAAGAACCCGTTTGAGAAAGACTTCTTCAAACTGATGAACAACTCTGTGTTTGGTAAAACCATGGAAAATGTGAGAAAGCGAATCAATGTTGAACTTGTTCACAAGGAAAAGCGGTTCAAGAAACTTGTGGTCAAACCTTCTTTCCACAAATTCCAAATTTTCAACGAAGATTTGACTGCCGTACATTTGCGCAAAGTGGATTCACTTCTGGATAAACCCATTCAAGTTGGCTTCACCATTCTCGACCTCAGCAAAGTGCTTATGTTCAACTTTCATTACAAATACATCACGGTCAAGTATCCCAATACCAAGTTGTTATTCAGCGACACCGACAGTCTATGTTACGACATAGAAACGGAAGATATCTACAAGAATATGCAGCAAGATGCTGACCTGTTTGACACAAGTGGCTATCCGGCAGATCACTTCCTACATTCCAACGTGAACAAAAAAGTGCTTGGGAAAATGAAGGATGAGACGGCAGGCATCCCTATTGAAGAGTTTGTTGGACTCAGACCGAAAAATGTTCAGTTTATTGTGTGGCGGGAAAGAAAAACATACAGCTAAAGGCATCACTCGAGCTTGTCAAAGACGAATTAAACATGTGCAGTATAGAGACAGTTTGTTCAAGAAAACTCAAATAATGGCTACAGGACACATTATTCGAAGTCATAGTCACCAGCTTTTCTCGGAGAAATTGAGAAAAGTACCCATATGACGACAAGCGATATGTATTGGATGATGCTTATTCCACCTTAGCTCATGGGCATTACAAGGCTGTGGTATAAAAGAGGAGAGGTCCTCCAACATAAGAGTTATTTGAGATGTGAACATTGAAGCGTTAACATGGAACGTTGAAGTCGTAAGAGATCTGCAACTGATATGGATACTCTCGCAGATACAGTTAAAGACTTAAAAGTTAAAAATCCTACCACTACCATCAAGAAATTGAAAGTGGAGACGGCACCAACACCACAGTCGTGGGATGGAATGCTTTCTCTAGGAAATGGAAAGTATATCAAGATTATGAAACAAAGCAATGAAGGAGTGGTAAACATTCGCAAGTACCTCAGAGATGAGGGGACTGGAAGAAACCGTCCTACGAAAAAGGGTATTTTACTGACAATACCTGAACAGAAAATGTTGAAGAAGCAAGTGAAAGAAGTGGATAAAAGGCTTCGAAGGCGAGAAGACGACTCATAACAAGGTATTACCCTCATGAATGCACTCATGTTTGACGGTGGTGCTTACCTTACTGTAAATGATAGGAATGAAGTGATAATAAGTTCTCGGATAATAAGTTCTGCTTATCGGTTTAAACCGGAAGTGTGGAAAGACTTGAAAAAAACATACCGCTTAAACCTGGGTTTAAACGCAGACTTGAAAATAAAGTTGAAATGTTTGTGATTGAACATGATTTTGATATACGTGTTAGATTCTGGAGAAATCTTTTACAGGATTATCCAGAGGATTATCATGGAGTTGTGCCAGATGCTCCATATTCAGATTTGATTCACTTTGATATGAAGAATTGGCGCGCAGTCTTGCGATTCCTAGAAGCTATACAACATCCACTCTTCACCATCTTGCGAGCATAAAAACGTCTTTGCAGACAAAGAGACAGCTCAGAGTTGATCTGACTGTTGAACGAGATGGAAGACTTTTTATCGGAATATGAACCCATTACATATGGAATCTCATATCTGAGAAACTTATGTGATGACATTGTGTTGAGACATTTTGGAAAGTATATCATTCTATCACCTGACGACAAATCTGTGTTGAAAGACCATCTAGAGAAGTTCAGGATACCTGGCTTTCTCCTAATACTCTCAGAGGATTTAGTGTGACTGAGAACTGTCTAGACGTGTTTGTACGATTTCGCCAATATGACGAGTTTGCAGAACGCTACTACTACATCAACCTCAACACAGTGGAATGGTACGCTCTGTTGCAAGCATTGGATTGGAAAGAACGCTTGAATTCAAAGAGGAAGGAGTGCAACTCATGCGGAGCACCAAGTCCATTGAGCTGACACATCCCATGTGTGTTATGGTGATGGACATTGACATGAATGATCATGGATATGAACTGAAACTGTCTGAACACGAAGATGTTAAAATAATAAAGTTTGGTAATGGACAGTGTTATGCTAGTTTTCATAGCATTTACAAACGTGAGTGTTATATTTATTATACATATATTAATTTAGATTGGTATGAATGGCATTTGTTTATCGATGTATTGAATGTATTTGTGAAATAAAAGTTTAATGTAAAAAAATAATTGTTAAAATGTAAAAAATGTGTAACACAATTAAAAAGAATGTTGTATAAAACTGTTTTGTTTATTTACAATATCCATAATAAAATTAACAATTACCAACAACTTAACTAATACAACATCAATAAAATAATGGTTTATAATGTCTATATACAAAATCCTTTACAACAAAATCGCCATCACTTCTTCTTAATACATCAATGATTTCAAAAGGACTATGTCCTCGAGCTCTTTGAATTATATAATACACACAATAAAATCCACATGTAGATGATATCGGTGTTTGTAATGGAACTGAATTATAAGTGAAATTAAACTTTAAAAACTTTTTCAAACGACTGTCTATAGGTAAAAGTCCATAAGAGTCAAAATATTCTGCAGGGTCTTCGTCATAATAAACTGCCACCCAATGCTCTCCTGGCTCATCATGATCGACTGTGTTGATGACATAGGCACCGCGTTGTAAAGATGGTAACTGATCCATGGCAAACACACCTTGAAATAAGTCTTTTGTCGCGGCATCGTGGGATAGTATGGCTTCTATCTGCTTCGTGTTCATGACTGGTAGTCGAATTGAATGCTACGATTTGCACTTATTTCAACAATGTTATCAAATTCAGCATAGACTATAACATTGACTGTATTGTGCAAGGCACCAGCAAAATTCACTTCTAGTCGCAAATTCCCATGTCTGATAAGGGCATAATGATCATCACCATCATAATCAGGTGTTAAGTCAAAAGAAAAATAAAGAATAACCTCTAGGCCAATCTTCCCGTTTTTTAACGGAACTTTTCTCACCATTCAATCTATCAAAAGATTTGTAAAGAGTTTCAAAAGCATCAAGATATTTGCCTCGACTTATGTCAAGCTTGAGAGGTTTGGATAGGACTGATTCACCATCAGAGTAAAGTTGCATAAAGTTAAGATCAAAATGTTCAAAATTGTATGGATTTCTCAATACTGTTCCAGCAAAGGATTCATTATAAACCATTCCAATGACAATACGTTATGGTAATTGACCTAAAAGATTAAAATCCAGTTGGAATAGCCAAAATTTTACATTCTTTTCTAGCAATAATAAACTTAGCAGGACTTTTCATCAATGCATCTGTATGTCCCCACTGAATACCTGGACTAACCCTCACTTTGTGAATGGTAAAAAACGCTTCTCTCACTTCTACTTTAAAACCATTATTTGCAGCCATTAATATATATTCATCTTTTTGTCTATGTAAACGTAATTTCATACTAACACCATTGGGAAGTTAACGATCCTGCTCAAGCAAATCTACCTTTAAACCACCTGTAAGCATAAACTCACGGCTTAGACGTGTATACAAATAACGATTATGTAAACCATTATTTCCTGTTTCAGCTAGATCGCCACCCTCAACATTTACATGAAAACCTGATACATATCTTTCATGATTAGCTCTTTTCACCTCATGAGTATTCTTTGACCCGGCAGTATCTTTATAGATGAGACACATAGAGCGCTCAGAATGGAGACTTTCTTCCGAGTCATTAATGAGATGAGATATGATGCTGGTATAACCATGGGTATTGTTACTATGTGATATCAAACGATAATTTAGAAATAATTCAATATTGGACCATAACCCATTAAACAAACCATTGAAACATGACACGTTATCATCTACACCACACGGTGTTCCATCAGCCTTTACAATGCGGCATACAATATGGAGTTTACTGTTCTTTAAATCTAGATATTCTTCTGTACTCGCAGGAATGTAGAATTCTATTGGAGCACCCTCTCTAATGGTAGTCATTGGTTGATAGTCTACATTATAACTTTTTTCTACAGCAGTTTGCGTTAGTGGTATGTGAAACCAGAGTCTAGGACAACTCCCACCCGCAAACTCCCACCCGGACAACCCCCACCCGGACCACTGCCACCCAGAAAACTGCCACCCGAGCCAACTGCCACCCAGACAACTGCCACCCGTGCCAACTCCCACCCGTGCAAACTCCCACCCGACCAACTCCCTTCCGGCCAACTCCCACGCGTATAATATTCGACAAGTTAGGGTACCACCAAAGTTTGAGCACAGTGTTTGGAATATGACCAATCGGATAGAGAACGAGCTTCCGAAGACGAACAATCACGTTGAAGGGTGGCACAGAAAGATGCTGTCGGCTGTGACCGCACACCACCCGAATCTGTGGCGGTTCTTGAATGTGCTCAAAGGGGAACAAGCGTTGAATAATGTACTTTTGATACAGATGTTAGGAGGTCACGATGCAGCTCAGCCGAGGCGCGCCTACCGCGAAACGAGCCGAAGAATCGCAACAATTGCAGCGGATTATGCGAATCGACATATTATCGACTACCTTCGTGGGATTTCGCATAATATCCACATGTAGAAGTCATGGATTTGTCACACGGACATCGGTTTTGGACAAGAGTGTAATATAAGTTAATATATTTTTGTTCTAGGCTTATTGCTAAATAAATGTGTGTATAAATATATATATTTTCTTTCAAAAAGCCGGATGGGAGTTGTGCGGGTGGGAGTTTGCATGGGTGGGAGTTGGCACGGGTGGGAGTTGTTCGGGTAGGAGTTTGCTCGGGTGGCAGTTGTCTGGGTGGCAGTGGTCCGGGTGGGGGTTGTCCGGGTGGGAGTTTGCGGGTGGGAGTTGTCCTGTTTCCGTGAAGCCATTCTAATGGAGAAAGACTATATTCACAAGTATGATTATGAATTAAAGACATGATTAAAAAATATCTTTCTTATATTTTGTTGATGTTATCCGTTTAGCTGCCTTTCGCCTTCTGACACGTTTTCTTGGTTTCGCTCTCTTTTGTTCTCCTAACCCATCACCAAACACACGTTATGCAACTCGACCGGTAACATCTTTCACGACATCTTTCGCAGCCTTTTTAAGATGTGGTGCAACGATGTTAGCCCCTGCCTTAAGCAGTGGAATAGCTTTGCGAGCCAATGATCCCAGTATTGAACCAATACCATCTCCATATCGTATTCGCACTCCTTTAAATCCTGGTAATTCTCCACCCACTTGACGAAGAAAATGGTTGCGATATATAGATGGATTGTGTGTGTATGCTTTCATAATGCTTTTGGTCGAAAATGAAGTTTACAGATCACCTTTCCAGTTTGAAATGGAACATTATGGCCTGTGTCGTCCTTAATATTCATTTCTATCACGTCAAATTTGGATGTGTTTACAGGAACATAATGAGGTTCTCCATAGGTTTTCATGATAATGTCTCCAGCATGTCCTTGTATTCCAACAGAACGTAGCAAAGGAACATAATAATCGCCAACAACTTGTGGCTCACAAATACTACAGTATACATAAAGTGTATACAATCCCTGTTTCACATCAGCTTTATGTTCAGCTGTACACGTTTCAGTATACCATTGATCTGCGATAAATCCTAAAATCTCAGCTAATCCAGCGGAGAATGACACTTCAAAGTTATAATTTAGAAATAGAAAAACTCGTCGTCTAATTTTATCATACTTTATCCGAATAGCTTCTTTAAGGTCATCTTTCATAGAATTAGCCGCTTCTTCATTGAGTGCATGACATATCTCTTGTATGGATCTGTAGTAACCATAAGGAATAGTGATTGTGTCAAGAACAGAATCTACAAGTGGTTGTTGTCGGTACTGAATAGAATAGTCCATTCCATGTCTCATGGTTGTCCATGTATGTGGATATTGAAATTCAGCTGAAGCCAATTCATATTTTCTGTTCAGACAGATGGTTTGAGGCATACGAATTTGATAATTTGAAGTCTTGTTGCTGGGATAATAGTTCATACTAGCATTGCTGGGTAAAGTAATGTAAAAACTTGTTGACTCCATGACAGCTAAATCGTTTATGTGATGTAGATAGACTAGATGTGTATATACATTACTTCATGTTTGACACTCGTCATCCTCACTCTCTACATTGCTGTATACATTGTTGTCTAAATTGCTATCTACATGATCTACATTGGTATCTACTACTTCTCCCTGACAACAAGCACTAACACACCTAATTCTTACAGGAATAGTATTTTTATTTTCATTTTCTTTACAACAACAAAACCATAACTCTTTAATCCATGTTAAAAAGTTTCCCATCCTTCTGGAAACAACCTTTGTTGACGTTGTTGTATCTCTTTTGTAATATCTTCACGAGTTGTCTTTTTGCCAAAAACAGTTTTTGGAATATTAGCGTCTACAATTTCCTCAATAAACTGCTTCCAACCACGTGGTGGTTCTCGTCGTTCTTATCTTTTTGTAGCAACCAATGCTTCTTTCAACAAATCAATAATGTTAGAATTTGTAATGAGAATACCCGTTTTTAAAACAAGTTCAGTTTTATCTGTCCATCTCGTACCATATTTCTTAAGTTTCTGCCACAAGTTCTGTTAGTTTTACATGATAAATAGGTTGAAAATGCCTTAGAAACTGTTGGAACTTTTCTGATTTTTATGCATTAGATGCTGTAACAGACTTTTGTTTTGAGCTTAAGGGTAAATGTCCTCGCAATATATTCAAACAAATTTCAAACAAGCTACTTAATTCCCCCTTAGTAGCTTGTTGTAGCAAGGATTTACGTCGTATAGACCCGCTGCGCGCGAGCAAGTGAAGAAAAGGTTGATTAGCTTGAATACGTTTAGACATCTTGGCTGCGAATGGTTAAGTGACTTGGTTCTTGTTCATACACTACTTTATCAACATATACGTAATGTGTATCTTTTGGTAAAATGCCTGTACGAATACGTAGTTGATCATTCGTCTTCGGCTTTAAATCAATGAATAAATGGCCATGAGATTTGCTGGTAGCATCTTGCTAGGCTTCTATGAGAAATTGAGCTTTCCAGGATGCATTTGTCGCGCTAATGTACTTATTTGTTGACTGTCTCTAGGATTTTTAAGCAGAATGATGTAATGTATATTCAAACTTATATTTCGCATTTCGCTAACATGATGGAACAAATTATGTACAATAAAAATAATGCTTAGATTTTGATGACTGCTGCCGACACTAAAGAGACGTGTCATTCGCTCATCACTATGGCATTTGGTCATTAAGTCATCAATGATGAGTAAGTTTTTTTCGGGTTAAAACGCTCTTCTATGTTATCTGGAATGCCTTGGTAAAATTCCACACCTTTCATTCCCTTGTACAAAGGCTGATCTGCTGTATAGAGCCATAAATTGGTTTTTGGAGAAGGTTTAATAAACTTTTGTTCTAGAACTTCCCTAACTAGAGAAGTTTTACCACTACCTGTAGGTCCAGAGACCACACATGTGAATGGATACTTCATTTTTTAATGTCTGTTTCTTTCACCCAACTGTTAAACTTCTTTGGCCAACCTAACAACTTCACAAATAATTCTTTAACACCTTGTCTTTTTCGTGTTTTCAAAACCTTTTCAATTCTGTAGACTGATTCAATATCTTTTGTCACTTTCTGCAGTTCTTCTCCATAGAAATGTCCATCCATCAATATCTTAGTCCAAAAAGTCTTTCACACGATACAAGTGTATTCCTTGCTTCTTACAACGATGTGTGATAATGAAGACTTCTTGCGTCCACTTTATATGATAATCCCGTTGAAATACATATTTCATGTGAGAAATGCAAACCTGATGACCAATTTTAAATTTGTAGGGTTTTTTCTTCGTCTTTGGTTTTAATTTCAATTTGTCTACATACATATACTTCCACACTTTCGATTCGTTGTCTTTACGAATATCTGCAGGAGCATACTTATTAGGGAGGGAGCCATGAGGTCTATGGTTGTAATTATACACCAAGTCCATATATCGATAAGTTTGATTATGTAGGAAATATCGATACATCATTCCCTTTATAGAGTACGAATGACTCTCTCAGCAAAGTTGGCTTTGGTTTCGTTCTTTGTCGTATAGGCATGTATTCCCTCCTTCTTCATAAATGCTTTTACCCATCTGTTTTTAAATTCAATTCCCTTATCTGACCTTAGAGTTCGTGGTCTTCGTTGTGTTTCATGAAAAATCTTTTGAAAGGCGTCTATGACGCTGGTATGTGATTTATTAGGTATTAAATATTTGGAAAACACATCAGTGACAACCAATAAAAAAGGGTGTCATCATTATAGGGAGCTATGTTTCCCATGTCAGCTAAATCAATATCCCACATGTCATCAATTCCACGTGTAATGACACGTTGCCTTTTAAACCTGTATTTTACAGGTTGTAGTAAACTGAAGGCATCTTGATCCTGTAACCATTTCTTCAATTGTGAATGAGTGACCGGTTGATCATGTTTTTTTAATTTTTTTAATATGTAATAAAGTTTGTAAGGATCAGCAAATGCCCCGGGTTGACCAGGTTTGAAGTAAATATTGGTTAAGTAGTCTTTCCACGTTGACATGCTAAATGATCAACACTTGGTAACATATCTTGCATTTTACTTTGTCAACATATCTTGCATTTTATCAACACATCTTAAATTTTATTTTATCAACTCAATCAACATATCTTACAAATCAAGTATTGATACAATGGTGTGAATAATTGGAGTCCATTGATCTTCAATGTATATTAACCAACTACTTAATTCATCAAATGTGATAGCATCTACACCATATTTGTCACAACGTTGATTTGCATTATCTAACACTTTATCTAAATGAATGTAATATTTAGCTTCATTCCAATATGTATAAACACATGTAGAATGACACTTATGTTCTAAACACTCTTCATTTTGACAAGCAGGACATACTAAACATGCAAATTTTTTACAGCTAATAACATTTCTTCATAATATGTTTTTGCGCAATATATTGTCTCAATGTAATGTCTGCCATTATACTGCAATATAGATTAACCACTCTCTCACTTCATCAAACAGTCTTGGATCAAATCGAGCGAAGTGATATGCTGCTTCCACATCAAACTCCTCAGCCCCGTCAATGTTTGAAAGAACACACTCTTTGATGAAATCCTCGCGTAAGTTTGGTACGTTAAACGTGGAATGAGCAAGTTCCCAATAAATGTCAAAGTGCTGCAGTTGTTGTTGAATAGATCCAAAACCTGCCAGTTAACTTATCATGTAGTCCACATACATCTCCTTGAAACACGTTTCTGCATCCATCTTTCTTTCACATGTCTATATAACACGTCTGCACACTATGACGGCTGGTAAGCAAATGACTCTCAGTCTTACTCCGCAGAAACAGTTAGTGAGCCGCACTTGTTGCAGAAGTTGTCTGGTTCACACAACTTGCAATTGTACTTGTGGCAGTGACAATCATAATCCTCAGCATATCCGTAAGCACCACAATATTCACAGGTATGTCCAAGTTGATTTTGCACATCCATATTCTCCAATTGAACTTCAGCCAGTCTTTTCTTGGATAACTTTGATACTTTCATCCGATTGTTCCTTTGCAGCTTGATAGGAGTTTTCTTATCATGACATTCCGTACATGGCAATAAGGTTGAGTTGATGCTATCCATCTCCTGAAGCAATGTCTCCCATTCACCATCATTCATGTTGATGTAATTCTTGTATTCTTTCCCTTCAAACAGTGATGTATGCACAGAAATCACATAGCGCATGCCTTGGTATGAAATGACTTCAAGCCATTTCGTTTGCGTTAAGTACAGTTTGAAGCCAATGTCGCGTAATCTTGTTAAGTTCAGGCACACAATCTTCCACAAGGATGATGGTAAAGCAAGCCATCTCTCTCCACGTTTGATTCGAATAAATAACCCAAATTGTCCATGCTCCACAGTAATGGTTAAGTTTGCACTAATGTTAAAGCTGCTTGTCTGTTGCTGTAAACCGTCTGTTAGAGATTGTCTCATGACGATCACTAAAAAGTCTCCTCGTTTGCGACTACCAATTATCCATTCAAAGAGCATTGGCATGGTGAAATGTCCTTTTTCATAGAGGTAGGCCATCATATCATACACCTTAATACGTTCTTCAAGGTACTTGAAGCCATATAGCATGACCTTTGCACATTTGGTATCGCGATCCTCATCAACACACTTTGGCGCCGGTAGACATAAAGTCTTTAAAAGTTCCTCATGAAGACTTCTAATAAGTTGAACGAAACGTCGGGTCATGGCTTCGGAGAACTGTAGCTCTGACGCGGGAAGATGCTCTATGTTTCGTTCTAGCATGTAGATAAACTGAATGACAGTGTTCACTTCTTCCGTTAGGTACATGTATGTGTGTTGGTCGAAAAAGCCTTCTTCACATAAACACCATAAAATGTTGCAATCGATCAGAGGAATCACTGCTTGAAAGTTTCGTTTCAACAGCGTGACGTCTTCCTCAGTAACAGGAATAGTTTTGCTCAATTCAAATTTAGATTTGAGCTGCTTCTCATCGTCGTCGCTGTCGTCATCGTCGCTGTCGTCATCGCCGTCGTTGTCGTCGCTTTCTTTGCTGTACTGTAGACACGTCCGACGGAGCCCCTATTGCTTTTTCAGCTTCTGCCATTGTACTTAGGAAGGTAGCAGTCTCCTCTGCAGTTAAAACTGCATCTGTAAAAGCCATTGTTTCGTTGATGAACAGGCTATCAATTTCCATGTTGCTAGCCGTTGATGCTTTTCGAGACGTCTCCGTGATGTCTTGGACTGCTCAGAGGCTATGAAGCCGGAATTTCATTTCTGTAGCGTTATGAGCAGGGATTTCAACTCAAACAGGGCCTGGGTAGCGGCGCATAGCAGGAGGACCGGCTGCAAGGAAGACGGCGGCAGCGGCTGCGGCAGAGGAAGCGGCGACAGGAAGAAGTGAAGCAATACCTCTACGACTGCTTTTTAGCGCCCCCCCCCCATTATTACGAAATGAAACGCTATTCGTTTCATGGTATTGGTATGTGTGTGTATGCATGAGAATGTGGGAAATGCTAAAAAATTAAAAAAAGAGGTCTATAAATCATTGATTTATACCCCCTTTGAATTTTAAGGGGGCTCATAAGTGAGCTCGAACCATATGACTATGAGTTCTCTGCTTAAAAAATGGAGAACTTGTACGTTCGGGGGAGGTGCTCCATCTGTCCGTCTACCCGTCTGTGGTGTTATATGTGGAGACAGAAAGCAAAAAAAGTTGCCGTCTGGGTTCAAAATATCCTAGCTTGAGAAATGAAACGCTAAATCTGTCATTGGTGTTGGTATATGTGTGTGAAGAGAGGGAAAGTAAAAAAAGCCACTGTCTGGGTTAAAAATACCCTGACTTATGAAATGAAACGCTACATCTGTCGTGGCTATTGCTTTATGCGTGTGGAGAACGAGAGAGAGTTAAAAAAGCCACTGTCTGGGTTAAAAAAAGGCTTGAAAAATGAAACGCTAAATCTGTCGTGGCTATTGGTGTATGTGTGTGGAGAGAGAGAGTTAAAAAAATGATTGCCCGTTTGCCCGTCTGCCGTAGGTGTTAATGTGCATAGAGAGAGTGACAGAGCAAACGAGAAAGTGAGGGAAAAAAAGACGACCCGTTTGTCCGGCTGGCTTAGGTGCTATGTGTGTTTGGAGAGAGTGACAGAGCGAACGAGAAAGTGAGGGAAAAAAGACGACCCGTTTGAAAGAGTGAAAGAGAGACTGGGCGAAAAAAGAGTGGCTCCTTGGTTGCGTTTGCCGTCGTGTGTGTAGAGAGAGTGAAAGTGAAAGCAAAATAAAAAAGACTGCCCGTTTGCCCTGCTGCCGTGGGTGTTATGTGTGTTTGGAGAGAGAGAGAGAGAGAGAGAGAGAGAGAGAGAGAGAGAGAGAGAGAGAGAGAGAGAGAGAGAGAGAGAGAGAGAGAGTGAGAGCGCTAAAAAAAGAGTTGTTGCGTGTGTATGCCGTAATGCATGCCCGAACACTCGCGTAACGTTGGGCCGACGTCGGAACGGTATAAACCAGGTCGGAAAACGTCGGCATCGGCTTCGATGCATCGGTAATGCATCGGTTATAGGTTGGCAATAGTCGAATTTCCATTTTTTTCTCATTCGTCGGAAGTTCATCGGTTACCGACGTTGGCCCGATGATTATTTTCCTCAGTTTAATAGATGTTGGCAAATATTCATCAGGCCGACATCTTTTTCCGACGAACTTCCGACCAATTGGGAATTTTTTTTTTGCTAAAAATATTATATTCATATATTACACGTATTTCTCAATGCATATATTATACATATAGTTTTATGCATTGGTTATACGTTGGAAATAGATTACCTTCCGACCAATGGTAAAAAAAAAAAAATGAAACGGATATTGCATACGTATATTCGATGTATTTAGTTATACGTACATTATACATATATTTGTATATGTTGGCCCAACGTCTGACATAGACGTACTTCCGACGGAACAAAACTTAATTGTTTTTGAAAAAGATATTACTGATGTATAACCGACGGATTACAATAATCGTATAATATACAAACATATCACTGCATCGGCTATACGTCGGAAATATGCCGAATTCCGTCGAAAACTAATTTTTTTATTTGAGATATTACAAGCATGTAATATGCGTATAAAAATATACGTATATTATACATATAGTTATATTTGTCGGTGAAACGTCGGATATATACCGATTTCCAATTGATCTCAAATATATCACTACATCGGCTATACGTCGGAAATATACCGAATTCCTACGAAAACTAATGTTTTTATTTGAGATATTACAAGCATGTAATATGCGTATAAAAATATACGCATATTATACATATAGTTATATTTGTCGGTGAAACGTCGGAAATATACCGATTTCCAATGGATCTCTAAATTTGTGTATTTCACGCATAACTTGAAATGAAAACTATATATATATATATATATATATATATATATATATATATATATATATATATATATATATATATATATATATATATATATATATATATATATATATATATATATATATATATATATATATATATATATATATATATATATTGCGTTGTGTACGAGTGCTCCACATATTCCACAGCGTCGGAAAAAAGATGCCGATATTGCCAACGCGTATTATACGTATTTTTTTAAACGTCTATAACACGCATATTTTCCTATGTATAAACGACGTCGTAAATACATCGGGAAAAAGATGCCGATATTGCAATCGTATATTATACGTATTTTTTATACGTCTATAAAACGCATATTTTCCGATGCTTATTCGGCGTCGGAAATTTATCGATTGACGTTTTGTAGGGGACGTTATGAAGAATCAATAGTGGAGCATTATGAATATACTTGAAAATTATCATTTGCCTCAATAAACTAGCCCCAGCCGCCGTGGAGTAGAGGTATGTTCCGCGCCTAGGATGCAAGAGGTCCCCGGTTCAAACCCGAGTAAGTACTAATGTTCAGTTGCAATATATATATATGCTATGTTGTATATTGATATGCTACGGTGTATGTATGAATATGTGAATTATGAATGGTTGGTGAAGGTTCAATGGGTCAGTTAAGATTAGAAACAATTTTTTACGTATAAAAATCATCGGAAGTTCGTCGGAAATGCATCGGAATATAAACGTATAACCGACGTATAGCCGACGGTTGGTATCCGACGTCGAAGAATTTGTAGGGATATTTCCGACGGTGGCCCGACGTATTAAAGATATATCGGCCCGATGTATATCCGGTGTACGAAGCCGCTATATCTATTATGCGTCGGGCCATAGTTAATCCTATGTGCAACCGATACATCGGCCGACGAAGTTGCCGATATTGCCGATCTAGTATAGATGTATTTTAGACGTTACGCGAGTGTTCGGGTGGAGAGAGAGAGAGAGAGAGAGAGAGAGAGAGAGAGAGAGAGAGAGAGAGAGAGAGAGAGAGAGAGAGAGAGAGAGAGAGCTCTCTGGGGCTAAAAATAGCCAGGCTTAATTAAACTCTGCGTCTGTGTGTGTGTGAAGAGAGAGAGAAAGGAAAAAATGATTGCCCGTTTGCCCGTCTGCCCTAGGTGTTATATGTGCATAGAGAGAGAGAGACAGAGCAAAAGACTGCCCGGCTGCCGTGTTGTATATGTGTGTGGAGACAGAAAGAGCTCTCTGGACTTAATGAAACTCTGCTTTTGTGTGTGTGTGAAGAGCGAGAAAGCAAAAAAAAAAAAAAAAAAAAAGAAAAGAAGAAGACTACCCGTTTGCCCCTCTGCCGTAGGTGTTATATGTGTGTAGAGAGAGTGAGAGAGCCAACGAGAATGTGAGGGAAAAATAAAGACAAACCGTTTGCCCGTTTGAAAGAGTGAAAGAGAAAGTGAGGGAAAAAAGAGTGGCTCCTTGGTTGCGTTTGCCGTCGTGTGTTATGTGTGTTTGGAGAGCGAGGCAGCTGGCTTGAGAAAGGAAACGCTAAATGAGCCGTACGTGGTTGGTATATGAGTGTAGAGAGAGCGAGAAAATCGAACAAAAAAGACTGCCCGTTCGGTGTGTGTGTGTCTGTGAGCCGTGGAGAAAGAGTTAGAAAAATGTTGCTGTCTTGGGGGGGGGGGGGGGGGGGGGTCAGTCGATTAGTTGGTTGCTTGCAGGCTTAAGTCAATATGTATGACCTAATAGGTGAGCTCTAACCATGTCTCTATGAGTCCTCTGCTTAAAAGAAACAGTTGGAGAGCTTGCAGGGAGCTGTCTGCCTGTTTTTCCACGTCTCCCGCGTCTTCCCGCGTCTTCCCGCGTCTGCTGTGGTGTTATGTGTGTGTAAAGAGACAGAGCAAAAGAGAAAGTGAGAAAAAAAACCGACCCGTTTGCCCGTTAGAAAGAGTGAGAGAAACTGGGAGAAAAAAGAGTGGTTCCTTGGTTCCGTTTGCCGTGGTGTGTGTTTGGAGAGCGAGAAAGCAAAAAAAAAAAAAAAAAAAAAAAAAAAAAAAAAAAAGGAGTTGTTGCCTGTTTATGCCGTGTGTATCAATTAGTTGGTTGCTTGCAGGCTTAAGTCAATATGTATGACCTAATAGGTGAGCTCTAACCATGTCTCTATGAGTCCTCTGCTTTAAAAAAAAAACAATTGGAGAGCTTGCAGGGAGATGTCTGCCTGTTGTTCCACGTCTCCCGCGTCTTTCCGCGTCTGATGTGGTGTTATGTGTATGTATGTAAAGAGACAGAGCAAAAGAGAAAGTGAAGAAAAAAAAAAAAAACGACCCATTTGCCCGTTTGAAAGAGTGAAAGAGACTGGGCTAAAAAGAGTGGCTCCTTGGTTGCGTTTGCCGTCGTGTGTGTAGAGAGAGTGAAAGTGAAAGCAAAAAAAAAAAAAAAAAAACAAAAAAAAAAAAACAAAAAAAAAAAGAAAAAAGGACTGCCCGTTTGCCCTGCTGCAGTGGGTGTTATGTGTGTTTGGAGAGAGAGAAAGCAAAAAAAAAAAAAAAAAAAGAAAAAAAAGCCGCTGTCTGGGTTACAAATACCCTGGCTTGAGAAATGAAACGCTAATTGTGCCGTAGGTGTTGGTATATGCGTGTAGAGAGAGAGAGAGAGAGAGGAAAAAATGACTACCCATTTGTCCAGCAGTCCGTTTGTCCGGCTGTCCATTTGTCCGGCCGCTCGTTTGTCCGGCTGTCCGTTTGTCCGGTCGCCGTAGGTGTTATGTGTGTTTGGAGAGCGAAAAAGCAAAAAAAAAAAAAAGAGTTGTTGCCTGTGTATGCCGTGATGGATGGAGAGAGAGAGAGCTCTCTGGGCTTAATGAAACTCATTGCTTGATTAGTTTAATTACTTTTGCGATGGCCCGGTTGATCCTTTTTTTTACGGAGGCCCATTTGCCCCGGCTGCCCATTTGTCCCGGCTGCCCGTTTGAATGGCTGCCCACTATCCCTATAACGTCATTATGACGTTCATATGACGTCCATATGACGTCACTGTTTTACTAGCCCCATGGGGCTTCTAAAACAATGACGTCACTGTTTTAGAAACCCCATTATATATGTGCTAGAAATCCCATTTCTCCCCTATTCATATTCCAACACACTGAACTAGACTGGCCAGTGTTTTTGTTAAAACAAAA